>JAVTVJ010011652.1:5987500-7187500 GCA_034509425.1 Eopsaltria australis | reverse complement strand
CCAGGATTCAAGTCCCAGGGTGGCCTCCTCCAACTTTGCCTGGGTTGTCCAGTGCCCCTTTAGAGTTGCAGCTGCTCCCAGACTTGTCATTATGACAATCTCTGAACACTGCCTTCCATCCTTGCAAGGCTTTTCCATTGCTCCTTCCCTCCTCAGGCCACTGCCATCCTGGTCCCCAGCCCTCCCAAGCAACCACCTCTCCATCACACCTTCCACACCTTGACTGAATCAACTCCATGCACGCTGATTCCATCCCAACAAAGACCCCCCTGTAGTATCCTCAAGCCTCCCAGCCTCTGTCTAGACCCAATCCACAGAACCACAAAATCAATTAGATTGGAAAACACCTCTGATATCATCAAGTCCAACCTCACCAAACAGCACATCAACTACAGCATGGCACCAAGTGCCACATTCAAGCTTTCCGATCTTTCCCTAAACACCTCCAGGGATGGTGACTCCATGACCTCCCTGGCCTTCACAATGTCCAATCACCCCTTCTGTGAAGAAGCTCTTTCTAATGTCCAATCTGAGCCTCCCCTAGCACAGCTTGAGACTATTTCCTCCTGTCCTGTCACTTGGATCACTTCTTCCTTGGAGAAGAGGGCGATCCTCACCTGTCTACAACCTCCTTTCAGGTAGCTGGAGAGTGATAAGGTCACCCGAGTTTCCTCTTCTTCAGACTAACAATCCCAACAACCCCAACTCCTTCAGCCACTCCCCATAGGACTTGTGCTTCAGGCCCTTCACCAGTTCTGTTGCCTTTTTTGGGACTTAACCCTCTTTTCTGTGTCCCCCATAATGTCTGTGTCCTGCCAGGGCTTCAACCCCAGGCAGGGTTTTCCATGGCTGGAGGCCCTAAACTTACATTGTTCTCATCCCTTTGTATGGGTGCTCCCAACCTGCACAGCCCCAGTTGGGCACTCATGCCTGACTGGACACCCCAGGTGGGCACTCAGACCCCAGGCCTGCCAGACTCCCTGGGTGGGGGTCACACAACCACAGGATGGATCAGGCTGCAAGAGACCACAGTTGGTCATCTGGTCCAACCTCCTGCTCAGGCAGGGTGATCCTTGAGCACATGGCACAGGATCGCGTCCACATGGTTCTGGAATATTTCTAATGAGGGAGACTCCACAAACTCCCTGGACAATCTGTTCCAGTGTGTAGTCACCCATACAGCAAAGTTCTTCCTCGTATTCAGGTGGAACTGCCTGTGCATCAGTTTCTGCCGTTACCTCCTGTCCTACTGCTCGACGGTACCGATCAGAGCCTGGCTCCGTCATCCTGGTTCCATCGGCCTGGCACCCCCCTCATCGCCCAAGGCCTGCTCGTGCCCGCCATGAGCCGGGCCGGGCCCGACAGACCCTCCGGTCCCCATCACGCCACGCTCCACGGGGGAATCATCCGCGGCCTCAGGCGCCTCCGGCCCCGCTGGCGCCGGCCCCGGTCCCGACCCCGCTGGCCCCGACCCCGCTGGCCCCGGCCCCGCTCGCCCCCGCCCCGCTCACCATCCTCGGCGCGGCCCGGGGTTACCATGGGCAACTGCGTCACACCCGCCCCGCGCGCGACGTGCCCGCGCCGGGGGAGGAGCCAGCGGGGCCCCGCCCCCGAGCGGCGCATGCGCGCGAGGGCCGTGCTGCCGGGGGCGGTGGGCGCGGCCGCGCGCTGCTCTGTGATTGGCTGGGGGCGGCCACGCGTCGGCGCGCGGGGCTGGGGCGGGACGCGTGGGCGGGAGAGGGGCCCGGGAGCGCAGGTGGGACACGTGGGGACGCGACGGGACGGGCAGGGACGGGCTGGGGCTGTGCCGAGCCGTGCCGTGCCGTGCCGGGGCTGTACTGTGCCGGGGCTGTGCCGAGCCGTGCCGTGCTGAACTGAGCCTGGGGTGTGCCGAGCTGTGCTGTACTTTACAGAGAAGGCCAAGGAAATTGGTGAACGGTCTGGAGCTCAAGTCTTAGGAGGAGTGGCTGAGGGAGCTGGGAGTGTTTAACCTGGAGAAAAGGCTCAGGGGGACCTTACCGCTGTCTACAAAAGGGAGGTTGTAGCTAGGTGGGAGCGGGCCTCTTCTCCCAGGCAGCCAGCGACAGGACGAGAGGATATAGTCTGAAGCTGTGCTAGGGGAGGTTCAGGTTGGACATTAGTAAGAATTTCTTTGCAGAAGGGTGATTAGATACTGGAAAGGGCTACCGAGGGAGGTGGTGGAGTGACAATCCCTGGAGGTGTTAAAGGAAAGACTGAACATGGCACTTGGTGCCGTGCTGGAGATGACGTGGTGGTGTTTGGTCATAGGTTGGACTCAGATGATCTCAGAAGTATTTTCCCACCTAATTCGTTCTGTGGTTCTGTGCTGTGCCACAGTGAGCACGTGGTTCAGCAGCCCGGGGAGCACACAGGGCAATGCCATGGCAGTGCAGAGCAGCATTAGAGGGATGTGCAGGGGGTTGCCGTGGGGGACACAGCACACTGTAGGGGTGCTGTGCTCTGCACACATGGGGGTTGCAGAGTAGTGCCCCTGTGGGAGTGCCTGCAGGGCAGCCTTGTGGAGGGCTGAGCTGCACCATACAGTGCTGTGTAGCACCATCCCACCCCAAGGAGGGGGGTGCCAGGTGCTGTAGGGTGCAGCACAAGTGGGGTGACCCCAGGCAAGCAGGGTGATGTGTGGAGGAGCAGCCTGACTGCAGTATTCTGCCAACAGCAGGAGTGCAGGGGCCTCCTGGGCTCAGGACTGCTGAAAGTCCAGTTGTCCTGTTAAACATAAACCTGCCATGGCTCTCACCCAGCTGACTGTTCCTGTGGCCGTGGCAGGCATGCACTCAATGAGCAAGCAAGGCAGGATCCTACTGAGCGGCCTTTTCCCCCTGCCCAGACCCACACCAAAATGGCCACAGTTTCCCTTGGTTTCAACATTGACTCCCCACGCTGGGACCAGAGCACCTTCGTGGGGCGCCTGAAGCACTTCCTCAACATCACCGACCCTCGGACAGTGCTGGTGCCGGAGGAGGAGCTGGACCGAGCCAAGGCCCTGGTGGAGGGCTGCAGGTGAGGGGCAGGGGTGCAGCGGGGCAGGTGCCATCCCTGTGTCACAGCCATCCCACCCACTGTGCAGTGTAGCAGGGGGATGGAGGCAGTCATTCCCAAGCAGGTTAGCTCTGATGTAACATCTATTGGAGGTAGTTTTGGGGGGTTTTCCAGGCTTCTCCCAGGAGCCTCAAGCCCTGACATGCATCCTTCTCAGGAGGTGTTTCCCCTGCCTTTCATGTGGTGCCCAGAGCTCTGTGCCTCGGCAGTGCTGGGTGCTGGTGGAGCTGTGCAGCTTCCCCTGATGGGTTTTGGGCTTGCAGGGCCGGGGTGGTGCCACCAGGAAGCAGCCAGGAGCAGCTGCTCTATGCCAAGAAGCTGTACGACTCAGCCTTCCACCCTGACAGTGGTGAGAAGATGAACTTCATTGGGAGGATGTCCTTCCAGGTGCCGGGGGGCATGGCCATCACTGGCTGCATGCTACAGTTCTATAGGTGAGCTCCTGGGTACACCAGGTTGGGGACACAGCCCTGACAGCCCCCAGCCCCTCCTGAGGTCCCTGGTGGCCAGAGCACGGCCAGTCTGCCTCCTCTGGTGCTGGGTGCTGCCCAAGGCATGCCCATAGCTGCTGTGCTTGTCTGTGTCCCGTGGTCAAGCCCCATGTCTCTGGGCTCTGTCCCCAGGACCCAGCCTGTGGTAGAAGCATCATAGATCCCCTTGGTCCCTGGCATGGCTGGGGATGGTCCCACCTCACCCTGAGCTCAGCTGAGCTCTTCCCAGAGCCCCTGTTATCATTATTAATGCAAGGAAATCCTACTTGGCTCCTGCTCTTGGTGTGTGGCCCATAGCAGTCCTCGGAACTGAGGACCAAATGTGCCCTCAGGCCAGGCTGCTTCAGCATCCCCAGCCCCTGCTGACAGCTCCCTGCATTTCCCTTTCCCACCCTCCTGCAACCCAAAGCTTGCTCAGACCCACATCTCCCTGTGTCCCTTCCTGCCCCACATCAGTGTCCCTGCGACACCAGTAGAAACCCAGTTCCCCATTTCCCAGAGCCATTTCTGTCCCCATGTGTCCCCTCCTTGCTGCTCGCTTTGACAAAGGCTTATCTCAGCCCAGCAGAGGATGGCTGCCACCCTGCTGAGAGCTGTGTCTCCCACCCCTGCCCAAGTGCCTTGCAAGGCTGGCCCCTGCCTTCCCATGCTCCCCAGGGTAAACAGAACTCCTGGAATCATTTTCCAGCTCTGCCACTGCCTTGTGGCGTTGCCACAGTTCCTCAGTTTCCCTTTGGAGACCCCATGACGAGTGAATTGTGGGCGTCTTGCCTGTCTCTCTGCCAAGCCTAGCCATGGGCACAGGCCAGGCATCCCTGACAGCCCTTGGGTGCTGTCCTGGTCCCTTCTCTCTGCAGGACAGTGCCTGCCGTGGTTTTCTGGCAGTGGGTGAACCAGTCCTTCAATGCCTTTGTCAACTACACTAACCGCAACGCTGCCTCCCCCATCTCTCTGAGGTGAGCGTGCTCCACAGGATGGAGTGTGTCCATTTGATGCACCCCTGGATGCCCTGTAAAAACCCCCTGTGCTTGGGCACAGAAGGTACACAGAAGGGCTGAGTCAAAGTTGGTGATTCTGTTGTCTCCCTTCTTTGAAATCGCTGTCCAGGCAAATCGGGGTGGCTTATGTCACGGCCACTGGTGCAGCCCTGGCCACTGCAGTGGGACTCAACCTCTACACCAAGGTATGCCAGGCAGGGCTGGGTGGGGCAGCTGGGCACATCCTGCTCTCCCTTGCTGATGCCAGCCTGTTTCCCGTAGCGAGCCCCCCCCTTGCTGGCCCGCTGGGTCCCCTTTGCAGCTGTGGCTGCTGCCAACTGTGTCAATATCCCCATGATGCGGCAACAGTAAGTGTCACTCGTGGCTGGAGTGCTTGAGGGACCCAGCTCCCACCAGAGGCAAGCTGGTGGCAGCTGGGCTCCTGGGCTGCCCGGCCTCCCTGCCTTGGATTCCCATCCTGGGAGCTGGAGGGAGGTGAACTGGGGTCTGTGCATTTGCAGTGCTGTGTCTGTGCTGGTGGGATGGCTCAGCCTCCACCTAGAGCAGGAGGGGGATTTTTGGCTGAGGATGGCTGTTCTGGGATGTGAGGAAGATCCCTCAGACACAAAGATCTCCTGCATGTCTTGGGAGAACCCCAGTCCATGATATCGTGATGCTGGGACACCCCAGGTGGGATCCTTGTGGTGACCTGTGTTTGCTGCTCGGGGTTCCCCACAAGGAGAACCCACATGGCACAAGGAGCTCAGGTGCTGTGTGAGGGACTGTCCCCTGGCTCAGCTGCGTGTCCCAGGCAGTGTCTGTCCCTAGCACGGCCAGATCCTGCTCACAGCTGTGCCCTGAAGATGGCAGCATCGGCTGGGCTGGGGACCGCGGTGCCCCGGGGTGGTGGAGCCCCGTGCCCTGGGGGGCACCCGGGGCTGCTGCGTAGAGGACTCCCTTGGCACCCCCTCACCCTGTTGCTATGTCTTCATGCTTTCCCGGCCATCCCATCCTCCACTCACAGCTGCCTGTCCCCTTCAGGGAGATCATCAACGGGATCACAGTGACTGATGAGAACAACAATGAGCTCGGCCACTCCAGGGTGAGTCTGGGGATGGGGGTGCGGGTTGGGGCACGGCGCTGCCAGGACTCACCTGCTGATTTCATTTGCAGAGGGCGGCAGTGAAGGGCATCGCGCAGGTTGTGCTCTCCAGGATCACCATGGCAGCACCGGGCATGAGTGAGTGTGGGGCAGGAGGGTGCGCAGCTGAAACGGGGACTCTCCAGGACCCACCACCTTGCCCTCCCCTGCTTCAGTTTCCCTCATAAAGAAGAGGAAGGGTGGTCCTGCATCCCAAATGGCATTTGCTCTTCTCATCCAGCCATTCCCGTCACAGGCCCCCAAACCCCCAGCCCCCTTCATACCAAACCACAGCCCAGGAGACAGGGGGTGCTTGCTCCTATGGCAGTTTGGCCCCACAGGGATGCATCTCATTCTCTCTGGCCCTAGCCCTTCACACTGCAGCTCAGCATCCCCTCTGCTCCTGAGACCCTTGACATGCTGCAAGCCCAGCAGGAGGGACAGGAGCATGAGGAGCACAGACCATGCTGCCCAGGTGATGGGTGTGTGGGGGTCTTGTGTCAGGTCCTTGCTGTCAGCAAACACCCAGTAGCCCCAAGCATAACTAGCTGCTGCCATGGCCTCCAGGTGGATGGTCCTGCTGGGACAGCCCTGCAGGCTGGCTACTGGGATAGCTGTTCTGGGATTGGGCTGACCTTTGCTCTCTGTGCCTAGTTATTTTGCCCATCATCATGGAGCGGCTGGAGAAATTCACCTTCATGCAGGTGAGTGCATGTTTCTCCTGCCAGTGGATTCTGTGGTGCCCCAGCCCTGCTCCCAGCTGCTAATATGCTGGGTATTAAATGGGAGTTGCAGAGCCTGGCTTGCTTTGCTCCCTACTTGAGTCACTGATGCACCAAAACTCTCTCAAGTGACACGGACAGGCTGTGGGAGGCTGGCAGGGTTTGGTGCACACCAGAGGTGTTGGGCATTCATCCTTATTGAGGGAAGAAGTCTGCCCACAAGAGTGGGTCTTGTGGTGAGGTCAGGGACTCATTCCTGGCTCTTCTCTTGCAGCGGATCCGGGTTCTCCATGGGCCTCTGCAGGTGCTGCTCTGCGGGGGCTTGTAAGTATCTCACTGCTCAATCACCTGTGAGGTCCTAGACTATGGCTCCAAACAGGTGCTTGAAAAAATACCTCTTTCCCAGAAGGGATTGCAAAGATACTTCCCTGTCAGCTTGGGCTTTCCCCAGTTATTGGGAGTCATGGGGTGTGAACTGCCCCTCTTGGGCTGAAATCCCTGTGGCTTAAGGGCAAACAGACTAGGATCCCCGAGACTAATGCTCCGCTCTTCTCTGTCCCACAGCCTCCTGTTCATGGTGCCAGCTGCCTGTGCCCTCTTCCCCCAGCGATGGTACCTGTTCCACTGCTTCCCCCTCCTGCATGGAATCTCAGGAGCCTTCCTCCTCCCCTAGTTCTTCTGTGCCCACCCCAGGAGAAGAAGGATGGGCACCCACCCTTCAACCCAAGGCAGAGCCTGCCTGTACATGCTGGTGCCCAGGGCAGCAGGAGAACATGTGGCTCCCCTGCTCCGTGGGTGCTGTGCTGGGAGCAACAGGACACCCAGCTCCATGGGCAGCTCTCTGCCTTCCAGCACTGGGAGGGAAGGGTGGTGGGTCTTGCCATGAGCCTGCAAGATCCCAGGGACTGCAGAGGACCTCAAATGGCAATGGGGAGGGAAGGGTGGCTTGACTGGTGGCTGGGGAGGAGGATGATGGCTCTCAGTGTGAATCCCCTCTCTCCACAGCTCCCTTGCACTGGCTGACCTTGAGCCGGAGCTGCGTGACAGTATTGTGGCCAAGCACGGGGACAAAGTGGCCTACGTCTATTTTAACAAAGGACTGTGAATGGAGACTACCTCAGGAGTCATCGCACCCCTCTGGCCTCCTGCCACCACCAATCCCATGTCCCCTGAGCAGGGTCAGAGGCATAGTCTAGCCCAGATCTGCTGCCTCACCCAGCACCTTCTCTGCAGCCTTCTTTCACTGTAGAATCAGGATCTGACTCTGCATGTCCAGCTTGCAGCACTTTGGCTTGTCCTGAGCCATCCCCATCTGCTGCTGGCCATGTCCCAGCCTTCCCATGTCCCCCTTGCTCTGAGGGATGCCTGCAATTCATTTGGCCCAGCCTGTCTGGGCCTCACTGGGTTTGGCCCCATGAGGCATGAGGCTCTCTCCCTTGGGGCTCAGAGCACAGTTCTACCTCCAAAAGCAGGTATCCTGCCACTGTACCAGCAACCAAGCCACATTCCTGCCTTAAACCACCACAGTAGCCTCTTCCAAGAGCTGGATCATGTCTTGGCAGGCATGAAGGGACCTGTTCTCTCTGCACCATGAGAGTGACCATCCCAAAGTCCAGAGGCCAATGCTTGGACTGTGCCTTCCTTGCTCTCAGGTTCAGGTTCTATTCACTCTGCAATTGCCACAACCCAGGAAAGAAACAGTTTTAAGCTCTAATTTTTTCATTCCTCTGAGCACAAGAGCCAGCTGTCACCCTTGCCCTACATCTCTGGTCCCCATAGTAGAATCATGAAATTGCAGCTTTAGGGGGCAGTTGTCTCTGTGCCCCCTTTGGCATGGGAAAGAAGACAGAAATCACTGATTTTTTTAGGGTTGGAAGGACCTCTGGAGGTCATCTATTCCAGCCAGCCTGCTGAGGCAGGGTCACTAGAGCGGGTTACACAGGAATGTATCCTGGTGAGTTTTGAGTATCTCCAGAGAGGGAGACTTCACCATCTGCCTGGGCAGCCTATTCCAGTGCTTTGCCACCCTTAATGTAAAGAATTTCTTCCTCATGTTGAGGTGGAACTTGTGGTTTAGTTTATGGCTGTTGCTCCTTGTCCTGTCACTGGGCACCATTGAAAAGCGCCTGGCACTGTGCCCTTGGCACCCACCTTTGAGACATTTATATGCGTTGATGAGATCCCTCTCAGTCTTCTCGTCTCCAGACTGAACAGGCCTGGCTCCCACAGTCTCTCCTCATAAGAGATGCTCCAAATCCCTCATCATCTTTGTGGCCCTCCACTGAACCCTCTCCAGTAGCTCCTCTCTTGTCACAGAGCTGTCAAGGCATTAACTCAGGCTCTGAACAGCAGCACTGCAAATGACAGAGGAAGGTTGAAAAATAAACACACTGATTTTTAAAAAAACAGCTGTGGGTTGTGCTTCTGGCTGATCTCTGTCTGGTTCTCTGGGCTGGGCTGGTACGTGGGTCTCATTCTTGCCTTGGAAGGGAAAAGTGTGGGCTTTGTGCCAGACCAAGCATCAGGGTGAGGGTGAGCGAGGGGGCCAGGAGAAGGAGGAAGAGCGTAAGGAATGGCATGAGCTCTGAAACCCTTGGGCACTCAATGGCAGCCTTCCTCAAGAGGTTCTTGGGGCTGCAAAGTCCCATGGCAAATGACAAAAGGTGACTGTGCTGTCAGTGACAGTCATCCTCTTGTGGGGCCTGGGAGGATGACACTGGGTGACCCTTCCTACACCCATGGGTGCTGTTTATCTTCATGGCCAGGCAGAATCATGTTGCTATCTTGGGTCTACCATGTGGGGTCTCCCACCCCACAGACAAGCAGCTTTAGTTTGATGCAGCTTAATTTGGGGGAGAAAGGACCCCAATTCCTGGACTAATGCCCCTGCTTTCAATCAGCTGCATCCAGGGTCTCTGCTTGCTGATGAACATCCCTCGGTGGGACAAGTGTGTTTCTAACAAGCCGCGTGACGTGGCTGCTCCAAGAGCCCCATGGCCCAGTGGGTGATCCCTGCTCCTCCCTCCAGTCACAGATACGTGTCAGATCTCTAGGGCAGCAGCCACATGCCTGAGTAGAGACACATTAACACTCTGCTCCTTCAGAGAAAGCAGCCAAACCCAAAAGGTACTTCTTGAAGTGCCAAGCTGTATCCACAGCAGGTTTGCTTCTGCCAAAGCTGAAACAGGCACAGGATAACATCTCCAACCATGTGTAGCTGCTGCTAGAAAGCTGTAAAAGAGCTCTGAAATAATTAATAGCAGAGCAGAAAGTAGGAAAACATGTTCAAACTTGTGTATTTGTTCCCTAGGCATTATTATATCTCTTGTTAAAGCACAATTAAAGTAATAGATAAGCACATGAAATGAAACAGATGTCACTCCTGTTGGGAGTGGAGAGAAGCCACAAGGAGTCATCTCTGCTCTCTGCTTTTCTTGAGCTCCAGAGCTCAAGCTGCTCTTGTCCTATGCCCAAAACACCTGTGAGGACTTTCAGAAAAGTTTGGGTCCAAGGTGCCTCTGGCATGCTTGGGAGCACGGCAATGTTTGTAAAATGATGTGCTGTATCACCCGAAAACTGCCCTTTCCCGTGTATCACAGTTCCTGCTGTTCACCCTTCCTGCCCTGGCAGTGGGGGGCGATCCTGGCAGGGCAGGGTGCTCTGAGGCCAGTGAGCAGCAGCCACAAAAATACAAGCTTGGAACCATGTCAGCAAAGCCTCAGCTGTTTGGCCACTCCATTTTTCCTGTCCCCAGCCGTACTGGAGGGGAAATGGAGCACAGAGACCCCCTGAAGTGCTACTGCCATCTTGCATCAGCTCTTCCCCTGCCCTGGGGAGTGTGACACGGTGCAGTTTATTGCTTATGGACAGAGTAAGAGGTTTGCTCTGGGCTTGTAGAATTAGCAAGCCATCCTCAAGGCAGACCTTCCCGCCCCCCCCATCCCTGAGCTTATAGCAGTGGATTCCCTCTTCAGATCAACATGGATTTATGCCAGCTGACAGTTCAGCTCAGCAGGGTTTCTAGGTTTCTAGGTTGTGGCTGGAATCCCCCCTGGAGGATTCCGGTTATCTCAACAGTTCACATCACTCTGGAGATGGTCACTGCAGCCAGTGCCTGCCAGCCCTCCCCAAAACAACAGTAAGTCCACAGCCTGCCTTGGTCCCACTGGGGAGCAGAGGGGCTGCTGCCAAATTGTGGCCAGCCTGGCCTCCATTTCCCATTGCAACAGGAAGGAAACCTCATTGTAGAGTCAGAGCCAGACGAATCCCTGCTTGGGAAGAGCAGCAAGTGTTAATTGCTCTCCGACATGAGTCACACCTGATCAGGGCTTGTCCTGTGCTCCCGTGAACTCCATGCCTTCTCCCTGCTGTGCCTCTAATGTCAGGGCTAGCTGGGAACAGGAATAAAGCTCCTTCAATAACTGTGTGTGGCGGAAATGGCCGTGTTCCAGCATGTTTACGACCTCACTTCAAATGGTAACCACACCAAAGATGCCACGTTGGTCTGCAGCAGAGCTGGGGAGGCATGGGAGGCTGCTGGGCTCCCTCAAGCACTGGCAGTCCCAGCAGCAGGACTCGGCCAGGGGCCGGCAGAGGCCAGGATCTGGCTGCCATAGGAAGAGGAGCGAGCATGGTGAAGGTGTGATGGGTGAATGCCTGCCGGCCCATGCCAGCAGCAGGTGGGTGAGCTGATCCAGCAGGGCTAGGTGTGCCTGAGACCTGCCCTGATAGAAAAGTGCCAGGGCAGGAGATAAGCTGCTAAATCGATTATTTTTCTCTGGTCTTTCTTAATGTGTTATCTGAGCATCTGATAAACCTCATCACGCCAATCCAGCATGGATGCTGTCTGGCACGCTGTGAGTGGCAGTGTAGAAACTCTCTGACACTGCCCCAGAAACATGGGCTGTCTTTCCCACGCTGTGAATTGATGCCAAGTGCCAGTGTCCACACTCCTGCTGGGAGTGTGCACGATCACCATGTGGGGACACGCTGGGACACAGCCGCAGCAGGAGACCTCCATGCTGCTCCTGTCTTCCAATGGTGCTGTCACCAACACGTTGCTACCCACTGGACGCCCTGAGTCCCGTGCCATGCCGCTGCTGCTGTGCCAGCACCATCTCCATGCCGCACTTCCCCTGTGCCCCAGGTCCGGGCGGGCTGTTGGGGTTTGGGGCAATGTGGGTGCACTGGGGAGGAGGCTGGGCAGGGGTCATGGTGAACAGGAGTGACCAGCTGAACGGAGGATGAGTGCCTGGCTGCTACAGGGAGGCTGTGGCTGTGGACGAAGGTGCCTGTGAACCTCCTTTTCGCAGTGCCCACTTGTGCTCACGGGGTTCCATTGAGGGGGATGTGTGTGTGCAGCCACCGCACCCCTTTCCAGTCAGTTCCGCCACTCACAACATGGCGGCCAGGTACGACCGCAGGCTCCCTCCTCACTGTGCCACACTCAGGATGGCAGCTCCCTGCGGGCAGGTCCCGCCCCTCCCGGTTTCACCCTAAGCGACGTCGCGCCGAGCCAATGGCAAACCGAGGGCCACGCCGGCCGCCCAATAGGCGAGTGTCGGGGGCGGGTCCGGGCGCGGGGTGCCCCTGGGCTCCCGTCCCGGGCCGCAGTCGGGCCGGGGAGGCGGGAGCGGGGGGTGGGGGGGATGGCGAGGAGGCTCCGCGCCGCCATGGCCCTGCTGCTGCTCCAGGCCCTGCCCGAGGGGCTGCCCGCTGGCGCGGAGCCCGCCCAGGTACGGGGGGGCCGCTCGGGGGGGTCTGGGGTCGTGCCGTGCCGTGCCGGGGGGCTGCGTTGCTGGGAGGGGGCCGGCTGTGAGTGCGGGGGGCTGCCCCGGTCCTTGGGGCAGGCGGTCCGGCGGGGCTGGCAGGGTGTGCGTGAGGTGCCAGGGGGAAGAGGCTTTTGGGGGCCCGCTTAAGGTTTGGGGAGCCCCGTGACTTAAGTGAAGCTGGAGGAGATGCAGAGCCCCGGGTCTGGGGGTTCCTGTGTGCCGTGGGGATGGAGAGGTGGTGTAGGGATCCGGGCACGGGTGGCAGTGCCGCTCGCAGGGGCTTTGTGCGGCAGAGTGCCTGCAGGACGGAGGAGAAAGGTGCTTGACTGGACACCAAGGGAAAGGTGGCTGTAGTGAGGGCAGGAGGCTGGAGCTGGCAGGTGCACAGGGGCCTGCGGGTGGAGGTGCAGGTGTCTCTTGGGGGTGGTGACAGGGAGCAAGGTGACCCGTGAGGGGACGGGGCTGGAGGAGATTTGGAGTGAGCTGGAGGATGGCAGTGGGGCAGCTGGCCAGAGGACGTGGGTCAGCAGGAAAGTGGGACTTGTGTGGTGCTGCCCAGGACAGGTGAGCTGGTCTTGGCGTGGCAGGAACAGCGGAGAGGAGGTTCGGCGCAAACCCGTGGGCAGCGGGAAGGAAAAGAGAGCGTGTTTCAGCTGGGATGAGGGGAACTAGGCCTTGTCTTTGTATGCTCTGACCACCTGGTTACTACTTTTGTCATGCCTGGAAAGGGTTTTAATGAAGTTGGCTCCCTCTTATTCATCTCTTTACTCTGGTTTCCTGTCTATGCTGCGATATGTACTGTTCACATCTCCAGTGGTGTCTTGAGTCCAGCAGTGTAGACACCTATAACTTCTCCCACCTTGATGTGTATGTTCAGTGACACTCGACGAGGACTGCACTCGGCCAAGCAACCTGTGCATGACCTGGATCTTATGGTTCCTGGAGTCAATATGCCTTTTTCACCCCATGGAGAGCATGGATGGAATATGATGACTTCTGGTTTGATATGGTGTATTCCGTATAAAGTACAAATTGCAGTTTGCATTTGTTGAAGGTCAGAGATAGTGAGATGCTGATCTGTGACTGTAGGTCACAGGTGCCGTGGGATGCATTGTGCTTAGTGCCACAGGGATGCAGATGGATGTGTCCTTCTGGAAGATGTCCCCTAAAATACCTCTCAACACTCCTGCAGGAGGAGGCACAAGGAGTTTGTCTATGATTACAGATGTGATGCCTCTTTTGAATTGTGTTCTTCTTTTCAAGGTGTTGAGAGCACCAGATCTACTTTAAAAGGTGTATGATTTGCTGTCAGTAGAATCATCCCAAATCCCCTTCAGTCACACTGAGGCTAAGGCTTGGCTGTTGCTGGCCTAGGGAGCCAGATTCAAGATCGCGTTGAACTGTGTGTTTTCCACGTTGTCTCAACTGCCTTTAACAGATGGAAGTCCTGGTGCTTGCTCCATTTCACCTGCAGGCCAAGGTACATAAACTAAACATAAACAAGCACATCTCAGAACCGTTTTGCTCTCTGGTTGTTGTGGTACCCAGCTGTGAGCAATGGTCAGGTGCTAGGATTACCTGTATGGTAGCTGTGAGTCTCTTCAACCCTATACATGCTAATAAATATGTCATTCCTACCCTGAAGACTGTGCAAGATGCTCCCTGCCTCAGACAGTTTATACATTAGTCAAAGGAATAGGAAATAGAAAAGGAGGAAAGAAAAAAGGAGAAGAGCATGCAAGCAATTGTACATCTGGATTGCATGTGGAATAGTGGCATTTGTGACTTGTGGATATACTCTCCAGTTAGTGCACCAGAAATAATCCTAAAATAATATGTTTTAAGTGGTACAATACATGAGAGTGGGGGAGAACAGCTTTGGCTGCCTACGTTTTCTTTAAGAGCACTTGGATAGGGATGCATCTTTTACTCGTTTCCTTTCCATAGTTTGTCTATATAAAACTCTCACAGCTTATTTTAGATCTTAAATGTATACTCTGTCTGTCAAAAGGCTGTTATTATTTCACTGCACACTAGAGATTGACAGCTGCCCACTCAAAAACCGGTGTGGTAATGTAGGATCTTGAGAAATGAGCATGTAACAAAACTTAATCTGCTTTGGTGTTGCCTTAGAGCCTGATTTCCTCAGAGCCAATGAGTTCATAGAGAAGACCTGCAGCGAGGCAGTGCTGGACTTGGAAGATCTCTGCACCAAAGGTTCCTGTGTTTCTGCCTAAAACCCTGACAGCATTTGTCTCTTGTCCTCTCCAGAGTGCTGTTGACCTTGCTGCCTCTGGTGACTGCTGCCTACTTCCATATAACTTGCAGACGTTTTCTGTGTCCTGGTTGCTTCTGCTGTCAGGGAGCGCTTCTTGCTCAGGGTGCTCCCCCTCACCTGGAGCAACCGTACCACAGACCCGGTGGTCTTAGGCTGGGCTGCAAGAAATGTGTCCTTTAAATAATTCAGGAGGTGGAGCTGTACTGAACAAACATTCAGGAGGACACACTGTGCTCTGCAGGAAGGTCTGATTTTTCAGGTTAAAATAAGTCCAGGCTGCCCAGGATCGTCAAAGACCTCTCTTTTAACTAAGATGGATCAAGGAGAAAATGATGGGCTATTATCTTCTATCCTGAGTCGAAGTTTATCTGTCTCAATGACTATTCATTGCAGTTTCACTTGTAATCAGAGCACAAAACTCTGTTAACTCGAGTGGAAGCATTTATTAGTAGATTACAGGCAGAAATATTCCAATTGTGTTGTAATAAAATCAGGATAAACATCACAGGAAGAAGAAATCTAGCCGTGTTCAGTAGCAGCTGTAGAAGTATATAGCCTTAGCAGCACACCTTAGCTGTGTGCTTGCTCTCGGTTTGAGGCAGAAGGAAATAAGAAATTAATATATTTCAAAATGAACTGGATAAAATTTCTAATGAAAACCTTCAAACACGAATCATTTTTCTATCGTAGTTTGTCTCTAAAGGGCAGAATAAAGGTTATTTGACCGTCTCAACTATCTGTCTGCTTCCCATGCCTGCAGCTTAATTATCACATAGTTTTCTCAACTGTTGTTTTCTTTAAAAACAAGAGATTTAAGTGAATGTTAACTATGTGACAAGTCTGTGGAATCTGTCTTTCTCTAATAAGGTGGTTTTGAGCCAAAATCTGGCAGAAGCATGTTCTTCTTAAAGACTGATTTCATCCCAAATTAAAGAGTTTGCTTGAAATACTGTGACTTGAGGCATGATTCATCATATTTGACAAAGAGGACAGATCCTTGCTTTGAGGAATAACTCAGCATGACTGTCGCTGTGGCTAACACCCTTGTAACACAGAGTTTCTGTCCCAGGCTGTGACCACAGCTCTGATTGCACCAATGTGGGGTTACCACGCTTCATCCAAGGCTTTGGCTACATTCGGGCCCTTTCAGAGCATCACTTCAGGTAGTCTGTGAACTGAACAGCAAAGTTTCAGTTCTCATGTAACAGACTCCTCCCCTGTAACTTTAAAACAACATTTTTGATTAAGGTAAAGGTAATTAGTTACAACTGCACTTCTGTGTCTCCTGAAATGCGTCAGGCTCCTTCAGGAGGAGAGCTACTTGTGTAACCATAGGATGTATTTTGTTTGCCATATCTTTGTCTGTGACTCTTGGTTTTTTTGGCTTGCTAATATCCACAATTTTGGCAGGAGGCAGCAGAGATCAAAGTACATGGTGTACTTGCTCAGAACAGGAACCTCTAAATAACTGCAGGCTGGTTTAAGGACTGCTCTTTCTGTGATGATTGTACCACCATGAACTCTGGTGTCTCATCTGTATAGCACACTTTCCTCCTGATTAAATTTTGTTTGTGAGTTGCAATCATAATTACACAAAATGCTATGAGAATTTCAACTTGCATGTCTGAAGCTGGGCAGCAGATGGAAAGCCTGGTCTGAAAATGTCCAGTAAACCATGGGGAGGAGAGTGACAGATTTCTTCATCAAAGTCAAGGCACCTCTGTGACTGGGACCTGTCATTGCCATTCTGAGAATTTCCCTGTCACCCTGCAAATGTTAGTTAACAAAAATATAGCACCTCTTTAAGAACGAACTTGGGCAACTGTTGCAGAGTTGTGGTGTGCTAGAAGGGAACTTGGAAAGTTTCATCTGCCAGAGTTGTTTTGCTATGGTTGGGGATTTTTTCCATCCTCCCAGCCTGCTGGGCCAGGTCAGCCACATGTGGCTAGTGGGAGCATCCAGTACTGAGTGTCCCTGAGCAGTGGTTCTGCTGTATGAGGTGCTGCTCGGCAGCAGGGATCCGTCCCAAAGTGATGATCCTGCCATTGGCCCTGTTAGGGAGGCAGTGGATGGATGCACTCAGTGTTTGGTCACATTTCAACAGCAGTTATTCAAATCTGGCTGAAACACCCTCTGAACCCTCACTTTGACCCCCAGAAGCGTTGCTCCCCAAAGCATCTTCAACAGCCGCTTTTCTGCTGGCAAAAGTGGAAACTGCTCTTTTATATGGCTCTGTCAGCCTATATTAACCTGGTGTTAATGTTGATGTTCACCTTTGTCTTTCTGTGGTATCAGAAATGCACTGATGTTGGTAATAGTTTGTGTTTCTTTATGATCCTCCATATGGCCATCCTCTGAGGTAATGGGCAATATATTTAGCAAATGCAAACCGCCCACCTTTTCTTCTTGCTTTTTTTTTTCCCCTTTAAGTCACATTGGGATGATTGGAAGGATTGAACAGACATTAGCTTCTGGCAAAAAGCTATCCTTGCGGTAATGATTCTGTGGCCTACTTCTCCATGTAGTGCCGCTGCTGATGTGCTCCATGGTTGTGGCTGTGCCTATGTAAAGGTCTCCTTGTCAGGCATGTCCAGCAGTTTCAGTAATTCCAAGCTTCACGTGGCCTTTTGTTCTGTCTCCTGACAACAGGTTCTTGGAACCAGGTTTGGGGATATTCCTCTGATCTGAGCTGCCTTGCTTTACAGGGTAAGGATTTGCCCTTTCTGGTTAGCTGCACTGGAATCCTCTGAGCTTATTAATGCATATAACTGATGACTTTATGGCTCTACACAGTCCTGTCTTGCATTTGTTTCAGGGGGTTCATGAATCCAAGACAAGCAGGCAAGCTGTGCTGCTGTTTTTGCAGTGTGAGGGGAAAGGACTCAGCATGTCAGAGATCTCAAAAGCTGTCTCTGAGGGAGGGCTGGTGACAATCTTGAAAGGGCCATTAGTCATGGCAGGGCAGAGATGCTTATTGCACCTTGCAGGACAACCTGATTGTGCCAGGTTTTTGTCTGTGCTTCTGAGTCAGAAGGAAAAGAGCACAGGGTGAGGGATGGAATTCTTGTATGAGTTCATTGAGAGATGCTGTCAGGGAAGTTGGGTCCCTCCTTTCCCCTGCTGTCTGGTGTGATTAGAAAGCCCACAGCCCAGAAGAGACATTTTGAGATGCCAACACCTGGGTGCTGTGGCAACGGAGCTCTGACAGGTGATTGTGTGGCTGAGTCTGTGAAGAGTGCACATTACAAACATGCCTGAAATAACAGCTGGCTGGAGAGGACAGGCTTGCCAAGAAGGAACTGCATGCCCCTACCTTGCTTGTTAAAGGAAATGTGTTGGTGTGGCAGTCACAAATGAAGCTTTTTCCATTATTTCAGCAGCAGATACTGTTTGACTGCAAAGGAAGCCTCAAGGTGCTGCAGAGACGTGCTGTTTATCTTCCTGGACAAGGAAAACCTTGATTCTTCTCTAATGATGTGATTATCAGTGGGATCACCACCTCCAGTATTATTTTTAGATGATGTTTGTGGTCTATGCAATGCTTTTGGAACTGTAACAGAGCAGTTCAGATTCAGGGGTTTGTTAGGTGCGAAATGAGGTAGGTGATGGTGGCAGACTGATACAGCAGGACAAAGCATTTAGTGCCAAAGTGGCTAATGCTCCCTGGCATGCTGTGCACTGAAAAACACCTGCAAATAGAAGGGAGAGACTGTACTTCGTGTTGAGGCAACTTGTGGTGCTGCTTGTTTGCAGGCCTTCTCTGCTGAGCCAGTGTCCATCCAGCTGGCATCACCCAAGGTTGGTCTAAACTGGCCAGAGAAAAAAAGGACATGAGAACTGAGTTGTGTAGGAGATTCAGATGCAGTTTTCTGACAGTTCCTTCTTCCCAATCACTTCTCTGCTGGCATATTGTAACCAAATCCAAACACTGACAGTGGACAGGAAGCTTATGAGCAAGTGATTGAGAGGAGCTCCTCAGTGCAGATCCCGAGGGGACAGAGCTTTGGCCAGCAGCATTTTGAATGGTGTCTTCCTGACAATGGGTTGCAGAGGTGTAGGTGGGTATGGCAAGCAACTACCAGAACTGACAAGCTGCAGGGTGCTGAGTTTAGGGAATAAGAGACAACAGGGACCTTTCCTTTTCTCATGGAGGATCAAGACCTTGCATTCCTGACTGCAGTCTTTAGAACTAGCAGAAGAAAGAGTGAACCTTAAGAAAGGAAAGATCTGCTAGCAATAAAGAAGAGGATTCTCCCCTCTTTCCTTTTTAAATTTCTCCATTACTATGAAGTGGAAGTTTGTTACTTCTAGTGGTGATGTGTTTTTATTTCATCTCTAGTTTTGGTGTGTGCAAGGCAGTAATAAAAAATTCAGAGGCAACTGAGAGCAGAGGTCCATGGGGTTTGGATTTTTGTTTGGGTTTGGTTTTTTGTGTTTTGTTTGGGGTTTTTTTTGTTTGTTTTGTTGCTTGTGGGGGTTTATTTTTGATATCTGGGAGGGAACATGGGAAAAGCAGAAACTAACCCTCTCTTGGCTCTACTTCAGGCTGAGGGAGCTTGTCAAGATACTGACATTTGCTAACTGTCCTGGAAAGGGAAAGACTTGAGCAGGAAAATGGATTTTGTTAATGAAAGAAGATAGTTCACAGAAGAAGGTGAGCTTTATGTAGTTATCAGTGTCTATCTCCCCATCCATTTTGAAGCTGCTGACCAACTTGAATGAAATTTGATAGGACGATACCTCAAAGATGCATAAAATTTCAACAGAATTCATGCAAACAGATAGGAATAGAGACACCTTAAAAAACCCAGACGAAAAGGGAATCACTGAGTGAGAAGCTACACTAGCGAGCTTATTAGCACTGGGAAATTTGTGAGTTGGGTTTACTGACTTGATACATGCCCTGCCTCTTCCCAGAGCCTCAGTTGGAGCTCACAGTTTGTGAGCCTGCAAAGTCAGTCAGCCTTGTGGAAAACACTTACAAGAGGTCAGCTTTACGGAGCTCCAGTGGTTACAGAGCTACTTTTATTTTTCATTTTGTCTCCCGCTGGCTGAAGAGCAAATTGAAGGTGAAAAGGTTGATAAGCTGTAGAAACAGCTATGAAGAGTGTGTTTTGCCAGGAATCTCACCAGCCATCCTGAGCTTTCCCTGTGTGAAAGGTGTCAAGTGTTCCTTTGGAAGCAGGGAACACACTTGACCATTAATGACTCGCCTGCAGACTGTGCAGAGGCTTTTTAGTCAGGAGAACTGATTCAGTCTTTTCTCTCGTGTCTCAGCACGCAGATATGACCAGCAGGTCAAGTCCTGTTGTCCACAAGAGACCTTTTTTTTTTAACTTATTATGGAATCAGACCTCATAATCAAGACAGTCTGAGATAATGCTGCCAGTCAAACAACAGTGTAATTGTGGCAGCCATACCAGAGGTCTGATACAGAAAGAGTGCAAACTATGCAGAAGTCCTCTTCCTTGCTAAATTCTGTATTCCTCACTCTTTGTAATAAGCTTTTTATTTGTTTACACTGTATCAGTAGTTGCTTGTTTTTTTAAAACCCTCTTTCTCTGTTTGGGATCCTCTTTAAATTCCAGGTGGTGGATGACTGCCAACAGGAACCCACAGGAACTGCATGTCTTCTGCCTCCAGCAGAGATTAGGCCATCCTGTTGCTTTAATTATCCCCTGTGACAGCCATCCCAATGGTGGTGGGCAGAAAATCTCTTCCACAGAGCTAGCAGTCAGTAAAAGCACCTTTTAGAGCTGAGCTAAACAAGAATTGGGAGTCACTGGTGTGGAATGAAAGGGTTAAATGGGGGCTGAGATCAGAATGAGCCAGGAGGTAAGGGAAAGGCTGGAGGAGGTGGTGGGCATAGTACAGGGGTGTTGTAAACACTGAACAAAACCTTTGAAGAAGGCAGATTCTTCAAGGCCACAACACTGGGTTGACCTCATCCTGGGCTGACTTCATCACACCCTGTGTATCAATTGTAACTGTCAGATTACCAAACTTGCCCCTCTTCTTGGAGGAAGGAAAGAATTTTCTTCAGATATGATCTGAAAGACCTTTACTCTGCTTGGAATGCATGTAACTACCTGAATGCATGTGAAAGTCATGACTCATGTCTGGGTCTCCTGTGTGATGAATTCCTCCTTTTCTTAGTGCTTGTCTCATTTGTTGTTTGCAGGCTGCTTTTCAAACAGTGAATGCTGAAGAGGAGGAGGAGGAGGGTTATGCCTGTGTTGTGTTGTCTTCACATTACCTTGTCGTTTTGACTTCTGCCTTTTTAGAAGATGCAAACTTCACAAACGGCTTGCATTTGACTCTCCAACCTCCTGTGATCTGCAGCTTAGATAAAACAGGCATGCAGACATCTGTCATTACTGATTGTCTCCATTTAGTGACACTTAGCACTTGGACTCCAGCAGAGCCTGTCTTAAATCACAATGTCAAAAATAAGAGCTCTTATTTTCCTCTACTTTTTTCCTAGCTGTATTGTTTTCTTTTTGTCTCATTGTTTTGCTCCTTTTTCCTACCCATCTCATTAGGAATTTTTGCATCTCACATACTTGGTTATTAATATCACTCATGTTTGTGGCGCATTGTTTTTACTGAGTTTCTTGCTTTTCTGCTCTTTGTATCTCTACTTTCTAGAGTCTGTGATCATACTAAACCAGTGGTTAGGCTGTCAAAACAAGAGTTGGGAGATTTTTCTCCTCAGACCTATTTTGTGCTCTTAGGCCCATCATTTGATTGCAAAGTCCAAGGATCATCCTGCCAAAGATGTATTCAGGAGGTCTGGAGCAATAGTTTTCTGTTCTAAAACCTACAGTCTGCTTTCTCTAGATGGACTAGCTGGAGAAGCAGTCCTCCTTTATTTTCAGCATGGTATATATTGAGAAGCATTGTGCCAGGAAAGCTTTAGTTTAAGGGCCAGACAAATCTGTTGTTGCCTTGTTTCACCTTTGCTGGCATGTAACTTCAAGCTGCTATGAAATGTAATGCTGAATTCCTGGTGTGGATGGGGCTGAGACTAATCTCCAATTCACAGCCTTTAAACTTTGCAGATAAACTTTGGGGAACACAGAGTGACAGCGATGGTTTCTTGTCTGTTTTATGTTATCTAACAGTATATAACCAAAATTCTTCTTGCTCTAATCCTACTCTAAAATATTTTAGATGTGCAACCAAAGGATTAAACACATTCAGTGTGTCGTAATAAAACAGGACTAAATCTGTATATGCAAGCAGTGAACAGTTTGGTTTTGGCTGGAAAATGTAGAGGTCTTCAGGGGAGGAAAGCAGCACTAGACAAGACATTTACAGTGACCTGGCTGGGTGGTGTGTGCCCCTTGCATCTTGATGTTTTGGAACCAAACAAATGGAAGGTGTATTTGTGTACCTTGCATGAGTGTAATCTGCAGGCTGGCTGAGTGCTGCCGTTGATGTAGCCATTATCATTACACAGAAAAAGTTAATTGTACAATTCTGGAAACCTTAAGTTCTAGTGGCACTTCACAAGCTGGGACAGACTCTGAAATGAATGACCCTAGATTTTGTTTATTTGTATTCTTGTGCTGAGAGCTCTTACTATCAGTAGCTCTTCTCTTGCACAGGCACTGCCAGCAGTCCTTCTGAAGGCACTTTCCTTCAGGACAGGCTGCAAGGTAAAACTTGTTTATGATTTTAACTAGTGTTTCTAATTAAAGAAATGGTCTTTAAACATACTTCTTTATCTGTTTCATCCTATTACTTGTTCATTTACAAGTCTTGCACTGCTTCTGTGTTGGTCAGCTTTTTCCCTATCCTAGCCGCAGGCATCCTGCATATGCTACAGTCATGAGGGCTCTTGAGGCTGAAGTGTCTTGCTAGTTTACTTAACCCAAGAGATTAGTGCAAAGGTAAACAATGAGGGGAAAAGGAGAAAATTTTTTGGGTTTAGCTGTTGTTGTTTGGGTTGGGTTTTTTTTTAGGGTGAATTTATAAATATTATTAAAACACATTTTTAAAAAGCCCCAATGTACTCCCTTTGACACACAAGTAGTTTTGTAAGAACTCTTCATTTGTGATCGTGGCTTACCACATGATATTAAGGAAGTAATTTCACATTTCTCATCTACAGTGGGGACACTAAAATGGCAAATGTACTATGAACTGTATTTTTTGTATCAAATACCAGGGGATTGTGTGGTACTGGCTGTATAAATACTGTGTAATTTTCCTCTTCAGCTGGATGTCTGGATAAAAGTCTTCAGGTCTAAATTATTAATTGTTAACTAAGAAACACTTGCTTTTCTTCTGCAAGGTTTTGGTCCAAAGGTTTTTAATGCCCTCAAGTACTATGGTCAAACTTTACCTAATTGTTGAGATACAGTTTAATTGTTCTTGGCTTCTTCTGTACTTGAATGGAGATTGTTCTTCTATTTATCTGGAAAGCATTACTGTAAATAATCAACATGTGAAGACACGTGAGGATTGAGCTTTAGTGCCCCTCACGAATTGCATGTGCTCTGTTCACTGCATAGAAAACAATTAGTTCAAGTGAAAGTGTTTCCTTCTTTGCAGTTGAGTTAATTGGTTCTGTAGCAAAGTCAAGATATGGAATTTCTTGTATTTTATTTCCCCTTGGAGACAACAGCACACAGAGATACAGATTTGGGACCAAAGCAGCAGGTTCAGTGAGCAGAGCAGTGGGAGAAGCTCAAGCTGGCTGAAATGCAAATGCAGAATCTGAAAAAGGAGTGCAGAACCCAAACTGGCAGCACAAACTGTTTTTACAGCTGTGTTTTGGCTTCTGGATGCTTAGTACAGGGTAGTATCTTTTCTAGGCTTTTGAACTGCATACCAAAATCTTCAGATGAGCCATGAGAGCCTGCCATGCATACCTTGGGAGTGAAAGGGAGGGGGAGCCTGGAGCAGGTTGCCAGCAGGTCCTGATCATTGCAGGATGCTCTTGGGCTGGGCAGGCAGAGGAATGACTTCCAATTGCCCATGCGATGCGGGTGTCATCATGAAAGCTTGCCTTGCTTTCTTTGGCACCAGGAAATTGACTGCCCAGCTGCTGGGAAGGCTCAGACATCTGTGCTAAGTTCTTTACAGGATGAGATACCCAACCTTTCTGCAAAGAGTAAGATCATCTGATGTGTCTAAGGAGGCCATTTAATATGTGCACACTGAAAAGACATCCTTAATTTCCAAACAAGAGTGTCTTGCACTCCTGCTATTTTACATTTCACCTTTCATTTGCTGATGAAATGAGTATTTTAGTTTAGTTCTAGAATGCTTGCTAGTTCTTTAGAGCTAACCTGTCTTCTCCCCAAGTGTCTGGGCTTTCCATGGAGCAGTAGCCTTTAATATAATCCTTGTCCTTCCTCAAAGAGTGAGCAGGGTATTTCTGCGGGGGTGGTTGGTGTTCGTTCTTGCATTTGTTGCTCTCATTAAAGTGAGAGCTTGTTCAGTTTGTGTCAATAACACCTTTGATCCTCTTAAATAAAGGAAGCACAGGGTGTTCTACAGAAAAGACCTCTTTAAAGTGCCTTGCAATGTTATGCTGCTACATGATGGTTAATAAAAGTTGGTAAACCCATACTGGACTGGAGACCAAGTACAGTTCTCTATATTGTATTCTGCAGCACACACCATTTATTCTCAGCTGATTGACCTCATGTGGACTTGTGCCTGTGTAAGTAGCAGCTGAAATCAGTGGTCTGAGCACTAATCTGCAAGTTGCAGACAGTAGGTTATTATTTAGTGAGAATGCTCCACAAGTCCCTTGCTGCAGCATTTTCATTCAAAAAAGGTCACTTCCATGAGTTCGTGCACAGCTGAATTTAATGTTCTTTCTCAGCAAGGCAGGCCACACTGGAGAGTGAATAATTATAATAAATACAACTTTGTTCTCAGCTGAAAAATCCATCTGAAATAAATTTTTCCAGCCTTTCCAAGAAATGCTTTTAGTAAGATAAATAAAAGCAATTCTTGCCGATTTCACATTCATTCAGCAGGAATGTTGGTGGGTGTAGGGTGCCTCCACTTAAGTCACTCATCACAGTGCCTTCTGGGCTCAGTCCTATTCAATAGCTGGCCAAGGATAGCATTTGCAAATTGGGTTTCTCGCAAACCAATTAAACCCAAATTCATTATTTCTTACTTGGTTTGAATCCTGGTTATTATTTTGAGTAAAATTGTTCGTAGCAACAAGTACAGAGAGTTCAGTTACACTCTCAACTCAGACAAACTTTAAACAATGCTCTGATAGGTACATCTGGTTTTTGGGATGTGCATGTATTTATACAAGCTTTTGTGGCTTATTTTCTGGTTGGCACTTCTGTGTAGTCAAAGTAGATTTGTTTTCTTCGGTGTTCTGTTTCGCAACAGTGGAAATACTGAAAAAGTCTCAGCCTAAATATGGAAGGAAAACTAAGAGTTGCTCTTTTCCTCCATAACTTCTAAGCAAGTACTTTAAAAAAATTCCCTCTTTGCTTTCATCTTTCAAGAGACTGAGCAGAGTGTTAAATGTCCTATCTTCTGTCTTTTATTTTTTTGTCTAGGTATAGCAAAGAGACTCTGCTAGTTGATCGGGATACTGCTACTGGTGGAAGCTAAATTTTCGCATAGTTGTCCTGGGTTCATGTGCAGATCTGGTTACCTTTGAGGTTTCACAGGGTATCTGCAGGGTGATCCTTAAATGTCTTTTTGTTTTCCCTGCAGAGACTCTAGATAAGTAGTTTCCAAACTCCTCCACTCAAAGGTACCACAACTTTTGATTTAGGAACTACCTGGTTCCCAATTGTTCCTACTATTGTACAGTTGGTTGTTGCTTCAAGGTCACTCTTCTGCAGGACTGCTGGCATCTATGAGACTGCAAGGCAGAAAAGACTCACACAACAGTGTCAGTTGTAAATGGAAGGTATCACAGTCATTCTACTCTTGCCCTGAACTTGGACAGCCCTGTGCTGTACTGTTTGACATGAAAAACTGGCTGCATGTAAGCTGTGGAACCTGGTATCTGTCTTGTCCTGTTTTCTTTTCACTTTGGAGAGAGGGAGGCATGGAGGCCTTTTTAAAGAAGAGCCTGCTATCTAGGAAAGAAGAGACTGTTGACTTCAAAGGCAGAAAGTAGAGGGAGGTGACTGAAATCTGAGTTACTCTGACTTCATTAAATGCAAGTGATAGTCCTGGACCTGAGGATGTGGGGTGGAAACTTGAATTTACTTTCATTCACCTTCTGTGTGCTAAGTCAGATATTCATCTCTCAATGAGTTGGTATCTCTTCAAGCTCCAGTGGGTTTCCATTGACACCAGAGAATGATCAAGGGGAAAATAAACTCTCTCTTGCTAGACTGGACTTGTGCCTTATGGTCACATTCATTTAATATCGATTGGGAGCAGATTTAATCAGTGCTTAGATCATGATGGTCTGCCTTTTTTCTCAAGGTATTATTTTCTCGCCTTGCTTGTCTGCTTTATTCCACTGCCTTCCTTTTCCTGATGCAAGTCTTTGTGTTCTGTGTTTTATCTGTTGAAGCCATCAACTTGGTACTTGCTAATGAAGCTTGCTTGGCAGTGAGAAGGCATGGAAAGCTCACTTAACCTAATTGTTGTTTTAGGATCTCTCCAGGCACTGTGACCCTTTGCACAGACATGGTTTATTTTAGAAAGAGTGTCTTAAGTTAGAAAATCAGCTCTTGTCCAAAAATGAAAACACACATTGATCAAAACCTGAATTTCATGTGGGTTGTATAAACATGTAATTTGGGTTAGATCCGGGCACTGGAAAATATGCGACACTGTTGTCCAGGAAGTTCCAGTGCAAGAAACGTGGAGAACTTCAGAAAGTCACATTAACTGTCTCCTTGGGGAAGTGCCTCAGAAATCCTGACCTCTGCATTTCTGCCATGTGTGTGACGCTAGCGGAGATGATCACTTGAGCAGTTGCAACATTCTTGTATACATGAGTTTGAATGACATTATGAACTGTGGAAAGAATAATGCTGTGCTTTCCTAATTGTCCCCCAGAGACTCTCCCTCTGCCCCTGTCAAAGCACTGTCTGCTACCATCAGTGCCGTGTTTCCTATGGTCAAATCACAGAAGCCTTTTCCTAGGGGTCCATGCACTTGAATTTCTAGGGGTGATGGCTGTGGTGCTCTCTGGCACCTCTGCTCTTTGCCAAGCCACCATCCAGTGTGTAAGGTTTTGGGCTGACACAGATACCCTGTTCCTATCCCCATCCACTAAAGGTTTCCTGTGCAAGATGTTAGTTTTACTCTCCTCTTTATCAGCCCTGACAGAAGTTGTTATTTAAATATTGCTCAATATTTTCAACATGATTTTGGGACGGCTGCTAATTCCTTCAACGCCTTGTTTTGTTTTAGAATTTCTAATCCCATTTTCTATGACTAAGTTCAGTTGCGTGGTTTCCCCAGCAAGGATTAGGGTTTACTGCTATAGGTACGTCATCCTGCCTTTGAAGCTGCTTGCTCATGCTTTCCTTGGCAAACTCTGGCAGATGTGCTTGGGAACAACAGAGATGGTATCTTTCTGAAGCTGTAAAAGGGTTAATGGGAAGCATGTTTATGAAATCAGGTTGCTCACCCTTACAAGCTTTTACTGTGATCTTTTTGAATGCTTTTGGAAGATTTATCACCTGCCTTTGTAATTTATGTTACATTTTCCTTTCCTTTCTTGAAGCTATTTTAATGCTATGTATGATATTGTAAAAATTACATATAAATACCTTTCCTTGGCAAGTCCTTAACTGCACACCTCTTGGATGCCAACTGGAGAACGTGACTGTCTTCATGTGGCTGGCCTAACAGTTTTTGCTGGTATTTTTGGGATGGCTGAATGGGTGTAGAGCAGCTGAAGCACATCTGTAGTTCCAAACCAAACCCCAGCAAAGGACTTTGATTCCCTAGCAGGGAGATCGCTGTTTGTACAGATGTTTCTTCTCAAGAGCCTTTTTGTAGGATTGGTCACACTTGTGGTTGAGTTTGCACATGTGATGGGGAGAGGGGCTGATGGCTGTTCATGGGAGTATTATTTTTCATCAGGGAGATTAAAGATACTGTTATTGATTAGGAGATGGCTTTGGAGATTCTCCAGTGAAATGGAGCACCTGCACATACACAGTACTTTTTGAAAATGTTACACGGGATCTACCCTCTGCTGGGAATTGTTAATTGTGCTTTTGGCTCTATCTGCCTCGCTGGCACATGTACCATTGTGAAATTTTTACAACCAAATAACATATCAGAGAATGGTTCTCTTCGAGAGGAAGCTGATAGCTGCCTTCAGCTGATGCCTCTTTGAAACCAGGTGAGAAGCATGTGCTTGCCTCGTTGGGACCTGCATCTACCTGCACTGCCATAGCACCAGGATATGGATGCAAGGCTCCTGGATTGCAAAGAGCCTGGATAGTTCTGGTAGGGTAGATGTTATGATGCCAGGCTCTGCAGATGTACATGATGCAGTTGAACAGATTGTGAAAACCTTAGTTCCTAGTAAGTTTTCTCAAAGTGGATCTATTTGTGCATTTTGATACAAAATGTGTCTTCATTTTTAGTAAATTTCTAAAGCCATGACAGAGATTTTTGGGGCTTGCTGTGTTTACCCCTGTCTAGTAGTGAATGCTGAGCTTTGCAAATACTGGCTTTTGGTACAAATTCATGTGTTGTGTACTTGTAATACCAGGATCTTCAAGAAACCCATAGGAATCAAGTGACTCTTATTTGTATCTTCTTGCATGTTAAAATTGCACAAATGTAGACTCTTACTTCTAAAGATTTCGTTTTTTCCCAAGGAAGTATCATCTCCTGGGATTTAAGTATTTGCTGATGCAAATCTCTGTGATCACAGTTAAAGAACTACTGAGTGTCACATCATTAGGTCACCAGTTCAAATCTAGTCCAAAGAGGTAATGGGCATTTTTATACCCCTAATGCCTTTCATCAGGATTTATGTTTACTTGCTTAAACTAAAATTGGAGCATCTGCTATTCAAAATTATTGTTCAAGTGGAAAATAAACACTGGAAGCAGTTCTTTCTATAGCAGAAAATCTTGTTTGACTTGTGTATCTCTATACGCTTGTCAGCACACATTGAGCTTTAGAGGGAATAAAGGTTGCAGAGAAATGGATGCATTAGTCAAGTCTGGTATTTTTGGTATGCTTTTCTATGACTTCTCAATTGCAACAACCTTTGAATAAAATATAGGAAGACATAGACTTTGAAGGCAAAGAGATTTTGAAATTGAAAATGCAATTGGAGAGTATTTTGAATGGCAACTGAAACACTTTTGGATGAAGTATTTCTGAAATTCTTCCAGGCAGCTGCTCTTCTAAAGAATGGTGTTGGTTGGTTGGATTTTTTTTCTTTCTTGTTTGTCGCTTCTAGCATTCATGTCAGAATTCTTGTACAAAGCTGTACTGCTAAATCTGACCTCTAAACTCAGGTTTCTGGTAAAGAAGTATGGACTTCAGTGTAGATAACACATTGGACCGTACCTTGCCCAGGCTGCAGAGTTTCAAGGGTTCAGTTCAGCCACACAGGCCTTTGCAGCTTCATGGTTCCTCTTTGCTGAGTTGTTATTCTCAAGTTAGGAAATCCTTGCAGTCTCTTTGAGATGTGTTGGGATATGGAAAGCCTTGCAAATCCCTGCAGTCAGGGGCTGACCTCTTGCGTGCTGGGATCTGCCCGCAACCATCTCTTACTTCCAACCTTTCTCTGAATGTTTCCTGAGCGCTCTCTGGCTTGTTTCAGGGACCAGCTTGGCAACGTTATCAGGAATCAATAGCTGGAGTCCTTCAGAAAAGAAGCTGAAGACGCTGAAGTATGAATTCTGGTGTCCTGGTTGTTAGAATCTGTTAGCAGAGACGTCAAGATGTGAAGAAGAGAGATGTGAAAGCCGGTACAAGTGTTCTTTTCTTCGTGCACCTGAGCTGAGAAATTAGGATCTGAGCTGGCTTCCCCACCCCAAAGGCTTTTGCATAGCTTCCCATGCATCTCATGCCATGGGAGATCACGGGTAACTTTTGTCAGTATTTTGAGGTGCAAAAAGTGGGTTGTGAGGTGTGGAGACAGAAAAATTAGATATTTAATGGCATGGAAAAAAATTGCCCATAAAACTTGAGTTATCACTGTGGCACTTTGTTAGGAGAGTTCCAGTCCTGTGAGTCTGGAATATGTGTTTTCATGTGTGGTAACTCTGTAAAGAATCTTCAGTCATGTGAAGGTCTGAGTTCTTGGCACTTTGTAAGAAATTATGAGATCTTTAATTTTCAGTCCTGATGCCACTTATTGCTACCATTTTGCTGGTTATCTCAGAGGCTCTTGGCAATGTATTTATGACTTCCTACTCAGAATATTCAGTTACAATCAAGTATGTCAGAAGCATTGAGTACATATTTCTGCATCTCTTTTGATGCTGATTTTATAAAGGCATTATTGAAATTCTACCTTAGCAAAGGAATACCAACCACTAAACTATTTTTGCCAGTATTTTAAATCTCTGAGTGCTTTTTGGCTTGTAACTGATCATGAGCCAGAAATGATGCATGGCTAGGAATCTTTCTAAATTGTCATCCATCTTTTTGCTGGAGACCAAAAGAGGAAAGTTACTGAAGTGGAAAGAAAACTTTTTTTTTGAAACTGAGTCATGAGAAGATTGGCAAATTGCAAGGGAAAATTTAAATCTGGTGTTTGCTTACTATAGTCAACAATGAAATCCTCCTTTACAGAAAATTATTCGAGTGAATTATGCTTTCACTGTCCTTGATACTATGGAAGAATAAAAGAAAATAGAGTTGTCTTGATTTTTTAATTTATTTTTAGTATAGATTTTTGGTATAGAACAGGGGTAAATCAGAGGAAGGTGCTTCTTTTTACTGACAGTTCTCCAAAGATTGGCCCTAAAAATATGGTCATCATCAACAATTACTAGTTTTCATAAAGAGTATGATTTTGTATTTGTTTTCCCTTATTACATGCAAATAACTAAATCACAGAACGTCCTTTTCTGAAACCTGTGAGCTTTTAAGAGTGCAGGTTGTTTTCAGTACATACACAAATATTAATACGCTGAACTAGTATGAAAAATAAAACACATCAAATCTTTTGTGTAATGTAATGTGTTCTCTATAAAAATTACTCTGTTTCTGATACAGTAAATTCTCTTCTGATTCTGCTGGTAGAAAAGGAAAGAATAGAAAATAGTGACTTTGCCAGACATGAAGCCCAGTACAGTCTGAACTAGTTATTTGGAATCCCAGTTCTGTTTTGTATAGAGGCCATAATTCGTCTTGCAAAAGAAACCTGACTAATGCAAAAAAAAAAAAAGAAAAGTGTTATCTGTCTTTTTGAAAATAGATGAAATAGATTGCAGAAGAACATATTTGTCAACAGGAAGTAACCATAAACTTAGGAGGACTGCAGGCATCGAGCACAGCTGAGCAAGACTGCAGAGAATAGAGACAGAACCTCTTTCCCCTCGCTTTTCAGGCTGTAAGTAGGACCAGAGAACACCTTCTTTCATGAGGGTGGAGCAGTCTTTTCCATCCCCTCTGTGTGTGCAGTTTCTTCATGTAAGTCTTAGTGCCAGGCTCTCATGACACAGACTGGGGGCCGTGTGGAGTGAAGCTGCAGCTTGTCACCAGCCCACAGCCACAGCTCTTGCACTCCTGGTGATAGAGGAGTGTTTAGGTATCAGTGGGATTTGATGTAGGTCAAATTGAACATGAGAATTTCAAGGTGTCCCTGTGCAGATTTTTGTCATACTGCCAGATGTGCTTTACTGAACTGTTGCATGTAAGGAACAAGCTTTTGTGATTGCATTGATCAAGATAGTACCTTGGGTGTGTTCCTCATCCAAGGGGAAAAGTGAGGTCAGTGGGAATGAATGTTGTGCTGCAGCTTAGACTGGAAAAGAGATATTTTGGTGTCCTGGGAACAGTAAGTCTTGGATTTCTGCTGTGGGGCATTCAGTCTAACATGGCATCTTAATGTTCTGTGGCAGGTGACTATCCTGCATTCCTTGCTGGGCTGCCCTGCTTGTTCAGGTGATGACCAGCTCTGTACTTTGTCGTCTGCTTTTTCCTCTGGCAGGCAGTCCTTTCTGTTGTCCTGGTACATGTGCTCTAGCCCTGCCTGCCATCTCCTTTTGGCTCGGGATTACCTGCTGTGTTGTTCCTTGTAGATGTGGCCACAAGTCACACCGTTCAGAAAACTGGAAACCAGGTTTTAAGTCACCTCCACAAGCTTTTTGGATGTTGTGCACAGCATGGAGAGCCATTTGGATACTGGTCTTTCAAATACTTGGATATTGTGGTGGGAATGAAGGCAACCAGAAAAGCAGCAGGCAGGAAAATCCTTCTGTCGGCTACATCTGCCAGTAGCCCTGGAGGAATAAAACTGAGATGTTCTCTCAACTCCTCCACTTTTCAGATTAGATCTGATTGTTTGTTCGATTGTTTGTTCAATGAGTGAAGAGTATTATGTCTCAGAAAATGTGCAGAAGTGGCATGGCTACATATAGGACTCTCAAATAATCAGAGAAACTGATGTTGGCATGCTTATATTCTATACTGACACAGTGACATTCATGGTAAATTAATGGCAAAACATAAAATCTTTTATTTCTCTTGCTCTTCTCCACAGTTTAACTCTTCTTTTAAGTTTATCTCTGATCAAAGGATATTAACAAGATCTTTATCTTCTTGGTTTTAAAAATTTGGCTTAAAAATTCTCTACTTCAAACTTGGCAAACATTGCCTTAGTATGCAAACAGTGGGGATGGGATAGGGGAAATCACTTGGCTGTTGAAAAGCTACATATGGGAAAGTCACATGGAGGTTTCAGTGTTTTATTTATAATTCTGCAAAGGCCTCTTCTTATTTGAAAAATAGGAGAGACCAAATAGTGGCTTCTGGAAAGCAAACAGCTAGATTCTTCCATGAGTATTTTTAACACAAATATTAACTTCACACATTGTGACACTCTTCTTCTTTAAGACTTGTTTTTAGCCTTCAAGATGTATAACTGGTAAAGTAACATTGTGAGGAAAAGTGTAACTCCTGCAGCATCTGGCTTTTTAAAAGTTAATTGTGAAGCCATAAGAGATGCTTTGTTTTCATTTAGCAATATTACTAAACATACTCAGTTTCCAGGAAGGTAACTTGATTTACAATAAGTATACCCAGTGAGAACCATATGCTTTTCATGTTTGTCTTTTACTGAAGGATTAGAGTATTTATTTCAAAATCCCTTTTTCAGAAGAACACTAGTTTTAATACTGCCATTAAGCGATATTTGAGTAAGAATCTTTTGCATTTTCAGATTTGGCTGTATATGTGAACAGACATTTCCAAACACAAGTCCTTGGAAGGATTTTACTAGTTAATAAAGTAACCATGAGTTTTATGTCAGCTTGATTCTGAGCAGTGTTTTGCTGATACCAGTATAACTGTATTATGTGAAACTGCTTGAACAGAGCTAAAAGAGCGATAAAAGTGATCTGCCCAAGAGGCTTCAGCATTCTCCCTCTGCTCAGATTGCTGAACATGACTAAGTCTTTGCAGAATGACATCTAAGGTTACATTTGGAGTCATTAGGTTATAAACAGTCCATAAAATGTTTTGAATACTTCATGTTAATATTCCTCTGAAGATCAAGATTCCCTGGGGAGAAATGAGAATATGCACCAAAAACATTCTCAGTCTTGAGGTTTATCCACAACTTCCTAGATCACTAAAGATCAGCTGTCTCATGAACACATTATTGCAGAACAAATTTTGATGCTGTGCTGAGTGTTTATATATGGGAGGAATCTACTGGGTAGCGCCCTTCCTTTTAGTTGTTGGATTTTCATGTTTTTGCTGACTGGCTGAGTTGTAAATTACATTTGAAAATCTTTCTGACTCTAATTTGGTAAATTTATATGAACCTTCATGTTCAAGAATGTTTTTGAGCCCCAGGCTGTGTTGGGAAAAAAACATCGTAAAAGTGTTCAGATCTTGACAGAATGTCTGAATCTGTGCCACTGAACTGAGAGAGGATTTCTTTAATTTCTTTTCATTCTTAGTAAGGCTTAGAGGCGTTTGGGGTGAGTTTTTGACCTTTCTTGAAGATGCCAGAGTGTCTCAGAGATCTGACCCACCATGTATTTTTTTTTTGCCAAGAATAAATCTGTCTCTGCTATGAAAAAATGGTTGTTCCTAGACACAATCCATGTAAAACTGGGTCTGTGGGGGGACTCTGTTGAACTTGGGAAAACGGTCTTGTCTTTTGTTCTGGCATTAGCATTGACTGCCGATACTGAATGCTTGGCATCTGCAGTGGTACAGCAGCAGCCTGTGCTCCTTGCCTATGTGGTCTGCTGACCTAGGGCAACGCTCTGAAATAAAACAAAACCTCCAGACCACCAATTTCTCCTTCAGAAACTAATATTATTTCAGATTCCACTGTTACTTTGTGAAATACTGGGATTTATGGACCTGGCAGGATGGCTCTGGCAGAGCTATCACATTACACCAAGATCTGGGCTCTCAGTCAAACCCCTGACTTAAGTGGCACTTCTCATACCTAAGGATGCAACTCACAAGGGATGTCCTTGGCATCTGCCTGCATCGAAATTTCTTCCAGGTCATCTAAATGAGAGCAAAGAGTGGAGTACTTGAACAAGAATCTGGTGAGAACTGCTGTAAGCGGCAGACACTCCCAAGCTAGCTGCAGTTCATAGACTGTAGAAGCCACTGGTGCATCTTCCTCCTCTTGGGAAGTTTAGGAAGAAGCATTTTCCATGTGTGTGTTGAGTTTTTGGAGGCCTGGCTGTTCCTCAGGGTAGTTCAAAAGCTGGCTGCAGACAATTTGACAGCACCACTTCATGCTAATGAGGAAGCAGCAGGGTTGCGTTTCCTCCAGCCTGCCTTGAAAAGGGAAGTAGAGAGGCTCAGCTGTGCAGAGCTACAGGACTGTGGAGCATAAAACAGCTCAGAGACTTTTCTCTAAGTGCACAGCTCAAGCATGCACTAGTTGCAGGTATGGGAATTAACCCTTGTCCACTGTGCTTTGTCTGACAGCAAAGCTGCTTGATTGATCTCTGTTATGGATCTGGTTTCCAGCCTGAATCCTTCAAGCACCTCTGAAGGTCTCTTTTGGTGCATGGTGGATGCACTGAATACCACTGGTTCTGCTGGCTTGCTTTGGCAGATAAAAGTTCCATTTCACTAATAGGTTTTTACATTTACAAAAGATAGCTGTAGCTTTTTAGATTTTGCTTTGCTTTGAATTTCCCAAGGATTTGGGGATATTTTTGATGGTCACTTATTTTTTCTCATGGTGACTTCAAGTCATTGTGAGCTCAGACTGCAATAGATAGAGTCCACTGTGTGTTGACACTCTTAAAAGATAAAGCCATGCTGTCAGTTTATGCTGAATTCTTTCCACAAATGGGGTAAAGTTCTTAACATTTTTCTTTCTCATGTCAGACCTGCATTTGAAAAGGACTCTGAAATATATTATCATCTGCATTCTATTTTGCTGATGTTAAAACCATCTACTAAATCCAGCCATCTAAAACTGAAGGAATAGTAAAGATTTTACTGATTGTATCATTTGCCTTTGGTGTAAAAATTGTACTGCAGCTAGTAAGGAACATACAAAGGCTTAGTAAAAGGTTCTGCAAAACAGTATTAGATATAAAAAAATAAAGGTATTGATCTAAAATTTAATGAGTGAAGCGAGTGTACAATAACTCAGTAACTGATACAGACTGAAAGGGCTTGCAGTTCTTCTGGTTCTTGAGGGGAAAAAACCCCAAACAGAAAGTGCACAAACTCCTGGTTGTAAATCTACACATATTAAAATAAATTCTAAATGGATAGGAGGTCAGATTAAAGGAAAAAAAATAAGAAAAAGTTAGAAAATGGTGAAGTGCTTCAGTCTCTAGTGAAGTACTAGAATAAATCCCTGAAGGTTTTATAAGCATCTCTAAGGCAACAGGAAACGAGCAGTGTGGATTTATCAGGAACAACCTCATGGGAGGAGGCTGATGAATTTAATTTGGTTAATTCAGTGTATGTTTTACAGCCCAGCCTAAGTGAGGCAGCACATTGGTTATGGGATACTGAGTGAGGGTCTGTGTTCAGGAGGGTCCTTTAAGTGGTGCATATTTGCTAAGGAGTGTCTGTGGTGGCTGGGATCCTGGAGCGGTTTGTTCTGCCTCAGTGCCAACAGTTTGGGAGACAAAGAGAAAACACTTGAGATGCAGATGGAAGGTTATGTGTGTTTTTCAAAACAGGAGAACAACTTGAAGAAATAGCCTGGAGCCTATTTCACTTTTCCTCAAGTAAAAATGCAGAGTACTTAGCAGTGGAAAAAGTGAAATAGTCTGGAATTTTGGACCAGAAATTGAATGCAGTTCTTTCAGTAAAAAAATCACTAAATCTTTAACAGTGTGTAATTGTCCTGGACTGGTACTTTGTAATACTCCATGCTAGTAAGTGATACGCACCATTTTGGATCCCACATTTTAAGATGGGTTTAAGTTTCAGACTGAGAAACCAGTAAAACCATTATTTAATCCTTGTAGTCTAGGAAATAAAGACTTCTTTTGTCTTCTGGAAGCAGCTTATAGAGGAATGGAACAATTTTCCAGGTGAGCTAAGTTAAGAAGATCACTATGATCAGTTGTCTTTAGTGGAGAAGAAAAAATTGCTGCCTTATCTTGCAGTAAGGCCTGAGTTAATGTTAATGGGAAAGAACATCCTTATGTTTAAAGGGCATCAAGCACAGGAACACGTCCCCTGTTGAGGCAGTGGGTACTCTAGTGATTACAGTTGCCTTAAGAACAGGTTAGAGAAATGTTGATGCTTTGGGTGCAGTGAATCAGTCCCAGAGCAGTTTGACAGCCTGGTGCCTCTGGGTTTGCCTCTTTGATTTTCAAACAGCCCTGACTTTTGAAGCCTGTGTTAAGGAACAAGCGCTGAAAGGAGGACAAGTCTGATGGTCAGTCTGTAATTAAATCTGTAACTAAATCCTGCTCACAAATGTTGCTGTCTGTCCCTAAGTTCTTTATGTATTTTAACCTGGAAGATGTCTTTTCAATGGTCTAATGACTTTACAAGGTGCAGGCCAGGTCTCTGAAATTAAATTGGTGGTTAGTTTTCTCACTTGTTTCCAGGAAATGAGGGTTGGTGTCCTGGTGTTCCAAAGGAGATGTTCAGAATTTCTACTCCCCAAACCACCTCCTTCAGGGGAAAAATACTGCTGTAGGAGCCTATGATGTGTCAGAAGTGAGTATTTCTAAAAATGGAACATATTTCCTTGCCTTAGAGTTTCTTCATTCAACAGTCACCCACAGGGCTGTGAGCTTTCTGAGTGCTGAGGGTGATGTATATTGGTCACCTTTTGAAGAAGAAAGTAACTCAGTTTTGCTAGTTTGGGGTTTTGGGGTTTGTTTTGGTGTTTTCCTGTGGGTTTTTTTATTTACTGTTTTACTGTAGCCCCTCTAATTAGCGCCAAGTACTTTCCTGTAAAAAGATAGGATGTCAGTCAGGCTGTGATCTGTTTTGATTTTGTTATACTGATGCATACAGACGATTCGGTTTATACTGTGGGAGAATTCCAAAAGAAGCAATAGTTTTGTGATCTAGAGCACATGCATGTCTGGGAGCGAGGCCTGAGCAAGGAGAAAGCGAGTGCTTGGCCTTCTCTCTTTTCCTGCAGCCTGCAACCTTGCACTGCAGAGAAGTGCATGAAACAGGTAAAAGCGTATGGGCCATCTGGTCTTCGTTCTGCTCTGCACAGCCAGGGGAGTGTTCACTTTATCTGCCAGTGGAATTACAAGCACTAATGGAAAATATAGCAGTTTGGATAAGATAATGCCCATAAAGGCAGGCTATGGTTATCAACGTTTCTTCCGGAAATAAAACTGAATTAAGTTTATAATTACTGAACTCTCTGAAATAAGCTTATGCACGCATTTTGCAAACACCTAAGGGGAAAATCCTACAGATACCAGGAAGGAAGGGGAGTGAGACCACAGGGTATTGGAGGTATCTGCCCTTGAAAGGGCAAAGCCGCCTGGCCAGCAGGTTTGTCACTGAAATTTAAAAACTGGCTGTGATTCCAGGTGCCACCAGTGCCTTTAATGCTTAAGCAAAGTGCAAACTGCGTAATGCCAGGGCCGGTGCTGAAACGCGACACCGGGACATCGCTTCCTCCCGGCCGCCTGTTCCTTACATAACTTCGGGCTTCCCGGGGCGGCCTCGGGATGAGCTGAGGCCGACAGGAAATACTTGGGTAGCCGGTGGCAGTTCTGCTGGGCATAGAAATAGCAATTAATTGTATTCTGAGTCCTGTGGCTGTAGAACCTCGGGCGCTGTTCCCTGTGGTTAGGGAAAATAGCCACAGAGAGGGAATATGAGGCAGGATGGTGAAGCTGGTGGTGGGAGGCACTGATTTTAGCCCTGTGTGCTTGGTTTGAACCAGCTTCATCTGCATCTGCAAACCTGCATCTGTCTGCTCTGGTTCATGTTCTTCATGTTTTCTGAGGGCCCCTCAAAACATCTGCTCTCTGGTTGGCAGAGCAGCAAAGTGTGTGGCCTTTTGGGGAGCTTTTCTTGTTTTCTTGGTAAAGATGTCAGTCAAAACAGAACCAGTACTGTAACAGGAGAGAGATTAGGCTTTAAAGTATTTTATATTTTATTCTCTTTCACAGATACAGGTAAATTCAGCTTGACTCTGCCCTTAACCATGTACAATGCTGATTTATTCCTTACTTTTGTTTGCTTATTTTTTTCTTCCAAGTACTTGGAGAGATCATAAGTAATGCAGTAATTCAAGTTAGAAACGACAATCTTTTGTTTAAAGTGAGGTTTTCTGAAGTGTTTCTTCTGTAATGTTGCATTTTTAAGGAAGTTTTTAACAGTGGAGTTTAAGACTGAACAGCTCTCATAGAGTTTTGCCTAGAGATTTAAAAGTGATGTCTTTAATACTGTTGTGCTGTAATCTTTTAAATGCTTGTGGTATTGAGCTTTCTTAGTAGTTAAACTTGTGATTTCCTTTCATTCTTCACTTTGGTTGTATGAAGAAATATGTGATCTTCAGTGCCCTTCATTTTGGAAGAGGAGAAGTCTTTCTGCTAGTCAGACCACCACGCCGTGTGGAGGGGCTTTAGTCATGCTTGTGCCACAGCCTCTGAGCCTCAGCCATACAGATGATTTTGTGTTTCTGCCAGATAACAGAAATCCTGTAAAACTCCATGCACTGCACAGCCAATTGGGTTAATTGAGAGACTTTTAATTTTGGGAATACCATATTGTGATACACATGTATTTTCTAAGAGGAAGAAGATTCAGTTAAACCAATTGTTTGTAGTTTGAGTACTGCAAACCAGAATCCATTTATCAGTGGAGATGTAGGTAGCACAGCAGGGCCTAGAATGAAAAGTCCAGGGATAATAGGAAGGTTCTTGAGGGTGTACATATATAGAGAGCAATTTGAGGACATTTGCCTCAGCCTATGTGATATTGCCCTGCAGTATAACATTACCAAACCGTAATATCCAGCAATGTGCTCAGAAAGTGGCAGCTGCTGATGTCTTTTTTTTCTCTGAAGGATTTCCCAGAAACTCTGTTTCTCTAAAGAAGGGTAAAGAAGGGTTCAGGCCATGTAGAAGTGGTGTTCTGCTGGAGAAATGTAATTCTCGGACCTTGATAAAAGAAACTTTCTTGTAAAACGAGCTGCAGAAAACAAGACTGCTGGGATTTGGTGGGGGCTTTTCTAAACTTCAAGGATGTAAACTTCAGCTCAGGAAAGGCCAACAAACTTAAGAGAGATCTGACCAGACTATATGCATAACAGATCTTCCCAGCAAAGTCTTACCTGATGACAAAGCTTTTTTAACCAATTGTTTACCTCTTCTCAGGTTAACCAGTGCACTGTTCCTGTAGCAAGAGCTGAGTGTCTTTGGGCAGTCAGGTGCCCGTTTGACACCACTGTTTCTGAGCAAGCTGTGGGTTTTAGATTTGTAAAAAAAGTAGCAGATGTTAACGTCAAATTACTTCCTAATTTGCAGGGATAGCATCACTTCAAATCTCATACATCTGCACATGTATGATTACCTATCATGTCTGCTATCTGTTCATTATCTCTGTGGGTGTTTCCCATGACCAGCATGCCTGTGCATCGTGTGTGAGACTAGATTTTTATCTGAATAGTGGCTTCTCACACAGTGGCACTTGTGAGAGTGCAAAAGGGGCAAAGGGCAATGAACTTGCTTGGATTTTGTCTTCTTGCTCATCGTGATGTAATGCAATTTGGCTGATCCCTGACCTTCTTGTGCACTCCAGACTTCTGTCATAGGTATATCTTGGTAATAAAATATCACGTAGCCACCCTTATCTTCAACAGATTGTCTGTTTTTGTGGTAGGTTCTTTATAAACACATTTGCAGGCTCTGAGAGTTCATGCCCTGCCTTATCTGCAGCAGGCCTTGGCCTGTGTAGTAGGGATGTAGCAGTGCTGCATCCCAGATAATTGCTTCATGTATAAAAGTATCCTTCTCTTCGAGGATCTCTAAGTTGAGGCTGTCTGCTGTATAATTGCCTATTGACTTAGACTGTGATGAAAAAATCCATCTTCTAGGACCCCAGAAGGTATTTAGAGCAGTGTTATCCCATGCAGTCTAGAGTCTATATAAGAGTAAGGAAGATGAAAACCTTAAAGTCAATTCTAGTCACCCCAGCACTAGTGTTGTTAGTTTTGGCAAATCCTGTCTCAACAATAAAGCCAGCTGCCATTTTGGCATCAACACAGACAGACTTGGCATGATCCCCTCTGGCATCAAAAAAACGCTTCGTGGGAGCTGGCACCAAAACTGTGAAACAAGGGTAAGTGAGGCCCAGGGGAAACGCCAAGCAGACATGAGATGAGCACTAAAAATAGTGAGTTGCTGTCATTTGTAGAGAAATCAAAGAGCACTTGTAAGAGTAGGGCATCCAAGATCTCCATCAAGGTTGTGCTGGTAAGCATCTTTGGGACAATGCATGTCTGTGATAATGTGACCAGAGGGCACACACAGGCTGTATTTTTGGTAACCACATGGTGCAAGACTCTAAAACTAGAACAGACGCTTACCGTCTTGATTCTGTGTTTAGGGGATCCTGTTACTGTCTGCAGACTCTGCCTTCCCTGTCTGGAGCAGATCGTCTCCTCTTGAGCCATTACCAAAGTTCTGTTTGCATACATGGGCATCAGGAAGACAAGAGCTGTAGTGCCAAAAAGCAAGGAGCCAAGCTGGTGTCCCTGTACCACCCCGGATATACTTGCCCTCCTGAGACAGTCTCCTCAAATATTTAACAGCTGAACTCCTCACTCCCTCCTCCTCCTCCCCATCCCAGCAGGCTTAGAGAAAGCTGAGTAGGCTTTCCCGTGACTTCATTGCCCACTCCAGACTAAAACTGAAGCCTGACATCTTCATTTTGGCATCTCAGGTGCCCAAAAACCTGGGAATGCTTAAAGGGGCAGAATCGACCCTATCTCTTTTGAAGCAGTTCGTGTCACTTCTTAGTAGTGCACTTTCAAGCCTTTAGTCCCTTTAGTTCCTCAGTGGTGCAGGACTTAGAAGCTTTTCAACACCTCTGGACTTGGATGGCAGGTGTGGGTATTGAAGGAGTGGTCATACAAATGTAGATGATTCACATAGACTTTGGCATTACAGTTGCATTGGTTTGGCCACAACTCTATTACTGTGAAGAAAAGCATGCTGGACCTGTAGCTATCATTTTCTGCTCCATGGGGAAACAGCAGTGGGAACAATGTCACAGAGAGCTGGAAACCTCAAGCTACACTTAGAAAAAACTATTTTGGTCTCAGAGAAGAGCCTGGACTTTTCATTGCCACCACTCTCCCATCAGCTGAACAGTAGAGTAGGTAGGAGTGTCTTGAACAGCCTGGATGTGCTTTTATCTCCCCTGTCAGATGGGTGTTGGAGAGGACTCCTCTTGGGTATGTCCTCCACAACCACTCCTTGTCTGCTCCCTGCCCTTTCCTTGAGTGCCCTTAGGATAGCTTAATACAGAAGGCAGCTTCAGAAGAGGGATTGCTTGCTGTACAAAAGTGCAAAGGGAAGTGCTTTACTGTTGGCATTTCTTCACCCACAAAGGAGCAGTGAAGAGGAGGACAAGCTCACACTGAAATAGCAGATGATGGAGTGGGTAGTGGCTTCCTCTGTGGTGCACACTGCTTGATTTTCAGGCTTATATATGGCTTTTGGGTGGAGATGTGGCACATATTTGTACTTGTCTGCTTGGCTGACAATTGCTGTTTGGGATTCAGTTGGAATCGAGAGTCAGTTGGAATCAAGCATGAGCTGTTGCTGTTTGGGCTCTCAGTAACACTGAGCATATTTTGAAGTGCACAGTCTCATCCTCCCTGGTTAACCAGTTACTCAGAGAAAGACAGGTAACAGCAATGAGGTTGAAATGCACTGTCTTTATTTGCTTAACTTACTAAGCTGCAAAAGTTTTCTGCACTTCTGAATCACTGAGCTGACAGAAGTGACGGTGTGTGGGGAAGAGGGACAGCATCTCACCACTGCAAGCCCTTGTGCTTTGCTGCACATTAAAATTTATTGATCCATCAGGCTGGTTGCAGTGCTAGCTCACAAGCCAGTTCCAACATGTATGGTCTCTTTTCCTGAAATTATTCATTGCTTTCTCCAACAAAGATTAAGACAGTTTGGCCTGAAAAATAGTAAATGCAATGACTTCAGTGTTCTTGTTTTGTAGTTGAAGTGCATGCAAATTGGAGGACCCACTTTATCCCACTCCTAAACAATATAGTAATACTAGACAGAGTGAAAGGTTTGTTTTGGGCCACTTGTCTCCTGAGCAAGAGTAGATATTCTAGGTCCTGCAGGTCCTGGGAAGTTAGCAGCCTGACCTCTTCTTCTTGGTCCTCTGGAATTTGTTGATGGCATTCTTGGTAGGCAGTGCCAATGCTGCATGTTACATGAACCCGGGACACCTGGTCCTCACACTGGAAAGTCATCATGTTCTTGTAATGGTATCATTAGGGTGGGGAAGTTGCCCTTCACTCTTCAGGGATCTACAAGTGCACAGGTGGGCAGACAGAAATGGTTTGAAGGCAGATTTAGCATTGCATTGCTGTTCCAGCATTGGTGATCTTCCAGTATCCCATGCTAGTTTTGCTAGCAAACAAGACCCTTTAGAATATTTGCTGTCAAGGCAGATGGAGCTTGTTGTTCCTGGATATTGTCTTATTCTAGAGAGACAAAGATCTGCTTTTACACTTTTCTGTATGTGTCTTTTCTTTATTCCAAGAACCATCTCCAGGATGGGGAAAGGTAAAGCCACCTTCATTGAGGTAGCTCCTTTCACACTGTGTTTTGAGTGTGTGCCAGATTTGTGAAGTCTCAGTCCTAGCACCCAGGGCTGTGGGCTGACTAACAAAAATGGGTAGCTGGTGCTCCAGAAATGCTTCTCTTACCAACATGAAAATAACAGAGTACACTGAGACAAATGGAAGAATAATTAGATAAAATTGTTCCAACCTCCTGGTCAACCTGTGTGTGTAGCTGTAGAACTATGGTATTAAAGTTTCATTGAGAGGATATTACACATCATCTGTATTTACTCTTACTGCCTAGGACTGTAAGAGTGGAGCAACTGAGAGTAGCCTCCTGCTTCAAGCCTGACAGATTTGAGATGCACAACATCAGTTTTTGTTGCAATTGTGTTACCATAACTGGATCTCCTCAGGGGGTATCAAAATGAATTCTATAGCTTGCTTGGTTACCAGACCTGCTTGCAAGCATCTCCCATCAAACATGGAAAGCAGTAAATTACCCAAACAGCTTCCAACAGCTTCCATCATGTGCTTCAGTTGCATGTTATGTCTGAGGTCATGAGGCACAGTATGTTGGCCTCTGAAGGTACTGAGCAGCATCCTTTGCTTGACATCATGTTTGGGGCATATGACATGTTCAGTGGAGCAGTATTACAGACTGGTAATGCCTAGAGGCCTCTACTCCCTCTTTTCCAGTAGAAACCTGCTCACCATAATTCTGTGGTGGGATCCACTCTGACATGCCAAAAAATGATGGTTGGTAGCTGCCTAAACAAGCAAATTTTGAAAGTAATGTAGATCCCATAATCTGTCCTGACATTAGTCCTGACTTTTCAGAGCCCTCAAGAGAGTCATCTGCTGAGAAACTGAAAACTTGTGTTTGTTTTATTCATTATATCTTGGATAGATGCAGTCTTGTGTAGCCTTTGCACATCTTAAATTCCAGGTTTATATAAAGGAAGTGAACCCATGCTGAGCCTGCCTTAGAGCTGCTCTTGCTTTCCTTAAAATAATTATTATTTCAGCTCTGGTTTCCCCCAAGCAGAGAGCAGTAGAAAATTTGGAAATGGACAATGAGCAGCTGAAGGCTTTGGGAAAAGATTTTACATTAAGAGGATAGGGAAGATTGATACCTTTTATAAGAAGATAGCTAACAGGTACAGAGTAATGAATGGGTGAGAAGATGGATGAGGACTCCTGTTCCCACCTACTAATAACATGAAAGTCAAATTAGAAGGTGGTGAATTCATTCCTGATGAAAGAAACTATTTGTTCACAACCACTGTCTATGAAACTCTGCCACCAGGCAGAGCTTTGGGGCAAGAACTTACGAACTTAAAAAAAGAGGAGGGGGGTAAAAGGATACCCATTGGAATATACAAAGCAACTGCAACGATTATGAGAACCTAGGTGTTTTGCAAAGGTTCTAAGGGTGTTGATCAGGGTTTTATAAGGGTATGAGCTACCTTGTCCAGCTCTTTTTTTTTTTTTTTTCTGTCCCATTACAGGGTTTTTTCCGTAGTCGCCTATAGCAGAGTTGTGGAGCATGTTACTGGCCGCTGTCACTCAGGGACTGCAAGAGAGGGTGGCTGCTCCTGCTGCAGTCGAATGTGGTAATGCCTGCTTGCAAACCACCTTTTTTGTGTCAGTCTTTCAAGGATTGCTATATTCACACATAAATTAGGATGCTTTTGCTTTTCCGCCAAGTAACTGCTTTTGATAGTCCTTCACAACTTGTCTTAGATCTGGAATGACGCTTTGCCTTTTGAGTGTATGCTGGGGGAGAGGCGGGTGGTTAAAGTTAGATTCCTTCTGACAGTAGGGATTTAGAAACTGCTGCATTGGCTCAGCCCTGGGATCTGCCTAGTCCAGAGCTCTGGATAGCAACAGCCAAAATCGGATGTTTCAAAGGCCAGCACGAGGCCACAGAACAGATTACTAAAACAGAAAGCTGCCCTTTTATATCACTGGTGTTTGTCCATAGAATTGGAAAAGCAAAGGTTAAGAGTTAGTTTGATCCAGGAGCACAAAAGCTGGAAAATCCCATTGCCTGGCTGATGCTAGTTAACGCTGATGTTTTGTATCCTCCAGGAAATTGCTTCGTTGCTTGTTTTCTCTTAGGGAAGTCGAGGATGTGCTTACCCTTAAACAGCACTTTTAGATGGTGCCTTTAAGTTGGTGTAAAAGTAAGTAATGCTTGTGTGTAGTCTCAGAGCCCACTTGTGTAGAGGACACACAGAATGGGGTTCTCATTTGGGAAACCACTCTGGGCTGGACTGGACTGGGCTGACAGGAGGCAGCAGTGGTGGTGACTGATTGGTTCTGGCATGTACAAAATGGGTGTCTTTTTCTGACACTGCTGCAAGCTGTTGGGTGGCAAGGGTTTTTTTTTTGTGTGTGTGGGTTTTTTTGTTTGGTTGGTTTTTTGGGGGTTTTTTGTTTTCTTTAATTTTTTTTTTATTTCTTCTTTAATTTTTTTCCTCCTGTTGCAAATTAGCATTTGCAAGAATTTTATGTGATTTCTCTTTCTCTTCTGGAGTACTGAAATTACTAATAGAACTGCTACTAAAAAAGGCATTCAGTGAACTCACTATGGAAAAAAAGTATATTCCTTTCCTTGTCATATATTTTTATGTGTTGGGCTTCAAAGCCAAAGAGGCCAAAAGCCAGGGGAGTTTGTCCTCTGTCAAATATCCCTGGAGCTGCTGCTGGGACATGGGAGTGGCAATGGTGTCCCAGTCCCTCCCCGATAGACGAGGACAGCTGCTGATTAAAGAGAAGCACAAAAAAAAAGAGGTTGCTGAACTTTCAAAGTGGAGGTAGAAAAGGGAGTTAAATTTAGATTACCTTCTGCAGTGTCATCTTCTACACCACTGTGGAACTTGCTGTACTCCTTGCTTGGGGGAGGACAAACAAGACATGCCATCCTGGGCACCAGATGATAAATTTGTTTATAAGGTTTAATTGCCCCTTGGCATGAAAGTGTGAACTGAGCTCAAGTAGAATGAGAAACTTTTTGACAGGGTTAGTCAGATTTTCCTTGGGGAGAGGTGGATTTGAAACTCTTCCCATCACCTGTCTGATGCTGGAGGGGTCCAGTCCTGATCCTTCTGAAATCAGGGAAGTTGTTGCTGTTTCTTTAGAGAGACAGCTGTTATCTGGAGGGGCTGGGAGTTGAACAGTGCTGTGAGTCAGAAAAAGTGGAGCTGTGGTGGCAGGCGGAAGGTGGCATGGAAGTACTTTGGATCTGTGAAGACTATCCAGGTCCCCAGGGTCTGGAGGTACTTGGAGGTGGCTTCCACGACTCCAGTGCTGTCCAGCAGGCAGCATCAAACTTAGCTTTCTCCTCAGAAATAGATGAACTGTCTATTTTTGCTCAGCGGGATTTAATCACCACCGTGCTGTTGGCTCTTTTGACAGCATTTTTAATAGACTGCCCTCCATTGCAGCATCCCCTTAGCAGGGAGGAGAGCACTTCTGCTCCACCAGGGCTCCCTGACAGGTCCCGTTTTCAACGACCTGCCTGGTGTCATCCAGCAGCTCATCAGTCTTAAGGTTCAGGGCTGCCTTTTTTTGGGGTTTTTTTTTGTGGGTTGTTTGTTTTTTTGATTTTTTGTTTTTTTGTTTTTTTGTTTTTTTTGTGGGGGCGGGGTTTTTTGGTTTGTGTTGGGAGCTTTGTGTGTGTGTTTTTGTGTTGGGGGGTCGGTTTTGGTTTTAGTTTTTTGGTTTTGGAGAGTTTTTTTGTTTTGTTTTTGGGGTTTTTTTTTTTTCCAGAACTGCCCGACCTGATGTCATTTCCCTCTTGCAAACACCCCGGCTGGGCTGCGTCTGAGATATGTCACAGGGAGTGGGAGGAGGAGGAGGGGGAGCCAGCGAGTGCGTGCAGTGTCCCAGGACCCTGTTTACTTAGCATTCCCAGCTGAGGAAGCCCTGGTTTAAATAGGATCGGAGGAGCGGGCTGCCCACAGCAGATGAAGAAATGGTTGCTGTGGGGCTTTAAATTCCTGCCTTCCCCATGTGCTGGCGTGGAGGATGAGCCTGCAGAATGCCTTTCCTCCTGGGTCTCAGACAGGTAACCAACTGGCTTAAGTGTGGTGGGAGCTGCTTGCTCAGGTGGAGGATGTGACTGTTTGCTTTTATTTTTATTTCCCCCACCTCTAAGGTTATGATTTCTGACTTTCCCAAAACGGAACTGTACAATCAGCGCTTCCCACCCGTGGCGTGTGATCGGAGAGCACAGTTGTGCGAGAGACGCTTTTTATTAGCAAGGAAGGAGCAAAACTGTGAGCCAGGGATAGAAACTTCCTTGTTGTTGTTGGAGGCTTTGCAGCAGGGAGGATCTTTGTGTCGTGCTCCTGTGCGGTTTTTGTTTGGTTGGGTTTTAGGGTGCTTTCCACAGTCCTTAAAATGGAATTGCGTTTGTATTTCTTAAAAACACAGCAAACTTTGAACTGTTTTCTTGTGCAGGCATTATTTTGTGAGTATAACTGTGGATTTTTTAAAAAGAAAAAAAAAGGAAGAAAAACAAAAAAAAACCAGAAAAAGTATTTATATATACGTGTGTGGTGTGTGTGTGTCTCCTTCCTAACGAAAGTCACCAAATGGAAAATGGCAACATGCTGTGACCCACAGCTTGGTGATTTTTTAATTGTTTTGAGAGAGTTTGAGCTTGAACAAGAAACTTGGGATAATTTAATAGCTGGTAATATCCAGTGGAATGAGAAACAGTAGCAACTGCCCAGCTGCTCTCTGCTGGAGGAGGTGCCAACTATGTGTTCCTAGGCTGGGGAGAGCAAACCCTTTTTTTGGTTTGGGAGGCACGTCTGTAGGGGAATCTAACTGTAAACTCTTTCCAGCACTGCTGTGATCTGTAATCCGCAATAAATATATATTGAATGATAGCAGAGTGCTGCTTGCAGTTTCTAATTTAGAATTAAAAAGTCGAGATTGGACCATAACATGTTTAAAACTACCTACTTTCTGTTGTTTAGCGGCGCTGAAGGACTTCAATGCGCTGCTGAGTAAACAGTGCTCTCTTTTTCCTTATCAGTTCAGTTTTGGTGAAACGCAGCTCTCTCCCCACCCCCACACCCCCTCATCCCAAAACAGTTTTACATAAGAACCTACCTCTAGCACAATGACCTTCTGTGATTGGTGCAATAGCTATAAATAATAGTTCACTTGTTAGCACTCAGGGCAAAGAGACTTGCCCTAAAAACTCGGAACTGAACCAGAGGGGGAAATTCAGGCACAAAGGCTGAATGGCTTTAGGTAACTCTCAAACTGCAGGGAGACATAGATGCCTCAAATGCTGAGATTGCTTGAGACTCATGGGTGTGTTTTTCTCTAAAGTTCCGGTTTTTAAATAAATTCTTTTGTTTTAGAGATGTGTTCAGTGCGGTTGGGGTGCTGCGTAAGGTGTAAAAGCAGAAGTTAGGTGTAATTTGGGCTCATTTGCTGGAACAATGAACATCTGGTTGTCTCAGTGGATGGAGGGTACTTTTTTCTCTGTTGGTGACTTTTCAGCATCAATAGAGGCATTTACAGGAAGCAGGAAAAAAAGGTGTTGCCTCAAGAACACAAGAGCAAAGTTCTTGACTATTTTTATCCACTGATAAAGGACATAGTGGGAAAGGGCTGCTTGAACTTTTCTTAGTTTTAATCATTTTTAGTCTTAATTAAATCGAAGTATTTGTGATTATGTCCTGCATGCAAATACTATTCAGAAATTTCTTTTTCCAAGGGTTGTTACTGAACAGTACTGTTTAATTGAAAGTGTGGGAGGAATTCAGGAGCATCTCTTCACCTCCATTATTTCTTGGTTTTTACTCAGTACATTTGGACTGTAAACACTTGACTATCGGGGATGCCCTTTGTTGTTCTCACTCAACACGTGGGATGCTGATCCTGGGCTGCAAGCTCAGGGAAGAGGTGCTGAGTGGAGTGCCCTCCCATGAGCTGTGTGGTGAGGATGGAAGGATCAGAGTGAGACCTTTGGCTCCCCCAGGACCAGCACCCCTTGTTCTGCACCCCTGGACTGCACTGAACAGCTGCTTTCCCTGCCTTCATTTCTTCTTTGGGAGCCAGCAGCATTGTAGCATTGCAGATGGACTGCAAAACACCTGGTAAAAGTAAGGTGTTTGGTAAATTTTGGTTTTTTTTATTGTTGCAATGGGTATGATATTTAAATGCCTAAAAAGTTAGGTCAGCACTATCTGACATCAGTGCAATGTGGGTGTTTAAAGCTCCCATCCAAGGGAACATGACTGTAGAGGATCTCTGCTTTTAGTTTTAAGTGAGCATTTCCTCCTAAAGTTGGAGGTGGAAGCTCGAACACATTCACCTAGTTCACTGCATAAATTTAAAAAAAAAAAAAGTTAGGATGTTGGATTCCTAATGTTTTCAGTTTTAATTTCAACTGCTTGAGGTTTTCAGCGTAACCTTCTGTTTGGTAGTTTAAAGCAACAAAACCAGCAAAACAGCCTCTTCAGAGCTGTAATTTCCTAGAAGTCTAGAAGTGTGTGTCTTTAATGTGAGAGGGCTGAGAACTGCAGCTGGGAAGTTTCTAGCAAGGGGTGAGGAAGTAAACATATGGTGCTTAAAACACTAATGTGTAGTTCTCAGAATCTGAAAGTGAAACTTGCAATAAACAAAAATGAAACCAGCTCTTCTTGAAATATATCAAAGTGCCCATGATCTGTGAAAGGATAGTGTCCCTTTAAAGATGGTTTGAGTATTTCTCCAGGATAAATGGATGCAACAAACCAATTTGTTCCTCAGATAAAGGTTAATAAAACCTTGGAGGTTCTGCATCTGCTGGGGGTGAGGATGGGTCTGCTGTGGCTGATTAATCACGGTGATCTAAATATAATTCTCCTGATGCTGGCATTAGCAAAGCAATAAATGTTGTGGATTAGAATTCCCATTTTGGAGATCTTTATTGTGCTGAGACAGCTCAGAGACATCATTCCTCCCCCACTTATTATACTTTTAAGTATTTGGATATTTGCACTTACTACACTTTTTCCCCCACATTCAGCAAAACAAAATTTGTGGTGGGTGACTTATGAAGAAGCATCCAGGCTTGATTTATTTCCTGGCCTCAGCTGTCTGTCATAAAGCAGGCTTACAGGAATCCATCCCCTGTTGAGCTGGCAGGGCCTGGCACATGAGGTTCCAGTAACTCCCAGCAGTCAAAACCACTTTCATCTTTGGCAATCTTATGTGCTTTTGTTAAATTGAACCCACCAAAGACATGACACTTGCTCAGATGGTGGATTTTTGCTTCTATGTTCCAAAGGACTAACAGGTGTGTTGTGAAGACAGATGTCTGGAGGCTTTGGTGCAGGCTCAGCCACACTCTGTCTGTGGGTCCTGAGCTGCCCTGGTATCTAGGGTTTCCCAGCAGTTCTGCCTGTCCTTGCTGTAATCCCACTTGCTGTCCTTCTCTGAAAGGATCTAGTGAGTTTTTATTTAAGATTAACTTTGATTAGAAACTTGGGGGCTGCAGGCAAACCAGGAATTGTAGTAAACTCTGTGGCAAGATTTGGCATTCCAGCCTAATATTTTCAGTAGCAATTTTAACTTACTACCAGTTGAGTGCCTTATCTGAAAGAGATCATTTTCGTTGGTAGCCCTGTGTTTGCATTCTCATGAGCTGTTGCTGATGCACTTTGCTAACCAACCCTAGTGATAGTCTGATATGTGAGATTGAGTAACAGCCAAGTGGGAACTAATAAATAGTGGATACCAAATAGTTGTTTCTGACATATTTAATATACTGACAGCCACTTCCATTCTGTTACTCAGAATGCTTAAAGAATATATATGGTTCAAATACTGATTGTGAGTTACTCAAAATATGTACTTTAATGCATTTTCCTGAGGATAGTGGCACTTGCTTAAATCCATCGTGCTTGTTATGGGTGCGGCTGGGTACTGAGAGCAAGGGACTGCTGCCTGCGATTAATGAGATTAGTGAAATAACTAGGTCAGGATTTTGATTTATTATTAAATAGATGCTGTTTCCAAAGTCCCTATGAGCGCTGTGAAACCAGAAGGTCTGGAGTGGTCACAGGTTGAGCCTAAGTCCTGTTAAAACCAGTTGTATCTTGCCCTTCAGCAGATGCCATTTTGGCAGTCTCCCTTCATCCTGTTGCTGGGCTTTTCTCTGAGTCCCTCTGTTTGTGTGACTCTTATTCAGCCTTTTCTCACCCCTGTCATCCTGTTGTTATTCTCCATCTCTTCCTGTTAAAATAAAAATTTGCTGCATAATGCCTTGACAAATGCTGTAGTGAAGTTTGGAGAAATTAGGGAATTAGAGTAGGTCTGAAAAACTGGCTGTCCTAGGCAACAGGAATGGCCTATATACTGCTGTAAGTAAATGCAAGTCACATTTCCAAGTGTTTTCCAGGGTATTACCAAGGTTAGGATGAATGGATACTCTGGCACATTGAATGACACATAGAGGCCATATAAAGGTGCTCATATTTAGGGTAATGGGGGATGGATTTCTGTGGAAAGAGAAGACAGAGCAAAAAGCTAAAATGGTTATTGGATTTCGTGATACTGGCCACTGCTGGTTTTGGTTACCTGATTAATGCCAACTGAGGAGTCAACTTTTGCAGGTGGTTGGCTGCCAACTATGCACTTCTGAGCGTGGGCTGCGGTGTTTGTTGCTGCAGTTGCATATATTAATTTTCAGCTTGGAAAAGAGCCACACTGGCCTGGAATTTGCTCATCTTCATCTTTCTCCCTTCTGACTTAGCAACAGTATGTGCTCAGGTTAACTGCTGACTTTTGACAGTAGACAAGAAAGAAGTGCCTTGATCCTTTTATTGTGATGGAACTCCACTGTCAATCAGTTATTTCCCTTCATTTCCAGCATTGGCTTCAGACACAATAAATCCTAACAGATTTACAGCTATTAACCCAACCATTTACTACTGAAAACCTTTACAAAAGTAGGGTAAGGAGGTCTGTTCCATCATTCCTTGCAGCGAGGAGCAGCTCAGTCAACGTACAGACCTTCATGAATGCCTCTTGTCTTGATTGTGCCCCAGATTTTGACCTTTAATTTGTCACATAGACCTCCAGTAAAGGTCTAATACTAAACTGGAAGGTGAAGAGAATAATTGGCTTTTTTCCTTGGCACTGACATTACTGTTTGCTGTGGCTTTAGATGTGACAACATACAGCACTGCCTTGAGTTCTCTTATACCTACCTCTGCTGGATATTTTAAGGATTATTTGTAAAAGCACTTGACAGAAAAAGTGGAGTACTGGCAGAGTTGCAGAGTTGCCAGTATGGTTGTGGGTTTATCACAAATGCCAACTATCAACAAGAAAATAAGTAAAAAAGAGAGTTTTATTCTTACTCACTGTTACTTTATAAAGTTTATGACATGTGAAAACTAATCCAAAATACCACATCATAATACAAAGAGAGTCTCAAAGTGCAACAGGTGAGGTCTTCCCAGCTCAGCCAGTTTCACAACAAAGAGCCTGTACCACATATCACAAATGGGTTCTGTTGGACTGGATTGGAAGGGAACGCAGGCTCCAGTCTGCCAAGTGTTCTCCCAAAAGCTCCTGGCTTTTTGTGTGTCAGGGACTGAGTGATTCCAGTTTCTCAGACCTAGCTCTTAAGATGGTACCATGGAGGCAGTGATGCACATGCAGCCTAGGGTGCATGCTGATTTACAGGACAAAGTGAATCCCCTGAAACTAGCTGGGAATCTTCTAGGCTTTGCAGGTGGGAGATAATGGATGGCATGTTCTGGCTTCTTAGCTGTGAAACAAGACTATTCTGCTCTAATGGAGTTGAATGCTCTTTGAGAGCAGATCCATGTAGATCCTGCTTAGTAATCCTGCCTGGAGGCATCTACAGTGAGCTGAACAAAAGCTGATGGGGAGGGATGTGCTTGCTTGCCTGGACAACAAGAAAACAAGACTCTCCTTCAGCAGGGAAGCCCACTCTGGAATGTAATAGCCGGTGGCTATTGGGGAAGAAAGTGCATTTGGAAAGAAACCCTCCCCCTTCTTGTTTTGATAAGGCTACCTTAAAAATACTCTAAAACCTCTCTTAATAGTTCAATAAAAACTCCATGCTGCTAAGAATGATTAAAAATTACAAGTGCTGCTTGCAATGAAAATTAAAAACAAGGGCAGGTCAATAAAATATGAGGGCTCCAACTTTGTTTCTATGAGAGTTTTTTTCTTCCATATATTTTTTTCTTATCTATAAAATTACTGTTTCAGCCCTGTGCCTTGTCTATGGCTCTTAGTGTGAAAAAGGAAACAGTATGCTTTCATAGCACAAGCACTTGAGATATTGTTTCCAGGAGACATTCAGACTCTAGATAACTGTATTGCTGATACATCCTTAGTAGTTAGTTTGGCAGCCTATGACACAAAGAATGCATGGGAGAAGGAAGTAGAAATAATAAAATGCTGCTGTTATGAAAAGTGCAGCCTGAGATTTAAATAGAAAGTGAAGTCAGATCAAAGAGCTTGGAAGTAGGTAGAAATTTCCTAACAAAGAATGTCAGGATCTCTGTCTTGGCCAGGGTAGCTCTGCATAACCTCTTCCTTGACTTGCAAATAAGGAGCAAACTGTACAGTGGCTCAGCTTTTCACAGAAATTAGTCTTGACTTAAAAGAGGAAAAGAGACTGAAACACTTGTTCCAAAGAAGTCACCTGTAACATATCCCAAAGCAATGCTCTCCTTGTGCCAAAATCTTTCCCTAGTAGACTTTTATTTCTGAAGATTTGTGGCCTTTACCTTTTCTCTCTTTCCTTGTGCCAGGCTGTGTAACCCAGTGTTAGAGGTAGCCATGCTCTGAGCAGTAGTAGGGCCATGTGACCTGCTGGGATCCTTTCCAAACCAAATTATTCTTTAATTCTGTGAAACTGTTTGGAAACACGGGTGACAGTTCTGAGTCTGACATGTGGCCCCCGAGTCAGACAGCTCTGTGTTCCCAAAAGCCTGTTGGTGGCTGGGCTGGCAGAGGGCTACAGAAAGGCTCCAAAATGAGCTGCTTGGACTTTGAGGAGCATGGCTGGTGGTTGGCCCTGCAAGGACTTCAAAATCCCTGGCTGTTCTGAACTGTGGGAGCCAAAAGCCAACTGTGAGACTATTTGAAGGTACAAGCACAGGTGCATTAGCAGGGAAGAGCATTTGTTTTGGTCAGTGTGTAAAGAAGTTCTGGACAGTTCTGCTCTAGATGGGAAGCCAGATGTTGTTTGAGACTTCATCTCCAGGAACAACTTGCAGAATGCCATCCTAGCTGCTCAGGATCCTCGTTGAGCTTGTAGTGACACACCTGTTGGCCAGCTGGGTTAACAAGGAGCAGCCCTGCACATGAGCTTGTGTGGAAAGGCCATTTCAAATACAGTGAGGTTGGCAAGAGGGAGAGTCAGTAAATTCAAATAAAAGTCTATGAAGTCAGGACTGCTGCAGGTTTTTAAGTGGGAAAAATGTACTTGAAGATTTTATGAGTGGCTGCTGCCCAAAGATACTGATTGTTCCTTATTGCTACTCTTTGAAGCGGGCAACACTGAATGAATGAGATTTTTGGGGAGTAAACCAGAAGTGGTCAAGGATGGATCAAGTGGGGTAATGCAGAGGAGATCATGAAATGGCACTGTGAGACTGGTTTTTCACCAGCTCTGTGTGATTCATTTGCTGGTTCAACAGGTCACATTGATCTTCATGTGTCACAACCACAAACCTCAGCCAGTCATTCTCTGACTTGAGCATTATCAACAGGATTGCAATTTTGCAATGGCATCTTAATTTCTCAATTCTTTTCATATGAGAGCCAAAATCTATGCTGTTCATCAGTTACATTAGCTCTGCAAGGCCAACAAAAATGAGGAAAAATGTAAATAAACTAATAACAACAGATAAGAGAATAGATGTGACCTATTTCTAGTTCTTTTGCTGGCTAAAATTAGTTTTTGGAATTAATAGCGTGCTTTAAGCAGAAAATGCTGTGCTAGTTCAGCAATGTCCCCTAATAGTTGCCACCAGTTAGAGATGGAAAAACCTCTTTACCATGTAGGAAAATGATGCTTCTACTGTTGACATGCCGACATCTCAAGGCAAGAACTAAACGTTTGCTTTAGCTGCCTGTAGTAGTTGGACTGGTCTGTCCAGGCAAGTACCCCTCCAGCTTGTTGTCTCTGTGGGTGAGTTTTAAAGGTCCTTTTTAGAGCCTCTTGTGGAAATCATGATATCCATGGAAGGAAGGGAAGCAGTATATCATATGCTGAGCTGTGTTTGCTGAATTGTGCCCTCACATAATCAAAACCCTTTCAAAAGTTGGTTCTTTCTTAGGAGAAGAGAAGCAGCATGGGGTCTTTCCTGTTGAACCTCAGGTGGCAGGAGGTTGTTCTGCTTTTAGAAGCTGTGTTGCTGGTGTGATTTGGGTGCTCAGGTGGGAGACCTGTGTTGGGAAGTTGCGGCTCCAGCTGGGGTGCTCTGTGGTAGGGAAATGCTGGTGCTCCTCCAGGTCCCCAAATACACCGAGAACTTTGTGCAGGACCCTTCTGCATTGAAGCTGCTGCCTCACATGACTTGTTCAGTGAGGTGTTCCATGTTTGAAGTGCACTTGGTATTTTGCATGTGTGGTGGCTCCGTAGAGGTTTGGAAGAAGTGTGGCCATGGTGCACTCACATAAAAGAAAAGAATGGTGCAGTTCAGCCAGTGCTGGGATCCACAAATGTGCATCCCTGTCACCTACTGGTGGGGTTTTGTTGGGCTTCAGTGGGTTGATGGGTTTTTATTTGAAAGCTGGTACTTTCAAAATTATTTTTTTCAAAACAGCTTTCAGTATAAGTGTACCCATATTTTTGTTTCCTTATAGTAAATTTCAAGTGAAAGAAAGTGAAAATAAAAACTTGGTTATGGTGATTTTAGTCAAGATTTGTTTGTTCCTTAAACTCCATAGTGTTCTTTGAGCTCCCAGGTTGCCCCAAAACCACAGCTTGTAAAATGCTTCTGTTTTCTTGTGTTTTGTACTTTTTCCCAGCCATGTTTTCAGACTAGCAGGAAAACACAGGCTGCTGGGAAGTGGTGCAGCATGTGGGGAACTGAGACCTCACACCATAGACCTTTTCCATGTTAGGTGTCTTGAGGACCCGCTGGGTGATACGCTACAGCTGATTTGGCTCTGCTCCTGGACTGCTTTGCTATTCCAGGAAGAAGTTTTACAGGAATGCTGATCTTACATAAAGCACATGGCTAATTATGAAGGAATCATTTTAGATTGGAATCTTGCAAGAACATATTGTAATTATCATTTAGATCTAAATGAATCTAAGCAGTCTTTTCTCAAATTATAATGTTCCTTTTATGAATGCTTTTCCTCCACTTGGCATTCAGCCCCAGTACTACAGTGATATTGTGTACAATGTGGAACAAATGTCATCTCTTCTTTAAAGAGAATGCCTGACTCCCAAAATGTGGTAACTTTTAGTGGAAAAGGAGAGGGATGATGAGACAGCAGCACTGACCAGATGCTAAAACAGTGTAACTCATGGGTTTGGAGATACAGGGGTTTTCTTCTGAACGGTCCTTTGGTTTTCTGGTGGTCCTTAGATGTCTTTTAACCTCTTTATGTATTTTAGAGTTTCCAAAGACCTGTACTTTTCAAATGCTTGCAGATCATTGAGTAAAACATTTACAAAAGATACTGACAAAGCATCTTAAAAGTGTGTCTGTTTAATTTTAGGACAAGGAAACCTGCATGGGTGTCAACAATCAAAGTTACATATGTGAAACGGGCCACTGTTGTGGACAATCCCAGTGTTGCAACTACTACTATGAACTCTGGTGTAAGTCCTTCCGTTTTGTATGGCTTCCCTTCCTAATCTGCATGGCTCTCATACCATACCACAGGTCTGGCTTGTGTCCCGTGGGGTTTTGTATTCAGCCCTGGTTGTGCATTGCCATTGCATTTCACTGCAACACAATCCAGAGCTGATGTGATATCACGAGGAAATAGGGTTGTCACGGTGGGTGCTTCTTCAGGAGTAATGGGTCGTCTTGCCACTGTTGTTTGCTCTTCTCACTGATTTGGGTACTGAAGATAAGATTATACAGGAGTGAGGAAACCAGCTTGAGGGAGAAATGCCATACACACAACACCAGAGCTTGACACACTCAAACAAGGAGTTAATTCAGTGTCTTTCATCTTGTCAATTTAGTTCTTTGCAAGTACAAGTTTATACCTGGTACATCTTTTTAAAGATGTCCTTTCAAGGAGGAGGGCCAAGGTGCTTATTCTCTTCAGGACTGACTGTGTTTGGAGTCCTTCCATAGAGAGAGTCATGGGTAGATCCTGTGGGTTTGCAGTAGCTGAATGCTGTGCTGTGAGGAACACACAGTGCCTGTTGGAACCCCGCATATCTCCTCTTTTCCAAAATATGGGATTTAAAAATACCGAAGTTTGCAGGGAATGGTTGAGCGGCTGTACCTTCTGAGTCCTCTCAGATGGCAGCAGGCAGGTCAAAGCAGGTGGTCAGCAAAACTTGATAAAGATACATGGAAAAATGGAAAGTTGAAAGCTTAAGAAAGTAATAAATGCTGAACTTCAAAGGAAAGCTTCAGCTTGTTTGGTCTGATGGTGTGTTTTTTCTTGGGGAAGAACACAAAAGGTTGAACATTGATGTTGTGCTGTTGTACTGCCCTGAGAGGGCATCTCTGCTTCTGGAATTTGGAAATGTGGTGTTCTGAACATTGTACCCCTACATTACAAACTGGAGATACTTTCTTACCACACCCAGTGGTATCTTCTAGTTTTTATGCAACTGTGCTTTCTACTTAAATCCCTCTGTTGTGCCCACAGTTTCACTTTCCCAAAGTAGCTTGTGTGTGGAAATGTGTTATACGTGAAAGACTGACACTTAACCTGCATCCAAGGACAGGAATACCTGACACTTCATGCTTTAGTCCTGAAATATGCTTTTACTTCTCAAATTGGCCAATGAAGTATGGAGGATGTGGTTATGAACTAAACAAGACTCTATAGTAAGCATCTTCAAGACACACTGTGCTCAGGCTCCAGTGGCTGGCTGTGTCAATACTAATGGCAGGATTTTAATGTATTGCAGACCTTTTACAACAGGCTTATTTTCTAAAATGTCCAAACAGTTCAAGAAACAATTCAGGATAGGGGGCCAGGGGGCAGCTCCAGGGACCGTAGCAGGCTGAGAAATAGACATGAATATATTGGAGCCTTGGAGTGCCTGGATCAGATTGTAGCAGTCAGCAGGACAGATGGCTGGAATTTATTCAGACTAGAGGGGGATGCATGGACAGAGCAGAGTGGGGAAGGTCAAACCCAGTTGTGCATTTGTGTGGGTGGGAATGTAGAGGAAGATGCATGTGTGCAAAGGCTTTCAGCTCTGTGGCAAGCAGGATCTAAATTGAGCAGCAGTGTGGACTGCAGCTGCACACTGGAGCTGGTGGCACAGTCACCACGCTTCTTCCATGGACATCTTGAAAGTGAGGCTGACTTGAATTGCATACAAGCAGTCTGGTCCAAGTAATAGCCCCCTGCCATTTTAATGGAATGCTTTAGCTGTCTTTGTGCTCTCAGTATGGCACAGACTTTCATACTTGGCAGTGCCTGGCTGCATCATAAAAGTTCTTGGAAGATAAAACTAGATTTTGTTAAAAGACAAAATATTAAAGGCTTCTTTTTAGAGCAGGCACACAGGTCACACTGAGATCATGGAATAAACATGTTGGTCACACACACTGCTGGATGGTTCCTCAGGAGAGATAGATTTCTGTGTGTTCACATTCCTTTTGCCTCACAGAGAGCATCGTGTACCACACCAAAATGAGGGGAGTAATTCACACATGAGACCTGTTCTCTAGGCTTTCTGCAAGTTCAGGCAAACATCCAGCATTGATTTAAAATCAGTTAATGTTTTCAAAGCTTGCTTTGCCATTATGAATGGTAGGAAAAAATTTCCTTTGGATGGGAAGTAATCATAGAGGGAGCATGTCCTTTAAATTTAAACCCTATTCTAGAGCTTGTGAGCTTAGCTGCTGCTCAGGAGTTGTGGAGTATCTTTGATAGGTACATATGGTGAGACACTCTGAAGGCCTTCAAGGTGAAAAGTAATGATAGTAAATGTAAATAGTCTTAATATGAGCAGTGGAGAGCAACAGCTTTGCATGCTTGGGAATAGATTAGCTTTTTAAAAGTTAATAATAACTTCTGGTTAATGAACAGTTAACATAGCAGCACTTTTAAGTATGGCTTCATGGTCGTTCTGTTTTGATTTTAACCAGCATATGCATGTACTGAAGTAGCTTTTGAGAAGTTTTTGCTTCTCTTGACCTTCTCAGACCACCGGTGTGTGTTTCAGACTTGTGTGCCTGAAAACAGGCCTTCTTGCTGGTCCTGTTGAATTAAATCCTGGATTTATTTACCACCACAGCTTTGTGGGAAGAAGAAGCAGAGGAGGGTGGCATTTGAAATGGAAAAGAAAACTAGTCTGTCTTTGCTGACATGCTTTCTGAAACATGATCCTGTTTTGTGGCCACTTGGAATTTTTCCTGTAAAAAGAACCTTTTTCCCTGTTTAGGAATTTGAGGGAAGTTTGTCTTTGAAACTGGCTGATCTCAGCAATTCTAGGCAGCAAGTAAGATTGTGGTAATTTTATACCAGTCGTTGAGGGTAGTGGAATAGGATGTAAAGTCAAGGTATTATTTTGTTAAGGGGTGGAGTGGAGGAATGGAGAATATGATATGCCAAGCAGGTGGACAGCCTGTGTTTAAAATTAGATAACAGCCCAGTTCAGATTCCCCACCCTTCTCTCATAAAAAAAACCTGTGCTATGTTGCCAAATAATAAAACTATATTCAGATTTATAGATATAGGTCTAATAACTATGTAAAGGTCTAATTAGTTCTTAACTCAAGCTTGGTGGCTGGTAACATGGTGGGTGGAAAGCTGCATTATGTCTTTTAATTTTCTGGGAACATAATAATAAAAAATGAAACAGAAAAATTTACTGATATGTGTCCTCACATAGGGAAAGATGTCTGGATGGTGGATGAGCTGGATCAGCATTTTAATTGAACAATTTACTTGGGCTCCGCAGAGAACTCATGGTCCCCAAGGAGGAGAATGGCAGCAGCCACTGGATTTTGCTTCCTAACAGTTTTTATTCAGATCTCTATGATGTGATTGTGTTTAGCTGGAGTTTTCCAATGTTGGCCTTTTTCCAGGCCTGGCAGGTGTCTTATTGCTTAAACATTCCAAAATAACACTTTTCAAAATACAAGAGAGAAGGTAGTCGAGGAATGCAGTTCCTGTGTTTTGCAGGTAAAGAAGTAAGGCTCAGAGGTTCTGGATTTTCCCAGGTTTAAGAGTATAATGTGGACTGGAAACTAAATCCAGATCTCCTTACGTCCATCCTTGTGTCTCTTCTTGCCTTTGGAATCATTAAATGATTCTAGAGGCTCTGAACACAGCAAGCAAAGCCGTAGAAAGTATATTTCATTTTGTGGTTGGAAAAATACTTCAGTGTGCTTCAGGAATCACGGAGCATGGAAATAGGCAGCTGCTCACTGCTTGCAAAAAGTTGTAGGATTTAGAAGTTCGAGGGCTCATCTGGTCTTGAGTCATTTAGGTACTGCACAGCAACCCAGCATTGGCAATGTGTGAGTGTTCATATATTGCTTGTGCCTATTTTGTTTCATTGTCTTTTTTAGCAGTGATACTGAGCCCCTCAGTTTCTGAAAGAAAGAAAAGAAAAAAGATCTTGACTGTTTAGATCCTAGTGGAAGGGTTGTACAGGAAAAAAATGTTCTGTTTGCAAGCAGCACAGTCAATGTTTTTGCTGATTTTGAACATTCTGCTCATCTCTGCACGCTTCCCCTTGGAATTGCTAGACAGCTCTTTTCCCAAAAAGCATGCTGCCAGAAAATTCTGGCAAGGATCCGGTTAGTTGCTAAAACTAAATCAACTGCTGTACCACGTACATATTCCAGGAGGTCAGCTTTATAACAGGAATTCATGTCCAAGAGTCTGCTGCAGTCTCCAAAACACTCAGTCAAACAATGCACCAGTCCCATGTCTTCATCCTTACCCCGTGTTGTCTTATCCCACATCCTTTCTCAAAGAGAGATTTCTGCTGTTCTTGCTTTTCTCCCAGCCTTCTATGTGGTTGCACTTGCTTCTCTTTCCTAGGTGTCTCCAACTTCCCCTTGGGCTGTTCCTCCTCAGCTGTGCTGCAGCAATAACCCTGCCATGACAAAGCCTCACCGACAGCATAGGGCAAACAACAGATGTCACAACCTTACAGAAACTCATAGCAAATAGGATCACTGACTGAGTTATTTCCTGATTTCCTTGGACTTCTTGTAGCCTAATCCAGACAGCCAAATCACCTTAAGTTTATTTTGATCTGGCTCAGTAAAATTCCCAGATCCAAAGCAGAAGGCAAGCAGTCTGGCATAGCCCGGCTGTGCAGATACTGACTTTTGCCCTGTGTGGCTGCTTCCACCTGTGCTGTGTTAAACAGCATAGAAAGGGAAGAGAACCTCCTGGTGTTGTTTCACCCCTTGCCCTTCATACTTCCAACCCAGGTCCTCACCAGGCACCCAGATCAGTTGTTCCCCGATGTTCCGGACATGGTCTCAGCTGGATGTTCCACTCTGGTCTCTGTTAGACTATTGTTCAACATGCATTTTACCAAAATAGATCTCTTGGGCGGGTCTGGACTGACAAATGTGTCATCTGGAGCATGGGAGCAGTTGCCCTTGGAAGGCTCCCTCCCTAGGAGAGAGGCATAAAAACAGTGTCTGCAGATTTACTGCCTCAAGTTGATTCTCATTGCAGGACAGGCAAAGGATTTTTCTGAAACTTGTGTTTTTCCATCTTCTCTCATTGCAGTGGGTGTACCATATATAGTGGACACTATTCTGAAGACTAGAAACCAGTTGCAGTTAACGTGTCTCCTTTTGTTACCAGTCTGGGAGCAAGCGAGCTGGAGTTGGAGATGTCTTCAGCTTTTTTCTTTTGCCATTGTACTCTACAAATATTCAGTAACTTTTTCCTGTGGTGAGGTCAGGCTGGGACTGCAGTTCCAATGACTTAAACTAACATAAAACTGTCACTGAAAGTCACAGTATTTCTCTTGCTGCTGCTGCTGTGTTTGCCAAACGAGTTTGAACCTGCTCTGGTTCCCTCAAACCAGTTCAAACCACAGTTGCGCACAACTTTGTGCCGGCACAAGAAGAGGTGGAGGAAGCAGCAGGAGGTATGGTTGAGACAGGCAGGAGAGGATCGCGTCATTCAGCGGCTTCATTTATTCCTTCTTAAAATGTTCATGGGCCTATGGCCTGGATCCTTCATCTGGCATTCTTCAGCAGCATTGTTGGCTCGTACAGGCTCATGCCTGCAGTGGCAGGAGATGATGTGACCTCTCTGCCAAAGGACATGATTAAACCCAAGGGCATCCAGGTTGTGGTACCAAGTAAATTTCTCTTCCCTTTTTGATTATAGTGTTGGCCCTGTGAAAGACAGGTTTTTTCCAGCCATGGCTGACTGTGAGGCCACCATTTGGGACACTTCTTTGTCAATGAAATTGTCCCACTTCTCCTTCTGTTCAGAACCAGCTCTCATGGAGCCAAAGCTATTACCCAGATGCTTGTCAGACAGACACAAAGGCACTTTGCAGTATGTTTTGGCTTGCTTTTAGGGGATTTCCTGCCAACACAGCCATGGCATTTGCCCAAGTTTACCATGAACTTGAGGGCAAATCTCTCTGTTCATACCCTTGGAACGCTCCAGAAAACATTTTCCATTTTGCACAGGATAAAAGGAGCTTCCCTCAACGGCATTGCTGATGGCAGCATCCCAGGCAGCAAATACAGTACAGCATCAAAGCAAACATTGCTCCCTCCTTTTTCGTGAGGAAGGAGTGCTCTGTTTTTTTAATTCCTAAACTGTTTTATTCTTACTTATTTTGAAGTTTGAGCAAAATTATGGTTAGTGTCGTGGAAAGGGTTTTCTTGAAGCTTTAAGCTTGTTCTTTCACAGCTGGTAGGAAACATCTCTGGTGTATGACCATGTGATGGGTCTCCCTTTCCCAAGAATGCTGTAAATGTAGCAGCCTTCTCTTCCTTCAGTATTTCCTCTGGTTGTGTAGTTTTCTTAGGACTCAGTCATTTTTGGGATGGAGAGTGTTTCAACTTTTGACTCTTCCATAAACCAAGAGCAAGACTGAAATTGCCTTCAAGTGTAGTGGTCTCCTGGTGCCTTTTTGGCTCCAGACTGGTACTTTGCTTCTGCTCAGGCTATCCCTCAGAAGTTGTGTTTCCAAAGTAATTTTTTGTTTTTTATCTGTCTTCTTGTCCCTAGGTTGCCACAAGCTTTTGTTCCTAGGGGTCGCTGTCAGGTGGCTGTGGAAAATACTCTCAAATCAGACATTCAGTGGCATATTTGGCTCAGGATGTGTTTCCCAACCTTTTTTCCTTTTCCTGACTGCAGCTGTAGCCCAACACAATGCTGCTGAAAAGCAGCTTGTATCTATTTGGGAAGAAGGTACATCTTGAAGAGCACGAGGAAGGTTTTTGGCAACAGCGAAGGCTTTTGGGGACATTGAAGACAACCAGAAACTCAGTTTTACTTGGCTTTTAGAGGCATTTTAATGCCAAACTATAGTTGCCTCTGTACATCTTACCCATTTTCAGCACAAGGCAGAATTGGTACCTCTTTTCACCCTGAAGGAGGTGTTAGCATGTGCTGTGCTTGGCCCCTGTGTTTCCTGCTCGGGTAGTGTTGTCTTTGGGTGAATTTGCAATTCCCCTCCTGCCAAATGAGCTGCTGGCTGCATGGGCCAGTGGTCTGCTGGGCTCACCTCCCTGCTGCTGGTTTGAAGCCAAGCCCCACCAGGTGTACAAATGCACAGCTCAGCCATGAACATCTTCACTGTTCACTCCATACTTTTAGACATAATATTTACAATTGCACTTGGCCTTGGAGCATAGCTTTATTCCAAATAAATGACCATACTATATATTTGCCAGGCTTTTGCAGTTTTTCTGTTCTGCATCCAAAACTGCAGCTGTGCCCAAACTCCTGGCAAGGGAGTGTTGTAGAGCCTTTTATGGAGGCCCTGAACTCCCAGCACTGTGCTGGGCTTGCAACCAGAGCTGCATCCAGTCCTTCTCCCAGCACTGGCACCTCTGCCCAAGTGACAACCAGGGAGCTCCTCATGTGCCTCAGCTTCCATGGGTGTCCTGTCCCATTGCTTCTTATGCACTGGGGGCCTTCCAGCCCTGCAGTGAAGGATGTGCTGTTGGTGACAAGGTGGGGACACAGCCATTAAAGACGATGCCAGAAACCAGGCCAGCAAGTGACTGTGGTGGGCACATGGTGCTGATCTCCTGCAATCATCCAGGCAAGTCCTCCAGGCTTGTGCTGAGTCCTCCATCTAGGCTCATGCTGAGTCAGGGGTTGAGTAATTCCTAGAAGCTCTAGGAAGTGTCAGCGGTTAATGAAACCCGGCAATAATGTGGTATTAGTGGGTTCTTTTTCTGTAAGTTCTCATGAAAAGCAACAGATCTCATCTGCTCGCATTTGCGAGCGTGCACAGACCCTTTGCAGGAGAATTAAGGTGTTGTTCCTGGCACCGAGACCAAATTGCAATCCACTAAATTATGCTGTGTTTACTTAAATGCCACCTGCGGTTTCAGTAGGATCCAACATTAATTTATTATCCTAAGCTGTTGTGTGTTGTTACTGCATGTTTTTAGCAGAGTTGCCACACCTCTTCCCAGGAATGGCTGAGCTTTGACCCCTACTCTGAGCTTGTGCATCAGTTTGTGTGCAAAGCACTTTGGGATTTTTTTTTTTTTGGAATGGGTAGAGAAGTTTTCTAAAGAAATACTTTTTTAATCTTCTGGATGCAGGCTTGGGTGGGAGCAGTTATTCCCTGCAGAAATATTTGGCTGCTACAGCTGAGATTGCTTAACAGTGGCAGTTCTCCAGGACATCTTAACTAACTAAGTGCTGCTTGCTACCATTGTATCTAGACTCCTTGGAAAAGGACATGATCAAATGTGTTAAAAAGCATGTGTTTTCGTAACTGTAGCTAAAATCCCTGGATAGCTGAGTGTAATTTTCCATTGTTATTGAACTCACGATCACAGACTGCTCTTCGAAAATAAAGGAGTTCTTAGAAGATGAACTGCAGGCCTGCCTCAGTGCATGGTGGCATGCTGTGCCAATGACCTGGTTTTGATGAGTGTATTCTTGCTTCCTCAGCAAGTAAGAGCCAAGGGACCTTCTCTTAGCAAGAAATAAAGTGTATTTATTGGTGAGAGGCTTCAAACTGTGAGACAGTTGAAGTATTGAAGTATTGCATTTATGTACCAAGATCTTGGCAGTGGTAGAGGCTACAGGAATGGTTGCAAATTTTGGCTTTCGGACGCCGGGTGGACTGGACCAGTCCTTTTAGTTTATATAAAAAGGCTTTTTTTAGAAACAGGAGGGTATTCAGAGGTCAGTGGCCACATTCTCATTTTGGTTTGGGAAGTGCAGGGAAGCATCTTGAGTACTTTGTCCTTTGCTTCTCTGGAGTGAGGACCACAGTCTGCTCTCTGGTCATTGTGGGACAGCTGAGCAGGCTGGTGAGAGCAACTACCCAGGAACCTTCATTTCCAGCCAAGAAAAAAAAAAGGGGGGGGGTGGGGGGGGGAATATGTAACACCTTCATTTGATAGCAGGTTTTGATAAGTTTGGTGGTAAGGCAGGTTCCAGTTGATTAGGGAAATAGATTGCACAAGGCAGGAGAGATATTTCAGTTTGCAGTGCCAAAATACATGAGGAATTTGGGTTACAACACAGGAAGGTGAAAGTCCCCACTCAGAACGCTCAGAGACACGATACGGCACATCCAGTTCACCTACAAACAGCCCACTGCAGGTCTCCGAGGTGGGTGATATGGATCGATTGCACTTTGTCCCAAGTCAGAGCAATACTTCTTTCATTCTTGAAATTCCTAAACTGTTCACCTTTCCCCACCTAGCTCTTAGCAGAGAAAACATTGCAAAACCGGCAGGGGATGCTGAAAACATCCAGGGATTGTAAAGGTGTGACTAGAGGTTTTTAGTGGGAAGAGAAGAGCAGTTTGATACCACAGGATAGACTGGCCATCCTGAAAATGGGCTGTAGCATTAGGAATCTCCATTTTAACTGTTTGGGAATAATGAAAAGGGGCAGAGGTGTTACAGAAAGAAAAACAGTGTTGTGATCTTTAGTGACGAGTGGCTGCCAAGCCTATGTGTTTCTAAAGGAAGAGCTCTCCCTGTATCTTTAGATGCAAAAACTGAGCTTAAAAAAGATAGAGCTTACAGACACCGGGGCAGGTCAAGCTGTGGGCTGCAGTTGCAGGAGACAAAAGCCTAAACTGGAGTCAATGTTCCAGCTTTTTGAAGTGTGTCTCGGAAACATTTTGTAGTGCACGCAAGTGAGAAATTCATGGAAAGTGGGAGTTATTCCACATGTTGTAGGGAGTTATTCCACATGTTGTGGGTAAAATTCGGAAAGTGGTCTTTTTAAATTCCCTTTTAAGGAGCAGTGTACATATGGTACAACAGTGCACAGAAACCAGCCATGACCATAGACAGAGCAGAAGTTAGGTTTCTTGAGGATTCAGAGAGGGAGGCTAGTTTAATTTAATTTTGGATAATTTAAGACATTGAATACAAAAATAAGTTTTAAAAATATTTTGAGACATTTATGAAAAAAAGAGTATGTTTTTGTTAAATGTTTAACAATGAAGGATTTGGGCTGGAAATTAAAGAGCAGTGCAAACAAAAGCAAAACACAGTGCTTGGGGTTTTTCTCTTCTTCTGTGGTCAGTCTGCAGAGTGTCTTTTGTGTCATGATTGTTATTTTCAAACCGAAGTGGCTGTGAGAGGCAAGCTCAATACTATTCACAGCCCTGCTCATTTTTGGCTAGAAGAAATGGTAACCAAAGGATAGGAGCAATGGAGGGGTGAGCCCTGTCTCCATATTTTGTTCTTCTCCAGAGTTGTACCTATTGAACATGATCCACATTGTACCAAAGTGTGCTCAGAGTTATCCAGTTCTGGCAAGGCTATTGGAGTAGCAGTGTCCCACACAGGCAGGAAGGTCCACATTGAAGCCTCCTGGCCCAGCACATATTTCTGCCTTTAAAGCAGTGCAGGTTCAGATCCAGGCTTTCAGATGATCTTCTCCATTGGCTTCTTAGGGTTTCCTGGGTTTGGGTGCAGCTCTCACACAGTGGCTAACACTTCCTCTCCCTCCTGCAGGGTTTTGGCTGGTGTGGACCATCATCATCATCCTCAGCTGCTGTTGTGTTTGCCATCACCGCCGCACCAAGCACCGCCTCCAGGCGCAGCAGCGGCAGCACGAGATCAACCTGATCGCGTACCGGGAGGCCCATAACTACTCAGCCCTGCCCTTCTATTTCCGTACGTACCTCACACTGCTTTGCCTGGACACCGTGGGGAGCATGGCAGCAGCGAGTTCCCCATGCTGGCTGCAAGGAGGGAGCAGTCATTGGACTCAGCAAGAGGCTGTGGGCACCTTTGCTGCCTAACCATGGTGTGCAGAGAGGAGGTGGTGTTGGACACATTGGAACCCCCTTGAGTCTGGAGTTGAGCCACACCACCTACAGCACCTTCACACCCGTCCCTGAGAGTGTGGTGATTCCCTGGGTGTTTTTCTGCAAAGGTTCTTAAAATACCTCTTTCAGGACTTTGCGGAAGTTCCTCCTCTCCAGCCTGGACTTGCTGCTGATGGAACTGAGATGTGGGAAGTGGCTTCACAAAATTTGGTCACACAGACTGGGAGAAAGCGGAGTCCCAGTGGAGACTCTGCTGGCTCCCACCCTGTGGTGTGGTTCCCAGGCCATGCTGCTGGTGAGCAGCCCTAGGACTTGGCATGAAGCAGCTGTTGCCCGCAGCTCAGGGAAAGTACAATCGTTTTGTGCTCTCCTTGTGTTCGGCTACACTGTGCTAGAACAGCAAGTCTCTTTCTGAGTGGAGGAACCACAGCTGAGTTTCCTCTGACAGATTGTTGAATTGCATATATGAACTTGCTTTTCTTGTTAAACTCTGGCAGTCACCTCAGAACTCATCGCCGGCAGCCTTTTCTTCCCCAGCCCCAGGGATATGCAATTGCACATGGAAAATTGGAGTGCTATCCTTAAATGTTTCCAGTGTTTAAGTACATTCTGTCTATATAGACTATTTTGTTGCCTCTTAAGAAATAAACAAAATTTTTCATGGGTTTGAAAGGCTGTAAGTACAATAAGCCAAACTCTTTTGCCAGTAATGCCAATTTATTCTGACTGCACCAGAAGAATTGAATCTAGCATTAAAACAACAACCAAAAGCCAGGATCTCCAAGTTTCTTGTAACTGCTCATGTCTCTTCATATTTGCACAATACTTTGTGAGATTAAATCTTTGCTCTTAACAGTGGAAATCGGGCTGAGAAGGCAGTGTTGGAGAGGGCTGGGGAGTTGTTCCCTCCAGACAGCACAGGCCATTTCCCCGATGTGGTTTATGGGGCTGTATTGGGGTCTGTGGTCCAGGGAGGTTTGCCTGGTAAGTATAGAGAGAGCCAGGAGATCAGGCTGCTGTTTCCAGTTGTGTCCATCTCCTCCTGTAATGGTGCCCTCCTTTGCCATGTTTGCTGCTTCTCTAAAGCATGAGACACCTCATTTGGAACAACTTCTGGCACCTCTTTGTAGAGCCCTTTGTGCTGTTCGGTGGGAAGGTGCTGGTAGGTGACAAGTGCCATACTGACCTGTATTAGTGACTTGTTTCCTGAGATAAGCTGCTCCTGAAATAACTTCTCCTTGCCTCCCCCTTCTAGGGTTTTTGCCAAACTATTTGCTACCTCCCTATGAGGAAGTGGTGAACCGACCGCCGACCCCCCCGCCCCCGTACAGTGCCTTACATCAGCAGTGCGTCCCAGCAGGCAGCAGTAGCACAATCCCAGACACGCCCAGGACCCTGCAGCCAGCGCAGAGCAGCTCTGCAGCACCCAGCAGCAATAACAACAGTACTGACAGCACCGGGGCGCCCGCCCGCGGGGACCCCGAGCCCCCCACCACCGTGCTGGGCGAGAGAGCCGTCGCCAAAATGCAAAGCGTCGAGCCCAGCAGCACCAGCACAGGAGCCGAGCTGGTGGAGAGGGCCAGTCCTGAGAAGGATACGGAATGCAAGGAGGAACTGCTGAAAGGTTACAGCTCTGAGAGCTTAGAGCAGAGCAGCGCCATTCCCGACGCCAAGGACAAGACGCCGGGCAGGCAGCGCCGTTTCACCGGCGACTCGGGCATCGAAGTCTGCGTATGCAACCGGGGTCATCACGACGACGACCTCAAGGAGTTTGACGGGCTCATCGATGATGCTCTGGACGGGCCCCTGGACTTCTGCGACAGCTGCAGCGGCCGTCCCCACGGGGACGAGGAGGAAGGGCTTTTCAGTGCCGCGGAGGAGCAGCACCGCGAGCACAGCCACCACCACCTGCCCCGGCAGCCGGTGTGCGTACTCTTGAACACAATAAATGAGCAGGACTCTCCAAACTCTTGTACCAATAACTCCCCCAGCTAAGGTGGCAGAGTGGAAGGGAGAATTGGGGGAAAAAAACAAATAAAAATGGAATAAGAGGATTAAAACTTTAACAGGAGGAAAAGGTGATACAACCTTTTTTTTTTTTGTTTTTGTTTCTTTTTCTTTCTCCCTTCCAATATAATATGGGGACTAGTCCTCGAAGGCCCAGCTTGTGGGGGGACGGGTCACTCTGGGTTTTGTTAATCGTATCTGCCCTGTTCCATGAAGCAGGGACTGATGTTTCTCAATGAGACCTTCTGAAAAATGGAATTTTTCCAATGGTGATTTTGGTGATGGTTATTATGAGTTTGTTGGTTTTAGTTTTCCAAAACACTGCTTTATCTTGCAATCAGTAAAACTCAGCAAATCTCACCCTGGGAGGATACCAGATCACCATAAGGCTTCAACCTCCAGGTGTCTTCCCAGAAGCGAGCAGCTTCCGACAGTGCCGGCAGTCAGTAGCCCAAGAGTTCTGGTTTGATATAGTGCTCTTGAGGCATTGGGGATTTCTTTTCATCTTTTTTCCTTTTTTTTTTTTTTTCTTTCCTGATGTTAAGTTTCCCTGAAGCTGATGAATGCCTAAACACATCAGCCCTATAATCTCTGGTGCTTCAGTGTTTAAGACAGCAGGTAGGAAATTTCCCACTTGAAGCTGGTGACTGAAGGACCAGTTTCTTCTAGAAGGAGTGTTAGTCTACATTAGGCAGTTTGAAAAGAAAGGATTTGCAGAAATTTGCCTTTATGTGTCATTTTTAAAGACAAGTGTGTTCCTTCAATGCCTCCAAGAGCACAGTTAGCAGTAGAATCCAGGCAGCTGGGCTGCCTTCCAAGTACTGTGGTCTCCGAATGACCTTCTCCCGGTGTGCTGCAAAAGGGCTTGGCTTTATTTTTGTCCTTTTTTTGCACCCCGACAGCAGCACACTGGAGTTCAGATGACAAAAGAACAGGGCTCTCCTTGGCCAGCGTGCCTTCAAGCTTTAGCGATGCATGTTGAACAAATGGAGACGAGAGCTCCGTCCATTGCGAAAGGGATGATTTACCTTGTAGATGTGGAAGACCTGTGCAGTATTTTTTTTTTTAAATCCAAGAGTTTGGTGCGATTCTAATAATGACCACTTAAAGAAATGAATGTCTGTTTTCTTTCTTTTCAGTTTTTTTTTATGGTGGCAACTGGCTACTGTATAATGTCTGTGAGCGTGTGTGTGTGACTGCAATCCATGCATGCGAGTCCTACTGGTAATATGAAAACCTGCTGTAAGACTGCAAGAAAATTTACTGTAGCTTTGCTTTAATAAACAGTAGAGATTTTTGTTAGTAACAACCTGAAGGAAGAAAACAAGAAAAAAAAAAAAGGAAGAGCTGAAACTAACATTCCCTGGAGTGCTCGTGTGGAAGAGAGCACAGTTCAGACTGTGTAACTTGTTCTCGGGATTTCTCCCCGTCCCTTTTATAATGGTGGTCGTCCAGATCATTACTGTTATGGGGAAAAAAACATTGAAACCTGAACTCAGACATACTCAGATCTGATTGATTGAAAACCAAAATCAGTTTTAAATAAGGTGGAAACCAAAATATAATGCCTTTTCTGATAACTTGTCCATGTGTACGTGTATCATTTTGTGAGCTGAGAGCAAAATCTGTCTTTAGTTTGTGGATTTGTTGTTCTACCTGGAGGTGTGTTGGCATTGGCTGGCTACAGAGCAAGGGAAGTGGTGCTTATGCCACATTTTACCTGCACGTTTGAGGAGAGCACTCTTACTTTACAAGGTTTGGAAGAATCTCACTCCTTTGCCCATCACAGCCTTTCTCTTTCCTCAAAACAGCTGATAAAGACAGCTCTTCAGTTTGTGTCTTAGGGTGCTCTTAACAATGAAGGACTTTGATTTGGATTCAAGAGGCCTCATTCCTGGATGTCTGGAGCCTGGATACCTGGATGAGTGGTAACAGAGAAGCCGCCTGGGGGCTGGTCACTTCCAGCTGTGTACACTGACCACACGTATCTTTTGAGAAGAGAATTCAAGATCCCCAGTGCCACCCCCAGGAGTTCTGTAGCTATTGGTACCTGGTTTTGTTCCTCGCACCACAGAGGAAGCAAAAAAATCACATCAGTCTGTAAGGAATGGGGTTTACTGCTGTAAATCCTGGAGATGGCCCTGTGCCAGTGGGAGACCCTCTGCCGACATTTCTGTGGCATAAGAAATCTCCATATTTGCTTTCCAGCCATCCCACTAAGGGCAGGGGAATCCTCTGGACATGGAGGTAAGTACCAGTAAGCCAAGCTGATGCTTCTAATTTTAAAAAGTCAGAAAAAAGTCAGTGGTCTGCCTCTTTTAGGACTCCTGGAGGTTTCTTTGGCATTTAGAGACCATAAATAAATAAATGGGGCACAAACCATGTCTCTTCAGCTCACAAGTGCCTGAGGAGCAGGACTGTTAATGCCTTTCAGTGCTTTAGGATTTTAGACCTGCAGCCAAGGGGCAGCTGGTATGGGGAGAAGGAGTGGTGCAGGGCAGGACATGGGGCAGGTGAACTCCTTGGACATGCCCCAGCTGATGCCTCCTCAGGCAGGCAGAGGACTCCCAAAGCTCCGACTTTGGAGCTTTAGAAAGGTGCTTGATCCTCACATGTATCCCTGCATACATGTGAATCCAGCATAGCCCAAAGAGAGCTCTTCTCCAAATGCATACTGTAAAATGCTGGAGATGAGAGGACACGGGCAGATGTGCATCTCCAACACTGGAGCACCAAAAGCCACCCATTCCCAGCTATAAGGGGTGTTTTATTGGAGTCATGAATACGTAGTTTCAAAACTGAGTTGCAATAGTGCAGCAGGTTTGACAGCAAATTCGTGTCAATCTTCTGCTCGGTGTTCTGCTTTACAATGTGCTCTAGGTGTGGCTGACACTACTCCTTGAAGTCTGTTTTTGCTGGAGTCCGTGCCAGTGTGGAGCTGCTTACAGGGAATGTTTTTGGCCACTGAAGTTGGCTCTGAGGGCAAGGACCTGGCTGGTGTCCTGGTGGTCTGGGGTTGTGTTACCTGGGGACAGGTGAAGAGCACAGTGTGGTGGCTCAGCAAGAGTGTCCCCTGGGCACAACGGGAGCTCCTGGGATCGGTGGGTACTGCAGCATCTCCTTGGTGTTCCCAAGGGACTCTTCAGCTCTGCAGTGATGCAAACTCGTCTGGGAGCCCTGGTGTGATTTTCCTGCCGCGTACCATTGCATGTTTGTACAACCCTGTGGATGGGTGTTGGCTGAAGATGGAGGAGGAGGGAATTGTCTTGATACTTGCTGGCAGCCTGCTCTCAGAGCTTTGCCTGCCTAACTGGAGGCTAAGAAAAGCCGAGGTGCAGTTAAGCCTCTGTGTTACACAGTCATCAAAAGCTTCCTGGGGCAGGAAGCCTGAAGAGAAGCAGAATGAGCAGGCTCCACTGCCAGCATGAGGCTGTTCTGCCGAGCCATGGGAGCTTTGGGCTCCCTGGGCATCCATCACCGCTCCGGGATATGAGTCAGTGGTTCTGAGTTCCTGCTCTGCACAGCCCGGGCTCCCACAGCCGGATCTCCTCTGGTTCTCTGCGTGCCCTGGCTGGGCTCATCCCAGCCTGATCTGCTCCTGGCAGAGTTTTGTAGGGATCTGGGGCACAGTTCAGCTCCAGTGAATAAACTCCTTTGCTGTCCTGAATGACTGGTTCTCCCCCAAGGCTGCTGCTTCCTAGCCCCCCACCACCACCTGTGCAACACATCCCAGGGAGGGTTTTGCCTGTTTTCTTTTTTTTTCTTTGGTTTATATGGGAAAAGCCTGGACCGGGCCGGGGGTGAGGGTGACAGGGGCAGACAGGGAGCCCCCGGCTCAGGCAAGCCCTACAGCATCCCACAGTGGGCAGCCTGGGAAGGCAGGAAGGCCAGGATGAGTTGCCTCTTCGTCAGAGCTGGTTCCCCCCATCCTTGCAGCACAGATCTGTTTTTATCAGATGGGACGGGTGCCCGCTGCGGGGCCGTCGCGACGGTGGTGCAAGCGCTGCAGTCTCTGTGCCGGGGGGGTCACAGGCTGCCGGCTTCTTTCTCGGTTTGTTTTCGGCCGGCAAACAGCTGTGTCCTGAGCTCCGTGCTTACTCAGCTCTCCTGGCACCGTGCCCGCTGCAGAGCCCGCAGGTATTCCAAGCGCCTCCTGCTCGTCCTGGGCTGGCCGTCACTCTCCAGCACAGTCTAGGGTCAGCCTGCTGCAAAGAGAAGCCTCCCAATCTTGGAGGGCTTCTGAGCTGAGCCCTGTGGCATAGCTGGTTCAGCCAAGTGCTGCGGGGGGTGGCTGTGCCCCCCAAAATGAGTTTGTGTGATGGAAAGGCTCAGGCTTGCTCTGCCCAGTGCCCTCAGCAAACTGCACATCTGCTTCGTGGTATACCCAAGAAACAGTGTGGGAACAGCCACGAATGCAAAGGCTTCATTTTTTCCACCATCACCAATTCCTCCCTTGCAGACCTCCTTTGCCTCAGAGAGTTGGAGCCAGCGGCCCAGGTGAAGCTTTCTGGTAGAGCCAGGGGTTTGGGCACAGCAGCACAGCCCCGGAGCAGCTGTCAGGATAGAAATACCAGCCGGGTGATTCAGCAGTGCCTCTGCCCGCACCCAGAGCAGGGAGCAGCCGTGCCGGGGGCTGTTTACCAGCTCACAAAGTGCCAGGCAGCTGGTTCTGGGCACTGAATTCCCTCAGCAGCATCTTCTCCCGGTGGGGGGGAGGTGGGCTGGGTGGGGGGGCAAGACACCCTGCAGCAGGGCTGAGCTTGGGACGCTGGGATTTGCAGCACGTGCTGGTCTTCCAGCCTAGGACAGCACATGCCAGCCCTGGCAAATGGGGAAGGTGGAGTGCAAGAGGCTGTGGCTGGAGGCATTGTCCAGGTTAGAAACATCCCTGGTTCTAAGGTCCCCATTTCTGCCCCAAGGATGTACACTGGCTTTTAGCACTTGGGTGGGTGCATCAGCAAACAGCAAGGTGTCAGCCCCGTGTTGGTTCTGGCAAGGAGAAAGTCCCTTCCCTTACCAAAAGCAAAATCAAAGGCCTTGGCAAAGGGGCACAAATGTGCTGGAGGTCCTGTTGATGCTCCTGGAAGCATAAAAGTGCTGTAGGAGACTGGAGTGGAGCCTCCCTGCCAGTGACAGGATCTGGGGCAGGGGAAGGACCAGGCTGGCATGGAGGTGTCAATCCTCAGGGAAGCCCAGAGCATTATGTTTAGCCAAATTTTCCCAAAGCTCATTCTGAGTCCCATCCCCCTTCACCCATACATTTCAGTGTGTTCTAGCAGAAGTTGGAGGGATTGGAAACCCAGTGGCACCCCTGGTGTGATAGAAACAGGCAGGGAAGCAGGAAAGTGTATGGGGCTGAGCCCTTAGGAACCATCAGAGACTCTGTGCAGCAGCAGTGGGGCTGGGCTCCTGCTGTGCTCCCTCTGCCCAGCTTCTGGTGGGTCAGCTGCTCAAATCAGCCTGAGGATTGCCCTTGGGACAGGTCTGTGCATGGCAGTTTTTTCTCCAGCTCCTCCCTATCACCCTGAGCCCCCAGGAAAAGGAACTGGGAGGAGGGAGGATGCTCCCAGTGCTGTGCCAGGCTGTGAATGCATTGCTTTCATCATCACCCTCGTGCCACAGGCTGACAGCACCCATTTGGCATCGGATGCCAGTGTTGAAGGGGCTGCATGAAAGCCAAGTGCTGGGGGTTTGAAAGAACTCATACACACTGAGCAGGAGGTTCAGTGGTGGGTAAGTTTATGTCTGTTTTACTGCATGCTAGCAAGAGAGAGGGCAATGGGAAAATGGAGGGGGTGTGCAGGGCTAGGGTATCACATTGTGCTGGGGCTCTATGGGGCTTTTCCCTCTGCCTTGGCTGCTTTCCCTCCAGGGGCCCTGAGCCATAGCTGTGCAGCTATTTAGTTAAATATTAAGAGGTCAAGTAATAGAGAACCAGAAACCTAATTACACGCTGCCCTCCATGGCACAGTAGTTTTTGGCAAAAGCAAAGCAAACACGGCCCCTTGCGTTATGGGAAGGTTGTGCTGCTGCTGCTGCTGGAGTGATGGCCAAAATCCAGCCAGACAGAGAGTGCTCAGGACAGGGAGCAGGCAGGAGCTGCCACGCTGCTGCAGAGAGGCCACAGCCTCCCAGCTCAGCCCAGAGCTCCCAGCAAGTTGTGGGGCCACCATACATCTCACACCTAACCCTGCCCTCCATCTCCTGCCCAAAAAATAGCCGGAGCCATGCTGTGTTGGAAATAGCTTTATCTGGATAACCCCCAATCCACGGGGCAGCCTCTGTGGTCCCACCCCCCACCCCCACTGCCTGGGATCCAGGACTCCTCCCCATCATGAGGCTGCTCTCCAGGCCTCCCTCAGCCTGGCCTTCACCTGGAACTTCTGCACCTGCAGCACGACACCAAACTTGCCCTCCAGAGAGGGCAGGGGCTGGTCCTCAGGGCACTCGAGTGTGAACCTCTGCAGCACCCAGGCCAGGAAGAGGAAGAGCTCCATCTTAGCCAGGACTTTTCCCAGGCAGACACGGATCCCAGCTCCGAAGGGGAGGTAACTGGGGGAGGGCGAATGGATGTGCTGGCCCCGCTCATCCAGGAAACGGCCTGCAAGGGAAAGAGGCACCATTGGCATCAGCAGGGACCAATCCCTTCTGCCTGAGATCTGCCCGAGTTCATCACATGTGTATCTCTCCTGGGAGTTGCAGGAGCAGGGAGGTGCAAATGGGCAGAAGCAGGATCCACCCTCCCAGCACCAAGGCTCCCCCAGGGCTCAGCCTCTCCTGCTGCACCCACCCTGCCATCCCCTGGCCCAGGAGAGGATGGAGATTGTACAACCCACCAGGATTGAACTCCTCAGGCTTGTCCCACTCCTTCTCGTCGTGGTGCACAGACCAGAGGTTGATGATGACCCTGGCACCCTTGGGGATGGAGTATTCCCCGATGCTGCAAAGCAGACACAGAGTGAGGCAGTCGCTCCCTCGCCACAATCTCTGCCCACGACCTGGATGTGCCAAGGGGGGTCTCACCTGGTGTCAGCAAGGGACACGTGGGGGATGAGCAGGGGGGACACGGGCCGGATGCGCAGCACCTCACTGATGGTGGCCTCCAGGTAGGGCAGCAGCGGGCGGTCGCTCAGGTGGGGGTGACGCACCAGGCCGATCTTGTGGTCCATTTCCTCCTGGATCTTCCTCTGGATCTGGGAGGACAGCAAAGACCAGTGTGAGAGCCTAGGAAGCAGGGTGCCCCGTGCACAGTGGGGTACACCCAGCATCATCAGCACGTCCTGCCAGGTTGTGTGGGGCAGAAAAAAAGTGCCCACAGCCTGATCCTGCTTATCTGCAAAGCCTGACTTCTCTTTTGGTTCCTGCCTTCCCCAAAGCTCCCCATGACATCCCTGGTGCTGGAGGGAACCCCACTGTGGGGTGCAGACCCTACCTCAGGGTAGTGAAGCAGGTAGAGCACAGCCCATTTGAGCACAGTCGTGGTGGTCTCCACACCAGCCCCAAAGATGTCCCCCACTGTCATGAGGAGGTGGTCATCAGTCAGCTCCAGCCCTGGCTCTAGGGGGCTGCTGTTCTCAGCACTGAGCCTCACTTGCAGGAGGGCATCCATGAGGTCCTTCACGGTGTCTCCACAGAAAGCTTCCTGCCGAGGGACATGCATGAGCCAGACTGACCTGGACACAGTGCCCACCACCCCAGCTCCAGCATCTCCCTCTCCTGGCCCTGCTGGCACCTTGTGTTCAGTGAATTTCTGCTGGAGCAGCTGGTCCCGGACCTGGAGGCATTTCTTCAGCAGGGCCAGGTCTTTGTTGGGAAATATCTGAGGGAGAAAAGCACATTACAGCAGGCTGCAGCTCAGTCCAGCCCAGGCCCTGTGGGCCCCCAGGCAGTCACTCTGTGCCCACCAGTGTACTGGCTCCTGTAGGTCACCAGGGACCCTCCTAACTTAGGGGGGCTCCTACAGGACACATCCCAGCTCCTCCCTCTCATCTGAGGTGAGGGGAACGGGCAGTGCCCGTGTCCCTGCTCACCTGGAGCCAGGGGAAGATGTCCACCAAGCTCTCCTTGGCCACAGTGTCCACGATACCCTGGCTGTACTCCAGCATGGCCTCGAACTCGGGGTCCCCACGCCGGTAGGAGGAGTTGAAGCAGAGGGAGCAGACCACGTTGGTGACAGCCCGTGTGAGCTCAGGGGCCATGTCCAGGGCCGTGTCCTGCGCAGCGCTGAGCGTCTCGCACAGGGATGCAGCCTCCCGGCAGACTGGGGGAGGGGAAGAGGCAGGCCGGGGGTGAGGAGGGAGGGATGCTTAAGCCAAGGAGGTGAAAGGGGCAGCTGGGGGCTGGAAGGAGGGGTCCCCTGCTCATTCAGGGTGTGCAGCCTGCAGAGGGCACACCCCAGACAGGGCTGGGCCCTGAGGGGCTGGGATGGGCAGAAGGGACAGTGCTGGATGCTGGGGAGGAGCCGAGAGGATGGAGATGCGAGGGGATGGAGATGCGCGAGGATTTCCTCCCGGGTGGAGTGGGGAGCTGGCTCCATGCCTCAGTTTCCCCATCTGTGAGTCAGGGTGGAAAACACATGGACAGGTGTTGGTAAAGTATAGGGGATAGAAGGAGAGGGACGGAGCCCCTGCCTAGCAAGCTGAGGGGATACCGGGGGGCGTGGGCTGAGCCAGAGTCTTGCCTTGGTTCCCAGGGAATCAGGGCACTTCAGAAGAAAAGGTCCAGCGTGGGAGGGAACCAGAGCTGAGAGGGAACGTGGGGCTGGTGGGAGGCACTTACTGATCCTCTCGAGGGCGAGCGAGCCCTCCCCGAACATGGAGAGGGCAGTGTGCACCAGCTTGCGCTGGAACTTCCAGAGGGGCCCGTAGCTGGCGAAGGCGATGTCCTTGCCCCCCCGGGACAGCAGGTCCGTGGTCACCTGAGGGACAAGCAGTCCCAGGGTCACCCCGCTGCAGGGCAGCCCCGCGGAGGATGGATGATCATCTCACCCCATCCCAGGGATCGTCCGGGGGAGGGGGAAGCACAGGACACGAGCTTTGCTTTCCCCCTGCCAAGGACTGATAAAGAGGTCTGGGGACAGATGCGAAAGTTAGGGGCTCTAGGATGCCCAGGGAACTTAAGAGGTGCAGGGAGCCTGGTGGTACCTGAACCCACATCCCCGTTCCCGGGGATGCAGCCAGCTGCAGGATAAACAGGCATCCTTGTGATGGAGGATGCACAGGGCTCGCCCTGGGGAGCAGGGTGTGGAGGAGCCGCCCTGTCCCTGGCTGGCTGCGGGCACGATGGGGAGGGGACACGGACCGTGCTGCGTGCCCGTGTCTTTCTTGGGAGCGTCCCCCGCCTCACCCCACGCCGCGGTGGGAAGGGGTCCCCCAAGCCTGCTGCCGACTCACGGTGCGGGGCCGTCCGGCGAAGTCTTTGCCCTTCTTCAGCAGCACCTCCCTGGCGTGCCGGTAGCTGTTCACCACCACCACGTAGTGGGAGCCCATCCAGAGGGCGTAGAGGCTGCCGTAGTGTCCCTGCAGGCGCCACAGCCGCAGGTGGAGCTGGGGGTGCCCGGCCAGCTGCAGCAGGCTCCCCACCAGCGGCAGGGCCGGCAGGCTCCGTGGGCGCCCCAGAGCCGTCCCCGCGGCCATCGCCAGGGTGTCCCGGCGGCGGGCCAGCCGCCAGGTGCAGAGCAGGGCCAGGCCCAGCAGCAGGGCGCCCAGCAGCGGCATGGCGGGGCCGGCTGAGGGGCTGCGGCGCGCGGGGGGCCCTTATAGCGGCGGCGGGGTCGTCGCCTTGACTCTGAGGCGGGCTCGGCTCCTTATCGGGGGGACGAGGAGGGGGAACCGGGCGCTGGGCCCGTGGCCAGCTCTGCAGCTGTGGGCACATGGCGGGGGGCGAGGGCAGCGGGGCCACGGCCACCCTGGGTGGCCATGGGGGAGCTGCTTCCAGCGCGCTGGGGCCACGGGATGCCCAGGGTCGGATCCGTCCTTGGGGTTCCGTCCCCAGGGCCCTGTGGAGGGCCGGGGGTGTGGGGACAGGGGAGCCCTCGAGGTCTGTCCTGGTTGCCGTGAGCACAGCTGGGGGCTCTGGGGGGCACTGGAATCCATCCCCAGCCTGGGAGCGCGCCTCGACAGAGCCAGGAGGGAGGGAATGGGCAGCACTAGAAATGCTGAGAAGCCCGGAGCGCCGCTGATCATCAGCTCTTGTCAGTGCTGGGGAGACACGGGTAGCACTTGGCACTGCTGGGCAGCCCTCGGCAATGCTGGTGAGCGCTGGTCAGGCCCTGGTACCATTGGTCAGCCCTGGGCAGTACAGGGGAAGCAGTGACCAGGGCTGAGAAACCCTGGTCAGCGCTGCTCAGCCTTGGTCTGTGCTAGTCAGTGCTGGGCAGCCTGTGTGTGTCCGTGCCCGAGGTGAGGAGGTGTCCTAGGGGAGTTCTTTGGGAACAAGCCCCTCCCGGCAGTGTCCCCGACCACCGCGGGCTCTGCGCCTTCCCCACTCTTCAGGCCCCGGGCGCTCGCCGTAGCGGCTCCCGGGAGTAGGCGGGGTGGGGCGGGGTAAGATGGCGGCGGGGGGTGCGGCGGACGCCCAGGCGCGCTTTGGGCACTCAGTGAAGGGGCTCCTGACCGAGAAGGTGACGAGCTGCGGCACCGACGTGATCGCTCTCACCAAGCAGGTGCTGAAGGGCTCCCGTAGCGCCGAGGTGAGCGGCGGGTGCCGGCGGGCGGCGGATTACAGGGCCAGAGCGGAGCGGGGCGCTGGGAAGCGGCGGGGGGCGCAATGCGTGCTGGGAGCTGTAGTCCGAGTCGGGGACAGATCCTCGTGTCTGGGCAGGGACGGGGACAGCGGGACCGGGATGCGGGCACGGCTGGGCAGCGCCTCGGGAGTCCGGCGGTGGCAGGCGGCAGGGTGACTGCCAGCTCCCCAGGGTGGCAGACGGGAGCGGTGCCTCAGGCACTCCCGATGGATGTGCTCTCACGGCTCCGCGGTGATCCCCGCACGGTGTCACCCCGAGTGTCACCCTGCCAGCCGTCACGGCGACCTCGGGAAGTGAAAAGCTGCAGTGTCTCAGCCTGGTCTGTGCGTTTGTCTTTTAGCTCCTGGGTCAAGCTGCGAGAAACATGGTGATGCAAGAAGATGCCATCTTGCACTCGGAAGATGTAAGCTGTGTTCCTGTGCTCCAGCAGCAGTGTTTTTAGGGATGGGAGGAGAGCAGTGTGCTAAGAACAGTTTGCAGCCGTGCTGCCGGAGCCCTGGAGTGAAATACATGAGTTCAGGCCCCGGGGCTGGTGGCCAGAATAATTTAGTGCTTCCTCAAACCCAGTGCTGTTGGACTCCCAGTGTCCTGCAGGCTGGCCAGCCCACAAGCTGTGCCCTCTCTGACAGAAAGCTCGAGGGACTGTGAGCTGAAACAAAGCACTCTGACTGTCACAGGGAGAGGAGAGGAGAGGGAAGTTTGCCACTGCTGACAGATACCAGTGGGGGTGTTTTGGAGGCAGCGCAGCAATGCAGTGGTGGCTGTGCTGGAGGAACTCCCCAGGGCATTAGGACGGCTTGCACTGTGATTTCTGTAGGCATTCATTCTTTGTTTTGTTCTCCACAGAGTTTAAGAAAAATGGCCATAATAACTACTCATCTACAGTACCAGTAAGTAGGGGACACCAGTAAGCAGGCATTCTCTCTTGGGGGCTGCGTGGATCCCTCGGTCCTTCTCTGTTCTCATTAAAGACTTTGCATGAGGCCAGCTCAGACTGATCCCTCTTTTTCAGTTCTTCAAAGCTGAGCAGGCCCTGGAGCTGGAATTTTCCAGCCCTCTTCAGGCTGTTTTGGGGTGGGAGCTGAGATTTTTGCTTCCTCTTTGCCATGCACTGTGTCTCCCATGAGTGTGTATGACGCACCTGGGACTAAGAGGGAGAAGCCAGTGCTGCTTCTTTCCCCGGGACTTAATCCAGAAACACCCTGGAGTTTTGGCCTCTTGAGTCCTTGTTCAACGTAACAAACCATGACTGAGATTTTGTTTTTCTAATGCTCTTTTTGTCTCTCCTTTTCTCATTTAGGCAAGAAGCAATTCAAAAGAAGTGAGTTACAGGAGCACCTGGGGGACACGTGTGTGGGGGTGGAATGGGGAAGGTGATGGAGTTGGATGGGGGAATACAGAATAGAAAGGTTTTTGCAGCTGCCTTTGAGGCAGATGCCCAGCAGGATAACGCTTCAGTATTGTGAAGAGATGGGATTCATACCAAAACTTCCTTTTGTTTCATTGATGTGATAAAGCCTGTGAGGCTGCTTGTGAGGAGGTGAGGGTGGTGGGAGCAGAGCTGTGTACAGCAGAGTGCACAAAGTGAGGTTTGCCTTGCGGGGACACAGAGGATTTCTCTTTGCTGTAGTGTCAGCTCTAGAGCTGCTCTGGTCCCTCAGGCACAGGCAGCACAGCACAGTCTGGGAGCAGATCTCACCATGAATCTCCTCTTGCTTGGTGCCCAGTGTGGAGCGTTCGTCAAACCTTCAGGACCAGCTGCGTCACTTGCTGAAATGAAGGGGAGCCAAAGGCATGAGGAAATCTCGACTGGCACTGGGGGAGTGAAGCGTCCTCTCCCCTCCAGACCCCGGGGCTCAGAACTATGTCTGTATGATGCTGGATGTCAGCTGGGATACATGCAGGGTCTGTGTTTCTGGGCACTCATCTGCCTGCATCCACACCTCTGCTCTGGAATGCTCACCCCTGCACCCACACCTGGCGAAACAAACTCCCCTGAAACTTTGCTCCTCCCAATAATTCCTGTGTCCGCTTCCCATGTAGTGTGTGGTGCTCAGCCCACACCAGCACCCCTGGCAAGAAATGCAGAGTCAAGGCATGGCATTTAAATGCAGGTGCCTGCAGTTTGCCACTGGTCTCTATTTAGCCACAGTGGTGGCACAGAGTGCATTTTATTTAGGGCATTTTAATCAGTGTGAGCTGCAAGTGCCTGGGTGGGTATGAGATGTTTCAGTGTCAGCTGAGGTGCCAGTCCCAGCACAGAATTTCTGAAACCAGGAATCTAAGCACACACATCTGCCAATGGCCTAGCTGGACTTGGTTTGGCCATCATCCTCCTCAGAGGTTATCTTATTTTCCACTCTGCCAGAGTTTGGAACATCATCCCTTTGCCAGCCCATGTGTGCTACATTTGGCCTTCAACTGCATTCCTTTTCCTGGGCTGCTACTCCAGCTTTTGATGAAGCAGCCTTGGCTGTGGTGTGTGTTTGTATCTGGTTGGGAAGGTATCCAAAGGCCCGTCTGGGAAGCAGGCAGGACAGCATCACGAGCTGGTGTGCTCAGTTCTACACTGCTCTGTTGGAGACTGACCTGTTCACATCCAGGCCCAGCTATAAATACTGTGTCTTGTTTTCGGTAAGTCACTTATCTGGAGCACTTGGAGTGCACGGGAAGCACTTGTTTCCCTGAGTGTGCTTTTCACCAGCTGATAGGAGCAGGCAGGCTGAGAGCCGACATTGGCCTGCTGCATTCCTGTTGGAATACTGCTGGAGTCTGGCTCCTGTGCTGCTGAGCCTTCTCAGGCTAGATTTTACCATCCCTGCCAGTATTTTTGCCTTGGGTGGCATTCTGAACCCAGCTTTGCAGGTGCACTTTGGGAATGAGAGTTTTCCCTGCTGGGAATAAAAGCTGTCCTGAACACCACCAAACTGCAGCAGTCTGTCCTGGATTCTGTTGCTGGTGGTCCCTGTACATTGAGAAGACTGTTTGGGATTGTGGGTCTCTGCCCCCCAGGGTCCCCCATTCTGCTTCAGCTCGGAGGGCTTTGCAGAGGCAGTGTGACCTTGTTGCAGGTGGCTTGTGCCTTCCAAGGTCCTGTCCTTTGCAGAGGCCACAGTAGTCCTGAGGCATTAAACTTGTGTCTGTCTTGTGGCACTCAGGGCCTGGGCTGCACCATGGAGGTGCAGAGCTGCTGGGGAACAGGCAGCAGGGTGGGTTTGGGGGATGTGAGTGCAGCAAGAACCATGAATGATGGCAGCGTGCTCACCACGGGAGCAGGGCCAGCAGCTCTCGCTGTGCCTGTGTCCCTGCGGGGCCGTGTGCCAGGGGCCTGGGCAGGCGGGAGCCGCTGTCAGGGCGGAAGCCAGGCCCGGGCAGCGCGGGATGCTGGGACAGCCCAGGGCATCGGGGAGGAGCGTGGCCCAGGCTGGGCAGAGTCCAGCTGGGGTGCTGCAGCTGGAGGCAGTAAGGCAGCCCAGGGCCTCTGCCGGGGGTGCTGGGCTGCTCTTGGGGCCAAGGGCTCTCTGCAGAGCAGGGGAGGGGGGATATACCCTACAGGGATGTTTTGGGGGCAGCTGGGACTGGGTTTTGTTGGGGTGGGGGGATGTTGTCAGGTGCCCCCTGGAGCATCCTACTAGACTGGGAGTTTGGGTGGGGGCGGGTCTTAGGGTTCTGCTGGGAGAGAACAAAAAGTGCTCTGGTATCTGGAGGAAGAGGGGGGATTCAGAGCCCTTGGAGGACCTGGCATGGTGCCCATCTCCAGCTCCACATTCCCGTTGCAGTGGCAACTCCCTGCAGAGCGCAGATCCACCAGGAGGTGCAGGTGAGGGGCGCGGATGGGAACTGGTGGAGGGATGGAGCTGTGGGGCAGGGGGTGCGTGCCTGGGCTGTGCCAGAGTTCCTGCTGCTATTAGAGGATAAAGCTTGTTTCGGGACCCAGACAAAAATGCCAGGTGCAGTTGGCAGCTTTGCTCCTGTTGTGCACGGGGGTGAGGGGCTGAGCAACCTGGTGTTTTCCTGTCCTTGTTCCCTGCACCCTTCTCAGTCAGGGAAATGGTGACTGCAGCCTGCAAAGTTGCTGCAAATGGGAGTTAAATTCCCTCCTGCACAAACACATATGTGCATGTGAGCAAAGGGAGCTGGTGAAGATGGGGGCAAAGGGATGCCTGATCTTAGTGTAGTTTTTTGCTGGGTGGAAATGAGAGTGCCAGTGCTAGAGGTCATGTGGGCATATACAGGCCGAGTGCAGGCATGGCCCCCATGTTTTGGGGCATGAGGAGTTCCCAGGGCACAACTTGGCACAGTTTAGTGGCCTCTGTCCCTCTGTCTCAGGATTACTATGGCAAAGAGCTGCAGAAGTCGGAGGACCTCAAAACCAATGTGTGCATCACCTCAGCCAGGCCTCTTCCCAAGGTGGTGAGAGATGCTCTGGAGCACATCCATGAGGAAGTGGTGGCCAGGTAAACCCTGGGGGGTTTGTTCTTCTCTGCCACATCCCCATGGGCTGCAGCCCCTTCTCAGCCATGCCATGGGGCACCTCCACCCAACTCAGCTCAGCATCCACCCAGGTACTACGGCTGTGGTCTGGTGATCCCCGAGTGCCTGTCATCATGCCGGATCCTGGACCTGGGCAGCGGCAGCGGCAGGGACTGCTACCTGCTGAGCCAGCTGGTCGGGGAGCAGGGCCACGTCACCGGGATAGACATGACCGAGGGCCAAGTACGGCGCAGGTCTGTGGCTCCCCCTCATCCTCCCAGCAGCTCCCCCACATCATTCCCTTCCTCCTGCCAGGTTGAGGTGGCGAAGAAGCACATTGTCTACCACATGGAGAAGTTTGGCTACCGGAAACCGAATGTGGAGTTCTTCCATGGTTACATGGAGAAGCTGGGTGATGCTGGAATGGCTGATGAGAGCTACGATATTGTCATGTAGGTGGTGTGTAGAGCACAGTCACTCCCAGTCCTGCTGCTTCTTGGTGCTGTGGGCTGGGTCTGCATCCAATGGATCACCTGCTTCAGAAGCACGTATTACAAAAAGGGAAATCCCAAGCCAGAGTCTGGGCTAGAGTTTGGGGGTATAAACTGCCCTTTTAATGGTCAAATTGGTATTTCCAAATCCTGTGAGAAGCAATGGGACACACAACAGCTGGTGGGTGTGCAGCAGCTGGTGGTGCTGAGTGTGCAAGAGGGTGCAAATAAGCTGTGGTCTTCTTCTCCATAGCTCCAACTGCGTGATCAACCTTGCCCCTGACAAGAGGGCTGTGCTGCGGGAGGCCTTCCGTGTGTTGAAGGTGATGGCAGTAAAGCAGGCTTGGCCCTGTTGTTGGGGTGCCACTGAGAAGCAGCAAATGGGATCCACAAGGCAGGGATGCAGGATGGGGTCAGGGGAGGGTATCTCTGCAGAGAGTCCCAAGCAGGGTAGGACTAGGGGGTTCCCAATTCTCTCTGCCCCTTTTGTCCCTTTGCTTCCTGAGGTCTCCCTTCACTCCTTGCTGCCCTCCAGCCTGGGGGAGAGATGTACTTCAGTGACGTCTACGCCAGCCAGCGCCTGAGCGAGACCATCCGGAAGCACCGGGTGCTGTGGGGTGCGTAGGGCTGTGGGATGGGGGTGACGTGGCATGGGGAGGACCTTTGCCTCCATCCCCCATGTCTGTGGTCTTGTGCCAGGAGAATGCCTGGCAGGAGCCCTGTACTGGAGAGACCTGTACAGCATTGCTGAGGAGGTGGGGTTCAGCCCCCCGTGCCTGGTCACCGCCAGCCCCATCACCATTGGCAACAAGGAGCTGGAGGGCATCGTTGGTGAGGATCCAGCCAGGGGTCAGCTCTGGGCAGCTCTGGGGAGCTCTGCTGGGATCCCAGCCCAGGTGTTCAGTGCTCAGCTCACCAACTTCTCCCTTGCAGGCGACTGCCGCTTTGTTTCCGCAACTTTCCGCCTGTTCAAGGTGCCGGGTGGCAGCTGGGCAGGGCCAGGACAGGTCATCTACAATGGTGGGATCGTGGGGCACGAGCGAGAGCTGGTGTTTGATGCCAACTTCACCTTCAAGGTTTGGGGAGGCATGCTGGGGCTCTGTAGGGAAGAGTTAAAGCTGATGAAGCTGCTACTCAGCAGCATCTTCTGTGATCTGGGGGGCAAGCTTTGGTGGAGGAGCTGGTGGGTGGGAGCAGAGGGGCTGTGTAAACTCAGGGGAGTCCAAACAGGCAGGAAAAGGAGACAGATGCATGCACTGCATTGTGGTAAAGGTAGAAGCAGAACATCCATGGTGGCTTCCCAGAATGGTTTGAAGCCTGATGCTTGGGTTTTGTGGGTGTTTGTTCAGGTTTTGGGCCAAGATGTGCTCCTGTTTTCACTCTCCCCATCATCTGGCTGGGTGGCTCAAAGTCCCCTGGGACACATATCCAGGACCCCAGGCTTGTGACCATTCCTCTGCCTCCAGGAAGGAGAGGTGGTGGACGTGGATGCTGAGATGGCTGCGATATTGCGGAGCTCCAGGTTTGCGGAGAAGTTCCTGATCCGAGCTGGCGGGGCCAACGCTGCAGCACTGCAGGGCTGCTGTTGCAAGGGAGTGAAGGTTGGTAGATGGCAGCTCTGTGGCTGGGTTAAGGAATTGGGACATGGGTGTCCCATGCCATCAGAGTTGCCATGGGGTATCAGAGGGGCTGTGGCATGATACCAAGACACCTGAGTCCTTCTGGGCCGGACAGGAGCTCATGGGACACCAAGAGTGGTGCCTGGTGCCTGAGTCGGGACAAACTGTACCCCTGCACAATTTGGAGCCCTCCAAAGGGGGGTCTGCTCTAACCACCCCAACATGTCCATGGGGACTGGTGAGGCTGACAGCTGGATTTCCCTGAGGTCTCCCAAGGGGAGTCATCCTTCCCCTGAGGGGGTGGCTGTGCACAGCCTGCCCCAGGGATCCATGCCCATCCCCATAGTTCCTTCCTGCGCATTGCTCTCCCGGCTGCTGATGGAAGAGCAGGTTGGCCCTGGCTGCCAACCCTGACCCTGTAGCACAAAGCATTCTATCTGCTGGAAGCCTCTCTCTTCTCCTTGGTGGTCCCCTCCAGCCTGTAGATGGGCCAGGAGAGACAAGGGCGATAACACCCTGCAGCTGTGTATCCCTGAAATACAGCCTTGTACTTAGGAAGGGGAGATTTTCTCAGGTCTCTGTCCAAGCAGGAGGCATTTCTCAGATAAAAGCAGAGCCAAAGTCCCAGACAAGCTCTTGGCTTCTTCCTTGCCACAGGGAAAAACAGCTGGAGTGACCCAGGAGCTGCCCACCATGATAGCAAAGGAGGGTCTGCTTGTGTTACTCTCCTGGCAGGGATTGAGCCAGGGTCAAATGCCACTTTCTCAGGTGCCTCTTGCTTCTCGCTGGCCTGATCCTGCCCTGGATTTTTCTTTGCCCTCCAGGAGAAAATACGTGATCCCTTCCAGCTGCTGGAGCGGCTGACAGTCCCAAGTCCTGCCTGCTCTCCTGGTGGCTCCTGTGGTCCCCCAGGGTGCTGCTGAGTTGCAAGTGGTGCCCCCACACCGTTGGAAGCCAGCTGGGTGAGAGGACATGGCCCCAGTGATGTCTTCCACCAGAGAGCAAATACATGTCTGAGCTCAAAGGGCGTGTGCTTGTGTCTGTCACGGGGCTGTGGGTGCTGTCCTTCCCTGGCGGGGCTGGTGGGGCAGGTTGTGCCTGATTGCAATGAGGATCTGTCCTGTGGGTCCCCTCACTGTGGGGCTGGCAGTGCCTGCGTGGCTTGGGCACACAGGCAGGGACAGTCTCTGTCTCATTTGCGGCCCTGCAGTCCATTCCAGGAGATGGGGATTGCTCTCTCTTTCCCTGTTCAGCCCCACTGAGGTTTCTGTTTTCCCCCAGACTCCATCTAGTTGGAAAGCCCTGAGTCCCCTGCAGGCATCACACCTGCAGAGTTTTGCAGGGAAGTACAGCAATTCTGGAAAAGCAGAAACACATCCAGCCGCATCCCATGCATCCCATAGCAGGCAAAGAGCAAGGTGCAAGGGTTTTTAGGCTGTGGTGGGAGATGATGGGCTGCATTCCTGCTGCCCGGCATGAATCCCACAGGACCTGGCCTGCAGAAGCTGTTTGGGAAAGGCTGGGGGCTGCTGAACAGCTAAACTTAGAAATGAGGGACCATTTCCACCCCTCCTTGCACAGTGATTTTCCAGGAGGGACCAAATTTCCCATCTCTACCATTTAAGCATCATCTTGCTGTGGCATGGGGAAAGTCAAGAAGGGAAACACAATAACATTTGGGTTCAAAAAGAAACATGGGCCAGGGCCAAGGATGCTCTGCAGTAGCAGTAGCAGTGGCTGAGGAGGGTCCAGGTGCTCAGGACACCTGAAATTGCTCTGAAATTGTGTGGAATGACCTCAGTGCTGGGACCTTGGGAGGAAGAAGCTGTTTAATACACACACCCCACTCCCCGCCCTCTTGCTAGATTATTTACAAAGACTTCATCCAAGTCCCCAAACAGCTCATGCTGGGAGGTTTGAGATAATTAGGTCCTGCTATCAAAGACAGCCTTCCCAGTGGGAACGGAAGAGCGGGTGGGGTGGGGGGCTCCTACCTGCAAATCCCTTCATTAAAAAGACATGAGTCCCTGGCATGGCCTTTCAGCTTACCTGGGCAGAGCTGCACTCACAGCGAGATCCCCCCTCTGTGCATACAGAAAAAGGCCACAGCTAAAATGCCACTGCATTTGCATAGCACTATGTTTTTCCCAAATTCTCAGCATGTCAGGGAGGAAGCAGCCAGGAGAACTTGACTTTGATGTGGAGCACTAAAGTAGAGGTCGTCACCAGGCTCTGGATGCAATGGTGTCCTCTCTGCCTGGCTTTGCTTCTGCATGCACAGCCTTGGGGTTTTCAACTCACCAAGTATGAAAAGAGGAGGTCCTGCAGCCCCATCCCATGTGAGGAACCCCAACATAATCTGTCCAACACCTCAGTCTGTGTATTTTGGTGATTGTAGATACGGCCCAAATTCTGTTCTCCGAGCGTGACGCTCTGCCTCAGCAGGCAGAGAGGGTGTTGTGATGGCAGCAGCCAGAAGCTGTGATGGTCTGATTCACTCTGAGGGGAAAGGGAAGGGATTCTGCGCCCCTGTTCACTGCTGTGGCTCAGGGACACCTCCTGTCACCTCCCTGAGGGAACAGCCCTGCAGAACTCTCTCAGGATAAGGTGAATGAAGTTTGGGACCAGGAAAGATTTGTGACTGCAGGCCCCAGAGCACTGTGCTCTGTTCCCCACCATATTGAGTTGTCCTGCACAATTTATTCTTCCATTTTCCAAGCACTTAAACAGCAGGGAGGTTGTTTTACCACTTCTAAAGGGTGTCAGCCACCACAAGCCACACAGGCTGTTCCCACGGCTGTTCGTCTCTGGCTGTCCAGGATGCTGAACTGTTTCCTGGCTCCTTCCTAGCTGATGGACGCGATGATGGCCGGGTGAGGGGTGTGTGTTGCCCCAGCGGGGATTGCGGCACAGCAGCCGAGGCCTTGGGAACAGCTGGGCTCTCAGGGCGGTGGGACATGCACACGGGGATTTACAGGTGCTCCCCTGAACCGGGGCTCTCGGCCCTCCGTGCATCCGTGCACTGAGGGTGAGCGGAGCGGGACGACCGGGGCGGCTTTGGACGTCTTCAACAGGAGCTCCAAGCCCCGGCCCCGCTCACCCCACGCCCCGACATGGGGCGGCGGAGCAGAGCAGAGGTGAGGGAGGAGCGCGGCCCGTCCGTATTCAGTATGTAATGGGTAATTCCGCTCTCAGCCGCCACACAACCCAGGGCACATCGGGGCGGAGGGTGCCCGGGGGCCGCAGTGCGACGGCTCGTTTGTTGGCCGTCACACGGTACTGCACCGGCGGCGGCTCGGGGCCGGCCGGGGAACGGGGGCAGAGCTGCGAGAGCCGCTCCGCCGCAGCAGAGCCCGGCGGGAGGCACCGCGATGCGCCCCGTCGGGCCGGGCCTACCTGACGCAGCGGCGCCGCCAGGGGGCGCTGCGCGACCGCCGGCCGGTGCGGCGCGCGGACGCGGGGCGGCGCTCCCGGGCCGCTGAAGGGATGAGCGACGCGGCTGGTCCGAGGGGAGCAGCGGCCGCCGTGGGCTGGGCGGGAGCGGCGGGGGCAGCGGGATCGCCCGGCCCGTTCGGACACTCCGCGCCCCCGGCACGGGCGCTCCCGGGGCCGGTCCTGCCGAGCGCCGCGCGCGCCGGCCGCACCGCACCCCCATTGGTCGCGCCCCTCCTAAGGCTCCGCCCCCTTCGGCCCCGAGCGCCGTCGCCATTGGCCGCAGCCCCGCGGCCGGCCCCGCCCCCGCGCGCCCGGCGTACACACCGGAGTCACGCGCCCCCGGGGCTGGGGAGGGGGCGGGGCGCGGCGGGGGCGTGGCCTGGTGCCGATTGGCGAGCGGGCGGGCTCTGATTGGCCGCGCTGGGCCCGGGCTCCTCCCCCTGGCGGCGGGCGGGGCGGGGCGGGGCGGGCGCGGGTAGAGGCGGCGCTGGTCGGCCCGGCCCGGCAGTCGCCGCCCGTCGGGTCCCGCGGGCAGCCGAGCCCGCGCCTCGCCCGCCGCCGCCGCCGCGCCCTCCGCCACCGCCGCCGCCGGGGGAGCCGGGGCACGCCGCAGGCGCCGCGCGGTGATGCGGGGCCGCGGCGGCCCCGAGCCCTGACTAAAGATGGCCGCGCTGCCCGGTGGGAACATGGCGGGGGGCGGCCGGGGGGCGCGGGTGCTGCTGTTGGTGCTGCTCGGCGGCTGCCTGGGCCGGCGGCCCCCGGCCGCCGCCGCTGCCGCGCCGCCCGCCGCCGTCGTGCCCCCGCCGGCGGCGGAGGAGACAGTGATCATCGGCCTGCGGCTGGAGGACACGGACGACGTCTCCTTCATGGAGGGGGGCGCGCTGCGGGTGAGCGAGCGGACGCGGGTGAAGCTGCGGGTCTACGGGCAGAACATCAACAACGAGACGTGGTCGCGCATCGCCTTCACGGAGCACGAGCGGCGGCGGGGAGGGCGGGCGGCGGCGGGGCCGGCGGGGCGCGGCGGTGGCGGGGGCGGCGGCGGGTCGGCAGGCAGCGGCGGGGCCCCGCAGCGCTGCGGCATCCGCACCTCGGACATCATCATCCTGCCGCACATCGTGCTCAACCGCCGCACCTCGGGCATCATCGAGATCGAGATTAAGCCCCTGCGCAAAACAGAGAAGAGCAAGTCCTACTACCTGTGCACCTCCGTCTCGGCCCCCGCCGCCGCCGCCCTGGGGCCCGGGGCTCCCGGAGGGCTGGTGGGCGCCGAGGGACCGGCGGGACCCCCGCCCTGGGGTGAGACCACTTGGATCTACCATGACGGCGAGGACACCAAGATGATCGTGGGCGAGGAGAAGAAGTTCCTGCTGCCCTTCTGGCTGCAGGTCATCTTCATCTCGCTTCTCTTGTGCCTCTCGGGCATGTTCAGTGGCCTCAACCTGGGCCTGATGGCCCTGGACCCCATGGAGCTGCGCATCGTGCAGAACTGTGGCACGGACAAAGAGAAGAACTACGCCAAGCGCATCGAGCCTGTGCGGCGTCAGGGCAACTACCTGCTGTGCTCCCTCCTGCTGGGCAATGTCCTGGTCAACACCACGCTTACCATCCTGCTGGACGACATTGCCGGCTCTGGGCTGGTGGCCGTGGTGGTCTCCACTATCGGTATCGTCATCTTCGGCGAGATCGTGCCGCAGGCTATTTGTTCTCGGCACGGCCTGGCCGTGGGCGCCAACACCATCTTCCTCACCAAGTTTTTCATGATGATGACCTTCCCGGCCTCCTACCCCGTCAGCAAGTTGCTGGACTGTGTCCTGGGCCAGGAGATCGGCACGGTCTATAACCGTGAGAAGTTGTTGGAGATGCTGCGGGTCACCGACCCTTATAACGATCTAGTCAAGGAGGAGCTCAACATTATCCAAGGAGCCCTGGAACTGCGCACTAAGACTGTGGAGGACGTGATGACTCCCCTCCGAGACTGCTTTATGATCGCTGCCGAGGCTGTGCTCGACTTCAACACTATGTCCGAGATCATGGAGAGCGGTTACACCCGCATCCCTGTGTTTGAGGGTGACCGCTCCAACATCGTGGACTTGCTCTTTGTTAAGGACCTGGCTTTTGTGGACCCCGATGACTGCACGCCGCTCAAGACCATCACCCGCTTCTACAACCACCCGCTGCATTTTGTCTTCAACGACACTAAGCTCGATGCCATGCTGGAGGAGTTCAAGAAAGGTGGGCTCGTGCCTGTGGCGGGTGTGCGGTGGGGAGGTGCTGCTCGGTGGTGGTCAGCGTCCACCTCTTTGCAGCAAGGGAGCTCTGCAGGGGGGCCTCTGGGGTTCCTGCTCACGGAGGGGTGTGGGAAGGTGCATTCTGGACGGTGAGTGACCGCTGTTTAGGCATCTGCCAGATCTGCTTGTTCCCTGGGCCAGAAAGCTGATCCATGGCTGGGATGTGCCCCCAGCCTTTTTTCTCCCACTGCACTGGGATGTGTGTGTGGGCACGGTGCCAAGCAAGGTTGTTTTCTTTCTTGCTTTTTCCACTCATCTGTCCGTTATAGTGAGAACCACTGACGGGAATCTGCGCCCATTCCTTGGCTGTGTCTTCTCTGTGCTTGTTCAGCTGGCCTGACTGGGAGGAGTGGGTGGGCTGCTCCGTGCCTTCCAGGCTCGGTGCACACACGTGCTGAGATAAACAAGGCGTTTTAGCTCCATTCATAGGCTCAGCCAGCCGACCTCAGCTCTCTACTCGTGTTCCAGTTACTTTGGTTGACACTTTGATCTTGTAACTCATAAATCATTTCAATGTCTTAAAATGTATTCCAAAGCACCTATTGGTGCTGCACTTCAGAGTTACAGCTTTTTTTTCCCCCAGGCTTCCCTGTGCCTCAGGACCACAGGCTCAGCAGAGAACGTGACCCTTTCTACCCCTTTGGTGTAGCTTGTGTTTTAGTTGCATCAGAACGGGACTGAGGCTTTCTGCCTTTGTCTTAATCGTAGGTAGTGCTGACTTCACAAATGCATCTTAATTCTTGTTAGAAGCTCTTGTTTATAAGAAAGGAAAAAATCCTCTTTTTGTTTTCCTTTTAAAAGGAAGCCAAATAATAGTGCTCTGTAGCCTGTGCAGGAGGGAGCTTTCAAAGTAGTTGTTAAGTGAAATTTCAGACAGTTTGGATGTGTGGGCTCCTGTGCTGGAAAAAGAAAGGCCATTTAGAGTGCCACCAGACTGTTCGTACCCAGGGAGATCTGATCAAAGTACCACGGAACAGCTCGGTTCCTGGGAGGTGATTTGCTTGAGAGGGGTGATCTAGAGGGAAATATTTGAGCTTGCCTTTTATTAACTGCAAAAATTACCTTGAAAAAAAACCTTGTGAATTGGTGAATGGTCTTTCCAGATAAATTTAAGTTACAACTTAAGTTTCAGATGCTGTTTTGTCCACATGCTAAGCTCTGGTGTCATGGCATTTGATCTTCTTCATCCTGCTTAACTCAATTTTGGGGATTTGGAGGGTTACCTCATCTTTATTTAATCTCTGTGGATAGAAGGTGAACATACTCCCGCTTTTTACTGACCAGTGCAGTGGTGGTTATCTTTATCTCTTTCAGCCTGTGTGTAGAGATGGGGAAGTCTTACTTGGTTTTGGAGGTGTTGAAGGAGAGATGTGGGAGAGCCTCCCTCGGCTGTGGTTTCTACACTGCAGGATCTGCAGCTTGGATGTGGGAAGCTCAATGATGTCACTTAACTGTTGGCTGGTTAAGGTGGATTTTGCTGCTCCTGTGGGTAGAGGGTGGTTCTTCTTCCCCTTAGTCCCTGTTATTCAGACTTCAGATAGCACAGCAGGGTCCTTAGCCTGTAGTGAGACTTGTGGGTGTTTTCTAGTTCTGAATGCAACAGTGTATCTGAAGAAATGGATGTTATGTTGGCAGTTTATTTCCCTGGTCTGAAAGGACAGAATGCACTCCTGTGTGTTAGCATAGCTGTCCTTTTATTTAACAGCTGGGAGAATTAGGTGTGCACTTTAATCCTGCAAGTGTGGCTAAGCCAAATGCCTCCTTACAGTTCCTGAAACTGGTGCTTAAAATAGGCTTCTTAAAAATTCTTCTGGGTGGCTTGGAAGGTGCAGACTAGAGATCACTTTCTCTGGGAGCCAGAGTCTCTTGCCTGCACTAGGAAACATCCCAGTAGCACAAGTTCAGGATGTGTGTGTTCCCTCCTGAGCTTGCTGGGTCCTGGAATAGGCTCTGCAGTTGGGAATTAATTCAGGCTCCTTTGAGCATACTTCGGTGTTTATTCCAGAGTTGCTATGCTGGTTGGTCTGTGTGGGCAAGCCCTGTGTTAGGATCAGCTCTGTCCTAACTGGTTTCTCTTTAAAAAGTGCAGATATAGTGGAAATAAGTGGCTTCCTTTGTGTCCTTTGAAATGAATGTAAATAACTGATAGCTGGCTTGATCTGGCATAGCACAGTGTCTTTTGCAAGAGCTCTTCCAACTTTCTTCTTCAGAGCAGCCTTGCCAAATTCCCATGAGAATGTACAAATTAAGGGTGAGAATGAAATTGCATGTTACTCTCCAGCAGAATGTTGGAAATAAATAAGCATACAGTTTTTAATCATTCCCTTCCCATCACATTGATCTTCTGCCTCAGCCAGCTTGCTTCAAAACTCACAAATGTGTCCTTTTTGATATCCAGGCCCCTGCTACCACTGTTGGGTGCAACAGGCAGCTCATGTGATAGTGCTGTCAGTTAGTACTTTAACTGATTTGAGGAGAGAGGATGTTGTTTTTTTCTAATAAGTTCGGTAATTAGCTGTGTAGGTGGGGTTTTGAAACTCACATTTTGGGCAGAAGTAAAACATTCTTAATGTAAATGTGGAATGGAGGCTTACAAGGAGGTGATTAAAAGCCAGACATGGCAGGGTATACATCCTTATCCTATTGCAGAAGATGGGTAGTTCTGTAGTTGTTCTAGTGCTTAGGCTTAACAGCTGGAGGATTTGGTGGTGGGCCTGTCGTTAACATTCTTTGACCACAATTGCAAAATAAGTATCTGTTTCACTTCTATGCTGCCAGGCAAGAAACTTAATTTTAAGAGTGCTTCAGCACATTCCCACTCCCTTGCTGCTCTAATCTCCTAAAGTGTGAATAAACATGATTCCTGAAGCAGTCCACAAACAAGCTTCTCCTCTAACAAGCATGGTTTACTTGCAAATAATGAAATAAACAGCTTTTGAAATAGGTGCAGTTTTTCTGTTCTAAAAACAGACCTTAAACCTCTACCAGAGCTGTCAAATCCACTTGCCTACGGGTTGAGCAGACTGAATAATTAACTTGAATTCAATCACTCAGATTTAATGCAAGGGAGCCTAAGGTACCTTTTCTATTGGCCTAGGAAAGGACCTGCCTGACTTTGCTCAGAGCAAAGAGGTATCTCATTTGAAATGAGTTCACTCCAAGCTAATCTGATGTTGGCCATTGCTGTAAAGGGGAGTGAGGCATTACCTGTTCCAGGATTGATTTGTATTGTGGCTCCTAATCTGCAACAGGGAGTCAATGAGCCAGAGTAATTTTTGGAAAGAAGCTGGTGAACTGTCTCCACTGATCTCCTTTTTCTTGTCAACATATATGTGGACCTGCTTTTTTTTGTTTGTTTATTTTCTGTTCCTTTTTGACAGTCTTCCTAGGTCTCTGCTAAAATGCCCTCTGGCACTTGCTTTTGGTGTTTTTCACAGGAAGATCTCTGCATGTGTGATCCTAAATCCAAAGCATTCTATTTCTAGCTCCCTGTCTGCTGGAGCTACAAAAATTCAGCTTGAAAAGCCTCATGTTGTAATACTAATATTTCAAGATTGGCCCACTTTCTGCAAGCCATTGTACAGCTGTGTTCCTGGTGGCCTGGATGGCTTTGGAGGGCAGCAGTTTCTCAGTTGGAGTCCTCCTTATCTGGGGACTTTGAGTCATATGTTTTGATCTTATTTATATCTGTTTCCACTATTATTTCATACTACAGATCAGAGCTTAATAACCTGTTGCAAAGAAGCCACAATAACTGTGCAGGAGTTCTGAGCTCTCGTTTTCTGAATCACATGGTTGCCTTGAGAAAACATCCAGATTCTTTATTAAAATCATTGTCAACTGGACCTTAAGAGATTTTTTTTTTCCCTAAAAACATTGTCAGATATAGCTTGATGAGACTTTCTTCAGGCTCTGTTGGTCTTGTCTTGTCTGGTTTTAGTAGCATTGTTTGGTGGTTGTATTTAGAATGGACATTGGGGGAAAAAGTTGTCCATTTCTCTTCTAGTTCCTCCTCCCCATTGTAAGAAAACCAAGCCCCAGCAGCCTGAAACATAAACCTCTGACTTTTGAGTGCAGAGAAGAATACCTAGACCTACTTCTCTTTTGAGCACATAGATCCTCTTTTTGGAAACAGGTAGGATAGGTAGCTCAGGGATCCAAAGTTCTCCATTACCATTGATGGTCTGAGGGTTTTTTTTCTGTTATTAGGTCACTTGGTCTGAGGGGCTTTTTTGTTATTAGGTCACTTATCTTTCTGGTGCAGCTCTAATCCAGGTTTGTAGGTGGCTTCTTTCCTGGTTCCTTTCAAGTTTTATGACCTGCTGAATCCAAGTCCAGTCTTCCCTTGAGTAACTATGATTGAGTAGGTCTAAATGCTCACTTTTTAGTTTATTTAGCAGGTTGTCTGTCTCCTGGGCACTTTTTCTGTGTAACCCTGTGACTGCAGCATTACGAGAAACTGGAAGAAACTACATAAATCCTTTCTGGGATTATGAAAGGCACGTAAAACTTCTTGGAAAACAATATCGTTTTCAAGGCTGCTTAGCTAATAAAAGGCACCTCCTCTGATCCTTTTGGGAAATTCATAACAGAGAGGGTGTTGATGAGGTCCACTGTGGAGACTTTTCTGTGTGAAGAGAGTAGGGGAGTGGTAGGTGGGAAGGAATTTGCCACCAAGAAACAGAAATCTTAGCGTGCTATGCCTGCAGATTTATTCCCTGAACAAAAATTGTGTGTGGGGGTGGGGGTTGCCTCGTGACAAACTGTTCCTTGGCTGTGTGACAGCGCAGCACCCGCAGGTACTGCTCTGCCAGGAGCTTTGCTGGCCTTGCAGAGCTCCTGGGGGATGCGTGCTCGTTCCACTGGAGAGCAGTGGATGTGGGTTACTGCAGGCAGCCCTCCTGCTGGTATGCTGAGGGAGAGGCACCATGGGGAATGCATCAGGCAGCAGCTCCAGTTCTTCCTGGGCTCCCTACTGGGAACATTCAATAGGGACCAGGAGAAGAGAGGCTATTATGAGAGCAGCCTCGGTGAGGAGCCCAGCTGAGGAGTCCTTCTGCTGCTGAGAGTAGGAAGAAATGTTTCAGGTGGCTGGCAGGGAGAGGAGTAAGTGAGTTAAATGTCTTGAGCAGTTAGAGGTTTGAGTTTGATGCCCATGTTGGATATGATTCTTTGATTGCTTCTTAACTGATTGTTCATTCGACAAACACAAGAAGTTGCCTTTTCCTCCCCTCAGCTGTTTGCTCAGTTAGCAAATGCTTTCCTGTGCTGAAGCTGATGGGAGTGAATTCCACCACAAGTGAGCCATGCTCCTATCTGCTTTCTCTGTGTCTCTGAAGGTTATCTGTAATAGGCACAGATGTAAACTTCAGGTCAGTCTGTGCAGCCAGCAGCATTTCCCAGCCAGTTTTGGAGCAGGATGGAACAAAGAGACAGAATGTCAACTTTTGAGCAAATTCATTAGTCTAGGAAACTAACCAGGTAGTTTAACTGTTACAGTGTCCTTCCAGGTCTGAGATTTTTTTTGACTTTCATTTTTTTTCTCTGCTGACATGAAGTTCTGAGGAGCAGAACATTTTCTGAGTGAACTTCAGTTGACTCTGAGGGCATAAGAACAATAACAGCGAATCCTCTGCAGTAGGTCATTTCTGACAATGGCTGGGGCTGCTTAGAGAAAGTATTAGAAAAGAGCCAATTTATTTTGTTCCCCACGGAAGCTTACTGATCTCATCAGGCTGTGATTCAGGAAGTTCTGGGACTAAAGATACTGTCTTTATTAAATAGCACTAGATGCTTATTTCTCTCTGTGAGCATGTCTAATCAACACTGAACCTTTGTCAGCTCTTGAACAGAAACAAACACCAGTAGTGGGTGTCTCCTGTCTGTAGCTGTGTAGTACTGGTGGCAGAGAGAGATGGGTCTAGAAGTACATTTCTGATTGTCAGTTCTGTATGAAGCCATCCAAAGGTAGGTTTTGTTTTGTCAGGCTATGGTACCACTCTAGGTGGTAATTTAGGAAATGAGGGCATGAGCCACCTCACACTTCATATGTGTTATGAGCCTGAGTCCCCTCCCTGTTTTATTGAAGGAATCGTGATAGTGAGGGGAAGTATTGTGGGGGTTATTAGGCTGCTTAACTGGGAGCATCAATGCCACTAGACTGTGACACGATCTGCTCATCTTTCTGGTGTTGTCTGGTGTCAGATTTTGTCTTGCTCACTTGGAGGGCACACATCTTAATGCACAGGAATCCTGGAGGATTCGAAGTCTCACTACTTCACCTCTTCTAAACATTTAATGTCTGCTCAATATTTAAGAGTCCTAAGTCAGTCTTAGAGCAGCTTAGTCAGGATCAAGTAGGATGAGAGTGAAAGCAGTGGCTGAGCAGTGTTGAGCGAGTCTATAGACCAACAAACTGTGCTTTTCTTGTTAATACTTAGCAGGAGCTCACCTTTGTATTTGCTTATGTGCCTCTACAGAGCTGTGGTGCAATTGCCAGTCTAGGTAGGCCAATGGCACTTCTAATATTGAGTCCCTTCCAATTTCACTAATGGAGCTTGTAAAACGAGCCCTCAATGCAGAGTACTCTGAACCATACCCCAGTGAGTGTGACCTGGCACTCTTGCTAATTTGACAAGGTCCTGAATTACAGCCTACCAGCTACAAATAGGAGTGTAAATACTTGGTGCTAATGAGCTACTGCCCACAGCACATGGCCAACAGTCCATACCAGGTGGCTGATCCAGCCTGGCTCCTGCCAAGGTCACTGAGTCATTTCAGGACTATCAAGCGATGGAGTTTTGTTTCGCTTTTCACCAATATATAATCATAGAAAACGAGATGCATAAATCTGTCATTAACCTTCTTCTGAAGGAATGCACCTTTTCTCTTGGCCAAGAAATCCGCATGGCCCAATAGTTGGTAGAAGAAGCTATGCTGGGAATAAACTAGGGCTAAGTGTGATGGTATACAAAGCATCTGTGAGCAGGGCATGGAAAGACTGGTTAAAGAACTGTAAGGGGAAGAGATGACCGTATCACTGCAGTGTAGGTGATCTTATAGAGAGGTAGATGTAGGGAAGAGAAAGAAATGGCTTGGAACAAGTGAGGTGTTCCTCCGGTGTTCTCAGTAGCTTTTTGTACAACATGGAGTAATAAAGTTCTGATCCTGCAAAACATACTGTTATGAGTTGAGGCAGAGGAACTGAAGTTTTCCCATAAACTTAAAGAAACCTCCAAACTCAAAACCAAACTCCAAAAAGAAATCCAGCGAAACCCCCTCTAGATGGTATGACTGGAGGACATCAAGCCATACAGTGTCTTTCATAAAGTGGTCTTAAAAGGACCAGGTCCCTATTTGACACTCCAGCTTGAAACACAAAGTTGCAATAGCAGGAGAGATGGCAGCGAGATCCATCATGCTTGGAGAGGAACTGAATGTTCTTTCGACTTGCCACTGGAGTTGCATGTACCAAATGTGGCCAGGTCAGCTTATCTTTACATTCTTGGTTCTCAATAATAATGAAGCTCTGATTCTTTAAAAATTTTCTCCATTAACTCTTTCCTTTTTTTTTTTTTTTGGTCCTCCTTTACTCAGAAGTGCTCTCTTCCCTGTTTGTGGCTTTGTCTGTAGTAACTTGCCACTCTGAAGGGTCATAGGTAGGGGCCTTTGGGAATCTTTCAGCCATTGTTATTGTGTTTTCTGTTAAAATTGTCTGGGAGCCTTCCAGAGTTTTGGTAGACAGACCGTTTTCACTGAAGTGAAGAATAACTTCCAGGATTTTCCACACTTCTATGCTGTCTATGGGGCATCATACAGGTTGTTTGCCTTTGAGGATTGGGTTGTTGTAGTACACAACCTGTAATGCCAGAGGTGTTCCTTTGTCTGGGTTGGCTGGCACGCTGAAATTGGGATTCTTACATGGGTGTTTGTGGTTATTTTTGTGTTTTAGAAACATGACTCAGACTTGCTCTTCACCTACTGGTGATGATATCTGCTTGGAAGGACTAGTGAAAGAATACTAGAAAAACAACTTGTCTTGTAACCAACTTGTCTTAAAATATCCAAGCCCTAGATTAAACAGAAACCTCAAAGCAAAGAATGCTTGTGTGGTTGGGAATTACTTGTGTCTCTTTATATTGAAGCATTTCATGTGTGAATTGTTTGGTATAATAATTTCAGTGTTTATGAAACAACGGCCCTTCTCATCAAGGAATTCTATTTTGAAGGACAGAGTAAGAATGATGCCTGTCAATCTGGGAGCTGAAACCTGATGATTGTGGAGGCCAAAAGAGTTTACAAGTTAACAGGACTGGGCTGCAGTTACTAATTAACCAGGCAAGAGCTTTGCTCCAGCCAAAGGCACTGGGGCTGGGAGATGAATGCATACATTCAGTACCAAAGATCTGTATAGTTATGTTTTCTGTAATGCTTTCTGCTGGGATTGCACCATTCTTTTGCTGGCAGTCCCAAAAGGAGCTGCTCTTCAAATGAGAGTAGTGTGGTAACATTGCTCTCTGCAGGGTGAACTCTGCCCTTGAGACTGGACTCCTACTTCCTTCAGGTTCTTTCCCACAGCAGGTGTGAATGAAAGTTGGGGTTTTCTTCACAGCAAGTTTTTTTATGGTGATATAATCTTCTATAGTGATGTAACAGAGCCTTTTGTGACAGCTGATTTTCGTGGAGGTGAACAAGGCTTTATTTTCCCCATTTGTCCATGGGCAATGAGGGCAACAAAAATGCTGATTCTGCCTTGGTTGTATACTCTGCTGCCAACAAACAATTTTAGGAAGGATCTTGCAATTCCTGGTTTTCTTCCAGGACTCCACCTCCGGCTTTCAGAAGATTGTCCTGCCTACCCTTTGCACTGGGGGGTTCAAAGTGCAGCCTGCAGGACCCCTTTCCATGCAGCAGTTACGTGAGGACAAGGACGATCAGTTGTCTGCTTTTATTGCTTGTGAATTGCTTGTCAGCAATTTCTAGATTCCTACAAATAGGAAGAAAATCTGCCGGTGTGAACTTGTCCTTGATAAAAATTTACAATCTGGCATTGAAAGTAAGTGTGGCTATGGGTTTTAGGCAAGCTGCAGGCTTAGTTCTTCCTATCTTGCCTGGGACATCTTTCCATTGGAAGCAAGAACAGCTCTTACAGTTACAATTCCCATACCCAGCAAGTGCAGACAGGGACCTTCAGCTGATATTACAGGGCATCTAGTAAAGAGGCTTCAGTTCCATTTTTTACTAGTTAAAGTAGGCCAGAATTGGGAATTGGAGTTATTCAGTAGCTCTAACTTGAACTCCAGGGTATAAGTTTTTGGTTCAAATTGGATATATTAGTGTGATATATTTTGCTCTGTGAATTTGTGTGGGGTTTTTTTTCCCTCTGCTGTATAACTGAGGTGTATGTACAGAGAAAGCTTTTTGGCTTTTTGAGTTTCAGCTTTTATTTAAATATCTTGATGCAGTGTGTGGGGATTGGGTGAGGAAGAATCCCTCAAAGTACCTGGAAGATTCACTGCATTAGGTCTTCCTTTCCTTTCAGAAGAGTAGAGGAATAAGGGATGCCTCACTGGAAGCTGGGGCAGTGGACCTGTGAGTAGCTCACTATATGGACTACATGGTTGTAGAGGTTTGGGATTTATGCTGTTTTTCAGATGTGATCTGGTCTTGTTGTGTGCTGGTTCCCTACCCTTATGGAGAATAACTTTTATCTTCTTGTTGATGTTCTAATTTGCCTGGAGCCTTTTGGAGTGGTTAGGTTTGAAAACACTAATTTCAAAACAGTGAATTTCAAGAACTTCTCACTGCTCACAGGGAGTATTTTTTTTTCCTTTTCTTAGTGCTGAAGAATTGCTTATACTATGTGGATGGGATTTCTCCTAGAGAAATCAAGATCCTTGTCCAAATCATTGTCTATGTCTCTGTTAATAAAAATACAGTACAGTATACTTCAGACTCAATGTCAACTACTAAAGGTTTGAGTGCTCACTTGCAAGGGAAATGGGAGACTTTTTTTGTGTCTCATGTAGAGGAAAGCCAGCTTCTGATCCTTCTGTACCAGTGTGTGTTTCCCTGTGACCCTTACAGGGATTACTGCTCTCTTAAAGCTCTGATCCCATATGATGGACCCAGCCTCTCTATCATAATCAGGGCCAACAGTTTTCTAGGTCTTTCTGTTCATTTGACAAAGTCCCAGAGGGGATTTGCAATCCCTAATATGAAACTGCTTTACCAGTAGTGTGCTACTTTAATTCAGCTTGTGTTGTGTTGTCTGAAGGACAACCTGGAAATGGAGAAGTTGCACAGTTCACCCTGTAGACAGTCTTGGTGGGGGGTGAAGCTTCCCAGCGTGGGAATCCCCTGAGGTTAGAGCTTGAGGAAGGCAGCTGTGGCACTGAAAAAACTTAATTACCTACTGGATGCAGGCTCCACGAACTACAGCAATCTGTTGCTTGATGCCAATCATAGAGTTGAACCTGTGAGTGCAGTTGTAGTGTGTGCAGTGAACGAGCAAGCAAATAACTTTCTTTATTCCTGCTTTCTTCAATGCCCCTGGGGTTAAGGGTGGGGATGAAGGTTTCCCTGTGCTATGTGAGGCACCACAGACGGGAATCCCAGTCTCTGCTCCTCCTCTCTGCATGGGAACACTTGCTGTGCATGGGATGAGAGGTCTACCAGGAGAGTTCTGATGTCAATGACTCTATTCTATTAATGTTTTTTTTTCTTTCCAGAGCAGCTGTTTTGAATTTTCCACTCTTTGCTGTAATCTTTGAACAAGCTTTGTTTTATTATGAGAGAGACACTGCAGAAGTGTGTGGGGTAGAGTGAAGACACGTATACATTTTAGTGTTGAGGGCATTTTCATTTCTGATTCCTGGCCTGGAAACTGGGCTTAAACTTGTTGCTTGCCTGCTGTTTGAACATGGTCCAGTGGTAAGAGGCTTTAATACATTTCTTCTTTGCAAATCATCAACCTCACATCTTCCAGTAAAGGAAAGAATTTGGGAGTATAGCTTCCAAGAGTAATAGCCTTCTCAGCCCTATGCAATGCACAGGCTCCAACCAAAAAGTTCCAAGGAAAATATTCAGAAAGGAGGAAGTTGTCTAGCTGTAATTCCTGATGGTTTTGTATTTAAACTATTTGGCTTTCCAGAGAGATCAGGACATGCTTTTTTCAGACAGACATGCAGCCATCCTGGATCTAACAACTATGTGGACTGTCTTAATCCAAGCATGGGTTAGAGAAATTAAGAAAATATCTCTTACTAAGTTTGTATTGATGATGCTCTGTAGTTTGCCATTGTTCCCACTATCTGATTAATGTCTACCTGGAAACACACTTGAAAGTATTGGAAGCTGTTTCTAGGTATCCTGTTTTCTACTTGAATCTACCTTCTGATCAATAGGAAGAGTTGAGTGCCTTGAGCAGTGCTTGAAAGGTTTAAAGGATGATGCTGAACAAAGAGCCACCATGAAGAAGCTGGTAGGCTTGGGGATTTCAGTGATGTCCGGGTCTATTTCCTTTGAAAAGCACTGGGACAGCAGTGTCCTGCCAGTTGTTAGAGTGAACATTTAGGAGGGAATGAAGAGCTTTAAACTCCAAAGATTCTTTTAAGAAACTAAGTTTTCTTAACCCTCTTCTCCAGTACTGCAGTTAGTAGTTGTGACAAGGAATGAGTGTGTACTGTGATTAAACAGGTACTCTCACAGTTAGAGGCAGCATGCAGTTCCTGGGAGGAAGAATTCTTGCTGTGGTAATGCTTGTGAACAATTCTCACAAAAGGAATTGTCATCTCAGTGTTTTCTGTGACTTTGAGGATGATTGGGACATTAAAAGAAACCTCAATATATGACCAGATGCAAAAGTTCTTACAAATAGGAACAAACTAGTTTTTTGTTTTGGTGATTTTTTTTAATCCTTGTAAAACTGAGACTTAATTTTCCTATTCCCGCATTTTTTCCTTCAAAATGGAAAAATGACCCAAGGAAAATCAAGGGCATAACTGCTTCAAGTGAGTTGAGAGCTGGGCAAGGATAAAGTGGTGGATTTTATCTTTTGGATTTCCTAGCACTGTCCAAAATTATAGTTGATTGTGATGCCTTCTTCTTGTGCTTTAATTACTTTGCTGTAGAATGAAGACTCATTTTTATCCCTTTCCCTTACATCAACTGAATTGGTTTTGTGGGAGCCAGTATGTTTCAGCTTGTCTACTGTAATTTGGGTTCTATAATAGGAGTTTGGTTTAATGTTCATGTAATAGTTTCATTGAATGATGATTGCAACTTTCTTTAGACTGACAGCCCCTTCAGTGACTCAGATTTTGTTCCTCTTGCCTTGAGTGCCTTGGCTGTCAATGTCTTCAGTGTTTTTGCTTTCCTTTTTCAGATCAACGTGTAGTTCTCCTGGCACTATTTGTTGGCAGTAGGTGAGGAAAAACAGAAAGAGACTAGGCAGCAGATGAGATGAGGCCATCCACTAGGCAAGTGTGTAGAGATAGTTAAGGTGAATGTCTCATGGTTGGTGCTCTGTTCTGTGCAGCTTTATGGCTACTAAATTTGCTGCTGTAGAGTTCGTTGTTGGGTGCTTTCTTACCTCTTACTAACACAGAGGGGTTTGATATGTTGTTTTTTCTTTACTATGTCAGATGTCATTTATCCTTTTATCCTGTACTGCTTGGCTTTTGCTTTCAGACAGTTTTAAACTGATGTCCAATATAGGATTATTTATGTACTAAATACTTCTCTGTTTTTCTGGGCTGAAAACCTAGTAGGCAAGTCTTTAAATGGCAAACCTGTTAGTGCTTAAATTCCCAGTGTTGAGGGATATGCAGGTGACTCCTTTTTTTTTGTTGGTGACAAGGTGGTAACCCAAGTATGGTTAAATATGTTGGCTCCCTCATGAACCAGAAAGTCATGAGCTGTTATTCCTGGTGCCACTGTAAAGTTGTTCTTGCACCATGGACAGGTCAGTTATACCAGAGGGTAACACTGCTCTGTTCCTCACTGCCACCCACTCCATGGAAACCTGAGCAAGCTGGCTAAGAGGGGTGCAGTGACACAGATCCAAGACTGTTCTCACTGCTGGTGAATCCTATTCATTTAGGATAAAAAGGAAAGAAGGGATGGCTCTTCCCTTATTCCATGTGCAGTGATATGGTGTGGGGAAAGTGCAGCCCACCAGGTATTTGTCAGCAATTAAGGGGGTGTGCAAGACTTGTCCTTGTGAGGGTCCAACCCTGCTCTAGGGTGATGCAGGCAGCCTCCTCCATATGCCACACAGTGTGTCCTACTTTTTCTGAGGGTGTTGGCAGAGACTGGGTTCTGTCACTGCTCTCTCTGGTGGTTGTTCCCTAGTGTGGACTTGCCTCTGTGACACAGAATTGAAAGGACCTGTGTCCTGATGATACCATTATCACTATGTCTCTTTATGCTTCCATTAGGGACTGATGTCTGATTAAAGTGTCTGTTAGTGCAGAAGCTTGGTGTTGACTCATAATGCAGGGCACCATTTCTGCTGGCGTGAAGAGATGTGCTGTGCTTGTGATCATAATGACCTGGCTCTTTATTGTTTTCTTTGATATAGGAGATAGGAACAGGAGGGAGGAGCTGAGAATTTGCCTGCTTGTCCCATTCAGAAAATGGATGTGACTGGGACAGTGAAGGAGTGATCATTTTCTCATCCCTGTCCCAGGAGTTTGGCTTGTGCAGGGAAAGTGGGGACAGGCACTAGTTCATTCTTCTTCCTTTGACTCACTAAATAAAGAGGTGAGTGAATGGTACCCTTCAGTAAAGTGTGAATTCAGAAGTCTCATTGAAAAAGTTACTACCAAAAGTAAGTAGATCTCCAGTTTTGGATAAAATTATTTTTCCTTAATTTTTAATCCCTTTGTGTTGGAACAGGGAGCCAAAGAGAGTGATGGTGGGACTAGGTAGGGCAGCCTTTGCAGGCAAGGAGGTGGGAGTGTTGCAACCTTTGAGTCGTTAACCTTTTGAAGTGGCATGGGGTAGATGTCTCATTACCCTCAACACAGGCACGTTTTATCTGTGACATACCAAGCAAATTGCCTTTTGCCTCAGAGATGGTGCAGGGCTGTTAAACCTGTTTGGCTTCGAGGCAGTCATTCTGTGGATTCTCTTTATCTGCCCATGTGAGGGTCAGGAGGCCTGCAGAGGCCACCCTCCACTTCCATGTCTGATGTCTGCTCTGCAGGACCAGCACTTAAGGCAAAAGCTCCTGTGTTGGGTGAGGGCTTTTTTGTAAGTGCTTTCAAAAATAGCAGTAGGTCCTCCCTCCAGGGTCAGATGAGGGAGCTGCAATGCTTGTGGGGAGATCTGCAGCCTCGATTAGACAAACTGGGGACTGCTTTCCTCAAGTACAATGTTTGAAGATCTAACTAGAGAAAATGAATGTTAAACTAGGTTTGCAGTTTGAATTTAAATTTGATGCTAAATTCTGGTAGCCAGTTGTAATCTGTTTTATATTTCCCTATTAGAATAAGCTGGTTTTAACATAAATGACTAACTGCATTAGTGTCAGTCAAAATGTTAACTTCAGCTTGAAGAACCAATTGATCTGCATCATGATCACTGCCAAAATGCGTCTGTGGGTACATGTTCCTTGGTATGTCACATGTCTGTAGCAGGTGGCAATAATACTGAACAAAGCTGTATGCATTTCTGTTTGCTTTTTTTTTCCTCCCAGCTATTGCAAACTCCTGTGAGATTGCTGAGACAAGGCTGTGTATAGGGGTGGTTGAGGAGAATCCAGAAGCCCTGGGAAGAGAGGGAAAGTAAGAAAACTGCAGTTATTCAGTGCATGGGAGAAGATTAAAGCATAAAATGCAGACAATGAAAACTATCCTAAAAAGAAGGGTAAAACTTGCTGATGAGAGTCATCATTGAAGTGTCTGACCTCCCTCTACTGCACTTGTCACAGCTAACACGTTCCTGCCTTGCTGTTTGTGCTTGCCTGTATTTTTGGCATGTCTCTGTGGTCCATTTAATGTTACCAAAACAGGTGCCACATAGACACAAGCAAAAAAGCTTTCTTCTTACTGTTCCACCAAAGGATATGACTCATTGCTGAAGGGATGGTTCATTTAGCAGAGCAACTAAACTGAAAGTATGGAAATTCTCAGGGTTTCCACTGATAACTCTTCCCTTTGGATATTTTCTGTGTTATGGATGCAACTTTTGACTGCGGGCATTGGTCTGTTAGGAATCGACTTGTGCTAAGTTTAATGTATATGAATCTCATAATGCAGGTGACTACTTGTTAGTGGAAGTTGAGCTAGATTTCAACCTGTAGAGGGTTATTGACTTGATCTTTTAATCTGTCAGCTCATTCTTCAGTCCTCTTCTCTGTTTGGATGTTGTAGTTTTGAGATGTTTTTGGAAAGAGTACTGGGAAAACTTGCAAACATTTTTCAAACAAAAGATGGTTTGTCTTCATGGCTGGGAGGGTTCATTTGGACACTTGCTCTGAATTTTTTTTTTTGTTGTTTGGAAAACTGAAGTTCTTAGAAGTTAGATGGCCTTGGCTTTCTTTGTTCTTTCCTCTGTCTCAGACATCTGTATCTGCTCTCTCACCGAGCTCTTTATCTTACTTGGCTTTTCTGTGGATGCCTGGAGGCCTTGGCTCACATTCTCAAGAGTGTCCACTGGTTCAAGAAGCCATTGCCGCTATCAAATTACCTTGACAGCTGTTGTCCCATTTCATATTTGCCATCCCCTCCCCCTGGCTCCCTTGTGATTTTTGGCAGAAGCTGTGGCTATTGAGCAATAAAACTTGGATCTGAGAATCCTGTTGCTGGTGGGAAAATGAGATGAGAGCATACTAGTTAATGCCTTGCAACTTGACTTCTTGCTGATGTATAATCAGTAGCATCTTATTTGAAAACAAAACCTACCACTAGCTACTCTGTTTGTGGATTGAGTGGATGGTTCATTTACTGCTCATCTGGAGTTGAGCCATAGGTGCTGGCCTCTTAAAATAGCACACTCTATACCAAGATGTTTATGACCAGACAAGCTCTTGATTTAGAGCCCTTGACAAGTGCCTGTGCCTAAGGACTGCAGAACTTGGATGTTTGTGTTAATGGAAGTTAATCCGTACAGGCACGATCATCTTCATCTTAGTTCTATCGATGATTCTGCCTGTGTGTAACCTGGAACAGAGCTCCTGTGGTGCTATTTAGTATGTATTAGAGATGATGCTATATGGTCTTGCTTGGATTTGAATTAATGAAATATAACATTTGTGGGCTCTCCTCTTGTGTGTGTTTGGGGATCTAATTGCTATTCTTTTGAATGCAACACAAAACACTTTTGACAACTGACAGAAATGGTGATGATCTTGGGGCCAACCATCATAAGAGAGCTGCCATCTCTGTAAACCTCTCCTTTCAAATGTTTTGCGTTTCTTTTGTCAGTTGTTTGAAAAGTTGGCTGATACATGGCATGCTTTAATCTCTACTGATCATTCCTCTTGTCCCTGTTGGAACATGTCAGCAACTAAATTTTGTGTAACATACTGGCAAAATTAGGAAGGAAGGAAGGAGCAGATCTTAATTGGAAAGATGACTGACAGAAAACAATTAATGTATCCGGAACACTCAGTTGAGAGGAACGTATATAGGAAAAACATATGAAAGATTCTTTTGCTTGCAGTGTGTTTGATTTACTTGCTGATAACATCAGTGTGAAATGTAAAGCTTGTAAAAGGCTGGATCAGACCAGCCTTAGTGCTTGTCTTACAGCTCCTAAATTGCTGTGCCAAAGTAGGAAGACTCTGCTCCTACTGAAACACGTGGTGCCCTGTTTTGTTCATGTCTGGGGAGAAGGGTACTTTAAACAGTTGGTGGATGGCTCTGCTGTGTATGAGTGTAGTCATGAGTTTGGAGTCGCTGTAGATTTGAGGACTGGGACTTTGGGGCTCCATCACGGTCAGAGCATGATATGGTCTCAGCATCTTGTGTGCTGTGGAATCCTCTTGGGGCTGAAGAATGGCTGGAGTTGTAGTGGGTTCAGCTGTCAAGTTGGGGGGAAGCTTAGAAAGCAAGGGGTGGAAGATGTCCTCACAGTTACATCAGTACCCCCTGGAAAAGAAATAGAAATAAAATAGAGAATGGATTACATCTAGATGAAAAAAGCATGAAGCTGTAATGTTTGAGCTGCAGGGTGGGATGCGTGGGTTTTCTGTTGACATGTGGGGAAATAACATTTTACTGACTATCCTTTTCCCCCCCCCGAGCGAAAACAAACACTCATAACGCCTCAGTTTGGTGCAAAACTTGATTTAAGCAAGGTTGTTTTTGTTTGGTTTTCGGTTTTGTTTTGGTTTTTTTAAAGGAAAACGGTGGCAATTTATCCTCCCTGCCCCACATTCCTTGCTATCCTGGCATTTAGCATGGGTTTAAACAAGGTGCTCCTTGGCCTGATCTCCCCATGGAGATTTCAGAAAGCGCTGGAAGGCTTGAGCTTCCTGCGATCCCTGGCATGTCTTCCGTTACGCAGCTACGGTTATTGTAGCAGTAGGGGACTTGTTAGTTTTCCAAGTGCAGTTCCCAGCCAACGTGTCCGCTCTGCGGTGTGGACTCCTGCATGTTCAGTGTTAAAATAGTTCTATAGCTGTCAGGCATCTTGCATTTCAAATATGGGTGGAGAAGCAAGTGTTGGCCTCTAAGGCAGGGGTTTCAAAGCTTTCTGATATCAAAGGCCATGTTGACAACTTGGCAAGCACTTGTGGGCCCAAGTGCGCTAGATCTTTAGGATAGGAGCTGACTTGCTGCAGGCATTGGGAAGGATGTTTTGCATTGTTTAAATGCACTGTCAGGTGTATTATGTCCTTTCTCTGCAGTGCGGCTGCTGTAATGTCTCCTCCTTTTGTGGTGGGCTTGGCTCACTTCCTCAGCAGCCAGAGAAGGGGTTAATTTGCTGTTACAGTTCACTCCAGCTTATCTCTTGCTGTCCAGCATCTTCTCCCTAAACCTGCTTCTTGGGGAATCCCATCTCAGGAGCCCTCAGCTGTAGCAGCTCAGGCGGTGGCTGGGGAGGGTGGAAGGGAGTGTTTGGGGAAAAGTGTTCAGCTCGGCTGGCAGGTTCCAGGGTGGGAGGATGCATCTCAGCTGGGAGCCCTTTGCAGCCCTCTCCTGGGTGTGGGAAGCAGGTAGGGTCCTGCAAACTTAGGAAAGCAGCCGGTTCTGGCAGGGCAGCGCTTGTCTATCCTGGTCAAGGTCTCAGAGGTCTTACCAGGTTACTTGCTGCTTGTTGACTGTTTGAAATACCAGCATGTGTCGCTTCCGCTCTGCTCTTGTGCTCTCCAGCCTCGCCGAACTGCAGCTCTGCCTCCTTGCGTTGGGTGCATTAGCTGCCTTGGTTTGCTGTGGGATTTGAGCATCTTTGGGTGCAAGACAAACACCCTACCAGTGGTTAATGCACTGTGCTTGCATCTATAAGAAGGTTAATTTTCACTTCCTATGTGAGGCAAGTGAAGTGCAGAGGACAGTGCAACAGCCCAGTGCAGGAAGATAAATGCAGTGCTTAGAGACATACCAAAACTTCTTACCTCAGTCCTATTGCAGCCAGTGTAGCTTTGAGGTGTGGAGTGCAACCAGGCTAATTGTTTGAATCCTTGTCTGGCTCATGGATGGAGCCTGTGTCCCACACTGAGCTCTGGCTGCAGGGCTGGCTGGAAGGAGCAAAGCTGGCACGGATGTTTCAGCTTTTAAATGCAGTCACAGGTTTTGGTCTGGGGTGGAAAGGTACTTTAAGAGCTACATTGTTTTGCATGAAAGACTAAACAACAAATCTGTAGCAGTGTGGAGGAGAAGCCAGTTTTCCTAACTCCTGGTCATGTGCTTTCACCACAAAGACCCCGTTTCTTCTTTTACTTAACTGAAGAATTCCATTAGATCAAAAGCTAGTTAAGGAAAATAGAGCCCCATGTGGTCCTGTGTGGTTACTTAGGCAAGTGCTATTTTTAGGAATCCCAATTGAGTAAGCCCTGGCTCTAACTGCTGTTAAAATCCATGGAAGTAAAATTAAAACTTTTACCTTCATCTCAGCCGCATGTAGGCCACTAGGCCCCAGCCATCCGGGGCTTTTTTTTCCCCTCACTTGTGCCTCCCCCAGCACATTCCCTGCCTTGCGGGGATTTTTGCCTTTCCAAGTGAGAGTTAATCAGTTCTCTGGGCGTGGGAGATTTGGAATAAGGCAGGTAGGAAGTAATGAATTGTTCCCAAGTTGTTCCCCTTGTTAATAAGCTGTTGCCCTCCAGTCCAAGGGTTCAGCCTAACTCTGCTCAGTTTCTCCTCGCTTCAGCTTTTGTGTCCCAGTTTCATTGATCTGCAGATGCTTCTCACCCTACCAAGAGCAGAGAGCCCAGCCTCAAGAAATGGGACGTATTTGCAGTTCTCTCTTTGTGGTGCTGGTGAAGAATACTTTTTGCTCACAAAGTTTTGTACGCAGACCTGCTTGACCTACCTGGTAACATTTTGGATGGTGGGCAATGATAGAAGTAATACATTTTGTTCTCCAATAAAAACATAAGAATACAGTTTCTTTTCTGGAAACAGTTGCCTGGTGGTGACCAGATACTTCTCCATGACTTCGTGCCTCAACTTGGAACATGCAGAGGTTCCACTGGTTATTTTTGTGAGTATTTTTCTGAGCAGAAAAGCAGCAGAGAGGTAAGGCAGGAAAAGAAGCTAAATGCTGAGGAAGCTTTGGGAGCGTGGCACCAGGGGAAGCCTGCTGAATTTTTTTGAGCTGACTGAAAAGGCTGAAAACTGCAGGCAGTACTGTATTTGATTAATGCTGTTTGCACAAATTACTTTTCCATATTTTTTTTTTAATTTAAAAAATGTGAGGAAAACACTCTGTCACAATTCTAAGGCCCTTTTAAGAACCTGGAGATTTAGCTAAAGGACTTGATTCAGAAGTGAGTGAAAAGTGTTTTGAGTTTGAGAAGACCCTGTGTTAGCTGGTCTTTTTCTTCAGGCTGCATGATCTCTGGAGAACTGTTAGTTTAAAAACAACAGCAAGAGCAACAAAAATGCTTCTGAAATCTTGTGTCAGGGCTAAACTCACCACATTACTGACCTGTATGAAGAAGACACAGCAATATTCTGTGAAAAAATTTGGGGTCCTTTTAAGTGCTGAGCAAGTAACTGCTGACCTTTTAAGCTTGGTTGACATTAGCCACTTGCTAATGTTTGATGTCAGGATGGGAAATTCGTCAGGGATAATATTTGTCTGTGTTACTATAAATGCAGTTAGATGGGCAACATTTTCATAATGCTTCAGTTTTCTCCATTTAGAGACCTGGATTGAGTTTGGCCAGCAAAAGAGTGATTTTACTGATACAAATTGCACGTTCCCTTGGGAGCCCCAGGTACGTGTGATGTGTACAGAAGCCACAGGTGACTTGAACTGAAGCAATGCCCTAAAACAGCACCAAAAAAGTATTAGTCTCAGAATAGTTGTGGATCAAAACATCCTTGATTGTGCTTAGAGAGTATGGCATGTACGGAGCTGCACTGCTGTCCTGGGTAGTGTGGATGTGACTATCCATAGATAAGGCTCAGGGATATTTAGCAGATATATAAAGATCTGTTGACTAAAGGATTCATTTTCCACATGTGTCATCAGCTCTTTTCTATAGCTGTGACAGTCAATCACTTCCATAGGGCAAGAAGGTCTTCAGATCAGAATGTGAAACCCTCATATGCAGAAGAGTGGTTCTTGTGGCTGTTTGAGGTTGTACTTGTGACCCCCTTTCAGTCCGTCCCAGGACACAGACTTCTCACTGTTTGCTTCATGTCCTGTAATACTTTCTATAATGCTTTCATCTATAAAACTGTTCCACCTAAACTCAGCTTTCTGCTGAGTATTTATTCACAGAACTCTCGAAAGGAGGATGTGGTTAACTCTTCCTCAGGGCTGGAGTTGTTTTCTGTCTGGACAATTTGGGGGCTTTATGGGTTCCCGTCACAGAATGGAGATACAAGTAAATAATCCTCAATTCTTTGAAAAATGTGGAATAGTTAACACTTAACTGCCCTACACATGGACTGGGGATCAGAAGCAGCATCAGTATGTGAACTGCTGCAAAGATCAGCTGAACAAAGCTATAGGACTGTGAGCCAGGAATTTTCATCATGAAATATTGATCGCTTTCCTTGTGTAAAAGGAAATTGAGGCAATGTGTTGTTACTGCAGAGTCTCCTTGCTGCAGTTTAGCTAAAGAACAGACCACTGCCACACCACAGAATGGAATTAAGGGATGTGATGTCCTATGGTGACAGCCACTGAACTGACTGGCAAGATGTGGCATCGAGTAAAGTGAACATGCATAACATTTCTCACTTTTGTCTTTGCAATTGTTGCAAAGATGAAAACATGAATTGTCATGTTTTCAGTCTGTCAAACAAACTAGTTTTGTAAATGTTCCTCTACCCCTGCCCTCAACCTCGCACTTTCTGGGTGTTACTGCAGTGGATGACCTTGCTGGCTAGCCTGCAAGTCAGTTTTCTTGTGTGTTTTCTTCCCTCCCCAGTGTTATTTCCCTAATAGTATTTTACAGTGATTTGATTTTCTTTTTCCTAATTATTCTTTGATATCCAAACCCTGTATTTTGTGTGTTGGACTTGGGTGTGTTTTCACCTTAAAATCCTATTGGGAGATGGGATGATCTAGGTATGCCTTGTAGGGTGTCTTTACTTTTAAAAAAGATCCTATTTTAAGGACTTATCTTTTGCAAGAGACAAGTGAGAACTGCATTTTCAGAGCAGTTAAATCTCAGTGGTGTTTTTAATTGTTTCCTTTTGGCAGAAGTTTGTCTTGTTTGGGTTTTTTTGCCTTTTTTTTTTTTTTTTTAAAGAAACAGCTGTGGAATGTTACCATGTTGTGTTTCAGAGCATTCAAAGCAGAATGCAAAAGGTGACTGAATACAGATGCGTGGGAGCAGTGGTGTTCATTCTGCGTTGTATTTGACTCTAACCTAAGTGAGTGGAGAAGGTTAGTCCCCAAAGAGTTGCCTATAATGGTTGATAGATTGGCTAATCTTACTTTGCTGTCATCCTGTGTTTCCCCACAATGGGAAGGGAGTGACTGTGCTGCTTCTGAGAGTTTCAGGGATGTGAGAAGGTATGCAGAAAAAGGGCACTGCAAGAAGCTGGCAAAGAGCAGTTCAGCAGCAGGGGTTGAGCTCTTGCATAGCCACCTATTGGGTAAAGCACCTGCAGGTCTTATTCCCCAGCAGAGGAAATAGTGAATGTTAAGCAGAGAAGACTGTGTTGAGAATTATGACATTAAAAAGATCGCCTTGCTTTGCTGCGCACAGGGAGAGCTGACTCACGCCAACCTGTGCTACAGCCTGCTCTGGGTAGAGCACTTGGAAAACTGTGTCACTTCTGCCCAAGAGAACTGTAAGAACAGAAGTGTGGTAATATATTAAAATTACATCAAAGGCTCTGGGAGATTTTAATGAGATCAGCCCCATATTTATTATCATGGTTAGGAGCAGAAATAACTGAATCATGTCATGGAAATATTCTGGAATGAGGAGATGTAACAGCCAAGTCTTTCTTTAAGCTGGTCAAAGGATTTGTTAACTCCAGGCAGGCTGCTTTACTTTAGGGTATTGAGAACTTGCAGACAGAGGATTTAGGCAGAGCAGAGAGATGGTGAAGGTCCCAAAATGTGAAAATCACGTGATCATGGCAGAGTGCTCTTTGCATCAGCAGCAAGGCTATACCCTCTCTTTACCGTTATGTCTCTCTCTTAGTCTGGCCTTCCAGGCTGGATAAATCCAGTGGGCTGGAGCTAATTCTGGGGGTGGTTGAGCCCCAGCTCCCCCTGCCAGGCTGCTGCAGCAGTAGCTCACTCCAGCTCACCTCAGCCAGACTCCACTGCTCCCAGGGCAGCTCTCAGCTCAGGTTTTCCTTTGCAGATAACCAAAGGTACTGCAGTGGGGTTGCACTGCCAGTTGTTTCAAGGCTTACATTTTCTAGGGTGCTTCATATTGCAGGGGAATTGGTGCTCTTGTTGCAGCCCCCAGAGGGTGTCAGGGACCACTGCCAGCTTACCATCTTCTCCTGTCTGTCTTCCCCTGCTTTGGCTCTTGGCAAAGCTCTGGGCCTGTTGGTACACATGTTCAGGGTGCTGTCGCTGAGCTGAGGGTGTAGAGCTTTATGTGCCTGTGACAGCAAACCTTTCCTAATGGTTGGGTTTCAGAAGGTTTCTGCACATTCCCTTGTTTTTCTCTGCTCTCTGCTCTCCAGAGTGAATTATATTCTGAAACTCAGTAGAGGCACAGGAGAGTTGTGTGTAGTGAAAAGTCCTTTTATAAATAAATAGAGAAGTTGCATTTAAATAGTCCTTTAGAACTTTGGTCTTTTAGATGTCAAGAAGATGCATATAATTTCATGTAGGGGGGCTGAGGTCAACATAGCCTTTCAACAAGTAGATAGCCAAAGAGAATGTAAAAATTTTTCTTTAGCCTTGGTGAAGTTAATTGAGAAAGTATAAATATTTTGTTCCCTTTTTTTCTTTTTTTTTTTTTTTATAATCTTCCCTCCGTTTTGGGCAGATATCACCTCAGGTGAATTCTAAAAGGAAAGCAAAGAAATGCCATCTCTGAAGTAACTGCTCATGGCATAATGCTTCTATTCTTCCAACAGGCAAATTGCTTAGAAAATTAAGTCAACCAAATATTAAAAATCAGTATTATTCTACGGTGCTTCATAGTGTCACCTTGATTGTGTGCATCTGCCATAAACTTAAGGTTCAGTCACTTTTAAGGTCTCAGTGGACTTAATCTTGTGTGTCTGATAGTCGTACTTTCCTTTTTTTGTGCATATGGCATGCTAGGAAGGCTTGAGACAATTCCCTGATCTCTTTCTCATCCCAGAAACAATATCTGATGTTTGTCCTGCTATGCTTTGTAATGGCTAACCTTATATTCTGAATTACACCTTACTGGGCTCTGTATTGCCCAGGGGAGGGCCTGTGATACCTGTCTGCTGCCTATGGTGAAGCGTTTAGGTCAGTGTAAAAAGAATAAATGACAGACATTCTGCCAGAGAATGAGTAAAGATGGGGAGAGAGGAAGGAAGCTTTTTGAGATGTGACTTGGTTCCAAGTGCTATGAATCTTTAGGTACCGATTTCCTGTGGATTTTGAAGGGAGCAGTGCATCCTAAAATGGGTGCTAAGTACCTGAAGTGGGTACTTTGGTACTAAGATGTTTTTGTAGAGCAGTGTTAGCCCAGGTCCTGGTCTTGTAGATAGCCATAGAAGAGAATTGCCTCTGAGGACTGGATTGTCTTTCCTTTGGCTTCTTCAGATGCAGACACTGTTAGACATCATAGCCTGACCCTGAAACATTACTTTAATCTGCTTTACATCAGAGAGGAGATGCTTTTCAATTTGAAAAATGCTTTAATTGCCTTCCGTATATTCCTTTTCTGGCTTAAATTGAACATTTAAACGTATGACTGCCAAAGATTGAGTCTCCGGGCTCTTTAAAGTAGAGCATGAAGGTTTTCTTCATGCTGAAAATGCTGTGTTACACTTTGATAGAGCATAATAAAATGTGACTGCCTGAGATGAGCAGTTGCTTCATTGTGCATGACAGAGCAAATCAATTTTCCTCCCGTTGCTTTTCCTCTTGGGAGATAACATGCCAAAATAGTCAGTACCCTGTACTATTAATGTTCAGGGATAGACAAATTGTTCACTGAAGTTAGTGGGTTTTTTCCTTTCCCTTTTTTTTCCTCTCCTCCAATAATGGCTTAAATAATTTTGTCTTTGAAGTCTTAGCATAGGATTTCAGATATCCTAAAAATGTGTTGTGGGTTTGCTGCTCACTAAAAGATTTGTTGGTTTTTTTCTTGTATCATCTCATTTTTTTTTAATCTGGGAATCAAATAGTAAGTGTAGCTGTTCTGAAAGGTTTAAGGTTGTTGTGGAAAAGGTTTGGCACAGCTATCTATGTTCTGTCTATAAAGAATACCTTCTAGAAAACACGGGCTTTCCTAATTTTCTGACTTTACAGGATTATACTGTGATATGGATTATTAAAAATGTTGTGGTGAAGTGGCAAACATAATGTTCCTCAAGGAGAGAGAAATGAGATGAAAATCACTTCAATCTGTCGAATTTTGCGCTGTAGAAAGAACAATGCAATCTCACATGAGTCAGTGTGAGTTACAAACAGAGGTAATTAGAGTATGGAAGCTATCAGTGCACCTCGAAGAAACCAGGAAATGTGCTGGGCTTTGTGGATGTGCAGGGCTGTGCAGAGCAGCGTTTCTGCAGGTGATGCTGTTTGGTTTTCTCTGTAGTCCAGCATACCAGGAAAGGTATCAGGTTTTCAGGAAGGGTTGAGTGCTCGGTACTTGGAAGACTGGCCCTCTGCGAGGGGTTGAACACCAAGATAGCGCCTGAAAAATATGAGCCATAGGATGAGAGGGGATGTTCTTGAAATCTGAGAAGTTAACTTGGCCAGTGGTACAGCTACCTGCCTGTGTAACTCTGGTTGGCTGGGGTTTTGGGTGTTGTGTTTTTGTTTTGTTTTGGGTTTTTTTTCTTCGCTTCCTAAAATAGCCCTGCTTCTGCTATTGAAGAAGGATGAAATAATAAATCTTCCTCACAAACAACTTCTTGCTTTTCCTGTGGTAGACAGCAGTTTGACTGCAGCACAAATTAGGGAAATGTCCTGAAATTCTCAGAAAAAAACCATGATCAAGAGTATTGTTGAATAAAAATTTTGAGTTATGAAAAGATATAACCTAAAATCTTACAGTTTGAGTAACTGTCACATAGCTACTCATAAAAACTCCTATTTAGCAGTAACTTTTGTAGATGGCCAAAAATGCCACTGTTTATGCCTGCAGTTGGCAGATTTGTGAAATAATGAAATTAGAACCAGGTCTGTCACAGATGTTGGTCCCTTAAAGTAACCCGTTCAGTAACACTGTTCTTCCTGGACTGAGGTATGGGGGAAGGCATCACTTGGTTTTCTTGCTGTATCAGGTTTCATACAGACTCTTTTTAGATCGAAATGAAAACATTTCTAAGCATGAGATGGGAAGATATTACATGTGACATCTTTTTAGCAATGCCTTTGTGGTCAAAATAGCAACAGCCAGTGGTGCAGCAAAGGACAATCTCAGCTACCTCCACAAAACTGAGACACCAGCCAAGTGACTTGTCTCAACATGAGGCCTGCTTTAAAAACTTCCACTTTCCCAGGTTATTGCCGAGTGTCTGTTTTGAGACATCTGAAGCCTGCAAAACTGCTGGAATGGGCTATGGAGTAATTCATCCAAAGTGAAGGCAACACAATGTATATTGTCCAGTCAGGCTGATGGTGTTCTGGTCTCCCTTTGTGGTGCTTGGTCCTTCTAACCCAGTTGGAAGATTCCTGGTGGAAAGAGATCCCAGTGTGGCTCCCAATACCCTGTCTGTTCAGTTAGCTTATCAACATAATCTCTTATGTTGGTCCCCAGAGGGGGACCAACACAGCATGAGGATAAAAGCTGCTCTTCATTTGTTTTATCTGTAGCCATTAATTAGAAACTGATGAAAGAAACAGACTTCGTTTCAAGGCTGATTCATTCTTCTTCATAATTCAGGCATCCTGAATACAGAAACACTGCTGCTCTATAGCCAAGTAGAGCACACAGCTGAAACTCAAACTGGGTTTGTTCCCACAGTGACTGAGGATTTATACAAATTATTTAGATGCTGTTTCTGGTTGCTTCTGTTGTAAACAGAGGCTCTTGCAGGCATTTTGAGAGTTCATACTTTATGTATTTGCATGCCTTAATCCTCCAAATGGCTGTGGTGTAACTGTGTGCTTAGAGCCTTGGCATTTCTAAGTGACTTCTACCCTTTATTACAAATGACTTCTCCTAAATCAAAAGAATTTTGAATCATAAGAGCGAGGAAGGCAATTAATACATTAGTGCAATATGGTTTCCATCTTACTGAGGTGTGTTGATAAGACTTCTGCTGTGCTCTCTGGTGTGTAAGGAAGGGATTGAGTATGTATCTTTCCCCACTGGTACATCTTGTGTAAGAGTAGCAGTCTTTGTGCTGAAGGTCTGCTTTGTGTGTGTCCACAGATCAGTCACGGTGAAGATAACTCCATCATGTGCTCTCTAATTACAGTGCTGCATTCAATATTTTCCATCCCTTCATAGCTGTATAGGAGGGGAAAGTAGACAGTCTGTCTCGACGATAAAGGAAACTCAGGCTTGGAAACTCAGCATGGCATTGTGTTCCTCTGAGGTTCATCTGTTTTCAGCCCTGACTTCTCTCTCACCATCTGCCTGCTACTATTGTACCCTGGATTTAGCTGATGAAAAGTATTTGTTGTGGAATGAGGCAGAAGTGTGAAATTACCTTCTGTGTCCCCATGAATGCCACTGAATTTCTGGGTTGTATTCTCTTCTTGCAGCCTCTCCTGTCTGTGGAGACATTTTTCTGTTTCTTCAGGTATTCACTGGTGTGGGGCCTCTGGACTTCTGAGTTCAACCAGTCTGGAAGGATGTTTTTTACTACTGGGTGTCAGAATTCTTCTGAAGAGGTTAGATTGAGAGAGATCAGAGGATATCCTATGAGGATGCAGACACAATCTGGTCTGATAAAACATTATCTAAAAGAGACATAACCTGTTATCTTGGAGAGCCTGTCTGTTTTTACAGGCTAGAGAATGGGTACAGCTACTGTAAATGTGGATTTTAACGATAAATAACTAGACTTGATACTTGCATGAGTTCTATTGGTTCTATTCCAGTTTCTTCACAGAGATACTGTAAACTTAGTGCTTCTTCCAGTTCTGGTCCCTGGGGCACTTCACAGCAATTCTTCATGTCTATGAAAAATATAAAATCAAAGCCAGGGAAGATCTGGTTTCTTTAAACTGAGGATAATCTCCCAATAACCAAACCATTACTCTGAGCAGTCACAGTCTCACTGCTGCTTCTTGACCGGAGTAGAAGCAAATACTGATCTCTGTTGCCCTAGCACATCACCTGCACAACAGTCAGCAGCTCCCAATACACCCTTGCAACAATGCCTGCTTCTGCCAGGCTTCTGAACCCTGTCAAAAGTGAAGTGTGATCAATCCAGATGGGTAATTCCTACAGGAAGGCTTTGAATCAGAGGGGGGTTCTTCAAGATGCCTGAAAGCATCTCTGCTTGTATTTCCTCTAATTTTTTTAAGCAGCATTAAGAGGATCTTGGAATAAGATCCTCGTCTAATTCACTTCTGTGCCTCTTTCTAATACTAGATAAGGGAACACAGAAACTGGCACAGTATCATAGAATAGTTTGGGTTGGAAGAGGCCTTTAAAGGTTATCTAGTCCAACCCCTCTGTAATGAGCAGTGCCGTATCTTTACCTTTGTTTAGCTGTGCTGATATATTTTTGTAGGCATGGATTGAACTTTTCTTTTCATAGCCATTAAGTCTGTCATTTTTAAGGGCATCTATTGTGGTGGTCACAGACATCCATGTCTGCTCTCCCTGCTTCTCCTAGTGCAGGGACACAGCCAGAGGGGACCACAGGCTGCAGAACCACTTGCTGGTTCAGGCAGGAATCCAACTCACTTGTTGTCCTTCAGGATACTTTAATGAAGGTGCTTTGCTGGGTAAGCAAAATGTTTTTCTGAATAGGCACATATCCAGTAAGTACCCAAAGCCACGACACAGAGAATACTGCTCTGTGGCAAGCAGTCCTGGAGGTCAAGGATGTTCTTTGGGTGAATACATTCACAGCCTGCAGATTCAGACACTGCAGTGAATTCAAGTGGTCACCGTAATGTGGCAGGAAAACTAAGCACAAAACCTAAACAAAATTTTTCTTGGGCTGGCATAGAACAGCAATGTGATTTAAGGTGAAAAAATGCCTTTTCCTCTTGTTTGAGTCTGTGCTGTTATTTTATCTGTGTGGTCTCAGCAGTGCAGAAGATCGAGGATTAGAGAAACTGTGCACCTATGATTCCTTCTCCTGCTGGTGAGGAGGAGATAAATCCTTCTGGGGTTTATGGACAAAGCAGCAACACTTTGAGCAGAGTGTCCTCTTCTTATTTCACGTTGGTGACTAGTAAGTTTAGCTGGCCTGCCAGTGTGGATGGGAGATGTCACTTAGTGTACAATTTCATGTCTCTGAATTGACAATCCCATGGGAATTTGAGCTTGTTACAGCAGCAGAAGACTAGTGGGAGGCTTTATTGGATGCTGTTGATGTCACTGAGAGGGCAGGGTCTCTTTCTTGGCAGGAAGCATGTGTTTGACCTTTCATAAAGCTGTGGTCTTCATGCTGGTGGTCATTAATTCCATTCCTTTTAAGGCAGTGGTGAGATTATCTTGATGTCTGAACCTTCCTTGGCTTCTGCCAGATAGCACTGACCTGGGTGTAATCTGGAGCCTGTTAGTCTGACTGTAACTGTCTTCTCCTGGCAGTACATGGAGACCCAGTGTCTGTTCTTGTATTGTTTGCTCTTGTCAGCTGTCTCTGTAGCTGTCAGGTTGTGTGGACACACCTTTCCTCTTCTCTTTGGTGATCCCCACAGACCAGTGTTGAGTAACCCTTCTGCCCTGAGACTGTTCGACACCATGGTACTGTCAATACCTGAAATTGAAAGAGGTGCATAAACTTGGCCTGTCATTGAACTGTTCCCTCTCCTCTATTTTTTACAGGTGTGCTCTAAAATTCATCCTCCATAAGCTCTGAAAACTCCCTGTGTTAGATGTGGTGTATTCCTTGGTGTACTTGGCTAGCTGGCTATCTAGGGAGGCTTAGCATGCTTCTCCTGTCCTGTATTGGAATGAGTCTTGGAATCAGATCAAGCTAGTTGTGCATGTAGAGAGGGTGGAAATTGGTTTAAAGCCTATTGTCAGAGAAAACCTTTTCTTTTCCTCTGAGCCATTGGCATTCAACTGTCCCTTTCCCAGCAACAATGTCTGCAGTTCTGCCGTGATCTCTTTATCCCCCAGCATGTGGACAAAATGATAGGAGGTCAAACCTCAGGGTTTGGTTGACAGAGGTGACAAAGCCTGTCGCCAAGACAAGCCTGTTTTGTTTAAACAACATGCAACAGACCACTGAAATGACCATGGTACTGCAGTGTCCCTTGCTGTGAGGGGAATCTTCTTTAGTTTTTTTCCTATTTGCAAGATTGTCTCTTGGTATTTGGAATTTTCCCAGAGCTTCAGTTTATTGTGCTCTGTGTATAATTATGTGATAACAGTATCAGTTAACACTGCTTCCTCAGAAATTGACCTCTGTAGGGTCCAAGTGAGGGTGAAAGTGCATTTTGCATGTTTGCATCCTGTACAGTGCAAGTAGCTTCTCATATGATTTAAACCAAGTGGTAAAGTGGAGGCTCAGAGTACAGCTTGCCTCTTTCACAGCAATGTAGGAAGTGTTTAGAAGTTACTTTGAACTTGAGCAAAAAGCTCCTGATGTGGAAAAAGGCACTTGCCCCTCTGTGATGCCAAATACTTGGAATCCTGTTCCTTTGGGGCAACGATTCTCTGACTAGTCATCGCTAGAAACTCTTTGGCAACTGTGAAATGGTGTAACACTGCAGGTGTCATGGCTAGAGTTAGGAAGAAGCACACCTATTAAATTGTTACCATTCTGGAAAGCAGCTCAGCAACCTTCTTTGCAAACGCTGACCCTACTGACTCCACTGTCCTTATTCTGCAAGTTCAAAGCTGATAACATGGATGCTGACTCTGAGTTCCACAGAGATGACTCGGATCTGACTTCTATAAATCATCAGATAAAATTGATACAGTGGCTATAAATAAGCAAAAATACATTTTACTTAAAACAGGAATTCAGAGTTTGAATCCAATTGCTTATCTTGGAGCTTTGCCAATGTCCTAGGTAAGTCTAAACAGAAATGCTAATAAATATTGCAGGTATAAATTGGCTTTAATCCTGGGTACAAGATGGAATATTGAAGGGGGAATAAAAAAGTAAGTTGCAGGAACTTGGAGGTTACTTAGAAGACATCAACCTATTGGAGAGGTGGAAAATTACTGTGAGAATATACAGCTTTGGTACTGTAAGCTGCATGCACTGATTTGGTGATGAAGGTATGCAGTTAATTTGGGGCAGATTAGTAGGGAGCCATCATTTGCTCAAGGGTTTTCATGGAAGTACATGTGCAAATAATAAACCCATCCATGGAAATGATGGACCTTAATCCTATCCCCAGACTTGCACAGCCAGTCAGGTCTCCCACAGGAATAAAAAAGATGCTCTTGCTTTGCAGGCTTAATAATCTTCAGCTAAAACTGTCTGAAGTGTCTCACTGCTCTAGGTTTTGTAGTCAGTCAACTCCCTCTTCCTTTTCAAAAAAAAAAGGCAAGTAAGTAACTCACCTTTTCTCTTTTATTTGGAAACCAAGTGCAGCATGTAACTTGTTTCTTGTACAGCATGTAACCATGTGTCTTAATTTTTGCTGAGCATTGTTTAAAATCAGGCCTCTGCCAAGCAGTTACAAAGTTTCTTCCTGAAAAAAACCCCCTTTTTTTCCTTTTTCACTGAACTCCATAGGCAGCCTTCAAACAGCTCATCAACCACCGACTCTTCATGTTATAAAATATGTTGACTAATGAAGTGAAGCTGAGGAAAAAATAAACTCCAACTGGAATTAAGAATTCTACTGGAATTCTACTTAAGAATAACAAGTGATTTTCATTGGTTTGTCTTATCTGTGTTGTGTTACACCACAACAGTTCAAATCCATAGCAATGTCAGCAGTTTGCCAGACTTGATCATCTACTTCACGTGATCTCCTGCAAGCAGAGCAAGAAGTGGCTGCAGGGTCACTCGAAAGCAAAGCAGTCTTAAGTGATGACTTCTGCATAGTATGTGTGATGTTAGTGAATGAGTTCATGTAATAGTTACATTAGAGTTCAGAATGGAGAAGGTCTGGCAGTCAGCTCTGCAGGTTAAGGATGCATCTCCTTAGCTTACAGCTTGACTATTGATAAGGAATAAGCAGGGAAAACTGACCCTCTTTAACTATTTATTCCTGCTCTTTATCTTATAAGATTTCTTTCTAGCTTCACTCTGGACTTACTGCTCAGTGAAACGCTACCTGCAGGCTTGTGTTTTGTGGGAAGGTAGGGGAGGGGAAAACCTGGTGTATTCCACTCTCTAAGATGTTCTCCAGATGATTTGACAGCTTATCTTCAGCAGCTCTTCCAAATTGCCCTGGTGCTTCAGTGGTAAGGTCAGTACTGAGGACAGGAAAATGCTGATGAACATCTTAAGATTTGCATCTGTAGTAAGCCCTTTGGAATAAGGGAAGCTTCTCTCTACTTCCAGTTTTCTGCACTTTCAGACCACTTGGAGGGAGTTATGTCAGTCATGCACATGTACTCATGTTTAGATCCAGACTGGGGTCATGTTCATCGTCATTCTCCGTTGGGGCAACTTGCAAACCCTGCTTTGATATCCCACATCAAATAGGAAGGCATATTTCATGCCTTTCTTAAAAGTACAGCAAAAGTCCTTGCCTTCTTTTTCAATAGGGCTGAAAATCTTCTGTGACAGAAACCTGTCCCATAGCAAGGTTTTGTTGTGTTTCTGGCAGCTGGAAGACTGGCTCTTTTGGCCTCTCTTACTTAAGAGTCTGGAGGTAGTCTAAATTCTTGTCTGACTTGGAGGAAAGATCAATACTGATAATGTTTGAAGATTGTGCACAAGAGAAAGGAGTTGAGGCATCTTTACCCTGTTGGGCTGGTTTCACATCAGACATGTGGATTCTGAATGCAGCTGGTGTGGGAGCTGTGTTAGAATGCTCTGTAGCCTTGCTGAAAAGGAGTTGTTAATTTTACACTTGTGTAATTTTTGTGTTCCTGAGAAGTAAAAACAACACTTCTTTTTTTGTTGGATAATGACCAACAGGCTTGTTTGGATACTAAAAATTACGTCTTACTTTGAAGGGAACATAGCAATGCTGTGTCTTAAGCAAGAGTTACCACCTGCTCTTTTCCCTCCATTCCCACAAATTCCTCCTCTGGTAGAGGATTAGATCTGGTCACAGTGTGTGGAGGCCTTTTAGTCATAACTAAAGTGCTGCAGTGGCAATTTCTGTTGTGGCAGTCCAGGCTTATGCCATTTTGACCACCCAACTCACAAAACACTTACATGTGAATCCTCCAAAACACTTAACAGCAGTTTGTCTTCATGAAGCAATGGCTATTGATTTAAAGAAAACAAACAAACAGTCTGAATGCACCAGTGAACAAAATTAACTTTTTAAGTGTCAGAAATGGTTATTCTTTCAAAAGGGGGGGGATTTATTAGAGTCAATGAACTTACGTGGTACTTAAGGACCTATTTTTAAACAAAAATAGCTACATGAATATTCACTACTCACATGTGGTCTGTTGTCCCTGTTTTATGCCCAAACACAGCAGCTTGTTCTTGTGAATCGCTTGAATTTTGCAAGAGTTATGGCTGACTTTTTTTTCCTGTCTCCTTTTCTTCACCCACCAAACACTCAGCAGCAGCACCAAAGCACAAATCAGACCCCTCAAAAGCATTGCTTTACAGCTTTACAGCTTGGCAGCTGTCGTACACCAGCCAGCAGGAAAATAAAGATGACCTTTGAGATTTGATGCTAATAGAGCATTGTCCTGACCTTGTAATCCCAAATTTCAGAACAAATACCTCTAGTCAGCCTCATTGTTAATTGACACAATTGCTGCTGGTATGATCTAGCAGTAATAATCGTCTCATGATGGGTTGGAACATCTCTGCTACCATCCCTGCTAATTGGGGCTGGGTGAGCAGGGCACACTATGGGGATGTGCTGCTCAGCAGAGCGTGTCCCAGCACTGACAGCCGCTCTGGGTGATAAGAACACTTCACTTCTCTTGGTACCAAAACTGCTTAAAGGCACAGTCTGAGGGCTAGATCATCCTGACACTGTTGAATTTTCTCTTTGTAGATTGACTGCCTAGTAACATAAGGACAACAGCTATTAATTTCTGTGAGCAGTGTATTGAAACTTCTATCCATACTGACTTTTATAGATCAAATTATGTTCTAGTTATGTGTGCTGAGCTTCCAACAAGGCACGCTATGCAGCTGCTTGGCTTATTGATCTCAATCACAGCCTAAAGGGAGTAGACTTCTCCAGTGTACAGGCAGGAGCTATACTTGTGCCACATACCTGGGTAATGCAGTTTCTAACTTTGTCAGATTCTTTATGGAGAAGTTTCATGTAATTAGACAAAGTTCTACCTGGTTGCTGATTTAAGAACCATATTGGTACTTCTATTTTTAAATCTAAAAGGCTTCAAATAGAGGAAAACTTACTGTACTATCTGCTAGGGCTGTAAGGAACTTGAAGGGGGTGAGAGAAACTGAGGAAATATATGTCTGGAAGTCTTTGTTACTCTTCTGACACAATAGCTGCATCTGGCTGTTCTGCCCCTGGAAAATGAACTTTAAGAGTGTTAAAAAAAATAATCTGTAGCTCTCGAACCAGCTTGTTAGTTCTTCCTGAAAAAAGCAACTTTTAGATCCAGTGTGTAATGTTGCACAGCACATCTCGGATCTCGGTGTGTCTTGCTCCTGCTGCCAACCTCACCACAGGTGATGGCTGCACTGTTGTTCCCCAGGTTCCCAGGAGACACCTGGGTGTGGGTTTTTTGTAGTTTGGTTTGGTTTTCCTGCTTTGGCTGTCTTGTCTCTTCATCTTCCTTTGTGTTCTATTGGGGAGGAAGATGTTTTATTTTTGAGGGGAAAGGAAAGGGGAAGGGGCAGAACTGGAACTGGTTTATCAAAAAGTAGCCTGAGCATTGAAGCTTTGCCACCATTGCACTATTTGCTGTGCCTGGTTGCATTCCCACAGCTTAACCGAGACTGTAGAGCTTTTATTAGTAATTAGCTCGTTGTGGCTTTAGGGCTTTCAGACACGAGTAGTTGTTTTCATTGGGGGTATTAATTATGAATCACAAACCTGTAAACAGCTATAGCGAAGAATGTGCACGTTTGCAGATATGACTGTTTTGCTGTTCAGCCCTGGGTTAGCTCTGCACTGCCCTCATTGTTGTTGCAGAGAAGTGTATGGAAAACATGTTTTTAACCTCCTAGATGCTATTGAATTCCTGCATAGCAGTCTGTAAAACTGTGGGAAAAACGGCCTGCTCATTTGTTTTCAAAGCAATCTGATTTAAATATGATGGTTTGAATGGGTTGAAACAAGGACTTTGAGAACCCACTTCTCCAAAGGCCTTGCTTTAAGATCTTGTTATAAATACACTTAAAAATTATGTGATTGTAATCTTCTGAGGGGGGAGGGAAAAAGAGTGTTTACTCTTGACAGTCTTACCAGCTTGGCGTCACTGATGCTGGCTTTATTTCCAACGTTGTTTTCTTGATTTTCTGCAGGCAATACTTGACTAAGAAATCAAACTAAATTATCAAACTTGGTAGCAAATCTTCCTTTTAATTCAGTCTAGCTTAGTTTCTCCTCTTTAATGTGGGATGAGCTTGCTCACCACTCAGAGATAGGATCCATATATACCAGGAGTCTTGGAAGCTTCCTGTGGGTGGTCAGATCGAGAAAGACAGAGTTAATATCAGGGACTGAGGTGACAGTTCTAGTAGCAATGAAGACATACATACCTGCATTTCTGCAGTGGAAGTGTGACCCATGTGGTCAGAGACCATTTCCACTGCACCTCAAACAACCCAAACCATGATAACTGCTTTTTATAATTCTCTGGTCATGAATTATGAGGAAGCAAGAACTATTTCAGTGATGTTTGAGTTGTTGACATCTGAAAAATAGTGCTGCTGTCTGGGGAAGAACGGTACTGCCCTTTGCTAGCTGTTCTTCCATCATGAGGAAAGCTGCATCTTCCTTTGTGAGACCCCACTTCATGTACAGTCCATGAGAAAGTCTTTACTAGGCTTAGGTTTAGAGGGACACCAGAAGACTAATTGGTGGTGCTAGGCTTGCATTTTTTCCCAACAGGTTCCCTTCTCCCCTTCTTCACTTGGTCTTCTTCTGATTTTTACTAAGAACTCTCCCAGTACCTGTCTAAGAAAAAAACCCCAAACTAAAATAAGTCTGACCTTGACAGATTTTGTAGAGCTAATAAAAACTGAATCATAATCTGCTTTTTGAGAAGTAATTTTCTTGGGTAGATTCTTGAGGTGCTTTCATTACTGCTGATTTCCTTTCTTTAAATATATTTCATAGTGGGATTAGGAGGAAACACAGACAATGTATGCTAGCTAATTTGGGATTTATTGCCAAGTATTTCTCTGCTTTACATTTATGTAAAAGACTAGGGGAAGGTGTTTTTGTCCAGTTTTCTCTCCTTCCCTTCCAAGTTAAGAAACAGATGGCCTGACCTGTGTAACGCTTTAAGTGTTGGAATTGGCATCAGTGTCTTCTTAAGGATTATTTTTAAAAAAACAAAACCCAGGAAGCATAGTGTCTCTGCTCAGTGTGAAAGCTGGTCTGTACAAAAATAGCAGGCTCACAATATGTGACTGAGATGATTCCCCTGACCTAAATAAGGAAAATGATTACCTGATATTTGGAACGTGGCTTTGCTTCTAGCGTTTCCGCCTGCTGTCAGGCAGTACTTGTACATACCTTCTCTTCCCCTGCCCATCATCAGCATACACTTCTCAGCAGTGTTGCAGCTTCAAATATCTCTGCATGCTTGGATGTGCAAGTCTAAGTACATCTAAGTCCTGGCTATTATTTGAATGGCAAGGTTTTTGTTGGAAGTGGGGCTGGTTTGACAGGTGTACATGCACCAGGAAGGATACTGATGGAGAGTTGTCGATGATGGAAGGTACCTACCACACCTAATCTAGGTGTAGAGGGTCAACCACGATTTTAAATTAAGCCTAAAGATTTGTTTGGTTTTTAAGTTAACATTTCCCGAGTATGAAGGTAAGGTTATTGATATTTTTAAACATGGGCAGTTGATTAATAGTTCTTCACAATGTGATAGAGCCCAAGCCCAGCAGAGCACAGATTTGTATTGTTTTCTGTAATGAGTGTATTGTTCTCTAAGAAGGATATTGTTGGTGAGGAAGAAATGATCAAAACTGAAATCTGTTTAACACCTGTTAGGTTTTACTGGTTTTGTCTTTTCAGTTCATAGGATTCTGGATTGGATCTCAGAATCAAATCAAGCTTTCTCTGTGCAGGGTAGCTAAGGAGCATTTCTGTTATAAAACAGGCATAACTACTAAAAACAGTGTGCTCTGATAAAAAGTGGAGATGTTAGCCCTGCTGAGCAAATCCTGGTGAAATATCTTGGGAGTGATCCTTGTTTGCATTTGTCCTTATGGTTCTTGGTAGTTTTTATGGATGTGCTCATTGGTTTTATTGAGTGAAATTGCTGTTGCACTTCTATTTTTTTACTAAATTTCTTTAACCTTGCTTCACTATTGCTATATGGAAATGTTTGACCTGAGTTGGCCAGTGACTAGCCAACAGCTTATATTCTGAACCCTCGTTTGCTCTTACCATTTGCAGTACACTATAAAAAGAACAGGAAAATTTCTGTGGGCTAATTTCTGTTAATAGCCAGACATCACCAATAGCCTACGAACTGAATTGCTAGGGGCTGGAGGAACATCCTTTGGAAGGCTGCTGACTGCTTGCTGTGTGCTTCTGTTCCCTTGGCATCTGCTGTTGGCCCTGGGGAGAGAAGAGTTTCTGGGTTGGGGCTGTCTTTGATCACACTTCTTACAGCTATTTCTGCAGAAAACCCACTCAACTCTGTGGAAGCTGTGAGCATAACTCTGCTCTGTTACTGTGGTTTAAAAGTGATGTTGTGTGTTGTTAAACAAGGCTGCGATGGTGGTACAGGTGGAGAAGAGGGATGGTTTGCTCATTATTGCTGCCTTTCTCAAGGAGAACACGGGAATCTTACCCAGCTGGAGCAGTATTAGCTGCTTTCTCGCTTTCAGGGTCCATCTTTAGCCCACTGTAATCACCATGCTCTGTTCTGATTAGAGTCTGTCACGGCACTTCTCCCGTCCTTCTGCAGGCATTGCCACCTGCGGACAACTGTCTGGCTGCAGCTCCTTCATCTGTTGGCATTTCCTTAAACACGGAGCCCTGTGGATAAGCGTTCATTTTGTTGCAGCCTCCTTTAAGAAGGGGGTGTTTGGCACGTTTCTAACTGAAGCCAAGCAGTTGTTGAACGGAGTGAAAGTTGTTTGATCTTGCTTGTGTTACAATTTATGCTACCCTGAGCTGTTATGATCAGAGCAGCACTGGCTTTTGTTTCGTGTGGCAGGCCTACACAGGCAGCTCACGAAGGGGATAAATAACATGCTAATTGCAACAGAGCTTGACCCCTGGGCAGGAGTGGAGCTGTGGCTGCCGTGTGTCGCTGCGAGGGAAGAGTTTCCATATAGGCAGTTACCCAGCGGAGGTAATGAGCTGTGAACACACACCCACCCTGACTGTAGTTCACTGCTTGTGTCACCACAGCTCTGTGGCTCTTGTGTGCCTCCTAACTTCCTCAACTCTCCGATATTTGGGGTCACATCTGTGCTAGTATCCCGCTTATGTGACTATCTATGTGATCATATTTGTGTGCAAGAAACACAGATGTTGGTGTGACTTAAAGTCAGTTGTAATCATTTTTTAGTCTATATATGAGAAGACTCTTGCTCTTAGTCAGGCAAGCAAACTTTTACCTGAGTTTCAGGCATTCCCTAGGTCTAATTTTGTCTCACTCACCTAAGGATAGTAAGTCTTGCTGAAACCTAAAATAACTTTGCTAAAGATACGTAATGCAGATATTTATCTGCTGTTTCAGTTCGGGCCTGGTGGTGGTGTTCATCTACGGTGATTGCATATGTGGAGGCTTTCAAATTATCATCAGATCTCTGGTATTTTGAAGGTCTTTTTGTCCAGTTTTACAGAACACGTTCCTGTGTGGTGTTCTGCATGGGAATTTCTGTCTTTGGGGGGCATAAGGCTTTTGCATAGTTTTTGGGTTTTTTTGCAAGTAGATTAGTAATGAGAAGACACTTAGGGGACCAGGGAATAGTTTTCCCGGTGGAGCTGGTATGTTCTAATGAATCTTGTTCATGGGGTGTACTTTAATCTCATCAGGCATAGCTAGGAGGTCTGGTTTGGCAAAATTAACTATCCTGGCAAGGCTTTGGAGTCACTAATGTTTTTTTCCCTTCTCTTAACGAGCCCCATTACACTTTCTGAAGCCTGTCTGTGCATTTGGCCAGGCTGCAGTGCCAGTGGGAACAGGGAAATAGATCAACCATTGTGGAATAGCAGGACCCAGAGTCATTTAAGATCAGGAAAGGCATGGCTGAAACCAAGAACGCTTAGGAAAAGATGAAGGTTTTAGGAACAGGTCCTCTGTGAAGGCTCACATGGAGATAGAGGTTTTTTTGTCTGTGTCCTGAATTAAGTATATGACATTAACTTTCAAGGGATGATGAAATTGTGAGGTCTTTCATCTTACAGTCAATGTGAGCTTTTCAGTGAATCTGTTGGAGTGGGCCAAGGATGAACCATGAAATTCTTTAGCAGGACAGGCTCAGCTTTTCTTCTGTTTTGGTGGAGAAATGGTTCTTGTGTGAAGGCTTTTGCAGTGAAATTCACAAAACTTCCCTGTTGGAAAAGAGCTAAGAGTGTCTCTGTCTAATTAGCCAAAACACTTTAATCCTCCTGCTAGACTACCTGCAGATAAGCCTTCAAGCAAAGTACGAGTTGAATTTCAGCTGGTAGTAGGCGCTTGGAAAAATTAAGAAGATAAAGCAAATATGGTACATGGTTCTAATATGCCAAAAACTTAGTCCCTTCCTCCACTTGCTCTCCAGACCTTCAGTTTGGCTCTCACTTACTGTTTGGATTATGGTATGTTATTAAAGAATTGCTAATTAATTCTCTAGTTGACTCTTAAGTACTTTAATGGGAGCTACTGTTATCTCTGCAGCAGAGGAAAGATTCTTTCCCCCCCAGCCCACCCAAATATTTGAGCTCTTTTAGGAGGGCATCACAACGGTTCAAATTTCAGTGGGAAGTTGCAGTGCTACAACAGTTTCTACTTAATTTCCATAGGAGCTACTTTCTGATGCTAATTTCACGCTTGATACAGTCTTTTGTTCCCTAGGCAGCAAGTTACGGCACAAATGTTCATTACTGCACTACTGGTTAATGAGTCTCTAGTGTTCTGAAGAAATTACAGCCAGAATTAAGTGGGTTTACTCACTTTAAGCTTAAGTCACCCCTAGCCTAAGAAACCAATCTGCAAAATGTTTCCAGTTAGGTGTGGTACCCGAGTGCTGTAGTGAAAGAGTAAGCAGAAGAACTTTCAGAAGTGCTTGGTACAGTGCTGCCAGAGTAAATGCACTCTTTTGCCTTGGTTGTTCTTTTAAAGGTCTGCTGTTTTACAAGGATGTCTTTGCTATCAACAGCAAAATACCTAAAATCTTACAACTGAGATATCTAGAAATACACTTCTTGTCAACATTCTTAGTCTTTCTTACCATTGTCTAGCTTGGCCAAGCGAGCCTGACAGTCTCTAAGCAATTTCAGAGTCATGTTTTTGTGTGCTGACAGAGCTTTGTGTCCTGTTGTTCCCAAATTCACCGTAAAACAAATTAGGGCGTGTTTGATTTGATGTCTTGAGGCAACAGTAATGTTTTCCAATATTAATGTGTCAAGGAACTTTTTGCTGGTGGCTGGTTTTGCACCAAGTTCTCCATTTCCTTTTTTTATAGAAGGTCTCATTTGTAAAGATTCGTTCAAGTTGATTCAGTTCACATGTAATTAAGGCAAGAATTCCTTGGTGTTCAGTTGGTTGAGAGTGGGCTCTGCTTGTTGACCTTTTCTTTGGTGACTCAGCATGGAGAACTCAACACTTCCCTGCCAGGCAGAGACCATTGTTAACTTCTATCCCATTATTATTTTTCATTTAAAAGCTAATTTGCTCTTTTGCCTTCAATCCCTGTCATACACATTATTCCAACTGTTAAATAATATGAAAGTTTGTTTTTGGCAGGCTGCACATGTCATCTTGCCTTGGGAAATCAAAGGGTAAGATTACATAACAGCTGACAGTGAATTTGGCTCCAGAATGTCATTAAACTAATGAACGTTGAGTTTTCTTTCCCAGACACAATATTCTTGAGTTCAAAACTAAAGAGTCTTTTAATGTGTAATCCAGAGTTGCATGTAGGTGAATTGCAAAACTTCAGGAGCTTTCTGATCCTACATCATAAACCAGAGCATAATCCTTGGTTTAAAAACTGTAAGTACAATCCAGACATATGGAAGTTAGTTGTTCCTAAGTGAATTTAGAATAATTTAATTTTTTTTTCTGTCCCTAAAGTTACAACCCCCTAAATGTGATGTGGGCTGGTATTTTCTCTCTGAAGTACTCCCATACTGCCTATTTGAATGCAAGATAACATTGTCTTTATTCGTACAAAGCTTAAAAAAATATCTAGGAAGAGGAAAGGCCTGGTACAACTACTTACTTGTTACATGGTTTTAAAAACTCACAAAGACCTTACAATGAAATTCTATTGCTGGCAGATGTGTATTAATTGAAACACAAAGGTTTGGCCTCAAATTGCTAAATTCACCTTTTTATCATTGGAGCTCCTTAATGCTTCTGTAAAATGAGAAGAAGGGAAATGATCACTTTCATTCAGTTTGAAAGCATAGTTTTGTGTGAAGCAGCAGTTGACCACATCTTAGAACTTTTTGTGCGGTCAAATACTTAGAATGTATTTGACTGCACATGGGCTAGCTTTGTGCTGGGGCTACAACATCATAACTCTGTTTGCTGTGTTAGAAGCACTGTAGCTGCTGTAATATCAATACAAGTCAGAATGCATTTCTGTACAAAAAAAAATTTCTTGCAGTGCTATGTTGACTCTTCACATACTTGAAAGGCTGCAGTGGGCAGGGATTTCCAAATCAGAAGAGGATATAATAGGATGCATGGGTGTGGGCTGCTGTGTTCAGGATGCTATTTGCTATAATGTACTTGGTTACTCCTGCTTAAGAGAAGAAACTCTTAAGTCATGTTGTAATTTTTGTTGCCATCTGTTATGAGAGAGAGAATACTCAATGCATTTAGAGACATTTTCCCTTTTTAAATATATGAGATCAAAATTGAGATTCTGGTACTTAAGATGAGCTTGTTCTGAAGCAAACTACATGCCTGATATGAATAATGATGATGCCATGGAACAGGTCCATTAACCCACCAGTTTGAGTAGTCTCTAGTGTAAGAGGTTTGGATCTTTGTGTGTGCAACCCTCATATGAACAGAGTAACTTCGTTTGAAGTGGGGCCTTGTTACTTAGCTCAGACTTCAGACTTTTCTTGCACAGCAGGGAAGTCTATTTTGCAAACTAATTAGGATCCCAGGGCAGATGAGATCCTTGAAACGTGCACACTTACATGTGAACTGACTAATGCAGTCCAGATATCAAGGGCAGATGATGGAAAGTACCAAATAAAATAGTGACATCAAGGATAACCAGATTTGTTAAAAATAACTGGACATTTTAATATATTGGCTTGGGTAATAAGCCTGATGCAAAAATGTAGCGTATATATGAGTCACAACCATTGTAAGAAGCTGTCTGTTTATTTCTTGATGATAGGCTAATTTTCTTAAAACATACCATTTTTCTATTAAAGCCATTGCAAACTCTTCAGGGTTCCTGTAGCCATGCCTGCTTGTTTATCTCATGGTACCTTCGAATTTGGATTGAGTCTCTTTCCACAGAACTTGTCCCCATTCCCATTTCTCCATCAAGAAACTGTTGTTTTGTGCAGGATCAAGGCAAGTGACTAATGTTCTCTGAAAATCTATTTAGTTTCAGAATCTGCTTAAAATTAAGAGCAAAATAAGCAGCACATGCTCCTTTTGGATAACTTGGTGCTTGCAATCTTGTGCTTGTGCTACACAGGCAGAGTGGGTCAAGCTGGAAACCAGAATTACAAATGAAAAATATAGGGTCCTATTTACTCTAAATATTTGAACCTGTAGTAAATTTTACTTACTGATGTGCTTGCTTTGTATGCATAGCCTACCCTGCTCAGTATTCAGAGGCAAAAACTGTATTTAATATAAAATACTTCAATCTGGACATAGTGTTCAAGGTGCTTGCTAAGTGTACAAAATGTTTTGTTAAATGTTCAGGGCTACTGGCTCAGGGTAAACAATTTCAAGTGTACTAAAGCAGTGTGGTAAGCTGTGTTGGGCTCCTCTGCCACCACGAACACCAGGTTAGTGAGTCTGAGTGGCTGGATGAAGTTAGGTGAAGTCAAAGTCGCTTCTTGGTATCTTCACTTCACTGCGGTGTTCCCAGGTCACACTGTGTGTGCAGTCATACATCCCACTGCACCTTCTGTGCCTCCAGTCACCTGTGGCTGCAGGCTTTACAGAAGCAGAAGCAGCATCCTTGTATTTAGCAGCATTCAGCTGACCTATTTGCCTTGAATCCATCCAGTTTGTTCTTTTAACTCATTTGACTTTATCTCCACAGCATCCTGAGATACTCTTTAGTGCATGTGGCTGCATACCCCCTTGATTGTTTTGACCTTGCTATCATGCTTTATTTTAAAAACATGAGAGGAATAGGAGTACATTTGGAAAAGCATTTAGGAAGGCAGGGTTTGAAGGTAATCTAAAGTGCTATCTTGGCTCAAGATAGGTTCAGCCTGCAGCTAGTACAGCGCCTACTTCTTTAGATTTCTGTACTGGCCAGCTAGATTACCTTGTTAATCTGTTCTATTACCACCAGATGTGGGGAAAATATTATTTTAGAAATAATTGTAAGCTGTGCTTTAAACAAATACCCAAATGTGGGTCGTTTCAATGTCTTAGGTAAATAGTGACCGCCGTTGAACTGATGCAGTCCATGTGTGGTTACGTGACCATCCTTGACTTGTCTGGCTGAATTCCTGCTCACCTCCCCACTTACTAAATGAACTTTTCATTTCTGAAAAGAAGATAAGCATTATCTCCCTTTCTATTTATTTTCTTCCTCTCCTTTTCCCACGTCTTTTAATATCAGTGTTAGTTAATGGTGTGTTTTAATTTAAAAATTCTTCTCCCTGCTTAGTCATGTCTTTTCATTGTCTTCCTTGAGGACTTCATGACTTGTCTTCAGAAATGCAGACCAATGCATAAGACCATAGTTGAAGGGAATATGACACAGCCTATAACGAGGTTTAGCTATGTATTGTTTGACAGAAGATGGGTTATTTTTATACCAACAGTTACAGAGAGAGCTGGGCTGACTTTCCTTGGGCTAATCTTAAAAACTCAAAATGCAGGAGATCCCTGTGCTGAGATTTTCCTGACTGCCATGGGCCTGAAGCTATCACATCCTGTCTGCTTGTGCTAATCTGCTGTTCTGCTTAGGCTAACAAGCTGCAGGGTCTTGCAGATCTGTCCTGGGTTGAGTTGTCACTGTAGCCTGTTTTCTGCTTTAGACATGCTCTTTGTATGTGCCTGATGGATACTTCCAGTCCTATATAGGGTGTGCAGCTGGGAGTATGGTGTTGTAAGGCTTGTCTCTTGGCTGGAAGCAGATGGTGATGATAATTTCCCTTAGTCTCCTTCTCCCAAGACTTTCTGTCTTGGTGTGGTTTTCTGATGAACTTCAAAGTGATGACAAGTTTAATAATTTATGGTTGTTTTCAATCTCCAGAGGACCCTCCTCTACTTCCCATCTTGTAGAGCTAAGAGTAAACTTTCTGTGGGTGTTATCAAGTGTATTTGTCTCTTGCTTTGCCTGGCACCATTCTGCATTTTTCAGGGTGATGCTTGGTAGCTTTGAAACCAGAACAAGCTCTTGCTGACCATTTTTGCTATGTTTTTTTTTTACCCAAGGTGCATTATAGTCAAGGCAACTCAAATGATGTCTCATCTTTCTGTCTGGAAATACTGTTCTGGTGAAAGTTGATACTGACTGTTTTATCTAGGTTTTCTGAAGAAACACATTCTATCCATTATGGATGTCTGCCCTTTTTTTTTTTTTTTAAAGATACTGTGCTCTTTGTGCTTTTATTGCTCACCTTCTCTAGTGTTGTCCCTAAATGATATGGGCAATCCCAGGGTACTTTGACCTCTGAGGAACCTTTGCCTTCTCTGTGGATTTTGAATGTGTTCTTTGTAGTAATTCTGCTGTCAGGATGTTATTTCATCCCCTGGCAGCTACTGCAACATTAAGTATGTAAACTTCTTTTAGTGTCAGAGGCACATGGGCACTGAAAGCAGAAAGGAGAGGTCTCAGGTGCGTGAGGGAAAGGTGATGCTTGGCTTCTGCATAAGCCAGGTTATGTTTCAGTAGGAAAACTTGCCTTGGACCAGATAAGTTCTGTTATCTCTTGAGCAGTTTCTGAGGCAGCATCAGACCCCAGTACCTCTCCAGGTGCATCTCGTTTTCAGGCAATTGAGAGCTCCCCTAATTTGATGTGTGTACTTGTTCTGCTGCTTCTGGGTTCACTGCCTGGCATCTGACAGCCACGCTGGAGGGATTGATAAAGCCAAACCATCCATGAGGGCACCTTTGTGTTTATTACAGCAGCAAGGGTTGGTTACCCTAGAATGAAGTATTGTGCTGTAAAGGTACAGGATGCAGGGTAATGCCCTGCCCTGACTCCTCCGGATGCAGTCTCAGTGGTTTGGGGAGAGGTCACTAGTATTTGACACCATAGCTACAAGGATGCTTTTTGGGAGCAATGGTTTTCAAAATTAGGGATGCTGGAAGGTCATCTAGCCTGGCTTCACTGTGCCTCAGATTTTGCAAGCATGATTTTTTGGTGAGAACACTAGGCTTGAAAGATGTCTGGAGCAGACTCTCTAGTGACTATTTTTGCAAAAAATACAGATTGGACTATGACCAACCTTCTCATTCTGGTCATTCCATTTCCAGAAGTAGGTTAGAAGTAGGCTGGGATGAATGTGTGCCTTGTCCAGTTTCTCCCCTCTTCTGCAGGCAGAAACTCTGAGGGGGAGGGCATGGGATTGCTGGAGCCTGTTAACTTCATGGGGGGAGGATCTGACCTCTTTGCTACCTCATCATGGGAAAAAAAAATATAGCAAATTTAGTGACCCTCTGGAAGGAAATTGGATTTTTCTGTCTAGAACTGTGCTGAGGTTGTGGCTCTGCCTCACTTCTGCCAAATAAGCTCAGGATAACTAATGAGCAGGAACCTGCCTGCAGGAGCTGCAGCAGCACTTCTTGCATTTTACTGTTAATATCACATTGCTTTTTGCAGCTTTTCCCTTTCAGGGGGTCTTGTTCCCATTTCTATTCTGCCTCCTACACCTTCCATTTTTCCTTGTATTTTCTGTTCTCTAGCTCTTCCCTTTATACACTCCTGTTTGGTGTTTTTCAGTTGGCCAGTGCATTATTTTTGTCTTGTGAACTTGTTCCTTTCTACATGTTGCCTGTGTGCCTTTGTGCTGTGCAGTGCTGATGACAGTGGGACAGGCAGAAAAACACAACTCTGGAGCTGTAACTGTGGTGGTTAAAAAACTGAGACCTCAGGTTCTCCTAACATACCAGCCAGGTGGGTATCCCTCCCTCCATGATCCTGGTCCAAGACACCCCCTTCACCCCCTCTCTGCCCAGTGCAGCTGTGATCCTGTGGGTGAGCAGGGCTGTGTGATGCTGCAGGGGGCAGTTCCTGTGGCAACTGTTGTGTGCCCAAATGCACAGAAATCTGGCTTGGTGGAGGAGTAAAACCTGGACATCTTAGAAGGATCACAGCCCCAGGTTAGGGACTAAAGCTATGTTCTATAGCAAAAGAATTCAACAATAATGACTAGAAATCCCTGAAATATGTAATTTTGCCTATAATTGCTTGTGGTTCCTCTAGCTTTTGTGAACTGCCATTTGCCAGCAGCTGTTTTCCCTGGATAAGTCCTGATGTGTAGTCAGGGAAGGGCATCTCCTGCTGCAAGCTCTCTGCTGGTTTGAATCACCTGAATCACCCAGGGTTTCAGTGGGAAAAGTCTCCAACAGTGTTTGTACAATCTGTAAGTGATGTTATTGGGTACAGGATACCTTGGGAGATGGGGGAAGCAAGGCAAGAGCAGCAGAGCTGTCTTGAAAGGCTGCTCACTCCTCTTCCCTGCTGCCTTTTTGCTGCTGCAGTGACACAGGCAGGTGCTGACACAGAACTGGTGGCCAAATGCTTCTTTCCCTTGCTCCAATATTAATCAGCTCTAAGTTGTGACTGCAGACCACAGTCCCTGCTCCAGTTTGATCAGTGGGCAGCTTTGAGGGAGGGACTGCTAGAAGAGAGATAAAAACAGTTACAGGGAAGAGGCATGGAGAGAAATTCCTGTGCTTTCCTGTTTCCTCAAGGTTTGTGGATGTCTGGACCCACAAGCCACTGAATGCAAATGTTCCCAATGTGCTGAATCCCTTTAGGAGGGGAGCAAAAGAAGAGATGGCTTCTTTCTGTGGTGAATGGGTACCCATGGCTTGGGAATGCTGCTGTGTCCCAGAGAATGCAAGCCTGAGCAGTGCCTATCCAGCTTGCCTTCCTGCTGGCTGTGGGGAGGGAGTCTGGCCTGTGAATAATAGCATTAGAGTCACTTTATTAAGAAAAAAAGGGTTTGGGGTTTTTTAAATGCCAGTTGTCTGTTAGTTTCAAGCTAATTGCTTTCTATAGTATTATGGTTGTTAGCTGGGAAAGGTTGGAAGAAAAAGTTCTGTCTCCCTCCTCTAAGCATCTTGGTCTGGAATTACTTAAGTGGTTTTGGTGCTGCAATTTCCAAACTGCAAAATTAGGTTTATCCTCATTGTCACGAGTCCTCTATTTTATTGAATGCCATTTGTTTTTGTCATGCAGAAACCAAATCACTGTTCAGTTTAAATGAAATACAGGAGATAAACAGCACAGATGGTGGCATAAGTCAGGTCTTGGACTAGCTGAATTTTAAATGTTACAGAGATACAATTTTAAAAGTTTTCATAATGGATAAATACATAGAAATCCCACTCACCAGTGACTTAGTGCATCTGATCAAACACTACCGATCAGAGAGTGAAAATGGTGAATATCCAAAGGAGCTGCTGAAGTTGTGTGATCCAGTCTGGCTGCTCTGTCATCCTCTTGTACTCTGGCATGTTGGGTGCCAAACCTGCACCCCTTGTCCTATAGAGGAGACTTTGCACTCTCTGGAACTGTGGTTTTGCATGTGGGAGGATGTGCTGGAAGGACAGACAAGGGTTTGTGTGTTTTACTGACTTTTGCCTTCACAATATGCATTTGAATGAGTGCTTAGAAGTGTCCTGAAAAGACACAGAGGATCCAATGGCAGTTGCATGGGATAAATGTGGAGAACATTGTAGGCTTGGTCTGGTAAATGTTCTAATGAAACTGCCATCTTGAACCTCCCTGGAATAAATATTTGATGTGAACAGCACCTTATACTTTGGGGTTACCAGTTTCCATTTCTCTGTGGTGTTGAGTGGCTGTGCTGTGACAGTCTCTGTAACTGTACAATGTGATAATGCTGAACTCCTTAGGCTTGCTGTGTGCAAGAGTGAATGTTTGAATGGGCTCTCTGGTTGTGCCCAGGGCTGGATTTGGCTGGCTTCTGGAAGAACAGCACAACCTGGTGCTTACAGCCCTGTCAGGGGGAATGGGAGCGTGTGCTGCAGGAGGAGGTGCTGAGGCAGAGACTTGAACTTCAGTCCTGCCCTCCTCATGTCTGTGAACCATGTCCCTAATTATAACCTGAAAACCGTAATGTGAGAAGGCTGTGCTGTGTAATCATCAGCCTTTTTGTCCTGGTCTGTGCCTGATAGATAAAAGTTAAGGCACTGGTAAATGGGAAACATCCAGAAAATGGGAAATAATCTCTGGAGCTGGGTTCTGACCCTGTCAGACATGCTTATACTCATTGTGGTTCTTTCTCAGATCTTCCAGTAAGTGCAATATTGGAGACTCCTTTAAGGCTTAAAATAAAACCTTGACTTAAGGGAAAAAGTTTGCATTCTAATTGCATTTTCTGATTTGTCTCAGCAATAAATATGTTAGAGACTGCTCTCCCAGTGTTCAGGACACACAGCAGCCCCAAAGTGCCTCCTTCAGCCTTGGTGACTCATACAGAGAGGCCAGTTCCCAAGATTTCAAACTCTGTTGATGTCCTTAGAAAACCCCTTAGGTCAGTGGCCACCCACGCAATCCAGTAGCCAAATGAAAAATTGAATGCATTATGAAAAGATTCTGTCATTGAAAGGTCAACAGCAGACCAAGGGGTTTCTTGGAATTGTGTTTCATACCTGTTCCATTAGTAGCCTGTCTCCTTAGCCTTCTCAGGACTCTGAAATTCAGGCCAAAAAAGGAGCACAGTGTTCCAAGAAAATTAAGGAAATTGGGCAATGCTGATTGCTGGTATATGCAACTGTCTTTCTGGAGATCTTTTTGATCATGTTAAAGAGCTAGGAATTTTTTTAATCAGCTTTATTTCTTTGTAAATCTTCAGACTTAATTCTTTTTCCTCTGCCAGTCTAATTGCAAAAATAATAACAGCTATTTTGATGGATCCTGCATGATTCTTCTGTTCCAGGTAGTCTGAGGGTCTCTGACACTTTGAAAATACTCTGAATGTTTTAAATTGCAGAATTGAAGAAAATTCAATGAAATGGGCATGAACATGGGTCCGTGGTTTGATAACTAGTGGTTCATTTGAGAGGCAGTGGAGAGCAGGCAGTTCCCTACAGGAGCTATGGGCTTGGGTGGCATCCAAAAAGATGCTAAACCTGTCCTGTTCAGGAAGGGGGTGGTGGCAGGGGAGTGATACATGTTGGCATATAGTGCTTTGTGAAGAAGCAAAGGGATTTTTAATAAGGGCTGGAGGAACAGCCTGCAGGTGTTCTTGGTAGCTATTTTGGCTCATAACTTTTTGCTGGTTCACTGATCACGTAACCATTCACTCTTCTTCCCCATCTCACAAACTTATTCCTATGTTTGTAAAATATTTATATCCCTACGTTGGTGCTGTCCTACTGTTTTTCATATTTTGGGGTTTGTCTTATCTCTCTACTGCAAAACCATAACACAGAATTATTCTGCATAGCTTGCTGCTCTAAGTTGTACTTCTTAATTTCATTCTTGAGTATCTGCAGCAAGTTTTTGTGAGTGCTCTCCTGTTTGTTTTTTTGTTTTGTTTTGTTTTACCCTTTTTTCCAAGAAATCTTTAAATGTGTGTTCTTGACAACTCTTCATGGAATGACAGAATGCCCTGGGTTGGAAGGGACCTAAAGATCATCTAGTTCCAGCCCTTCTGTTATGGACAGGGATACTTTTCCCTATACCAGATTGTTCAGAGCTCCATCCAGCCTAACCTCAAACACTTCCAGGAATGGGGCATCCACAGCTTCTCTGGGTAACCTGTTCCAGTGTCCCACCACCCTCACAGTTAAGATTTTTTCCAAATATCTAATCTAAATCTACTGTCTTTGAGTTTGAAGCCATTTCCCCTTGTGCTGTTATCCCAGGCCCTTGTAAATGGTCCCTCTTCATCTTTCTTGTGGGCTCCCTTCAGGTACCAGAAGGCCACAATTAGGTCACCCTGAAACTGCCTCTTTACCAGGCTGAATAATCCCAGTTCTGTCAGGCTTTCCTCCTAGGAGAGGTGCTTCATCTCTCTGATCATCTCCTCTAGACCTGCTCCAACAGGTCCATGTCCTTCCTGTGCTGGGAACCCCAGAGATGGATGCAGCACTGCAGGTGGGGTCTCACCAGAGTGGAGTAGAGAGGCAGAATCCCCTCCATGGTGCTTTTTATGCAGCCCAGGACATGGCTGATTTCTGGGCTGTGAGTGCATATGGCTGGCTCATGTCCAGCCTCTCACCCGTGGCACCCCCAAGTCCTTCTGGGCAGGGCTGCTCTCCATCTGTTCATCCCCAACCTGGACTGAAGCCAGGGATTGCCGTGACTCAGCCTGAGGTTGCCATGGGCCCGATTCTCGAGCATGTCCAGGTCCCTGTGGATGGCATCTTGTCCTTCAGGTGTGTCAACCTTACCTCTCAGCTTGGTGTCATCTGCAAATTTGCTGAGGGTGCACTTGATCCCTGCATCTGTGCCATTAATGAAGATACTACAAAGCACTGTTACCAATACAGACTCCTGAGAGACACCACTTGCCACTGGTGTCCACTGGGACTCTGAGCTGTTGACCACTATCCTCTTTTGTAATGTTCCTTTATGGACACTTTTCCCTCTCAATAGCAACCTGTTCTGGTTAGTTTTGACAGGTCAGAGGCAAAACCTCGCTGTTTTTCTGAGCAGTCTCCTGGGAGGATGAGGCTATTTGCTAGTGAACAGCCCAGCTGGACACAGGCTCTGCAGGCAGGATTCAACGGTGTTCATTTAACAGTGTTAAAGATCACTTTCCTTTACTGAGTATCTCATTCTGCTTCTGACTGTTGCATCTTTCAGGACGAGGATGAAGCCCATTCTGCTCTGAAGGGCTCATGGGTTTGAGCTGTGAATAGTAAATTCTGGGGATTAGTGGATGGGTTAAATCCACTACTCAGCCCAATCACCTCTAATCTTATTACAGTGCTCAGCTGATTAAAATCAATGGTGATTCTAATGGGGATACAGCTTTACCTAACCCATTTGCAGGTCTTCATGGACACAGTTTTGGAAGCTGCTCTGTGCTGTGTGATTCACTTTGTTGCCCTGTACCTTATGAAGTTGAACCTTTCAATAACTTAGTGTGTAAGCATCACTAATAATAGTACTTAATTGAATGGAACGGTGCTTGGATTTTACCCTCCTACTTTCCTGTAATAAAATCCTTGTTAATCGGAATATGTTCCCATGGTTTCTCTTGTATGTTTAAAATCCTTGAAAAAAGAAAGAGGAAGTGAGTGTATTTGTTATGGGGGTGAAACTTGCTGGCTTGCCCAAAATCAGTGAATCCAGAAGATTAATACATTGAATAATAAATAGCAAAAGAAACACTGCCTGTGTTTACTCTGTCTGCTATTACTAATGACCCTGGGATATGACTGATCCAATTGGTGCCATGTCCATCAGGAGAAAGTTCCAGGTCTCAGTAGTGCAGTAGATGTGACAGCCTGTTAGTGCTCTGTGTGCCATCGTTAGCTGGGTACAAATACCTCTTGGAAGCTTTCATGCACCTGTGCAGCCTTGAGGGTTTTCTTGTTTTTGTTACTTCTCCCGCAAGCTTGTGAATGCTGCTCAGTGAAGGTCTGTGCTCAGATAAATTGGTATTGGTGCACTGAGTTGTCAGAAGAACATGGGTCTGGAGGAGACTTCTTTGGGGTCGTAGAAGCACAGAATGATTTGAGTTGGAAGGGACCTTTAAAGATTATTCTGTTCCAACCCCCTTGCCATGGGCAGGGTCACCTTCCACTACACCAGGTTGCTTCTGGCCCCATTCAGCCTGGTCTGAAATACTTCCAGGGGTAGGGTATCCATAACTTCTCTGAGCAGCCTGTTCCAGTGCCTTGCCATCCTCAGAGTAAAGAATTTCTTCCTAACATCTAAATTAAATCTCTCCTCTTTTAGTTTTAAACCATTCCCCCATATCCTATCACTGTCTAATTGTGTAGAAAGTCTCCCCCTCCTTTTTTTATAAGCCCACCTTAGGTATGGGAAGGCCTTAATAAGGTGTCCCTGTAGGCTTCTATTCTCCATGCTGAACAACCCCAGTGATGATGAGTCAGCTGCAGAGTGGAGAGAGAGTTAGGATCCTCTGACTCCTATGCTTCATTCCAATTGCTGGACCATTCCCTCATCATTTTTCTCTGATTCAAAGCTGGTTCATACATGCAGTCACTTTAATGCTGTAGAGCTCATCTGTTTGGGAATTTTAACTACGGCTGATATCCACCCCCGCTTAATTTCCAAAAAAGCTCATGGAATTACACATTCCAGTCTTTGTAGCCAGAGCTTGGTTTCCTGCAAGCTGCCTGGCTTCTGGGAAAAGGGGTCCATGTGCTGCCTAGCCTTTCAGGAGTGGGAAAGGACTCTTCCCTGAGTCAGAGCTTCTCTGCGGTTGCGTAAAAATTAAATTCTCTGATTTGTAGGGACTATCACTCATGATACAGGAAAGAAATTACATTTTTCAACAAAAAAGCCCTGAAAATCTCTCAATGGTCAGTACCATATCTCAGTATTGGATATTGCCCTGTTGCAATCATATTCCTGGAACGGTCTGCCACCTTTTGGCCTCACTAAGACTCTTAATTTCAGTGTTGAGAGTTGAGGCTGACAGAAGAGGTATTAAACACACTTTCAAGATGGGTGAGATTAAAATAGAACCTTTTCTGCCCTTCCTTTTCACCCTGAGAAACCCAGCCTTCTCTGAGAGGTCAGACAAGTCAACATCTGCCCTGTTCCTTGAAACTGCTGCTGGAGAGAGACTGAGGGTGTTGAATACCATCTTCTCATCTTTCATTTTACATCAAATGTTTTCAGTGTTGTAAATCTCTACCACCTTTTCCACATCACCTTTGCCCATTACCTCTGTTCTCTTCTCAGAGTGGGCTCTGGATGTTTGTACATCAGCCTGGGCGTAGCTGTGCTTCATATCCCTTCTGTAGCGGAACTCAATGGGGCATGTTGGAATTTTGGGGTTTTTTGTAGCCTTTAGCTTGTCTCAGTTCAGATAGGTGCTGAAACTTTCCAGTCACCGTGTGTGCCCAGCAGTTGTGTCCATGTGTGTGCCCATATGTTGTATGTGATCTTATGTATACACTAAATACGGTTACGTGAACGGTTTAACGTTTCTTTGTTAAGTTAAAAATTATTTCAGTGCAAGAATTACTGCTGTCTTCCACCTTTGTATATAGCCTATACTCCCCAGGTCCTGAGGAGCAAGTAGCTTTCTTCTGGCTGATAAAGAAGAACCAGTTTTCCAGTGATACAAATAACTCCTGCCCTGCTCTGTGCAGTGATAGTGTTGTTGAGAAGCTTCTGCTGAAGTGTGTTCTAGGGCACTGCAGTCAAAATTATGATAGTCAGGTGAAGAAGTGACCCTTCCCATACAACTAAGTTGGTTTTAAACTTATATTTCTCAATTCCAAGGGGATGTCTGTTGCAAGCCTTACAGCAGGACCCTGGACAACTTCACTCTTTCCCTTGTACCTTAGAAGATTATATTAATCAAAGGATTTGGTGCCAGAACTCATTTTTTTGCCAACTGCTAATTGCTGGGCACTTTAGAGCAGTGATTGCAGTGAGCTGTGGCCCACTGGTGTTTCTCCATTGTTTCTCCCAGAAGTTGACGTAAAATTAACCAAGGGGCTAAGAATGAGGGCAGCATACTTGGGAGAGAAGGGGGAATTATGCAAAAACCTGGCAGATTTTCTAGAGAAGAGGGATCAAACTAAGGAGCTTTACCAACACGAAGCAGTGTCGGGGTCACTGGCCTCTGCCAAGATATATGCCAAGTCTGTGGCTGGCTGCCTGCCTGTGGTATTGTTCTGATGGATTTTTCTATATAAAACACTTTTTCATTAAAGAATATTTGTATTGCATTCAGAGCAGACTGCATAAATATCTATTATTAAAAAAAATTGAAACTCAAATCTTTCACGTTGTACTTAGTAGGATTTTTGATTGTGATCCAGCCTATTCAAATAATGGTAGCTGTCTTAATGAGACCTACACTCATTAAATAGTCCATATAACCTGCTGAAGTTTTAAAGTCATCAACTGAATTTGTAGAGGTCATTGGCTGAACACTCAGAACTTGTTTGAAGTAGTAAAGCAACTTTTGGTGACCATGACATCATAGGAGAGTACATAAAGGAATACAGAGAGGCTATTTTGATTTCTGAATTTTAATGACCAAATGAAATCAAGTTGGGAATTGAAAAGGCAGGGTAAAAAAGTAAGAGAGCTCCATCCATGAATAAAAGAGTAGGATTGAGATGATGGCATCTGCTAGTTCCAAGAGCTGATTATCATATGCTTCAGACAAGTTCACTTCCTTCCCTGCAGACAAAATCTCCTCTTTGATGCAACAATTTTAAAATGCAAATCATGTCCAGGTGAATTTAAACATTTAAAGACTATTTATCTGATGTAGCTTAAACATGAATTATTAAAATAAGTTTAAATGCTATCATCTTTTGCATGTAAATTCAAATCTACTTTCTTTCTGGTTTGATACAAATTTTAAGTTTAAAAAACCCAAACACCTAACACCATTTCATAACACAAGAAGAAATCAGGAGGAGTAAGGTGTGCTTAAGTTATTCCTTAAACAGATGTGTTTTGTGTGATCACTGAACCGTCTGGTTCAGGACACTGGGACAGAGAGGGATGGTTTCTCAGCCTGGCTGTCCCTGCTGCTAAATCTCAAACCACAGCCAGAGGTCTCCCAGTAATTTCAAAGATCCAGGATGTTTGGACTTTTTTAACACCACCCAGGCTGGAAGCAAATGCTGTGCATCTATGGCAAAGCAGCTAGTTTTCTGTTTGAACTATCTGTGTTTCTTTAGCTTGAGCAGAATAGAGTTTCAGTTCCTGCAGTTCTTAACAGGAATTTCAGTTCTAAGTTAGATACTTTTCTTCCCTGTCTGAAGTTCTGATTATAGTGGTTGATGCCTTGTGAACTGCTGAAGCCAGACTCACTGCTTTGTGGTCTCTGAATGCAGCTCTGAAACCCCAGCTTTTAAATAGTATGAAGCATTAGTCTCAAACTGTAACAGTTCACAAGGTATCTGCTAAAATCTTGATCTGCTCGAACTGTGAGCCAAAGAGGAACAGGGTGCTGTGTAACATGTCCTTGCTTTAAGGACTGATGTCTTTTTGTCATGACCTGAAGCACTTTAAATGATCCTACTACTTTTCCAAGTTTGTCTTACATCTCTGAGGAGACCTCCCCAGACAATCTCTTCTGTTAAACTGTTTCTCTTTGCAGGGAGGATACTCATGGAAACCCTGGTTCCAAACTGGGTTGTGTCTGCTTGCTGTGTTTGGTTCTCAGTGGACTAGAGGAATACTGGATTGAAGAGCATGTGATTACTGTGTGTATGCCTTGGAGGAATATTTTTGCTCTGTTAATGCATGTTTACATCTTGCAGAGTGAGCTGCTGGCTTTTCTGCCTGTAGACATCCATGTTTCACACCGGGGATATGATGCCTGGAAGACCCCAAACAAAAAAGCCGCACTAATACTCTGAAATCTTTTAATCTGTTCCATCTCCTTTGGGGTCTTGGCTTGCAAATTTGGGGTGTTGTGCATTAGAATAATGTGTTGTATCCAAAGCCTAAACTACTGCTGTTATTCCACAGGAGATGTTGTATAAATAGAACTCTCTTTCTCCTCATGGGGCATTGACCAGATGCTGCTGCTGTGTACAGGCCTGTAGGGACTGCATCTTTGCTCTCTTATCTGTTGCTCCTGACTTGCCTGTAACAAATCCATAAGTTCTTTTCTTTCCTTTTCTTTACTTGCTGCCTCTTCGTTCAAAATTTTGTCCACAAAAAGAAATGAATTGCCCAGAGGCATGAATATAAATGCCCTTGAATAATTTTCTTTCCTGATGAGACCAAAGCAACATGTCTGCCAGTTCAAGTCCTTTTCCTACTCCTTTTCCTGTGTGCTGTCAGACCCATAGCACTCTGCTTTGTCATGGGGTAAGAATGTGTAGAGGTCAGTCACTGCCTCCCAGCTGAGGAGCAGGGGACTTCCAGCTCTGGGAACAGCTTCCTTAGGCACTCTAACACGCCTTTAGTAATCAGCTCATTAAACTCAGGGAGAGCAAGTACATGCTGGGATTTTGACACATAAGACTGATGTAACAAAATTCACAAGTAAGTGCCCATTCCTGTGGGCAGTTGTGTGTTTAACTACTGAAGGCATAGCCTGTTAGCAGGGAAAAAAAGGGGTTTGGAATTGTAATACTTTTTCAAATCTTTCTTGCAATGTCTGTACTTCCTCCCCATTCTGATTGCTTCCACACTGGAATTTTTTTACGGAAAGCATTGGGTGTGTGATGGGTGCTTATGTTGTTACATGTATCTGTACAGTAAGTCAGTACAGCTGTTGGGCAAAAATAGGCTCATGCCTATATCTTAATTTTAATGAAACAAAGACCTAGGAAACATTAAGGACCTAGGAACAACTTCCATTATTGAAGAGAGCACAGAAAACCCTGCTGATAAAGACTGCTTACTGCTGAAAGCCTGCCTTGCAGCACCAGGTTAATTTCTCACTGATATCCCTGTTCAGGTGTTTTGGAAATGCTGCAGAACTTGTAACTCTGATGAAGTTCAGTGATGAAAACTCTTTTTCCATTTCACAGAAAAATCACATTTTCCAAGTTTCCCAACAAATCTTTAACATTCCCCAGATCTATGAAAATGACGGATCCCATCAGTCGAATGAAAACATTAGCCAATAAAATCGGATTAAAGTTGATTTAAAACAGGACCCTGTAATTAGGAAATTCCTGCAAAGTTGTGTGAACTTGTCATTGTAACATCCTCAGGCTACAAGCAGGGTTTGACAGCCCTGCTGGGACAGAATTTGAAGTTGTTAAGCTTCACTAAAACACTTGTTTTTCTGACAGCTCAACAAATTACATCCATAAAAGGCAGCATATAAAGATAAATGTTGTGGACCGTCCATGCCTGATTGTGTTCTGCTTGGCACTGATTTTTTTGATCACCTGTTATATAATCCCTGTTTGAAGCTCCTTCCCCTCTGGGGATGGAAGGAAGTGAAGGGCATTGTTTTTGTATTCCAAGGTACCCTTTGGCTTCAAAGGAGACTAACTACTCATGGAGTAGTTAGTTGGTTGGGAAGTACTGCTAGGTTGGGAAGTACTGCTAGACTAGATGGAATTGAAAGGATATCAAAGGAAAAGTCAGGAGATGCAAACATCTATTTTTGTAAACCTATTGCAGCTGGAATTAGAATGTAGTCGCTCATAGATTCTTTTAGCAGACATAATGCCATTAATTTATTCTTCCTCTCAGTATTAAGAGATCTTACAAAGAAATAAAAAGGCCAAGGTTAGTAATGACAAGTTCTTCACTTAAAAAAGGCATAAGAAAAGAAACCTCAGTGACGTAAAATTCTTTCAGAGCTGATGTAGAACCCCCACTGTTAAAATGAAGGTCTTAATGCAGCTTTAACGGAGCAGAAAGCATTCTGTAAGAGTGCTTTTGAGTAAGAAGATCAATGCCAAGTACATTATTGGACTTTATGAGCTGCTTGAATCTTTAAGGTGCTCTGCAAGGGAAAAGCATGCTACAAGGTTAGTCAAAATTACTTCAGATAGTGCTGCCTTGCTGAAATGTGTTCATGATGTTCCTCAGTCTTTCTTTAAATTCTTAGTGCTTTACATTCTGTGGTATGCAATGGCTTGGTTTGGGTTTTTTTTTATAGGCTGCAGGAAGGTGTGTTGAAAGTTACAACGTGATTTATTTTGGATGTCCATACAAGGGTATATCCTGTAATGGTGCTGTCAGCTTTTGGCACAGGAGGTCAGGGCTTGGGGCTGATGGGTGTAGTCAACATGCAAATAACAGCAGTGAGAATGGACTGGAGACAAAGCAGTTATAGCCCCACTGGGCTCCCTCTGTCTGGACTCCTTTGGGAAATAAAAATGCCGTTTTCAGTCTATTGCATGACGCAAGTCTCAAGCTTGGGCTCAACAGATCCTAGCACCATCTGTTGTCAAGACACGTCTTGATGGCAAGAGTGAGACAAGAAACCTGCCCCAGTAGCCTGTATTTCTGTCAGCTTGGTTATACCAACATAACTGTCTGTAGGGCTGTACTGTAAACTGAGTCAGGGAATAGAATTGGATTTTTAAAATTATCCCCCTCTAATGGTTTTTTTTAGGTGTTGTTCATTCCCCATGTCCCCCCCAGCCCTCGGTACAGGCGCAGCAACAGGGCCATCAGCACTCTTGCCAGGAAAGCTGATTTGCCGAGCACTTCTGTCTCATTAAATGACATAGCCTCTATTGATGCCTGTCATTCACTGCACAATCCTTCAGTTTTGGATTTTAAAGCGTAAATCCTTGCTGTCACAGCTAAAGGATGAGGGGTCAAAGACAGAAGCGAACTCTTACAGCTTCAGCAATGATGCAGCCCTGTGGGAGGCAATCAATCTGTCAGTGTATGTCACAGTGGGTCTTCTGTACTGGGTCATGTCACCCTTGGGCATCTGCAAAGAGCTGGGTTGGTGCAGCAGGTGGTAGTGGTTCATGCAGATGTGCTGTTCCCTGGTCCAGGCTCCTGGAAGTGATGATTTCTTCATCCTTAACTCCTTTTTCCTTAGATAACTTTCTCAAGGGGAAAACTGCAGCATAAGAGTTAGTTCAGAGGTGGTTGTGAAAGTGGCTGTGATGTTCTAAGGGAGGTGGAAGAGACAGCAAGGACAGGACTTACAGGAGCAACAGATTTGTTACTCTTTGGTAACTAAATGGGGTGGGGAAGATGCTGTACTAGGACATGATTCTGAACACTGTAAACCCCCCAGCAGATCAGGAACTAAGGACTGCACTCTGTAGAGCCATTGATGGACCGTGTGTGCTAAGCCAGCTTCACAGAGCTTTTGTGAAGGGAAGCTGGGTCTTACAAGCAACAAATTATTAGTAGTAAGCAGCAGCAGGATAAAAGAGATTGCTTATATGGCTCTGTAACTAGTTAAAGAATCAGAGGTAATGATGAAATGGGCTTTCTTAATGAAGATGAGGTGTTAGTGCAGTTTCCTGTTTGAGCTGAGAATTTTAATCTAATCAAGTTCAGTAAAAACCAGAATCTGACAGAAGTGCAGAAGGACTTTGTGATGGTGAGTGTTAAACTGTTAGGTTAAATACTTCATGGGAAAATGTGGAGTCAGAAACAAATAAATGTGGGATCTGAGTCAGTGGTGTATCAGAGCTGAGAGAGTTGAGCTCTGAAGTTACTAGAAAGGTAGGTATGGCCTGTGGTGAGAGGGAATTGGTCTTGCAACACAGTAGATACCTAGAGAAATCTTGGAAACGGCCCAGTTTCTGAGGAGGGTTTAGGCTTAAACCTGGGGTGGTGCTGCTATTCAGCAAATCCCAATGCCAGCAGGGAGTAGAGGGGCCCATGCTGAGACTGGTTGATGCACAGATATTGACAAGCACATAGGAAAAGTGAACCCTTTGAATAAACTGATCTGCAAGCTTGGTGTCTTCCCCAGAGTTTATTCAAGAAACAGCTTTCTCCAGCTTTGCACTCACTTGTTAACTGCATGAGGTAATCCTCTACCCACTCGGCCATGAGAATGCACTTTCCGTTAAAGAAACCCAGTTTTTTGGATAAAAGCTGAAATAACAGGTTTTGGATTTGATGGTTTCTGAGAAGCAACTTTTACATCTAGGGTTGGAATGCAGAGTGCTTCTAGCTCCATCACTCCCAGAATCTGCTATCCATCCGTGACTCTCAGACAGCTGCTGTTGGTTGATCCTGCCTGCCTCCTTTGGATTACCAGTGTGAGTGTGGGGATGGAGAAATGAAGGAATTTAAAGCTTGCCTTGTTTAACCTAGCTAAACAAAGGACAGAAATCAATATATTTGTTCTCTGTAATGAATAAGAAGGCCAGACATGATAAAAGAGAAGAACCAAGTAAAGAACAATTTTGGAGTTGGTCTAAAGTGGCTATGGATGTATTTCTGCTGGAAGTGTGGGGAAGGTTCTTTCACCCTTACAGCAGTAGGTCTGGAATGGTGTGGCAATCAGTCACGGGAACGAGATCACAGCAAGATGGTGCTTATAAAGGGGCTGTAAAAAATTTGTCTATAGCAAATGCCACATAAAAACTCATCCAGTCCTGCTACTGTGTGAAAAGGTAAGATAAAAGTTGTTAATAAATTAGTGTTTAGAACAATGTTATCACCTTGGAAGATGGAAAATAGAAAATTGTTTTTACTGAGGGGGTGAGCTGCACACCTGGTTAAATCTCCCAGGCATACAACCTCATTAGAGCTATGCTTGACTGCTTATTCATTTGTGGCATTTGTGATTAAATGCTTAGGAAGACAAGACTCATTTAGTATTCCCTGGTGAGCATTTGGTTCAGGCATTATGATTTTGATGGAAACGCAGCTGTTGACCAACACTGAATTTAGCTGTATTGTGAAAGAAAGAGCTGATCACAAGCAGTGGGTAACAACTGAAAGAAGAGGATAAGAGGATCCTATGACTCTTACCAAGAAGGAGCTGGGAAATACTCTCACTTCCTCCTCCTTTAGTACCTGCTCATAAGCTCCTAGTTGGGAGCAAGCTGACATTTTTAGCTGGGCTCAGGATCCTGCCTAGGTGAATAGCCTGTCATGTTTAATTACTCTTTAAGAACTGGAATGAAATTTGGGCAAACTGAAGGCGATGAGACAGAACTGTGCAGCGTAGTAAGCATCTGTGAAGCATTCAATTACAATGCCTTTTGGGAATTTGATTGGAATAGATTTTTGTATTTTATAACCTAAGTGGGGTATTGCTTTATTAAGTGCAGTTTTTATTTGGCCCCTGACCAGTGCTGCTAACGCCTCTTGAAAGAAATGGTAGTCTGTGATGCTACTACCAGGAGATCTGTGAATGTAAATCTAACTTTATACCATGTCTTTAGATTTTTTGAAACTGAGCAGGGTTTCAATTCTTCCTGATCAAGAATAATCTCAGAGCAGTGAAAGCAGAATGAGCATTTCCCCTCATTTTACTCTGAGTACAGGATCGCAAGTTTAGCCAGTGCTGATGTTGCAGACACAATGCTGATAGAATTCTTTTCTAGTAATTGAAACTAGTGTCCTGATTGCAATTTGTAGTCATTCTGTTAATCCTAACCACATACTCTTCTCATTTTTATCATAATTTTCTTCTGTAGTTTCAGTAGATGATAATCTTATTTTCACTTCCTAATAACCTGGTACACAGCCTGGACAGACACCGTTCAAGAAACTTCTGCTTTTGATGTAGATATGGATAAAAACACTATCAGCAGGAGTATTTAAGTGCCTCTGATGCCCTGATATTCAACAAATTAGAGATATCTGATAGGGTCCCTCTAGAGCTTTCTGAATTTAATTTTCTTTTCAAGGTCTTGAACTCAACACTTTAAGGCCTTGGCCATAATTATTCTCTTTGGAAAGTTGCAGAAATTCTGTATGTGCATCTAAGGGCACAGTTTCACCCTTCACTAATAAGAATCAAAAAGAAAAGGATTTCAGTAGTTATGGTAGGCTATGATAAAATACTTATCACATAAATCTGTGTGGCTTAGAGGCAATAAAATTAAGAAGCAGCTGATGAAATGTGCTGTAGATTGAATTTGCTGCTAATGATCATGAGCCTGCTTGAGCCAAGTGCTTTTTCTCTTCATGCATGCCTTGGGAAGTGCTGAACCAATGAGTTATTCTTACCAAGAGCAAAGGGTAACATCTACTGCTCTATTTTCTATTCAGTGTGTTTTTATTGGATGTAAAACAGTTGCAGAGAAAGTAATAGAAATACCGCACGACTGAGAAAAAAGAATCTGCAGATTTTATTGCATTCATCCAATCACTGACATTGCAGCCCTGACTGTAAATCTCTGGACACAGACTGACTTCATGTGAGGTTTCTCAGTAGCCTCCCATAGGAGTTGTCAGACAAGGTCATAACTGAGGTCTGTTCAACCCACCATCCTGTCTTCAACAGTGGTAGGGATCAAATGCTTCAGGGAAACGTGGAGCAAGGATTTCGATGTCTTAGGACCCATCTTCCTACTACAGCCCATCCTGGTCTACAGTAGAGAAGGCTTGGATGTACTAAGCATTGTGATCTCTAAATGCTTGATGCTGCTGATCGTCCTCAAAAGACCTGGATGAGAAAGCAGGAACCTTGGAGGACACTCAGCTCCTCTTTGGTGACTCAGCACGAATCTAAGTTGCTTTGAGCTTGTTTTTTCCTGAAGGGGTATTTTAGATAGTGGTACAGTGCCATCTGTAGGGAAGTATTTAAAGAAGCACAGAAAGACATAAACTGGAATGACTGTGTGGGAATACAGATGGTAAAGGGCATGTCCCAGCGCTTCCCATTCAGCCACAGTATACTGTATTGCATACACACTTGGATTTTAGAGGAATAAGCTACACTTGTGCACCCATTAGGCTCTGTGCTGCCTGTTGGCCCCAGGATACCCCATATGTGAAAGTCTGACAGCCAACCTGAACTAAACCAAAAAGTGATCAGAAGCTGAAGAGTTTCTAAATGGAGTTGAAAGTTCCACAAACCTGGAGTTTCAGTTACAGATTTTTTTGTGAGATGATTTAAGTGAAATGCTGGTGTAGCAAAGATGTAACTTCTCTGTCTGGGTTCTGGTGTGAGCTTAGCAAAAGCATGTAAGTCCCCAGTGAAATCCAAATAGTCATAGACTGGCAATAAAACAGGGTTGTGGATTTCAATGTCCCCCACATGGCCATGCAGTGCTTCTGGTACAGATTGTGACATTGCCTCTGTAGCTGAGCCTGAGCACAGCCCACACATTCCTTTGATTCACTTTGCAGGTCTGTGCTGAGTGGGCACCTGAGGGCTGTTTGTAAGTATTTCAGGGGTATAATAACCTAGGGGAGAAAGTTTCCACTTGGTGCTGCTGGGACAAATATAGATGATGCTAAATAAAGAGGAATGCAGGCTGAGATCATCTGCAACATGGGAAATCAAAATTGCTTTGCAATCATGAGTGACAAATGGAGTTTCTCTTTCAAGATATCAAGATATTCTTTTGAGAATTTGAGAATATCAGCCATCTAAAGAACTTCTCTTCACCTTTCTCCTCAAATAATATATGTACGTAGGAAGGTTAAGATGGTACTTCCCACACAACATGCCTGATTTTTTTCATTTGCCCAGATGTCAGCTTTCTGTCTTTTCCATTTATTGTCTTTGTATGTGAGGCTCTGAAAACACATGACAAATATTACTCTTACATCTCACGGATTTGTTCTAGGAAGAATTATACAGCTCTTCAGGCAAGCCCTCCAGACTCCTGATTGGGGGCATATAAAGTGTTGGTATAGAGACATGCTGGCTTTAAGTCTACTGCCATTTAATGAGTTCTGGTGGTCCCGGTGTGCTAAGCAGTGTGTTAAATGCTAAATGCCCTCATCACTTTGAGAGAGAGGGCTCTTAACAAGGGCTGGCAAATGACTGTTTCATTTGCAGTCTTTGTCTTAGAGGGAATTTGTCATCTTAATTTGGGTGCCCTGTGTCACCATAAAGAGGCTGCAGAGTAGACTCTGTGGTCTGCAGCAGAACCAAGGCATTTCAGACTCTGTGCCTGCCTGATTAAATGCAATTGCTCTGAGTACTGAAATGGCTTTTCCCATGCTGAGGATGGAGTTAAGTACCTGGACAGGTGCTGTCTGGACCTCAAGTTTCATGTTTGATGTGCTGAAGAAGGTAATGCTTCCCCTTTGCTTGATTCCTGCCCTCTGTTCCCCAGACCCTCACTGAACTGGCACATTTTGTCATCGCTGAATAATATGTTCCTGTGCCTGATATTTGTGGAGAATTGGAGGTGGCATTGGACAAGTTCCTTTCAGAGCTCTTAAAGACTTTCTCCTGGATCCTGTGAGGTAGTTGAATGTTTGTTTTTTCAGATCTCTACAGGACCAGCTGAAGGCAATAGCTCAGGTTTTCCTTTTCAGCTATCCTAAGGTCCCTGATAGTGAGCTCTTCCAAGGGAGGAGTTTTGTACCTTGTATATGCACAGAGTTGTGTTTTGAAGGAAGCAGTTGGGCAAAATCCTCTACTCGCCAAGCAGATGGGACAAAACATTAGGTAGGAGCTCTTTGGATGGAAATGCAGGACTCCTTATGTTGACAAAAGTCTGCTTATGCTTTGATTGTTTCTTCAGGAGAAAGAGGAAAACTGTCAGCTTCCAGGAAAATGAGAGGAATTTTCTAGTTATTTTGACACTTGAGATTACCCAAAAGTTACTGCTCTAGCAAGGATCTCTGTAATATTGTTAATGCAAAACTGCATTTTAGTGAAATCTTGATATTAAGCAGTTGGGGATATGCAAGTTGTGCTGAATTCTTTTGTCTTCCATCTTAGAAAACAGCTTAGGAATTCTAGTTTAAAGCATCGATGATTCTGTGTTTTAATGAAAAATCTCACAAAGTTAGATCCAAACCCACAATTAGATATTTGAGTAGACAGACTCTATTTTTTGAAAGCCAGCTTTCAAGTTAACTTGGGATCTGCATGGGAAAGGGGTTTTTATTCTCCATTACCAAGTCAGACCTACCAATTTTCTTGTCAATGGGATGTTTTATAAATTAGTGCATTTTGCAAGAGAGGGTCAGGAAAGTGTCAGCTTAAGGTTTATGATGGAAACCCAGTGACCTCTTGGCTCTGGAGGGACTGCTGTTCCTTCATAGTGAGATTCAAGGAGTGTAGATTCCCTGGTGGCTCAGGGAGTGTGGGCTTCAGTGTCTCTCACCTGAGTATCCAGCACCGGACAGGCTGCAAAGGGAAGAGTGCACATGCAGATGTGAATAGGATGAAGTCCTCTGGCTGGAAGGTCACTGACTTCTTCTTGGAGGCTGTGAGACTGCTGGGAGCAGAACAGCTGCGAGCTCTGAAACCTCAATGCCTACGGAGACGGGGGAAAATAAAAGTAGTGCACCTTGACGCCAGCAGTGCAGGACTAAATGGCTGTGAATGGAACAACTTACCGGCAACATTTTCCATTTGCAGCTCCATGTTGAGGTAATTAGCCCAAATGAACTCAAACTGCTGGAAAACTGCAAGAGCAATGGAAAATAAAAAGGTCACCATGCATTACAAGGGTTAAACAGCTGCACTTGAATACCTGCAGAGCTCTCTGCATTAAAGGGAAAACTTCCATTCAATAGGCCTAATAACTCTCAAAAGAACTTCTGAATGCTTATAACTTTTGCTTGCCTCTCTTCATTTCATTGCTTGAATCAGAATTGTTTATACTTCTCCTTACGTTTGCTTTGAGCTTCATGGTTGGTGAAAAATTCGTCAGGGAAGAGTTCAGTCTACCCCATAATTATGTGTGTTAGGGCCTGGTTTCAACAACCATGCCAAAAGTAACAAACAGCACAGTGGTCCCTCTTCAGCACCCTCTCCCACCAGCCTTCATTTTTGAAATAGCTTAAATTATTTTTTAAAAAGAGGACAAAGCAGTATGTGTAAGTTGACATTTCCCGTTAGTTTTCTGCTCCAGGCTTTCTTCTTTAAAAGGCCAAAATTGTGAGCTTTGGCTTTGAAATTTTGTTTTAGCTTGGTTAGAAATCTGATATTTAGCACTGGTAAGGTGAATAGGGGAGCTGGTGTAGATGGGTATGTCCTGAGTGTGTTTTTCTGCCATGAGCTCTGTGGAGTGTTTTCCATGGAGGAGACTAAGCTCACAGGTATCAGTTGATGCTGTTGCTTTCTGAGACTAAGAAGAGGATTAGAGTAAAGAGGCTTTCAGTAACTGAGCATAATTGCACTAGAGCCCTTCATAGTAGAAATAGAAAACTGCTGATGAGAAGTTACAAGGGCATCGGAAGGGATATTGGATTTGGAAAGCCAACTTACATGCACACATACTCTCGCTTAAAATCTGTTACTTTCTAACTCTACTAAAGGGAAAGTGTGAGCATTTGTATTGTTTGATCTACTGTGCTGTTGCTCTCACATAGACTGGAGGCTTTGCTTTGCTATCTCTGTTTACCTGCGGGTGTGTTATTTTTAGTGAAGTGGAGCTAGCGAAGAGAGCTCTCAGTTTTGTCCATTTGATAATTCTCTGCTTTGTTTAATTTCTATCTCTGTTCCTTAATCCAGTGTGACTGTTTTTAACACTGTAGGTGTGTTCTTTACCATGAGCAGCTCTACAGTTTTCAGCCTGAGTACTGAAGACAGTAAAAGTGAAGAAGTGATCTACAAGCCCTCAAGTAGAGCCCTCTCTTCCTTTGTCTCCTCTCACCCCTCTTCAGTTCAGATTTGTTGCTAGGAGGTGGAATTTGCACCTTGTCTGTGCCTTGGTTTCCCCCCCACCATATGATAGGCTTGTGACAAGCAGTTCTGATCATTTCCAGTGAGGGATTATAAGGAGAGGAAATTCATACACAGCTCAAATTCTTAAAAACGTGGAGAAAAATATCAGGGGCTGTATCTACAACTGTGTTAGAGACAAGTGAGCCATGACAGATTTCTCATCAGCTCTTGAGTGTTCTTACAGCCCCAACTGGAGATTATTTCTCCCTGAAAATTTATCAGAAAAACTGAGCCAGAATCAATGGTGGTGGTTTGTATTTCCAAGGGGCTCTGTCTCAATAGTGTGGGTTTTCTCTCAGAAAACTTTCTGGCAGCTGCGGGTACTCATAACCCAGAGAGTCCTTAACATGCCCTAGCTGATCTTTCAGCTTGTTATTAGAGAACAAGGACTTGCATCTTGCTGCATGCAATGGAGCAGTTGATCATCACCTGATACGTGTCTGGTGCTCCCAGATACTAATACAATACAGAAAATTCTTTGTAATGAGTGAGTGCATGCTTACCACATGTCCTTCTTTGAAGGAACAGTAATAAAAAAAATAGGGTTCCATTCTGGTATGTGTAAAGAAAAGTCATCAATTTGAAATATGGTTGGTCATATTTGTATGTGCACTTCTACCCTTGAGTCCTCATATTTTTCTGATTTAAATAACAAATTCCTATTTTGTGTGTTGCTGTGTCTGTCCCACCCTGTCCACCCCAGTACTTTTCCATACCTGTTCTAGTGGTGAGTCAAAATGGTGATCTTCTTTTCCCAGATGATGCAGAACCCAAAACTTGTGTTTTGCTTTTTCCCTACACTTTGAGAAATGTCATTTGTTGAGGTGGGGAAAAATGTTTTGTGTCTACTTACAAATAAGATGTGAGACTGAGTGACTGAAAGTTCTTTTAGGAAAACAGTTCAATCTTATACTGACTTAGACCTGATAAGAAAGCTTATCTGTGCACACTTGAGAAGCCACAGCAGGTCCAGTGACTTCTCCTACCATGTATTTGCATTGGCAAGGGACTGTTCCATCACTCCGTGTAAACTAAACCACCATCACTCAACAACTGAACACAGCTGCAAGAGGCATCTATGCACTTCTGCTTTTGAGTTCATGGCCATACTGGTACAAGTTGGGATGGTGAATGAGCAGTCCTGCAGGGCACGTGCCACACATGCAGTCCCTTTACCCCTGTGAATCTGTATCTGGGCAGGGAGTGAGACATCTCCGTTCAAAGACATCAGTGTGGCTGCAGTGCAGTGTATCATATCCCTGCATTCAAACCTTCTCTGCCTAGAGAGCTGCAAAGAGAAGTGTTGGAAAAAGTAAAAAACAAAAAGCCTCTTTCTGCATAATTTGGGGTAAACTGTCTGATAAAAATTACTTTCCCAGGTGGAATTTTCTAACATTTTCTGGTTTGTCTAGGTTTAGGGTATGTGCCAAGTTTTGGCTACTCTGATATGGAGGAGAGAGTATCTGTGCCTCTTCCTCAGTAATCTCAGTCTGTGAAGTTTGATTTGTTTGGTTTGCTAACCTAGTGCTGTTACACAGGACTTGCACTTCATAGAGCAAAAGCTGAACAGAGGGATTGATGAGCTGAGAGAATCCCAGGGCTGGCTATCCCAGCTATAACTGACACATTTGTAATTCCCTCTCTCTCTTTGCCTGAAAATCATAGAATGGGCCATGACTTCATGTACGAGCAATCTCTAGGAATATGTTGAAGCAGAGTCCAAAGCAGAAGTCTCTTGCTTTTCATTTTAGGCTACTGAGGTCCCTACTGTGTTGTCTTCCTCAGAACTAGCACGCTAAACCCTTATGCTTGGAATGATGTTCGTCAAAACCCCCATATACACTCCCTTCTTCCTGCATATCCAACCCTTTGGAGAGGTAGTCCCTTATCATAGAATAGTTTGATTTGGAAGGGATGTTTAAAGATTGTCTAGTCCATGTATCTAAAGACCACAGCAAGCACCAAATTTCAGTGCCGTGTCCTGCCTGCCAAGCAGTGATCCTGCATTGGAGTGGAGCAGGGACATTTCACTGGAAAGCCCCATGTACTGAGACTTGGGCAGCTTTCAGTCTGGTACTCCGTGTGCTGGGGCCTTCTCTCATTGGGAGCAACAGGTCACATTCCTACCCAGCTCTTACTCTAAAGCAGGGGGCTTTGGTTGCCAAATAAATCTTTTCAGGCAGGAAGGAATGTTTTGTGGAGGGGATTTACCTGTTAGTGGATTAGGCTATCCCAGAGTCAGTGGCCTTGCCAGCTCCAAAGAACCTGCCCACTGCTGCCTACTTTGAAAGCTATTCTGTCTTGCTTCTCTTGCAACCACGCTCTGCAGAACTCGGCTGCTAGTGGGGATTTTTGTTTCCCCAAAGTCTTGAGCAGGTAAGCCTAGGAAAGGTGCTGGTCAGGACTGCTGTTTTTAGGGATATTGTTATATCTTCCAGATGGAAGACCAGAGCCAAACTCCAGTAAGACTTTACAGCATGTCATCAATTCTTAAGTTGTCCCAGGACCTCTGAATGACCAACTGTCAATTAACTCTGACCTCTTGTGGTTTCAAAATCTGCATCCAAATGCTGTGGTTGGACTCTCTCTCTCAAACTGCTGACTGCAGTTGCTATTTTTAAGCAGGGATGGAAGGCTGTGATCTTCTGGTATTCATTAGCTTTCCCCATTGCCACTCTGCCCAGCTCCTTCCCCATCCATCAGGGACACAGCTGTGTTAGCATGGATGGCTCATCTGTTCATCACTGTTGTGGCACAGCAGGGTTGCAGCTTGATGTACCTGTGCTGCCTTTATGTGGTGCTAAAGCCTCTCCAAGTGGGCTCATTGACTTAGGAAGCAACTTCCAAGCCCAAACTGCCTGGTCTTGGTGTTTTCTTCCTTCACTGTGGCTTGCCCTTCCTCTACTGTTCATGTTTTTGTTTTTCTTGGGAATGTCCAGTGGTGTGTTTGACCTCCTATGGGTCAGGGTAGAGCTACAGGCGTTCCTGTAGCTCCTTGCTCAGCTGTCTGGCTGCCCACACCACGCTTGTTTTCCCATGGCAGCTGACCACCTGCTGGTGTCCAGCTCAGCCTGTCCACCGTCCGAGCGCTCGGCAGAAACCCCAGGGGCTTTAGTTCTCCTTACAAAGCGCTAACTCGATTATTGGACTTGGGATTAAAGTAAAGGCTCTGGGAGCACAGCACAGATCACAGCGTTAGTCCACTGAGACGTGTGCCTAGCAGCAGGGGTGTGTTTCCTTTTGGTTTCATATTGGATTAGAAATGCTTTCTTTTGGGGGCCAGATTGTCATTCTCAGACACTGTAGTCAGTCTTACTATCAGCCCCATGAAGACTAAATGTCTAAAGGAAGTGACAGAAATAGATATGTTTGTTTCCAAAACAAAACCTTTTGGTCCAGAGAAAAGATACCTGCCTCTTGGGAAAGAGGAGAAGGCTCCCATCTCTCCTACTTGTCTGAGCTCAAGGTCTCTTGTCCTTTGTCTTCAACTTGTTTCCCATCGCTTATCATTTACTAGAAAAACATTCCAGCATCTGTGCAATGCTAGACCACCAAAAAAGATGAAGAAGAGATGGATGCACTGCTGCTTCTCTATTTATAGGAAGAGAGAGATGAACCAAAAATGAGATGGGAAAATTCAAATCTTTAAATACTCTCGGAGAAATGGATGGAAAAAGGGCTGCATTCATTGTTCACATGGTCCAGGAGACTTTCTCATGAATAGCTTGGCATAACCCCATGGGCAGCTCTCTCATATGACCAGGGGGATTTCTGTGTACAAACCCTCTTTATTTGATCTTACTATATCAAATAACATATTTGTTGTATCTTACTTGCTCCAGCAAGTAACTGCTACAGCAGTTTTCTTGTCCTAACATGTTCTTAACTTCCATCTTGGTGCTTTCTATGCTCATCTTCCAGTGTAACTCACATACCACTCTTAGCACTTCTGATCATCTCACTTTTATTCGTGCTCTTCTTTCTATCTTAGGTTTGCACATTTTCAGTCCAGTCACCATTTCATAATCCCTTAAATATTGAAGATACTCCATCTCCTTTGAGAACAGCAGGCTTCTCTTAAGACATTCTTTTTCTCCTGTCAGATCAGTGAAATCTCTCTCAAGTTACTTTCTTGCTGTGTTTCCCCTTGCCATTTTTGAGCCTATCTCCAAGAGCACCATAATTTTCTCTCAGACCTCCTCTGCTAATCAAGTTTTACTAGCCCCGGTGTTTGGAAAAACACATATTCTCCTATATTTGATGACGAAATTGCTACAGTATTTGCTTGCAGATCAATGGTTGTTCTAGATTAAAGATTTGAACCTGATGTACTCTGCTCTGCCATCAGAGGCTGGCTCAGACCCATTGCAAGGGGAGAAGGAACTGTTTTGAGTCTGGGCTTTTTCATGGCAAGGTGTTAAAATGGGAGATGGAAGGGTAGAGTGTGATGTTGCCTTGAGTGCAGTGAGGAATTTAAGGCCCATGACAGAGGGTGGGAACCAAGAGCTTGTTATTGCAGGTGAATGCAGGGTGGCCAAGAGCTTCCCATTTGTTCTTGGACCATTTTAAATGTCTCGCCCCTTCACATCAAGAGCAGCATCAACCTCAGCTGTGCCTTCTGCCACATGCTCTTTCACACTGCTCCTTTTGTTCATAAAATATTTGTTAGCATTACCAGCAAAGCCTTCCCTCAGATCTCATCTCTTGTGATTCCAGTGGGAAGCAGCCATTTCACAATGGCCATGCCACCAGGCCAGTTTGCTGATATTTATATCTACTGGAATGGTATGTGTGATGAAACACATCAGTGCTAGAAACAATCATACTCTCCCTGCTATCGCCTTCCTGCTCCTTCCATCGCCTGCTCCCGTGCCCCCAGTGAGGCTGGGGAATGCTGGCCTCTCTCCTTCTTGCATTGCCATGGCTCCCATGTGGATTATTGTACAGAAGCAGGCAAATTACTAGGTACTCTAATGACCTGGGGCAGAGATGGTGGTTTGAGCACTGATTCAAATGCTCCCGCAGTGGAAATAACATGAATCCAATTTGCAATTCTCAGAGTTCCTCCCTTTCCTCTCTTCCTCCTCTGTGATATTGTGTTTCTGTTGATAATTCTCTAAATGCTGCCTTTAACAAAACCACTGTCGCCATTCCCTAATTTCAGCTTCAGCTTTCCTTAGAAATGCACTCGTGTGGGATCCAGCACTCAGTGTTTCTCTCAGGGTTGTGTTTGCTCTCCCTTTCTGCCCAGGGCTCTCTGTTTTGTGACCAGCACTCCGTGATCTCTCTGGCCTGCAGCTCTTTTGCTGCTGAGTTCTGTCATTTGACCACTCTGTGTGGTGCTTGGTCTCTATGTTCGTCATGTAACCTCAAGCTAAAGTCACTAGGAAGAATATCTTTATTGTGCAGGGACCTGTAACAATTTGATTTCAGGCTTTAATGTCTTGGTTATTATATACTGTAAGGAAGATTGCTTAATATTTTCCAGAAAATTATTCAGTGCGGTGAATTTATTTTTTTTTTAGCTTGCATCCAAGGACTATTTCAGACATCTCAATAAAAGGTATCTTAAAAACAATAAGCTTTTTGTCAGTAGAGAGCTCAGTATTACAGGGTTCTGCATTCCCACTGAGCATTTTTAGCAGTCCATAAATTGAAAAAGGTTGAAGACCATTGTTGCAGACAATTTGGCAAGTCATTTTCTTTGAGTTGTTACACTGCATAAATATTTTACTGTCCTGCCAAGAGCTGTTGTTCTGCCAGACATGTCATCATCTCAATGAATAATAGATCTGAGCTCCTGATCACTTGTGGTCTTGAAAGAACTTGGTGTTCCTGTGAAGCTGGGTAGATGTGCAGTTCCTGGTCCCAGGATCTAGAACTATTCTTGTTCTGTGTTCACCACACTGATCCAGTCTTGCTCTAGGTTAGAGGGTGGTACCCTTGCCTTGTGCCCTGAATAGCTGAACCTATTACATAGTTAATAATTTCCAGCCATCGAGATGGTGATAATGCTGTGAAGTGGGACAGAGATCTGTAATGTTTTGGTAAGGAAACCTTGACATTTTACTGTTTCAGTTGCGCAATTGAGTTTATTCATCCTTGGCTTTTACAATTATTCATCCATTGGCTTTTACAATTGTTTGATGCAACAGGAGTTACAGGGGAAGAGAGGAGGAAACTTAGCATCAACAGCTTCTTGGTAAGAAGGGAATCCAGTTGCCATGGAAATAAGAAGGTGAGATACCACCAGCCCTTAAAGATTGAAAGAAATATTGTTATTTCTGTAAAGCCATCTGCCACTCCTGTTACACACAGCTATTGCCTGAGTCCCTCCACTAAACTCCATGAATAGTGGTTTAAATTAGTTTAATTTAGAAAAAACCTTGATCTGCTAGTTGTTCAGGTCACACAAGTGTTCTTTTTATTGATGGTAATTGTTGTGGAACTACTACAAAAATGTGTGGCCTTTATTGCTGAAAATTCTCCTTCTCACGAAAGCCAGGATTTTATACTCATCAAGGAAGGCATTCAAGCAGGGGATTTGGGCTATGTTAGAACAGGCTCTTGTGACAGTTTCAGGTAGCGTAGTAATAGTGCTCTGAGTGGATAGGATAGTGCTTGAGCAGATGTGATGAGATGGGTTTGATAGTTGGGGTATTCTTCATCCATTTTACTAATTCCCCTGGAGGCACGGAAAAAGTATTTAGATTTTACCTCTTTAAAAAATGTCTCTTATATTTTCTGCTTGTTTTGTTTCCCTCAGCTTAAACACAAAATGTATTAGTCAATTTTACATTCATCTTCTGGTTAAATGCAAAAAACGTGGTGTTTGGGACACCAAACCATGGAGGAATAATTAGAGAGTAAAAGTCAAACCTTTCAGACTTCTGTGAATAAGTCTTGAAGAACTTTTGTCACCTTCATGTAACTGCCAAAATACATTTTTTTTCATGCAGATGGCGCATTACAGTGTGGAGCACTCTCAGAAGGGCAACACTTTTGGTAGTCATTTGAAATGCTTTATCATAGGGAAGATAATGGTCTCCTGGCTCCCCAGAAGATGGGCTTTGGAAGAGGACCCCAGAAGGACCTGTTTGTGCCTCTCTTCTTATGGTTCACGACAGATTTTGTTGGAATGCAGGAGGAAATAAAAGGGAAAAGAGTGAACTAGATGTCTCTTCAGTGAGAGCCTCTTGGACTTGTCTCCTCGTTTGTTTATTTTGTTGTGTATTTCTTGTGTCAGAGAAGTTCTCAAGGGAATTTACCATTCAGCGTTTCACGCAGAGATTATCATAAATCCAAGAGGTTTTTTTCTGCTTTGTGTACTTTATGGCAAAGCTCCCTGGAACTTCAGTTCTTTTTGTTGTTGTTGTTGTGTGTGACTTCAGTTCCATGAACTAATATTAGTTATACAGTGAGGAGACGTCTATATATAAACACAGAGTTTTGTATGTTTCCATATATACTCATGTTTCTATATATAAGCAAAATCCTTTCATAGGAATATTTAAAAATATGTGTCACATTTTGCTGTGTATTTTATGGTGGGAAAGTGTAATCGGAAAAAATGCATTTAGATCTTGTGGGACAGTAAGGTAAAATAGCTACTTGTGTGAACTGGCTCTTTTTTTAGATGCAGGCACTACAGAAATAGCCAAGCGATAGCCCCTCTGTGAACTCCAAATGCATTTCCTTTTGCCAGGGCTCACTGGTCTGTTTGTCTAACCCTTGTAAGGACAGAGATGCAGTGACTGTGGCCAGGCTCCTGGATCCTGGAAGGACGGGGACCTTCCCAAATGAACCTGTTGAGATGCAGAGCACTGGATCATACATAGTCTGTAATATTTAGACTAAATGTGTATTTGAGCTCTACTTGGAAATACGTGGTGTTTCTACTAAATTGTGCATGGTATAAAGTCAGGGTTTATATAATTGTTTTTATTAATGGCTTTCTAGCAAATTTGTTTGGGTTTTGTTCTTTTCTCTTGTGAAGAAATTACAATCTCTTCCTGTAAGTGGAAATCATAGCAATATTTTGAAGTTTGTTGTCTTCTGTCATTTGGGGACTGGCATAGGATCTGAACTGCTGCTGCTGTGAAGGAGGCTGCTTCAGGGGATGGGTGGGGGTTTTTGTGTCTGGTTATTTTTATTTGGCTTGGTTGGGATTTTGTGTAGTTTATTTTTAATCAGTTTGTTGTTTATTTTTTTTTCCTTACCTACCTTAGTCTTCCATAGCTTTAGAAGTAATTGATTTGGAAAAGTCAGAAATATCATGTTTCTGTAAGTTTCATGAAAATGTGGTTTGTGGCTAAGAGAGGAGATTTTTCCTATTGCTTCCTCTGAGGCAGAGATGAGAGCTCAGCCCTGACCTGTTCTGTGCAGACAGCATCACTTGGTTGTAGCTGCCTTTGTGGAGGGACCTTCCTTGAACAAACAGAAGATGCAGGAAGAAATTCAAGAGTTGCAGACCCCAATAAAGAGTCTGGCTGGGAATCTTTCATTTTCCAAACTCTCGTGCCCCAGTCTGTGGATATTCTCCTGTGAACCACTAACAGTGACAGACATCCGTTCTGCTATTGTTAATATGCTAGATAAATACTGTTGTTTATACTATAGATTTAATTGCAAGTCCTCAGAGCCTAGTAGACTGTTTTTCTGGTTGGGGTTTGTGCTGCCGTGGCATACCCAGAATGTTTGGATTTGCAAGCAGTCACGGAAGATAACAGTGAAGCATGTGTATTGTATGTTGCGTGACCTTGTTGTCCATGTCTCTTCTAGCAGAAGTTTGAGCTGTTTTACTTTAGTGTTTATTGGGATGTAGAAGAACTCAGCCTAATCCTAGCTAAAAATAAACAAAAGCAAGGCAGAAGTCACAGCAATAGGACACTGTTTCTCTGAGGCCATTTCCATGGTCAGAGTGGTTTTGGGATGCAGGGATGCTGGTAATACATTCTTAGTGTGGGTACAGTTTTGTGGGTAAAGCTGTACGGATTGCATGAGTTTTAATTCATCCTCTGCCCTCACAAGGGACACTAAACTGCCCTGTGCCAGTGGGTTCAACCATGGTAATTGAGGTTGCCTCCATAGCTAGTGGAGTTATGCTTCACTGTAGCTCTTGTGAGTGTGGCAGGAGTTGTTGAGTACATCACGTGAATGGATTGAAGCTGCGTGTACCAGATGATTCACACAGACGCTTGTGAGCCCTTGTTATCCTGAGATACCTGGATGCAATGCTATTACATGGTGTTAGTATAAGAGCTTAGACAGCTCTAAGTATTAGGCTTAGACAAAATCACTGAGATGCTCTAACACACACATTTACAAAGGTGAACATCTTGAAAGACAGTAGAGACCTGTCCCTTGCCAGGAGATTAAATGAGTGTTCTGCTTAGATCAATAGCCCCATTCCCTATAAGAAGCTATACCACAAAGCTTGTTCTTGAGTAAAATTGTCAAAATAAACAGTCTCAGAAGTCAGGGATATTAAAGCTGATATTTAGGTTAGCTGTGAGCAAAAACAGATTAATTTTGGATAGGGTGAAATAATGATAAATACTTCTGCAGAATAATAAAGAAAACAGGGCTGTCTCTACTATATCTTCCCTGAGCTAAGCATCATGAAAGAAATACTATTCCCACAGAATTCCTGTTATATCACTAAAATATTACAGCTCTTCACTTCATGTAAATATTTGACAAGGAGAATTTGAATAATATTGTACTGTAGGTGTGAGTCACATGTCATCCTCTGTCATCAATACCCAGCAGCTGGAAAGCTGTTGAGCAATCGTGATTTAGTCTTCTGGAGTAAAGGAGCTCTTTATCACAGTAAAAATAGCAAGTGGCAAGTTCACAAATTCAATCTCTGAAGACTCCCTTTTCTCCTCTTTTATCTCCAGTGTCTTCTTGCTCAGGGGCAAGGCTCTCACTTCACCTTATCTCCAGTTCTCTTCAGTAGGTGTTGCTGATGGAGCAAGGCTTTGCTGTGTTATCTGAGAGTTTACCCTCCTCTTTCAAGAGCTCTGGACAAACTCAAGCTACCAGAGGGCTATGCAGGGTGGCCCAAAAAACCACTAATTAGATGGCTGTTCACAAATGGAAACTTTAAGAAGTTTTTGTATCAAGTCAGTAATTAAAAATATTAATAGCATAATAGCCACAGAGATTGATCTTTGAAGTTCCTATTTCTAAGATATGACCCAGTAGTGCAATTTTTCAGAAAATTAATCTTGCCTTGTGTGGTTGAAAAGAGGATGTTGTATTACTAATTCACTTGAAAATCTTACATTTGTGAGTAATTAATAACTCCTTGGAACAAAGCCAGGCAATTTATGTTTGTTCTCGGAAAAGAGTAAGAACGCGTTCAAATATACCGTCAGAATTGTCATTCTTTCAAACAAGGCAGTTTTCTGTAATCTTTCCTTTTTCTGGGGATAATGAGTCAGCATTTGAACAAATTCTTTTGGGTTCTTTGCATGATGGGCTTTAAAAGTAACACAAGATCTACTTAAATCCTTAGCAAAATGCAAAATTAGGGATTTGCCCCTCCTCTATATATTATTGTATTGTTGTTTTGCAAAAAACCTGCAGTTTGCAGGCATTTAGATATGTGACGCCCAGTTCTGAAATCACAGGTGCTCTTCTGTCCTTCTGCTTTGGTGTCAGACAGACAGTTCCAGTGTGGCTTGGGGTGGTTTAAATTACTTCCCCCACCCCATATCCATAACAGTTGCTCTGTATGTGTTCTCGATGAAGAGGCATGGCTCTGGATCCAGCTGTGATCTGTGTCATTAGCTAAAAGTGCACCAAAGGAAAGTGAAAATGTGACCTAAGAAACATTAAATTGGTCACCCCTGTGAAGTTCCCAGTTCTCTAACTTTGGGTGTGTCTTGGCACTTTTCTATATTTAGGTGTGCCATATCTTTAGTTTTTAAAAGAGACACTTTCCAGCCAGAGGATATTCCCCCTTCCCCTTGAATTTGCTGACAGTGTGAAGCACAGTTTTGTGGCAGCTCTTCCTGCAGCGCTGCCCCTCATGGGACCTGACCCAAAAGAAAAGCCAGTGGGAGAAGGTGGCTGTGTTTCTTGTGCCTGCAGATTGCTGCAGTGTCCTTGGTGTTGTGCTGCAGGGCTCGGGAGCTGCTCTGTAATGGCACTGTGTGAATCCCTGTGCCCGTGTTGTGTTCCAGAGAAACAAATGTGCAGTGTCAGAGCTCACGTGGCCCCGATCCTGCGCTCGTGCAAAGTCAAGGTCACTGGCACTGGTTGTGTTTTAGGGGTATGTTTATCCCACAGCTTTGGGCACTGTGGCAGAGCACACACCTAAATGCTCTTGGGCTTGTACAGACACCTGATGAAGGTGTTGTCACCAATTTAGAAAGTTAACAGGGTAGCTTTTTGTTAATCTTCCCCTGGCTTCTGCCACAATATGATTTTGAAAGCCTTGCACTGAGCTTGAAAAATCTGATGGCAGCATCGACCAGGCTGGGTTTGGAGCTGCTGGAATTGCAAACTGCATGTGATAGAAATGGCCTGAAGTAAAACAAGTCATTAAAATAGAATATTAATGAACTAAGATGCTGGTAACACAAGAACCCTTTTAAATTTATTTCCTAAATAGTGAACTAAAAGTAAACTATAGGAGCTGATGATGATAATAAAAAAACAGAGTGTATCCAGCCCCCAGTTCCTTTCATGACCCACAGTCCCAAGATGCTGCTCTTCCTTTTCAGCTCATGCTCTTTGCTCTCAGCACGGTTTAGGTCCTTATGTAAGCGTGCTGGCCTCAGCTAACCTTCTCCTAATGTCCAAACATGTTTCTGTTGTGCCTTCTAGTTCTTTACCTTTGTCGGATTTAAAATCCCATGGTGTAGATGCCAAAATCTAGAAGCTCCCTGAATTAAACCCAGTCTGTTCTAGGAATTGGGGGAGGCAGGATTAGAGGACGGATTAGATCAGTAGGATTTTTGGCTGAGGTGCTCCAAGGCTGTTGTTTCTGTCGGTTTTGTGTTTTGGTTACCTGAACATCAAAGTCACCCGAGTTTATTGTTGTTTTGGATTGACTTCTATTTTTGTTGCTCATAAACATACACCTCTTGGTGTTCTTGTTTTCCTTTAGTGGATTCATTGCTGGTTTGTGGTAGCAGCCTGTTGGTCTGGAGGAGACAAAGGAGGTGACAGTTTTTCTCCTGAGCCCTTATAAAGAGCTCAAGAAATTGTCCCCCCTAGGGCAGGGAAGGCGGAGGAAGCTGGGGTGGGACAAATCATAGCAATGCAAAGCTGCAGGAGGAGATGCTGAGCAGGCCACGGCAGACAGGGCTCATTGCTGTGGATCGCAGACTGAAGGACACATCTCTCAGAGCATCCAGCCAGCAGCCAGGCCCGAATCCGGGACCTCTTCTCTCCGGCTGCTGGACTGCGCTCTGGGGAGGACCCGGAGCGTGGAGCTCAGCAAACCCAAGGTTTTGTGCTCCCTCTGCTGGCGGCACTTCTGCCGGGCCGGTGCCTGCTCCTCATCCCTGAAGGAATGCTGAAATCAGTGGGACAATCTTGAACAAACAGGGAAGTAATAAAATTAGTGTGGCTCCTTTTTAGGGCACTTGAACACTAAAAAAAATTCCTTGTTGATCGTGCTGTAGAGGTGCGAGTCAGTAAGGAGATGCATTTCTTACACTTCTTTCCAAAAGGTCATTACTTGCCTTGGGAAGTGGGGGCACAGGGGAAATCACATCAGCATAAGCCACACTTCAGTATCTTTTGAATCCAGTGTGGAAGACTTGAACCATGACCAAGAATGACTTCAATATTCTGTTTGCTTGCCTTAAATTTTATCTGAACTGTTTTGTTCTTTGTCAGACCAAATAGTCCTAGGCCTCTCTCCAGATTCAGTATTTTCTCTTCTTGTTGCCACCTCTTCTATCAGCTTTAGTTTGCTGCACTTCTGAAGTGGTTCCTTAATTTTGTTTTTAAACTTCCACCTCACTCAAGTCACCAGTGCCCTGGTGTCACAACCCTGTACTCAGGTTAGAGCGTCAGACAGGTGTCTAAAACCACTTTGTTTTCAGGAAAGGTTTATTTCTCAAGTGTTAGGTTTTCCTTCTCTTCCTCTCCCACTCCAGGTCCAGTGGATACTTCTCTAAGACAGAAAAATGCTTCCAGTTCTGGGAAGCAGCTTGTGTTTGCTCATTTACTGGGCTGAACTGAGAATTCTGGCCAACACTGAGAGCAGCCCAGCTAGTGGTGTGCATTTTATACCCTCATGGACCCTGGTTATTGTTAACTCCAGCCATATTCAGCACAAATTCCCTACTGCAAAAGCACTGCCTGACTGGGAGGCATTGCCATGCTGTTCATGGCAAGGGAGTCATTAGTAATGCTCAAGGAGTTTCTAAAACTTTTTCTCTCCATTCTTCAATTTCATTCTTGATGCCTACCTACACCTTGTATTTCCCTAAATATTCTCACATCTGATTCTTCCCTAAGATTTCTGCTTTGATAGCAGAGCTCTGAGTTGAAATTACCTTTTTTCCTTACACTGAAATTATTTCTGGTTCCCAGCTAATTTCTTTTACTCATGTACCTATGGAGACTTCCCAGCTTCTGATCCGAGTTGGTTGCCGGGTTCAGTTCAGTTGCAGGTAAAGCTGCAGCTGGGCTCTCATGTTTAGGAGCAGCAGCAAAGCAAATTAAGTTTGTCAGTGTGTGTCTCACCAAGGTCTTACCAGCAGGGATTGAAGGGAAGGCAGCAGCAGTTGAGTTGGAGCGCCTATACAGATTGCTAGCCTGGTGTAGATGGAAAATGTTAGCTCATCGCTTCTCTTCCATCTGCCACAGGGCACTGGAGAATTTTTGAGTCCTTTCTAGGAGCTTTGTCCAGTCAAGTTTTCAAAGTTGCAAGTAACTGAGCTTCTGTCGTTTCCCTTGGGAAAGTATTCCTTACAAATACAATTCACTGTCAGGAAGTCATTCTGAAACTCTCCCTGATTTTTGCTTTTTTTGGTGTCCTCCCACTAAATGGACTTTAACACAAAGAGTCTATTTAAAGTGCTACTTTTTTATTTTCCTGTGAAGGCTGCTGTGGTTTCTAGTTAATGTTTGTACGAGACCGAGCTCTCTGGTTTAAAGGAGAATCACTGTATTCCCAGTGGTTGTGCTGATACTTTCACTCATTTCCTTTGAGAGTCTGGAGGATTTTCATGTGGCTGTATTAAATGTTATTTATTAGGTTCCCTTCCCAAATATTTATTAAAAATTATGCTTTGGTGCTGAAAAGAGCAGATTCTGAAAAGCCGAGTCTAAATCTAGATTATGTTTTTGCAGAAGTTTTGGGTTCCTCTTGATTCTGTGAATGGTGTTGTGTTATGAACCTAAAGACAGTGTGCACCAGTTTGTGTGTGTGTTTGGAGAAAGTAGCAGTCTGATTGCCCCATTGAAAATAATCAAAGAGAAAAAACAAACAGCATGAATGCAAATTTCTGCTAATAGAAGGGAGATTTAATGTCCTTGAACTGTGGTGCAGAAAAGAAATTTAGGAAAACACTTTTTAGCTTGGTATAATTGCTTGCAGCCAGGGCTATTCTAGAGGGAGTTATTTTTAATGGATAAATTATACAACACGTTTTAAAATTGATTGTTTTGAATAATGTGTTGTTGTACCTGTGAATCTCACTGACAGACCAGTGTTTACCTTTGTACAAATCAGACAAAACAAAAACAGTCCTGTAAGATTAAACAGCGAGAGATTGTTAGTTAGCAAATTCAAGGGCAGCTAAACACCACATGGGATTTTTCTCCATGTCATTGAAGGCATATTTAACAGGCTATGGCTTAATGTTCCAGGGCACTAACCAACAGCAAATGGACTCAGATTACTGGTTTTAACAAAAATGGACTAGCCTGATTCTTGTTTTACCACAAACTGACTTAACAAGAGTCTTCTGTTTTATAAATGTCTACCATAGCTTTGATTTAACACTGATTTTTCTTTTAATTTTTTAAAAAACTAAACCAGGAGCCTTTAGTGAGATCTGCCTCTTGCAGGGGACAAATGAGACCTACAAATCTTCCCAGTTAATGAGTTCATAAACCTCCTTCAGCAGAAATAGAGGCATTTCAAGTTGCTTTCTCATAGTGCAAGCTTATACACATCACTAGAGGTTGTGGCTCACTGCTCAGAGTCCCTAAGTCACACTTTTGGTGTTGGATCACTCGTTCCTGAGAGCCTCCATTTGCCCTAAAGCTATGGCAGCAGTATTGTAATTTTCTGCAGCATAGTCTGGCTAGTAGTATCATTTTGTTATTAGATTTGCTCACATACAAGGCCAGATTGTGGCGTTCCAGATCGGTAAAACTTGCTGTCTTTATATATCCTTATGTACTGAAAGTTTTGCAATTTTTTTAGAAATTTAGGAATGAGAATTAAAAAATGAAGTTTGGGTTGGGATTTCAGTCAGGCCACTCTTCAAAGTCTCTTAAAATCACTGGGTAATTTAGCAAGGGACTTCTGGAGGTCATCTGGTCCAGCCCCCTCTTTGGAATGGGCCGCTTTTGAAGTTGGCGCAGGTCACTGAGTTTTGGATACCTCCAAAGCTGGAGATTTCACTGCCCCTCTGGGCCCCTGTTGCAGTGTTTGACCACCCTTGTGAGGAACAAGCTTTCATTATTTAAAGAGAGTCTCCATGTTTGAAACTTGCATTTATTGTCTCTTGTCCCGTCAGTATCTAGCTCAAAGGACTCTAGTTCTGTGTTCTCCATAGCCTACTATGAGGTACAGAAAGACTTTTAAGTCCTTTCTTTTTGCCTTTTCTTTACAAGACTCAACCAATGCAGTGCCCTGTGCTTTTCCTTGTGCATCATGGGCTCCAGCCCCAGCCCATCTTAGGATCCATCCACTGAAACTGTTTCAGTCTCTAGATGTCTTTCTTGTACTGGAGAACCCCAAACTGAGTGCCAGTGCTTCAGGTGCCAAATAGAGGGGAATAATCCCTTGCCTTGACCTGCCTGCTGCACGTGTGCTGATGTCAGCACACAGTTCCTTTTCGTTGCTGCAGGGACACGCTGCTGACTCCTGTAGTGTGTTCATCCAACCAATCAGTCCCCAGTGCCAGCACATGCGCTTATTTTGTACCAGGTTTGTCACTTTGCATTTGCATTTATTGAACTCCATAATGCTCCTGTCATCCCATTTCTTCTGCCTGTGTGTCTGTGGGGAAGTGACATGTGAGAGTGGGGTGGGTACAGCTCCATCCAAATGGCAAAAATCTTCATGGAGTCAAGATCCTGTGACTGACCAAAGCAGATCTTGAACTTGGTCAGATGTTTTCATCTCTTGTTTGAGCTGCTTGGCAGTATTCTTGAGGTCCTTGCTCTAGACGTATAAATGCCTCAGGATCAACGGGAGAATTTTCCCCCACAGTATATTTTTCAAGAAAATAAGAGAATGAGTATTTCAGGCATTTCTTCCAGTTCTGTTATGTGTGGTCAGTAAACCACATGGACTCCCAGGAGCTCATTCTAGATTCACTTACTGATGCAGATTTAACTAAGCATCTTCATGTTTCTTAATTAGCTTAATAAATTATTTAGAAGTTCTACAGAGCAAAATCTAAGCTGAGTGGCAGGGTTTTAAGCAATGGGATGAGACTGGATTTATGTTTACCAAAACTGCTTGGTGCTTTAGTTGCTTGTGAATGTAACTGAGATATTGCCATTTGTCACAGCTGGTGCATCAGGCAATGTACAGTTCCATCCACACACATCCTTGGTGGTGTCACTGACTGTCCCTGTACAGGGGGGAAGCTGGGGCAGAAAGCAAATGGTGCCTGCCTGTGCCCACAGAGGAGTTATGGGTCACACATCACGTTTCTGCCTTTATTGTCAGGCCTGGCAGTTTTGCAGAGCTGCCCACTTGCTAATTATCATTGTAGCAACACTTAAAACAAGTGATTAAAGAACCATTAATGTCATCTACGAAGTGTGGTTAGAGACTGTGGCCAGAAAATCAGTGAAGTACAGAACTTCCCATACACCTGTTCTCTCTGTTTAATTTGTGTTCTGCTCTCAAAGCCCTAGGAATATTATATGCAGTCCAGGTTTTCTTACCTGCTGGTTGTTTACTTTATTCAACTCCTTACTGGATATATATTGTATGTCTTTAGCAGTGGAAAATATAAGCTGAAACCACTCTTTTTCAGTCGAATAAAATAGTATGACAATTTCCAGTGGCCTGATAAAGTCTTTGAATAAAGCTGTAGCAAATTTCTATTTCAAACACTCGGAGGAGTCATTATTTTACGTACCGGCCACTTTTACAGTTGAGCACATGCTGTGTTGTGCTCTCTTACTATGTATAAAGAGGTCTTTGCGCTCCTAGCTTTTCCTTTAGCCTTTTATGTCTTGATTACTTCCATCCGTGCAGGGTATTTTGCAGTCTTCTGTGGTGAGAGGGCAGCCAGTCTGGGAATGCATCTTCACAACATCTCCGTCACCACCTCTGTTGTGTGTTCCACTGTCTGGTGATTTCTTGCAAATTATTGCATCTGGGTCAAAATGATCTTGCAAAGGCCCAAGAAATGTAATTTTCAGATCTGGTCTGTCCCAGCAAATAACTTCATTTGGAGCTTTGGAGCCAATGGAAAGGAAGGAGAAAACTTGGGAGCAGAAGGCAGCCTTTTAGGGGCAGTTTATTAGATTGGCTTAAATTTATCTGACCCCAGCAAAATGTTGGGTTGATGAAAGTCTGGAACAGGAAAACTTGACAGTCAGGAGGGAAGAAAGGTTAGTGTCACCATGTGTGTAGACAATTTATCTCTTCTCAGCAGATAAATTCTCTGTAATAGGTAGTTTTAATAATGAAGGTAGAACTGAATATCAATGCTACCCACCAAAATCCAGTGGTGATGACAAGTTTCAATGGTCTTGATACTTTGTGTGATAAGTAAAAAACTCTTAGAATTGGAAATTATGGCAGGTCCAGAAAAAAAGTGTTTCTAGCCTTCTTTTGCATTATAGGAAGTGCAAAATACCTGATACCTCTCTATAACTCCTGTCTTACCAGCTCACTTTGCTTAAGAGAGCAGCAGCAGGTACAGATTTTGGTCTCTCATCTCACATTAGGTGCTGTTGCTCGGGTCAGAGTCCTGTAGCTGCTCAAATGGGGAGAACATAACGTACTTTAGTGTTCCTGAATTCTTGGTGGGGACCAGTGATGGAAAGGGCATGTGACTGGTTTTGTGGATTAAATTTGTTCACAACTTCCCATTGCATTCCAGCTCCTCAGGTCCTTCCCCAGTCCCATTTTCATAAATCTCTAATGTTGCTTGTTCAGGACTCCATTGTTAGAGGGACTGTTCTTTTCAAAATTTAAAATCTCATCACCTAGTTCAGCATTATCATAGGCAGTGCAGAAGTGAAGGAAAAGGCTGGAATTTGATGATTTTGATCAAAGCTGAAACACTGAGTTGACAGCATTGTGTTTTGGGGGTTTTGGTTGGTTGGTTTGTTTCGTTTTTTAATTTAACCCACTTGAGCAGATCTTACCAATATGTGAGAACAGATATCCTGAGGAATTAGCACCTGAATAAGCATGTGCTAATGAACTGCTCTGGTCCGTGATAGAAATGGTTCTTGAACGAGCCCTGTCTTTTGTCTTGAAAGCAAATACACTAATATCTGAACAGCACTGGGAAATAAACTAGAATATTTGTTTTGTCTGTGTAATTTTTTTTTTTTTTTTTTGCTGCAGTTCTTATTTAACATTGTTGTGTTGAAAGGCTATAATTGGAGTAATATATTACAGGGGAATTGCAGTAATAATAGTGTTTAAATCTTCCATGTTTTTATGAAGTCACTAATGCTGTTCATTGAGCAGTAGAAAGAGCTGGAAGTCTTGCAAGGAATGCAGAGAAATAAAACCTGTAAAGCCTGGCACAGTGAAAGACTTTCAGTACAATGTGAATGTTGATACTTTAAAAATCACAAATCATCTTTCTATTAATTCACTGTAGAATAAGGTCTCCTCAAGATAAGACTCAGCAGTGCTGTGTAGTTGGTATTTAAAGTATGTCCATCTGCATCTAAACGAGTAGCTCCAAGACAATCAGATTATGCAGTAGTTACTTTGGTGAGAATATCGCCTAAGTGGAATGGAAACTTCATTTTGAGTCTAATATTAGACCCTGCTTTGGAAAATTCCTTTTAAATGATCACAAGCTGGGAATAGCAAAAGAATTTAACTTTCGACAGACAGCATTCACCAAGAATTTGTTTTTAACTGCTTATGTTGGGTGCCTGGGAAAGCAGATGTGAAAAACTTACCAAAGTGAATTGACTTGACCTGATGCAATGTTTATATCAGTAGTTGATAAGTTTTCCTCCCTCGTCTAATTTGTTCGGGATATTTTCATTCTTTAAGCATGAGTAAGTCAGGGTTGGAATAGTTTGAATGCTTGTTAGTCTAATAATCTGAATCTTAAAACAGGCAGACATTATTCCCTATAAAGGGGTTTAAGCAAAGTTGAACTATTTTGGTTGTCTTCCACAGTTGGGGATAAGTATCATTTTTGAGACCAGCAAAGAAGAGTGTGAGACACTGTTTCTCACCCCCGGTAGTTCAGAAAGCATATTGATGGCTGTGTGTGTGTACTGCAAAATGCCACTTGCATTCGGTGGACCCTTTGAATGATTGTTATTATTTATGCAGCTTTACAAAGGACTGGTTTTCAATGGCAGCTGGAGGAACTGGCATCCTAAGGTATCAAGGCCAGTTTGAAGGGTCATGGTGATCATATTCTTACCATCATTATTCCTATGACAGAAAGGACTTTAGGAATTCACTGTGAATGATGCACAGCTCAGGGATCTTTAGAACTACTACTTAGCTTTTCTCTTTGTTGATCAGACAGTTGCTTTGAATATTTTAATTAATTAATTCCTAAATAAGGTGTCATCACCCCATATGGAGAATATATAAATAAATAATTTTTGAGGAAGAGAGGGGGAAAAGAGGAGCTAATGGATGAGGCTTTACCCTGTTCCTATGCTTCTGTGGTTTGGTCATTGTTGCTGTTTTTCCAGGCTTAAGGAAAATGTCCATGGGCTCTCAGTGCAAAGGAGGACTCCAGCCTGGCCTTCCTCTGCCAGTGCATGAGAAAAGAAGCAGAACAACAAGACAATAAATTAATTCAATGCCAGGGCGACAGTTTTGCTGGGAAATACATTAGAACAAGAACACTGATCTCTTTAGTTCTCTTTTAGTGCATTAGATGGATTTATGTGATGCAGGAATGTGTATCTCAGACAGAAATCAGATTATGATTTTAAGCATCTGTTAAACTTTGCCCCTTTTTTCATAAAGCCTGACCCCAACCTTTATTTATACCTGCATGTCTCTAGTTCTGCTGTAATTTCTGATCATTCAGGAATTTCTAAAATGTCTAAATTGCTGATCTGTCTCCTTGCAGGCAAGTCTCACCTGGCTATAGTGCAAAGAGTAAACAATGAAGGAGAAGGGGATCCTTTTTATGAAGTCCTGGGAATTGTCACTTTAGAAGATGTGATTGAAGAGATCATCAAGTCTGAAATTCTGGATGAAACAGATCTATACAGTGAGTAGAAATATTTGCAATTTGTTTATAGATTAGAAGAATGACTCCATCCAGCAGCAATTGTATTTATAGCTGTGTTTTGAGAGATGTTACATTGCTGATTTAAAATCTCAGTAGTCAAGTTGTTGAGGAAGTTTCTTAAGAAAATGACCCATCAGATGGTCAAAGTAATTTCTGTTTTTGCAGCATGGGAACGTCACTCCCTTATGCTGTGTTAATTCAGAAACAGGACAGGTTTCTTTATTGGACCCTTTTACCAGGAAGGTTTACATCTGCAACAACTTGCTTTCTCCTGCCAGCTGTTCACCACTGTGGCTTGTTAAACCTTTCTGTTACAGTGCTCATGATCTCCTGCATTTTCCCCTATCGTCTCTCTGCCTCAGGGGCCTGTAGTCCATGTACTACCATACTTCAGCAAGAGGCAGGCAAATAGCATGCCTCAAGAAAGAGGAATGGAGTCTCTTTAGAATATTTATCACTCACTGAGAAATCTTGAGAATGGAAAGTCTTCCTCAGGGCTGAAGACCAGCCTGTCCTAAATGCCTTCTCTTTTTATCACTCAGCACAGGTCCTTCCTTCTTTGTGTTAATGTATGTATTACCTGGGACTTGAGAGATCTGGATCCTTTTCTTTCCCAGATTAAAGCCTGGCCAGTTACCTACAGTGTCTGCCTCTCCCCCATCTGCACAATCTGTCCTGTGCATACAGGACTTCCTTTCAGTCATTCTTCATCTGTCTTATCTGCAGTTTGATCGCTTGTTGGCAGATGTTATTTTTCACTGTGTGTTTGCGTGCAGCACAAGGATGTCTCCAGGTTCTATTATAGTAGAAATAATAATTTTAAGTATCTAACACTGTCCAGCTGTCCTTTGCTTTCTTTTCCTTTCCTCACGGAAGGGATTGGAATGTTTCTACAGCATTTGTTCAGGCCAACCCAAGCACCTTCTATCCTCCCTCAAAGCCCAATGCCCAATGAGCACTTTATACTGTGGGACAGACTTGCTTGTTTTTGCCTGAAATGCTTTCTGTACCTGGTCAGTATGTTATCAGTATTTATGTACCCAAATGTTCGTGTAAATCATAGTTGTGTTTCACTGTGTGCTGAACAGTCTAATTACTATGTAAATCACAGAAGTTCAGTTAGTATTGATTTCTTTTCATACCTTCACAAATGAATTCTTGGGCTAATCAGTTACAGCATAATGCTTTTGCAGGCTGAATTCAAACTTCCTTTTATACTCCAAAAAGATCCTATCTTTATCTACCTTTGAGATACGTACATGCCTCTATGAGGGAAGACACTGCATATGCTTTCAATTTCCCCCCACCCTTGTTTGTTAAGAGAAAACACATAGATCATGCTCTGTTGTTCTTCAGGACGAAAAAAGCTTTGCCCATTAATAGGATGTTAGAGGACAAGGAAATGAGAATTTAATTTTAATTTTACTACCTGAAGGCTTCCTATATTAACAAAATAGAGCTGATGAACATTGAGTTCACTTGAAACTCTCCTTCCTGGGATAATTTTTTACTATTGAAAATTTCTGCTTCAGAACAAGAAGGAAACTTCCTAGCCTTCCTGGAGGATGCAGGAAATTTTAGGGGGGGGGACTTCTGCTAAGTACCATGAAGAACTTCCAATTTCTTTATGAAGCACTGGAAATAATTTCACTATGTAGAGTGAAGGATGCTGTAGCAGTGAGGGAAAGAGAAATCCCAAGAAGCTGTGAGGATCACAGGAAGTGTGAGAGGTTTTGGACTTGGGCAGCCAAACTCCAGTTGGTTTGGTGATGAGAAAATGCATGAGAACGTGGGTTTACTGAAGGTACTTCATTGTCCATGATATGTTAAGGCGGGTTATTTTCAGTGTTGATATACCAGTGTCACTGTTAGTAACCCCACCTCTGATTCTGTTCATTATTTTAGCAGTCTGGCTTGCTCAGCTCAGAACAAGTCAGCTTGAATCCCTTGGACTGATTTGCTCTGTACTAGGTGTTTACTTTAAAAAAGGGCTTTTGAAAAATCCTGGCAGCATTGTTACACTTTGTTCTGAAGTTTTAAAAATGTTTTGTTTTGCTTTGATGGAAACTTGAAATTCGATGAAATGGCTGACCTTGGTGTTGGAGCTGTGCCTTTCTGTTGTTTCCATGAAAAACCATTTGTGTTAAGGTGGAAGCAATAGTATATTTACAGTTTTTGCTGAAAGCTGCTCTCACTGCTGAACTCTGCAGCTGAATTTCTGGAGGGTGCTCAATAAATGTGTGGTGTTTTTTCATATGACTCTATGCTGCTGTGGCTTGTAGAGACGTTGGGAGCAAGGAGATGGGAGCAGGGAAAATTATTAAATATGTCTGACCCATAAACATCTAGGTACACTGAGTACTTCTGAGGATGAAACTTCGTACTGGGGATGCTGAAGGGGTGGAGAAATGATGTTTCTGTCATGACACATTTCAGCCAGTGTCACAATGAAGAGTTGCCAGTGTGTTTGGCTCTTAGTACTGGAAAGTGGGAGTGTTTTTTTCATGGTTGGCACAATACAGGAATCTATCCTGTGCTGCCATGGCTCTAGCCATGGTGGGAGGGCATTTCTCAATTTTCTCAGAGGCCCAAGAGAGAAAGCTGTATGTTCTATGTCAGATTGCACAGACTGCTTGTCCATCCTTCTGGTGCAGGTTTGAGTGGTGGCCTGTCTTATTTAACTCATTCTGCTTGAATATGAGATTCACCATCTCTCTGCGTTTTCTGGAGCTCACTACAGATGTCTCCTCTGTCCTAAAGACAAAAAGCACAGGAGGAGAACAAGGACTTTCCCCAGCAATTGCCTGGGTGCATTTGCAGTCCCTGTCAACCTGCCTGCCCCTCCAACTGAATGGATGTTCTGAACTTCAAATGAGTTTGAACTGCCTGTTCTGTAGCTGTCTCCAGTCCAAGCAGGCTCCTTCAAGGAAATTCATGCAATAATTCATCATGTTATGCATCAGGCATCAAAGTTCAGGATTATTACAAGAAATATCACAATCTTAATTTTGTTTTGACCACTCATCCTCTTGAATTCTCTACCTCAACCCAGAGCTCATGGTCAGGCTTGTTGCCTATGATTTGAAGGAGAAGTGTAAATATTCCCAGAACCTAATGAAGGTGTTTGCAATAACAAACTTCACCAGAAGTTGTAGTGAGAGTATCCCTTATGCATCTCACTGTTCATGTTGCAGAACCAAACAGCATCCCAGCTCTGTAAGCAGAGATCACTTTGGCAGGCCAAGTTAACTTCAGTGCCCACGTCTCCATCTCACTTACTGGAGAAAGGACAGACAGGAAATACCTGGTTCAGATTCAATTGCATTGGTCACAATCCAGTCCTTGGTTCTTATGTCTTACAAGAAGCTCAAAAGTTGTTTGGATAGCAAAGAACAATTCAAGACCATCCCTTGCAAAAATAAGTCAAGATAATGGCTTTAAGCCATGTGGCTCTGTATAACCATGTAACGTTTTTCTTGAGGGAAGATTTCTGGATAAGCTGCCAAGAAAAAAATAGGAGGAGTTGAAATTGCCATCATTTGAGTTAGAGCCCGGGTCTCTTACCTTGATGACTGAAAGATTTAAGGCATCTTCCCATTGTGTGATGCTGGTCTTGTTTTCAGGTACCAGAAGTGCAGTGTGAAGCCTGCAGTGTTACAGCTCTTTCAGAGGAAAAGCACAGATTTGTTTCCCTGTCCCAGGGCCAATACCTGTTCTTGTGATTTTTGCCTCTCTGAAGAGAACAATGATGGAGCTCCTTGTGAGAAAACACCTCATATACAGGGCTTTAAAACTAACATTCTCTGAGCTTTTCAGAAAAAGCAGTTTCTATTCTTATCTCTTACAAGAGGCAGGACTGAGTGAGAGCTTCTAGGGGACTTTTCTCCTATTAATTTTCCATTGCTTTGGTATCCATCTTTCCTTTAACTGCAAGTACAGATAAGGTCTATCTCAAATTATATTCCTAAGGCAGGGATTGTTTTTAGTCTGTAGACACTCCCTTCAGTGGTTTCTATTCCCACTTTTGGAAGAGAAACTGCAGTCCCTGATGTAGTCCAAGTCTTGGGTAAAGTACTGCTAGGGTAAGAGACTTCTGGTTTCAAAGAAGAAAAAGGGCATGGGTCATCATTCTTCTTCTCCATGTGCCTGGGAACAAGTATCTCAAACTTTCTGATTTGCACTGCTCACAGAATACACTCGAGATATCTCAAGTAGGTAAATTACTGTCAGTGCAGTATTGCTGTTGAGTCTGTGATAGTCCTGTACTGGAGGCATGTTCCTGGGAAGCTGAGGATCTAGATATAGTCATGTCTCAAAGACTAGGTGACTTGGGAAAATCTAGAAGCCTGTAAATTACCAATATTGTGCATTTCCAAGCCTCAGACTCAGCTCATCTGAGCCTTATGTAGTCTGTAGCATGTATTTAAACTTGTAAAGGGCTCCAGATTTCAGTGGCTTCCAGTGCATCACTTTAATCATCGTTGCAGGTATAACTCAAATGAGCAAGCACCTGGGAGTATGTGCAGTTTCAGTGTCAGCTTCATCTACACCTCTTTGTGTGCCTGCCCAAATCCTCTGCCATGAATTGATGTGCCAGAGCTGCCTGTGGTCCCTCAGAAGTCCGGTCATTTTACACCCATTGACTAAGGGGCTGATAGACAAGTAGCTGCAGTGTTCTTAGGATCTTCCCCCTCAAAGGCCCTAGAACCTGAGCTGTATCTCATCTGTGAGGGGCTCACAGGAATTGCCTCAACACTTGGGTTTCCTGCACTCTGTGGAGCTCAGAACTGTCTGACAGCGTTCTGCTGCTTATAGCCACTGCCACTCTAGACCTGGTGTCACCAGAGAGGAGCAGCACCCTGCCATCTGAGCAGAGACCTCTTCTCCCTGGAACTGATGTATACCATATGCCAATATACCCTTAGCTGTCCACTTGCCTGGGTTCCTAAACATTTTGGGACATCAGCTCAGGGGATGGCTGGTAATTCCTGGGGTGTTTGTGTCTCTTTCATGTTGTCTTTCACAAATGGGGATTCCTCACCTCAGAGCCTGTTTTAAGACGCAGATGAACCAAGTGGCAAGTTTTTAGCTGAATGAAGGACAGGAGTCCAGGATCACTAGCAGGCAAATACCTATTTCTGAATTTCTGAAGCTATTTTGTACTTTATTTTGGCTTCTGTGCCTGTAAAGTGTCCAGAGATTCCCACCTCCAGGCTGTACACCTTGCCAGCTTCTGCTGAAGTTTGGACAGGACAAAAGAAACTGCATATACCAGACATTGGGAATACTTCAGCCAAAGGCATGCAGATTTTGCCATAGCTGCAGAGAGTCAGTGAAGCCAATGGTACAGCAAAAGAAATAAGTTATTGTCTATTTCCTCTGTGTACGTGCTGGGAATTTTCTAAGGAATGTATATGTAAAAAACAGCTATCACAGCTATGCTTGTAAAACAACACCTTTTGATGTTTAGTAACACTGAGCAGGACTTCTCACCTGAAGTGTAACATGCAGAGCTGCTCTGCAATCAGGTGTTGGCAAGCAGAGACATTGCCCTGGCCGAGGTGACAGGGAAATGACAGAGGCTGGGGTGCCTGGCTGTGCAGGACAGGGCCCATGGCCACACAGCTCCTGTTTGTTTGTGCTTTGGGCTGTGTGATGGTGAGCTGGGCTTTGCAGAGGGGTCTGCCTGCACCTCATGCTCCGCGTGGCCATCCTGGCTGACTCTGGCCAGCGTGGTTTGTGTTGGACCCCGTTCTAACAGAAATTGCTTCCTTCCTTTCTTCTCCCACCCTCCCTTCCCCAGCTGATAACAAGACAAAAAAGAAAGTAGCTCATCGGGACAGGAAGCAGGACTTCTCTGCCTTCAAGCAGACAGACAGCGAGATGAAGGTTAAAATCTCACCGCAGCTCCTCCTGGCAATGCACCGGTTCCTGGCAACAGGCAAGTGTGGGTTATCTCTCTCTGTGATCGTGCCAGAGCCTCGGAAGCAGTTTGTCAGCAAAGGCCGGTGAGGTGGGGGGGACAGCACAGGCGGGAAGGGAGGCTGGATTGTGGGGTGACAAATAATGCCACTGTTGTGTTTTTCTTTTTAAATTCTCTCCTCTCCTGTGTTCAGTGTCGGCATGAACCCTCTGAGACATATACCAGGGGTGGACCAGTAACTTTAAATTGGTCTGAAAGGTAAGGATGAATGCCAAGTGCCGCACTGCATGTCTAGAGTCCGTCAGATTAACGACTAGCAAGTACACCCCATTAGGAAGAGCTCAGGGAACAAACCAAAGAGGACTCGATACCACTGGCCAGCTGGCTCTAATTGCACTCTGGCGCCTTCTCCAGAAAGAGATGTTGGACTTTTTGCAGGAAGGTCTAAGCCTGTTCCATGAGACTTTTTGACTCCAAGTGAAAAACTCTCCCGACACATTTAATGCAGACTGCACAGGTGATTGAACTGTACTCTTTAAAATGGATTTCTGTCTGGCTTGTGTGACCTCCGTTGATGACTTCAGGTTTCAGAGGACAGTTGTCTCCATCCCAGAACACCATGATGTTTTAGCCCTTGGGTGGGCAGTCTGGCAGAGAGACCAGGGTCTTGAATGGTTTCTTGCAGCTGGTATTGCCTTTCGTCGTAAACTTGGTCCTTTCACCTCAGAGATGAGGCCTTTAAACAGGAGAGCTTGTGGAAAAATGCCTTCCTATTGTTTGTGCTGTCTCTCTTTGACATATAAAGACTTGCCACATTCAGGCCTTTCAGACGATCATCTTTCTCTGCCATGTTCAACCTATATTCATGGGTGGAAAATTATAAAGTTGTTTTGTCTGAAGTTTGCCAGCTCCACTTGGAAATTAGTACTTCCCCTCCTCTAAGATGCAGTAACTGCCTGCCTAGATGCTCCTAGTCTGTCTTCATGCTTTATTTTGCCTCTGTGACTTGAAAGAAACATGTCCATGATCGGTTATCACATCTCAGCTGAGGGGCAGTAATTCCTTAGAAGGCTCGGACTCCTACGGCTCATGTGCACATGAGCGTGTCCTTGGTGCAAGGAAGCAGTTCAACAGGAAGATGTGGATTTAACAGCAAGCAAGGCATTGTTCATGTAGTGTACAAGACTCGATGGAGTTCCATAAACACCTGCTCAACAGACATAGTCTTACAGTGCTGCTTCTCTACTTGTTTTGTGGATGAAAGGATTGTGTAGCTTAAATACAGGTCTGTCGGTGAAGCCACGGCTAAAAAAGATGAAAGCTACAGTTCTGGTTTCTCTGTTCTAAATTGAGAATAGTATCTTTAGCAGATGACGGGTTGTTAATGGTCCTGTTCTGAAATGAGGTGTTGGGAAAGCTTATCAATTTGCATGTGTAATTCTCGTCGTCCCTGGCTTACCTCTCCCACACAAGGATGAGCTTTTCTGCTTCAAACAGCTCCTGTTGGAAACACTGAAGATCAAGTGGATAGGGATTGTGTTCTGTGTGTCAGGCATTAATCCCACATGGTTTGAACTGACCTGTACTTTCTCTCACTTTGAGTAACTCTTCCCATATGAACTGTGGCAGCCCCAGTTGTGTCTGATTTGTGTAGAGCATCTCTCTAGAGCAACTTTCTAGGCCCCAAGCAGTGACTTAATTAATTTTTTTATTTTATTAAAGTGAAATAAATGCAGTGACTTTAATAGCTTTTAGGGAAGGAAAAAACAAATTCAAAGGTTCTCTGTGCCCCAACTATAAAGCTCTATCATTTATACAAGTCTGTGACTCAGAAATCTCATGAGGGCAAGACTGTCTTTTCCTTTTCAGATGAAGACATGATTTTTGGTTGTTTTGAAAAATACTTCAGTAGTGGAAGTCGGGGTGTTACTGTGGTTTCTTTCCCCCCCTTTACAAACCTAACAGTCTCAAAAGACAGGAAACCTGCAATTCCATAATGGATCTCTCTGCATCTGTGTGTCTTTTATAGGCAAATGCTTATTAACGAGAATTGCTAACTTCTTGCCAGGCATATGAGGTGTAATGCCTAGTTGTGTCTTGTGTTATAGAAGTAGAAGCATTTGGTCCATCCCAGATGTCAGAGAAGATCCTTCTCAGGCTGCTAAAACATCCCAACGTCATCCAGGAGCTGAAATACGATGAGAAGAACAAGAAAGCCCCAGAACACTACCTCTACCAGCGAAACAAGCCTGTCGACTACTTTGTTCTCATTTTACAGGTCAGACATGTGATTGTGTAGATATGTGCAAAATCCTTCATCTCCTGATATATCCCCCTCTATACCTGTTCCAGTTGTTGAAGTTTGTCTTCTTTCAAACATGGGAGGGCAGCTATGGTTCCTGGAAACTGCTCCTGCCTCCTTTTATGACCTTGCCAACCTTGAAGAGCTCACTCAGCTGCTTTCACCCTCAGTAAAACCAGTTGTGAAGGACAGAAAGCACTTCCCACTTTCAGTCATCTGCCAAAAGTTACTTATGCTTTCTCTATCCCAAGGATAGACAGTGCAAAGGAATCCCCACTGGCATTGCTTGGAAAGTAGGGGTGCAGATAATGCCACATCGTAGGATTTTGGCCAGCTTTCTCTGCTGTACCTTTTCCTATTGCAAAAGGGAGGCATGGGGAGTTTGATGGTTTAGAGAAATGACATTTTTCTGTGCAGTTCTGAGGTGTTGTGAGAAGCACAGGTGTCAGTGGGGGCCTTGTGCCATCTACTGCACTGATGTCACCTCCAGCTACAGCCCCTGCAGAATGCAGACCCTGGGAACCCTGCCATCCAAGCCTTTATCCTGCCCTGAGATTCCTGCACTTGTGTGGCTTTTCGATTGGAGCCCTGGGTGGTGTGAGAGGAGTGTTTTCTGTGTGTTCTGTACTGGATTGCTTCCAGTGCTGGCACCTCCCAGGTTTTGTTACCAGTCAGGAATGGTTGAATGGCTTAGGTAAAGCTTTACACAGAAGTTTAGTTTCTATCTAGCACCATTTAAAGAGGAACAGTCCTTTCAGAGGGATTTTGCTGGAAAGGTTCTTCTCTGTCCTGCACAACTGAAAATCAGTAACTGTGTAAAAGCACAGTAGGTATTGCAGCAGAAATTTTAACACAGGGCCTGAAATATTTTACACAGGGCCTGTGTAAAATAGAAGAGGGGAGGATGTGAGTTTAAACACTCCCAGTGATAAACAGCTATGAGAGCACTGCAATATTATATTGTGGATTCAACATAATTCTGACATTAAAAAGGAGTCTTTTTTTTTTTCATGAGTTTGAGGATCCACTGGTAGCTCTTTATTGCTTTTTCTTACATGCTGAATTGTTACAATCTGAAATATTCCAGAGGCAAGACAATCCTCCTGATGTAATGCTGCAGAGATGTAAATGGAGGACATGGGGATACAAAAGAACAATCAGTTCTTTCTGAGCTATTTTGCAATCAATAAATATTTAGCAAACACAACGTGCCAGGTCTATAATGCATTTGGAAAACTGAGTGTTGCAGTAAATACATACTGCAAAAATGGTAACAAGGTTGGTTATGCCAGGATCAAGAGCGGATAAATACTCTGCTTGTATTATTTAAATGTACTTGGACTTAACCTCTCACACTGAGGGACCAAGAATGCCTTCACAGTAAATGCATGCCAGTAAACAATTAAACGTATATTCTTCTTGTGTATAACCAGTCTTTGCCTGGGTGACAAAATTGTACCTTTTGGAAGGCTTGTAATGAAGAAATAAGCTACTTTTGTGTCATAGAGTGAAATTGGTTTTAAAAGGGATTTATATGAAGCTGTTGCTTGTGTAGCAGGAAAGTGGATTTGTGAGCTGGGCACTCTCTTCCTGCTAGGCAGATTTTGTGGTTTTTCTCATCTGGGACAGTTAGATAAACTGACTTGATATTAGGGCTCATGCAAGTTGAATTCATTGTCTCCTTTTTCTGCCCTTGTCCAGTACTGTAAATTTAAAGGCATGATTATTTATTTTAAATGGGGCTTAATGAAATGAACACTTCAAAATAAATTCTACCTTTTGGCCTCATTTTCACCCAGTTGTGTTCAGATGATGTTCAGTCTTCTTAGCACACTTGAGATGGGCAGTCTGTCTCCCCTTCCCAACCTAGCCAGAGGGAAAGCATTGCAGGTAAATACGTTGTTTGCCTGAAATTCCAAATTTTGTGTAGTTCAGTCTGAAAGCTGGATGAGATCTCTTCTGTCTGCAGTGATGTGCTGTGAGTTCAGTGCAGTAAGGATGGATGGACATGAAAACCAGGCCCCACCAAGAAGACAATTATTTTTGGCTCCTTGTATACCAGAGGGCCTAGGATGTTTTACAGCTATGTTTGATGTGGTGGGTTCTGTTCTGGAGTCCTGTGTAGGACAAAATGTTATACATTTGCTTGAGCCCACACCAGAAACCGGTGTACTTGCTTGGTAGTGTAGTTTTGTACAGTTTGGGAAGCACTGAGGGTGTTTTGTAGGCAAGACTGTGCAAAAGAGCAGGTATCTTAAGGGTGCTGAAATCTAAAATTGCTAGAAATCAAGAAGACCAAAGTAGTCCCAGTGCTGCTTCTTCAGGAATAAGGGCTCTGTTTCTGTGGGAATCTCATGGGTGTAGGCAGCCAGCCTCCTCACACATTATCTCCCGTCTCCCTTCCTGTGTTTGTCTTAGAGGGAGTTCTGTGTGACTCTGAGCAGTGCCCCAAAATGTCTGGGTGCCTCAAGATCCCAGATGATTGGCTACATTTAAGTTTGTTGTGCTACTGGGGGAGTATTTTTTCAATCTGCAGTAAAGGAAAACAGCCTGGCAACACTTGGAGCAGGGCAATAGTACCAGCCCAAAGCTGTGTAGTGGTCCTGATCCTGCTCCTCTGCAGACACTTATGCTGGCCACAAGGCACCAAAGATCAGGGTAGCTCAGGGCACAAAAGGCTGTTGTTCCTGTTCAGGCAGTGTTACAAACTGCAGGGACCATGACACTGCTTAGGGATGTCAGGCAAAACTCTCTTTCAGGGCTCAAATCTGATCTTGTGCCTTGAGACGCTTGGTCCCTTTTAAATGCAGCTCTCTCTCCTTTTCCTTGACAGGGGAAAGTGGAAGTGGAGGCTGGGAAAGAGGGGATGAAGTTTGAAGCTGGTGCTTTTTCCTACTATGGGGTGATGGCCCTCACAGCATCACCAGGTATGTCCTCTTATCTTTTGCTTCTGGAACAGTCTGCACTCCTGCAGAGTCCTGCTGGCTGTGTCTGTGGGGCTGATGGGACTGGTACCTGCTTGCCAGCACAACCACCTGCCCGTCACAGTGTCCCTGGGGGGACTGGTCACTGGTGATGCTGGCACTGACTCTGGAACCCCATGGCTGGCAGTGGTTTGCCAGCTCCTGGAGGATGTGAGTGTTGACTTTAGCAAGGGCTGTGGTTGGTACTGGTGGAAAGCTTTGTGGTTGTGTTCGTGGCAGGGTAACAGGGAGTGAATTAACGGGAATAAATAATTAGTGGCAGAGGGACATCTAGTGGTGCGAGGAGCAACTGCCCGGTTAGGCTGGGGGTGGTTCTCCTGACCAGTCTTGTGCCTAAAGCTGTCTCGAGAGAAAGGAGGGCAGCAGCGCCAGAAAAGTGATTGCTCCTGCCGACTTGTGTGGAAATGTACCTGAGAAATCAGCGAGGGGGGAGAGGTGGTGTCTGAGGAGGAGTGTGAGCCACTTACCAGCACACAAGTGGTAGCCACACGAGCTATCACCTCACTGGCACAGGTCAGGGAATTCTCATATAATCCACCAAGAGTTGGCTTTGATGCTACATTTCAGCATTTGGTGATGTATTTTAATGCAGTGTCACCACTAAGATCTTGACCTCAGCTGAAAATGTAGAGCCCTGCTGGGTGAGCTGGGGCACTGGAGCTGGTGTTGGCCTTCTGCTGACACAAAGCCACTTGTTCAACTCCAGGGAGAGAATGTTTCTCATGCTGAAATTGTGTCCTGCCACAGCAGGGTTTACATTCCACTTGAGAGGCGGCTTGTTTTAGTTGTACACTCAGGAGTGCTCCCTTTACGTGTGTGTACACTATCAAATGGTGGTGGAATGGAAATATTTTTTTGAGTTATGAGTGTAACCTTGTTAGACTCTACAATCAGCAGCAGTTCTCTGGACCTCTGTGAGCTCACTTTTACAGGCAAGACTAATCCCTTAATTATGTGCACTTTCATTTGGTTGGTATCGTATCCTTTTTGAGATATGAGAGATTTTACAGCATGCAGAGGACTGGTTGGATTTTATCTCAGTAACAGCAGCCATGTTCATGAGAAATTTTGACACGTGTACAACTGCATCATACCCTCAGCTTTTGCAATATGGATCAGGAACGGAGCCGAGGTGCTCAGGCATGGTCACTTCTACCAGACTTACACTTGGAAATTACCTGTGGCATCTCTGTTTTGCCAGCATTGTTCAGTTTGAATGTTTTCATGCATTGTTGGGTTTTGGTTTATTTTATTTTATTTTCCTAACCCTCTCCACATCAATGCCAGTTGCCCCAAGTCCTATCAGGTCAAATGGTCTCCTCTTTGTGTGCCCTGAAATCCATCTCTAATTTCATGTCTCACTTAAGGATATGCACTATTGTAAAGTAATCTCGGCCAATCTTGAATTTGCCTTTAACTGGTTGGCTTTGTTCTCTTTTTTTACCTGTAGCAAACCCCTCATTTTGTTGGCTTTCCCTCCAGGTTTAGGGAATTTGTTTTATGATGTCTTGTGCCATCCTGAGATTTCTGTTGAGATGAGCTTATAAAAATAAGTTCCTGTGCTCTGTGTAGACAGGAAAGCTCAGGGAAAGTATAAGTTATTGTGGGATGAAAGAAAACTCCTGCTCCTCAGTATGTCCTAAATAAACTACACATGCTTGCTCTCCCCACCTGGAAAATGAAGCCACTACCAGGAGAGTAAAATTCTAAAACCAAACAACAAAATAATCCCACAAACAAAACCACAGAAAATAAACAAACAAACAAAAACAAGAAAAGAGTGAAGCTTTTTTCTTTAACTACAGCTGGGGAGGGATTTGCAGTAATGGTAAGCAGTATGATACCCATCCCAAAAGGGATGAGCTTGGAGAATCACAGCCTTGCTTGATATTTTACTGGAAACTTGAAGAACTATGAAGTATCTTTTTATTTTATTTGTTATTTGACTCCCATAAGGATGGGCACCCCTGAATGTTTTGTGGCTTGTTTTAATTCTTGCCTTCCAGGCTGGAGTGGGCACCAATGCTCCTTTTGAACTCATTAAAAACATGAGTGTACCTTGATGGACTGTTCAGTGCTGGATAATCATTTAAATGAGCAAGTGAAAATTGTTCACTTCACTCCAATTCCTTGGTCTTGTTTTTTGGTTTATTCCTAAAATTGATTGTGGTGTTTGGTTTTGCTTTGTTTTAACCCTTTGCTTTTTCACAGTTGATTTGCACTTCTGGTTTTAGTTCGTCAGTTTGTCAGCTGGCTCCTTCCCCTGTCGAGTGTGGATAGCTGCCGCCTTTCTGGTCGTGATCTCATCCTTTTTCTCTCCCTCTTCTAGTTCCCTTGTCCCTGTCTCGTACCTTTGTTGTCAGCAGAACAGAGTTGTTAGCAGCAGGTTCTCCAGGTAAATCTGCATGCTTCTATTTTCACCATTCTTGTGACTGCCCTGATGCCATAAAAAGTCAGCTGCAGTCTGTATTTGTCTGACCCCTTTGCTCGTTAGGGAGAAGTCCAGCACAGAGTTGTGCCTCACAGGTAGGTATCCCAAACTTTTGTTTATGGCAACTGGTCAGTCATCAAAATGGGAAGAACTAAAACCATTAAAGAAAATGTATTTGGTAATGTATGCTTGTTCTTGTTTCTCATATGGACGCTGGTGGAAAATTAGGAGGGGAGACTTTTTTAGAAGAATGTATTCTCCCCCAAGCTGAGGCTTAAAAAATTCTGAAGAAAATGCATTTGGCAGAGAAGAATGTCTGCTGCTAAACTGCCATAAAAGGAAAACTTATTTAATGAAAGTATTTTATATTCTCATATGGGTAAATTCTATGGTTTGTATAAGATCTGGCCATTTCAGTTCCTGGAAAGCTTTGAGCTTTCTCTCAGTGAGGTTAATGCCATGGACCAGCACAGTGATCTGCTGAGTGGATGGATTTGCAATGGAATGCACCAGAAGGTTGTGGGACCTTCTGTAGGATTTTCTAGTTCCTGTTGTGCTTAAGACCTTTTCTTGTCATATCACCAAGTTGACTGACACAGAAATTCCTTTGGAAAGCAGAGACCAAGAAGGGAACAGAGTGGGCCAAAAAGAGCTCTGAGATGTGGTTGAGAGATTGTAAATTGGGAAGCATAAAGAACTGAACTTTGCAGACACTGCATGCATGGAGTGGTTGGGAAAAATGGAAACCCATCAAGAAAGTCTGTAGGAAGAGCAGAATCCTAAAATAGTTTGGGCCACAGTTAGCATATGTCTTCCTTCTGAAGTTTTTTTCAGATGAAATGTCTTTCCCCAGAAATAAAAGCAAACAAGATAATGATATGCATATTTAAGTGAAACATTTCTTAAACATTAATACATATCATGCATTTCATACACTTTCACCACCTGCTTCCTGTATTTCTTCCTCTTCCTTTAACTTTAGAAGAATGTATTTCATCATTGGTCCCTAAATTATCTTCATGCACATTCTGAACAAACTACAGGTTGTTGCCTTGCAGGGGATGTTTTTTTCCTGCCGTGTTAAAGTTTCCTGCTGCTAAACACCGAAGAAGGGGGAGAAATTTAATCTTTCTTTAATTAAAGTACCTGATGGCTCTCCTTTAAGCTTGGCAACTTTGATTGTCTTTCTTGGCTTCATTCTTTTGTTTTGCCAGGTCTTCTTTTATTATTTTTATTATTTTTATTTTTCCTTTTCCATTCTACAAATAAGTGTACACTTTTCACAGGTTGTTTCCGGTATAAATGCTAAGCATACTTTCATGGCTTTTCCCCCAGTTAAATAAAAAAAATTATAAAAAATAAGCAGGGGAAAATAAGAGTGGGAAGAATCTCCTTTGTAAGGAGCTGATATTGTGTCAGCCTGGTCACTGTGGCAACGTAGTACCAGTTTTGATGAAATTCAGACCTTTTGTGGGGTGCTTATGAAAATAATCCTGTTGTTTAACCACAAATTCATAATACACTTCTATTGATGTCCATCATGTGGCTTGTGCTCTTTATCCCCTGTATAGAGAGGTGAGGAGTGTGGGAAAACCTGAGTAGAAAAGCTCTAACATGGACCTGCTTGGTGTTTATCATCTGCCCTTTCCGTACCCTTCCCTCTTCATTATCTTCTCTTCTCCTTCCCTGAACTGAATGTGATCCAGAAATCATATTGTTTCCCTCACATTTTTAGAAACCATACCTTTTTGTTCTGTCCTTTTGTCTCACCTCTCCCTTTTTTTTCCTCATAATGCTTTGCCATGTAGCTCTATATCCTTTGTTTATTTTAGTACTATGCTGTAAGATCGGTGGTGGAAAGAAAAGGCGGATTCAAGTCACACTAGTGTAAAGTTGCTCCAGATGGAAGCCTTTATCCCAAGCAGCAGTGATGCTGTTCTTGTCACACACAGCCATATTTTGTGTGTACAGGTGGGAAGGAGGACAAATTCATCCAGCCTTCACAGTTCCTTGTTCTCTAGTGGGAATTTCAGCATCAAGCCGTGTGCAGGTAGAGTTTTGGCACCTGGCAGCAGTTCTTGCAGCCTGCTGTGGTTTTCAAGTTGGCATGGTGGAAAAGCTTGTAAGGCTCTGAGTGCTTCCCCCTAAGCCTGCACTTGGTGTTGCCATAGGGACCTGCTCTAATTCCATAGTGCAGAAATGGTGGGAAAATTGCCAAGTTGTCAGAACCTGTATTTTTTTTGTTCCCCTTTTTAAAATTTCAGGAAAGACAACATCAGAAGGATTTTCAGTGGGGAATAAGAATCAGGGCAATTCTGCATTCCAAAGTGTTTGGTTTAGGAGAGACTAGATTCAGAGATGTGGAACAGGCTGTGTCATTTGGATAAGCAGATATTAAATTTCTAGTGATTAGTGGCAGGGGTAGGGTTAAATTTAAGGAAGGTTTTTGTTTTTTAAGAAATAAAATTATATGTAGAAAAGTCTTCAAAAAATAAGTTGAAAAGCTTGTAAGGATTTTATTGTTTATTTGCTCAAAGAGACTTTGTATCCTAAGACTATATGAAAATGATCTTTCAGCTTGAGAATGGGGGTCATGTGGTGAGTAGCATAGCTTGCATCAAGTTTGAGTTTGGGTTGTCTGAATGAGTTTTAAGTGCATCAAGATCCAAAATTCTCTTGTTCCAAAGACAGTTCTTTGATCAGTATGTACTGTGTGTGCGCCCAGGGAGAAGCCCTCCTACAGGAGGGCTTGGAATCTCTCTTAGGATGTATTTCTGCCCTCTTGTCTTCTGGGTCACTGTGTGGGTGGAAGCCACAGATGCAGAATGTCTGTGGTGTCCCAAAAGCACGTTTGTTTTGGATAGACTGTGTCCAGTCACACTCACAGGGGACAGCTGTGAGGTCTTCCAGTGAAACCCTGTGGGATTTAAAGGCCAGTGCTGGAAAATGGTGTCTGCAGTGTTCTCCTTTCTTGTACACAGATTTTTCTCTGTAGCATCGACTATTTTGCCTGTGTCACTGGTTGGCAAGTACTACATGGAGTTTGCTTTCCTTCATTGAGGTTTTGCCACCTCAAGCACTGAGAGGAAATGTTGAAGTAATTGCCATGTGGACTGTACTCTGGTGCACTGAGGACTCTGTTACTCCTACTGAAAATGTCTGCTGTAGCTCAGGGAACAAGGCATATGTAGGTACCAGATGAAATAAAAGGGGGTAAGGCTCAGCTGGGACTGACTGTGGATCAAAGTAACAATGATTAAGGAAAAAAAAGTATTAATCATGGTCTAACTATCAAGAGCTCCTGTAAGGGAGCCTTGGGAAGTTACCCTTCTGGGGTAGTTTCTGCACATCAGCTGAAGCACTATGTTCCCAGGGCATGTCTGTTGTAGCATAAACAAGTACAGGTTTGTTTGGAGCATACTCAGTGATGCAGACTACCTACTCTGGACTGAATATGTACCATTTTTCAGGATAATTTGGTTGTTTAGCCACATGTCTATTTATGACTGGATTAAGCATTCTCAGTTTATTTCTGCCACATCACAATTTATTACATCCCTTTGAAACTGGTAACTTTAAAAGTTTTCTGCTTGATTTAAGAAATCTCTTGCTCTTGCCTGTTTCTTAGCTGAAAACAAGTCCCCACCTCGGCCCTGTGGCTTGAATCACTCAGACTCTTTAAACCGGAGCGATCGCATCGACGCAGTGACCCCGACGTTAGGGAGCAGCAACAACCAGCTGAACGCCTCCTTCCTCCAAGTGTATGTTCCAGACTACTCAGTGAAAGCCCTCACAGACATTCAGTTTGTCAAGGTAGGAAAAAAGCTAGAAAGACCCTGCTGGAAAGTCGGGCTTGGCTGGTAGGACGGAGAGCCTGGGGAAGGGAATTCCTTCTAAATTCCTCTGTGAGTAAATAGTGTTATGAAAGCAGCTGTTAAAAAATTACTTTAAGCTACCTTTTTCTGGTATCTGCTGTCCACTGATTTGTCTTCATTGTTCTTCTCATTTGGACTTGTAAGTAGGTTGGTCACATAATTTTCTGGATTTCAGGTCCTCCGAGGAAATATTATAGAAAACCTCTCTGTTTTCAGTCAGACCTATCCTCATGGAGCTTTTGGAGCCATCTGAAATGGAGACCCTGCATTATCAGACACTGTCCTTTTCTAAAGGATGAGACATTTACTGTTGATTGCAGTTCTTATTCACTTCTGATTTTGGTTTCAGTTTGGGGTTCTTGATCTTACTTTCCGACTTGCCATCCTTATTCTGCTTGGAGAAGTCTTGGACATTTCTCTTTATCTTAACTTCACATGTATTAGGCTCATGTCTCATACTACCAGTGAGTTGCTGCATGAAATACAGCTCTGTCCCCCAGCATGGTGCATCCCACGCTGAAATGTGTGCGAGTCCTGTGGGAGAGGAAATCTAGCTGAGCTGAGGAGCAGCTAATGCTGGCAGCAATTCCAGCCCGGCTGGGAGTCCAGGGAAGCTGATGTCCCATGGCCAGAAGTTGACATTGATGCTTTTCTTAAATTAAGTGCATGTTCATTGTTTGTTTGTATGCAACTCAAGTGATTTGTGAACATAACTTCTGTCAGTTAATTCGATGTTAAGAGTGTGGAATAGGCTGGACATACTAGAATGCTAAACTGAATATTCTGTAGCCAGATTTTAAAAGGAGAGTAAAGTCTTGCTGTTGAAACTTTGAGATGCAAGCGTAGTAGTCAATGGTTCAATCCTTCAAGGATTACATCCGTAGATGTTTATCACTGGGCAGGTGATTCTCACTGCAGATTTCAATGGCTAATCTGCTGTACAGAGCAGCTGCTTGCCCTGTGCTGGTTTATATGGAGTCTGTCCAAATCTCACTGTGTTCATACAGAGGCTAATGAATGCTAAACTCTCCTGATTTCTCTGCAGTCAGACTTGCACACCTCTTCTTGCACTCCTCTGCTTTATGCATAGGTCAGAGTACTCAACATTAGTGTTTTCACTGTGCCACGTGGTCATTCATTCAATTAACACCTTGTAAAACCAGGGTTGTGACCTGCTCATGCATGTTTGGATTTTGTTTTTGGAGTTGTGACCTGGTCCATCTGACTCTCTCTATTTCCAGTCCCTCTCTTGTGTTGCTACTGAAATTTACTGTTTTCTGAAAGTCATTTCATCTCTTCTACATCCCTGCCTGCTGAGATCACCCACTGCTGTGGGCTCATGGTGCTGCTAGTGCACATGTATCCTGCTGCCTGTCCTGGCTGAGAGGGTTGGCCTGGAGGAGTTCACAGGGCTGGTTGCTTGTGGCTCCAGAAGGAATTCTGCCCTCCGCCACCATGTGCAGATGTACAGGGGCTATGGGCTTCCCTGTCCCTGGGGCATCATGGGCAGTGGCACTCTGTGCTCTAGGCCAGCTCCTGTCATCACTGTTCTGCTGAGTGCAGACAGCTCTTGTAGTCATGGATTGCTAATTTGGACTCATCTCTATGGGCATCCCAGTGTTTTCTGGAATCTAATATCCATATGGCTGTAGCTCCTGCTGTGTTTGCTGGCCTAGACAAGAGCAGAAATGCTTGTACTTGTGCTATAGAGCTGACGTGGCTCTATAGGGACACTTAGAGCCTCACCAGGAGCTCACTGAAGCTGGGAGAAAGACTTCACTGATCTCTGGTTCTGGTCCTAAAGGTGTGCATGGTTAGAGGGAAATGGAGGTCTGATTTTAAAATCTCTGCATAGGAATAAATCCCTGCCTTTGAACAGCATGGTGATTGCATAGCACTGTTCCTCCACCCTGCCTGGAAATGTCACCATGCTGTGGGTGTTGAGCTGGGCTGCTCTAGGCTAGCAAAGTGCAGGGATGTTTTATGGAAACAGGTAAAGAGGGGTTGAAGTGTGGTCATCTGGAAAGGGGGGGAACCTTATTTTCTCAGTGTGTCCCACAGGAGACACTAGAGGTGTGGCTGACTTTTTTTGTTTCTTCCCTGTTCTTGGAGCAGATCTCAAGACAGCAGTACCAAAATGCCCTGATGGCATCCCGGATGGACAAAACACCTCAGTCCTCGGACAGTGAAAACACTAAAATCGAACTGACTCTTACGGAGCTGCACGATGGTTTGCCAGACGAGACAGCAAACCTGCTGAACGAACAGAACTGTGTGACTCACAACAAGCCCAACCACAGTATGCACAGTGAAGGAGCCATCTAGGAGCTGACTCCCCACAACCCACCCATCCCATCTCCTCAGCAGGACCAGCCCTCGCTCCTTCCTGCCTCCTCCCTGAGTGTGAACACCGTTAGTGCGTGCTTGCAACACTGCTGCATCCAGTGTTCTGAGACCAAAGACTTTTGCGTCCGTTCTGGGAGCAGAAGAGGAAGAAACAGGAAGAAAGGAGCAAAGAGCAAGAGAGACTAAAGACCCAAACGTAATTTGGGAATGGTGAGCCACCCTTGAGAACGATGAAAATTCTTCTTGCAAAGTAGAATTATGTTTATTTTTTATCTGTACTTTTGATCCTTGTTGGGTTTTTCCTCCCCAAACACATATGGAGAAGTTTAAAAGCTCCTCCATTATTTTTTCAAGAGAGATCATGTTTTTAAAAAGTATTTTGCAGAGTTTTAAATTGTTTCTGTCCCTCATGAACCTCAAATGGGCTCTGTCATGGTTTTGTGAATGGCTCCAATGTCCTTAGTCCTCTTCTCACCCCTCTGTGGTCCTTTTTGTTGCCCTGTTGAAAAAGTTAGTAACTGGTACTTGTATGTTATTTGTGTCCTAAGAATGAGCAAGCTTCAAGGAACCTCTGGTTTCAGCCACCTGGAGGACCAAGAGATGAGGATTATTACATTCTTGCAGTTAATTTTCAGGGAAGGAGTGGTTACTTTGGTATTTAATAATGTTTCAAATTTCAGAAGGTTTCTTTGTTAAACAGGCAAAAGCATTGTTACACTTACAGTTTTGTAACCTCCAAAACCTTTGTGTATGTTGAAGATGATACTGGGGGTAAGGAATTAATCAGCAAAACTGCAGTCTGGTGAAATGAAAGCCGGGTGTGATACTCCATAGTGAAGTAACTGGGTGATTTTTCATTGATGTTCCTGACAATTGCATGGTGAAGTAATGTGTGCACCCTCAGATGCCAAGTCTTTCAACGCTCCCGTGCTGTAGCGGTCTGGGCACCGTTACCTTGGCCAGAGCAGATGTGCAGCCTTTGCTGAGTATCAGAACATCAGTCCCTGTCCCCCCTGTAATCTCTAATATTAACACAGAAGATGCTGCTACAATTACACCCAAAGTACATGCTCCAGGTGACAGTAAACCTCTGCCAGTGCAAGGATGGGCACTGCTGAGGAGCTAGAACCATCCTCTCCTCTCCAAGAGCTACAAAACTTTCCAGACGCGAGTGTATTGCACTTCAGGGATTCAGAGAGGTTCATTTCCAGACTGTTCCCAGCCACATTCATTCCTTTGAGTGGATTTAGTGCATTTCCCTCTCTCTTGCCCCTTTTAACAGCCATTGTAGGGATTACCAAGGTAGCAGAGCAGAGAGCCTCCCACCCAGCTGCCACCAGTGCAAGGCTACACCTGCCTTGGGCAGCAGAAACCAATTCCTCCACCCCAAAAACCTGGATGCAGACAGGGGGCCAGCAAGAGGCACCCTATGGCAGTTGTGCATCACCCATTCCCGTAGATGGAGTACAAGTCCTCAAATGAATAAAACAAGAAAGTTGTCCCCCACAATCCTCTCTCCTTCCAGTGCTGTCTCAAACAAAATTGCCCTCAATATCTGGATTGATAAATCAGGCTTTGTGGTTTCTCTGTTTCAAGACCCTGCCATGGCCCCTGGCTATGTAGCATTTCCCTTTCTTTACACATGGATAATCTCTTTGGGGACACCCAAAGAAGCCCCCAGCCCCAAATGCAACTGCCAGAGTTCTCTGTGCCTCCAGGCCTGCCCTGTCTCTCCTGCTTATGGGCTGGGGAAGGCACTCGCTCCAAGTTCCCGTGGTCCGTCTGTGTGGCTGGTGGCTGGAAAGGTGCAATATTCCATTGCAGGATCTCCCTGTGGGAATTGGAGTGTGTGGTGTCAGAGCCAATTGGGTTTGCCTGTCTCCCTCCTCCTCCTCCTTCTCTATTTTCCAGCTTCAGAAAGCAGCCCTAGTTTTTGCTGTCCACCCTGGTGGGAGCCACCCACGAGGATGAAGTCCCTGCAAGGGGCATAGAAATTGCACAATAATCAACTTGTGCACCCAGTGAGGAGGAAACAGGCTCTCCAAAGCCTTGCTCTCACATGTGGCTTTTTGACTTTTTCCCATCTAAAAGTGTTTCCTTAGCCTCCATCCCACCTTTGCTCTGATGTGCACCAGCCCAGCACCACTGAGAGCACATGGCTTGGTGGCACCAGAGGCTGGCCTAAACCCTACACCTTCCCAGAGAGCTGCCAATATTGCACCTTTCTCACAGAGCAAAATGTCCAGATGTTACAGCGTTTGTCCTTGGTGAGGAACTTGTCTCACCAGTTTTTATCTAGTGTTGCTGAATGTAAAAGTTTGTTGGAAGTGTTTGACACGGTGGTGAACTTGAGATGCAGTATCCATTTTGTCAAACCTGCCAAAGGAGGGAAGGCTCAAGTCAAGGCAGCTCTCTCCGGGATGAGGTTGCTCACTGGATCTGACTTCTGCTTCTTATGGCAGGTTATGGATTTGTTTCAATGTCTGTTTCCCTTTTTACAAAAAAAAAGAAAAGAAAAACGCCAAAAAAAAAGAAAAAAAAAAGCACCAATTTTTTCCAACCAAAGCCATGTGATCCCAAAGCAAATACCTCCTGCTTCTGCCCATGCTGCACTGTTCCAAAATTTGCAGGCGATTTTTTGCATGACTGTTTTTCATCATTTGTACAGATCAAATAATGGAAAGTGAAGTAATTTCACTTAATTTCCATAAAATAGTTGATTATAGATGTGTTTCATATGGAAAATTTGTACCTGACCCAGAGGGGTTAGGAGCTGCTACTACTAATTAGCTTGAAGAACAAATCATGGTCCTCTCCCTGGAGGGGAAAAAATCCAGTCTCCCTGTTCTCAGGGTATTTACAGTTTTACTGTTTAAAAAATGCAAGGGGTTCCCAGCTCTCCTGGTGGGAACCATCACAGTGGAGGAGCCCCGCGCCCAGCTCAGGATCCCTCTGAGCCTCGGGGTGGCTCTCCTGACTGCAGTGGAGATGCCACAGCATCCAATCCATGCCCTTGCAGGGGTGTCCTGCCTGAGCACATCTGCTCCCTCTGCCTTGCAGGGCGCTCGGATGCTGAGCTGCAGTGCCATGAGGACACTCGGCCGGTCACCGAGCTGCAGTGCCATGAGGACACTCAGCTGGTCACCGAGCTGCAGTGCCATGAGGACACTCAGCTGGTCACCGAGCTGCAGTGCCATGAGGGACACTCGGCCGGTCACCGAGCTGCAGTGCCATGAGGACACTTGGCTGGTCACCGCGGCGTGGGGCACCAGCTGGTGGCTTTGGGAATCGTTGGACTTGACCTCAGACCTTGGCCAGGCTTTGACTTGTAGAAAGGATACTGCATCTTCCTATGTCAACTCCTGCTGCCACCTTTGTTCCCCTCGCCCGTCTGCCTGTGCGTGCAGGCAGCAGGGTGGATGATGGCCTGTTGGCCGGGGGAGGCTGGGAAGGCATCTAGCCATGGTTTCTACTGTCAATACAATTTTGCACAAGAGTTCTTTGAAGTGAGGTTTTCAACACTAATATCTTAAATGCACAACTGTGAATTATATCTTTTACACTCCTGTTGGTTGAATTTCCTTTAAACGAAATGAACCTGAATCTGTTGTAACTATGATTTTTTTTTTTTAATTCTGTGTATTGCCAAATCTTTGTAAAGAGTGAAGGAATGTTCTTGCTTTCCAGTGAGAATCTTTCTCCAAACGAGACTGACTCTGGTGATGTGGAGATCATACGAAGCACATGAGTTCTGAGAGGAGAGGGGTCAGTGGGGGGCTTAGCAAACCGGCCTCAGCCGCTCTGTGCCACAAGCTCAGACCCTCTGGAGTTTACAGAGTGCTTGTTGTTTGATTCCCAGCTTGTCCACTCCCTGAAATCCTGGTGCAGCTGAAGACTGCTGCCCTGGAGGAGCTCTGGATGGGTTATCCCACAGTGGGATGAGGAATGGTGGCAGGGTGTCAGGGCTGGCTGGTGGGCAGGGGCCCCTGAGGCTGGCGTGGCAGGAAAAGGTGCTTCCCCCATCCAGATGCACCAGGAGAGGAAGCTCCACAGGGCAGATCCTTCTGCTCACCACTTGTGCTCCATACCTGTGTTGTGTGTAGTTCCCTCTCACGCTCTTTTTGCCCCTGTAAGCTCCTGCTCCAGACTGAGCAGGAATGGGATGATGCTGAGACCTGTACAGGGGTAGCTGGAGCTGGCTGCTGGAGGTGTGCAGTTCTTGGGCCTGTTGGAAGAGGGGTCAGCCACTCATTCACATTGTGCTTGCTTTTCTGTTTGTCCTATCTTCTCCTGGACTTGCTCCCCTTTTCCTCACCACTGGGGGCTTTTTTGTTTGTTTTTCTTCTTTTCTTTAAGTGCCTTTTTGTGTGGGTGGAGCTGGCAAGAGTAGGAGTCTCAGGATCTGGCCCTTTGCACTCAGACCTGGAGAAAGCTCAGGGGCAGCAGGGCAAGTTGCCTGCTGGCCCATGCACATCACCCATTGCTGCTTCTCAGCCTTCAGGGCCCAGCTCGGATGAGGATGAGATTTGGCACTGGTGGTGTCAGGCTCTGGTTCAAATCAGCTCAAAGAAAACCAAAGAGGTAGCTTTATGTGAGGGGCTGCTTGGGCAGCAGTGGTGCTTCCTGTGATCTCTGCAGAGCTCAGCCAAGGGATGTGGGGGTGCCAATGGCAAGGAGCAGCCCTTTCTCCTCACGAGCATCCTGCATAAGTGTCCTACATGATGGAGAACACAGCCACATTCTCCAGGACCCCTTGGAACATGCATCTTCCTTGTGCAGAATTACGTTCTCTATAGAAATCATTCCCACATGAAAGATGTACCATGTTTTATACTATGTCTAATACACACATCTGTGGTTCTAAATCTAGTACCTGTGTACCAGTTGTCAAGTTATCCAGTGTCTGGATTACCAATAGAAAACTGGGGCTGGGGGTGGGGAAGGATGCTGCAGAGTACCTCTTGTAATGCTGACTTGAGGCTTCATCCCAAAGGTGCCCACCCGGCATTGAGGGGTCCCTGTGTCCACACTGTGCCCTGTCCCAAGGCAGGAGCCCTGGCTGTGGTGTGGTACAGCCTGTCCCACCACCTGGCTCTACACTGGGGCTCTACACAGACCCAAAGAAGTACCTGTTCCCTGGATACTGAGGGTTGGTTTGGCCCAGCGGTGGAATGATGAGCTTAACCAGCACAATGGGGCATCCTCCTGTGGCATGGATGGGAGAGCAGCCTTCATCTGACTTAGCCACCAGGGAGGACAGGCTCTGCACCACAGGCTGTGCTGGGCAGCTGCCCTCATCCCTGCACTGCTGTTACACCTGGTCCATCAGCTGCAGGTCTCTTGTTGGTGTTACGTCTCTGGTGATTCTGGCCTCACTCCCATGTATGGGCAGCACAGGGGACCTGGGCATCCATGGCTTCCTGCAGAGCCCACTCAACAATCCTGCTTGGTGTCTTGCTCTTGTCCTGGAGCCTGGCTTCATGCTGGGTTCTGTTCCTCTGCAGCAGTCTCAGGGCTGCATCCAGAGGAGGAGATGTGCTGTGAGTCCAAGGTGGTACAGTGGAGCTTTTCCATCTGGTGTGTGCATATTTTCCTGAGCTGCACGGATGGGAAAGGGTTGCTGAAAAGCTGCCTCCAGCCAGTGGCACGGTACAGGTGGCAGATGGAGTTGTTGGTAGCACTGAATTCAGTCAAAGTTTTGTTTTCTTGTTATCCTGAGGTCAGACTATATAGCGGTTCTTCACTTTGGAAATACGGTACTCAAAGCTGCTGGTCTTCTGTTCCAGCTGAAAAACATCATTCTCCTCTCAGGTTTTGCCTTCTGTTTTCTTCTGAGCAGGGCTGATCAGTAGGATCCTGCAGCAGATGGTTCCCTGGCTGCTCTTGCTCCTCTAGTGTAGATTTCTGGCTAAGGAAGTGCTTGGTTTTTGGTCCTCCCCCAGAAGCAGAGGTTTGTGTGGACTCGACAGAAGTGGCCTGTCATGGAACCAGACTGGAGGCTTGTCAGCTGTTGTGAGCCTGAAACATGCAAAGGCTGCAGGTGGTTCCAATGCTTCAGGGGTGGATTTGATTTCTTTGTTGTCTTCCCCTCCTGAAAGCAGCATGGCAGTTGCTGGTGGCAAGATTTGTTGGGGAGGAAGGGCTTATCCCAGCATTCAGTGCTTCCCAGCATCCCTTCTCAACTGTTTGCTGATCACAGAGCTTTATAACAGGAGGTGTTGTTTTATCCTCTGAGCATCACTATTGAACCAAATCCTTCCAAGTACAAGTGAAAAAGTAGTTGGTGTCAGATGCCTTTAGTTGGAAGTGCCAATATGAAATGCAAGCCCCAAAGATCACTGTGGGAGGACAAGGGGTTCCTGATGAGCTCCTCTTCTCAGAAGCAACAGACTGGCCAGTCCTAGATCAGCTCTAGTGTCATTCCTGCTGTAAAATCTCAGGTCCAGCAGGCTGGGCTAGGCTGGCTTGGCTGGTGGGTTTTCACCCAGGGTACAGGCTCTGTCCTTCTGCGTTGTGCTGGCTTGGATTCAACAGTGTGGCTCCTGTGGCAGCTGTGCTCACATTGGCCTCAGCTGCTGCTCTGCTGCGCTCACTGGGCTTTAGTTGAGTGTTCAGGAAGGTGAGAAGGAGGGGCAGCAGTCAGGAACGGGCTATGCTGCAGCCATTCTGTCTTCATTTGTCACACTGAGGGTAGGAGATGTTGCTCAAGGGACTCTGCCTTCCTCGGAGACCACATGGAATTTGGGGTGCGGAAACCCACCAGGACCCCAGCAGCAGTGCTGCGGTCCCATTTGAGCCATGTTCTCCTGAGCACAAGGGTGGCTTATGAGCAGTTCAGGGTCAGGCCTTGCTGAGGGACCTCAGAGCCAGCCTGCCACCTGAATCACCAGGCAGGTGCCTGAATGCCAAACACAGTGAATCTGAAACCCCAAATACTTGAGATGTGTTCCTGGAAGCCATGAGCAGCTGGTGCTCAGCAGCCGGAGGTCTCACACCAAACCTTTCTCCTTCCTGGCTGCCCCGAGCCCTGTCCTGGTTGCTGCTGGCTCCCCCATTCCGGAGTGAGGCGGCTCTCCCTTCGCAGTGCGTTCTCATGGCTGTCTGATCCCACTCCAGCCAGCTCTTCCCTGTGTCTTATTTGCCATCGTGTTGGTCTTTGCGAATTGTATCATATTGTACATGACTTCGGGTTTCCAGAGTTGTAGTATTCTGACTACAGTATTTCTGTGTGTGTACATAAACCTGAATAAGCACAACTGAAATCCTGAATGAAGTGTATACGTTTCATATACTGATTGTCATACGAATTAATTTTATAATTATTCCAATTTTGTTGTAGATTTCCAATCTTTCCTATTTATTTTGTACCAGATTTATTTGTATATTTTGTGATTTTGTTTTAAAGCATTTTGTTTATTTCTATTCTTTTTAGATAAATGATGATTTTTTTTTTCTGTTGAACATTCCAGTTTATGCATTTTTCCCTCCTCTATGCTCCCCCCTCATTTCCAAGGGACAGATTTTGGCATGTGGGTGGTGTGGCTGATGTCTGTGATCCCGTACCCAGATCTCTGCTACTGGCACATTTAACAGTCTTTAATCTCCACTTCAGCTGCCAAGAGCCACAGAGAGGCTGGATCGTGCTCCTTTAGAGCCAGGTGTTGCTCTTCACTTTGGTGGGTTTGGGCCCGTAAGTCCTCAAGCTGGGGAGGGCTGTGCTGGTGGTTTTGCTGATCAGGGGCTGGCTGGGAAGCTGGTGGCAATGGCAAGCAGCTGACTTTTTGAAGTTCCCTCAAGGGTGAGGGTCTTTTTCTCTGAGTAATAAAAACCCCTTATTTACAACCTGCTCTCCACAGGTCATGTTTGTCTCTAAGTGTAGATGCTGTCTGTCTGTAGCGCGTGTTCCTGCCAGTCGGGGTGAGACTGGGGGTCACCAGTGAGGGACGTGGCTGGGGACAACGGTGACTCCGTGGGACAGGAGAAGGTGGAGTGAGTCAGTCCATCCCCCTGCACTTGGGTGCTGCTGGCTTCTCCCCTCACTTTGGGACTTTGGCAGTGGAGCTGTGTGGATCCTGCAGCAACAGAGACATTTCTGAGCAGGAGAGCGAGCCTGTGCTTAGTCCCTTGCCCACCATCACTCCCAGCTCACACTGGCAGAGGAGCAGTCCCTTTCCTGTGTGTCAGATACAGCCCTGTCGTGCTTCTGCCATCCCTCAGCCCCTCTCCTCCTCGCAGCTGTTTCACCCAGCTGCTCTCCCTGCACCTGGCTTTCCTCCGTGCTCAGCTCTTGAGCTGCCAAGCCCTGGGTTAGCAAGTTGGGCAGCAGCTGCTCAAACATTGTGGGGATTTTTTCTGCACCTCACTCTCCCATGATGTATCTGCAGGACAGAGAGTGGCAGGTCCTTGAGGACTCCTGCTCCCCTGTGTGTGCCTGTCCCTGGCAGCCAGTGGAGGGTGGTGGGATGCTGCAAACATGACATAAGTAGAATTAATGTGGAGGCCAACTTTGGGGTAATGAGCAGTGGGATGGAGGAACAGGATAGAGAGAGCCCAGGACTTCTGGAAGGGAGGGTGTAAAAGGCCAGGTACCTTCAGGGAGGTGGGATAGGTTTTGGCTACTGAGGTCCAGGCCACACAGGAGGGTGGGAGCTGTGCCCAGAGCTGTACCCAGGGCTCTGTGTCCTCAAGGCTCCAGTAGCACCTCCTGTCATGGCCAGGCTCTGCAGCACAGTGGCCCCCAGGGCCATCTCCTGGAGAGAAAGCACCCTTGTGCAGGGCCAGGGTGGAACAGTGGCTCTGCAGTTACAGAATTTCTTTATCCATGTTTGCCATGCCGGGGCTTCAGGCTGGAGGTTGGAATGGCTGCTGCTCAGGGACTGGCACAGGGCTTTGCACCCTCCATCATGTTGGGCATATCCTGATACTGAGCTGCAGCTGGGCCTTGCTCTGTGCAGTGAGGAGGTGGAAGAGGAGCTGGGAGCAGCTCTGATGACTGTGACCTGGTCAGAAGTGGCAGTGCCCAGCACACAGTATCTGCTGTGTTGTGGCTAAGGGCAGTGAGCCTCGGGCTCCTGTCACTGGTAGGGTTTGGTTCATTCAGCCCCTGTGAGCCCCCTCTGGCTCTGTGGAGCAGGGGAGGTGGATGTGAAGTGGTGGGGAATGTGAGAGAAACCAGAAATCACATCAGGGAGAGCTTGGGGCAGGGGGTGAGGCTTGTTCCTCCCACACTTACCTTGCTTCCACCAAACTTTTGCTGCAGGAGAGCATACTGCTGGTGGGCAAAAGCAGAGCATGTCTGTCCCTGGCCTGGGAGACAGGTTGCAAGGAGAGCAGCAGGAGCTTTCCCTGAGGCTCTGCAGTGTGATTGGAGATGCAGGTACTGCCAGGCCACCAGCTTCTGGGAAGTGGCAGCTGGTGCTGATCTGCCATGGACTGATCAGCCTGGGGAAGGTGTGGGCTGGAAGCTTGGGCTGTGACCATGGCTCCAGTGCCAGCCAGGGCAAGACGCTTCACCCTGGCTCTTGGTCCGTGAGTTACCACAACTTCATGGTGGAGCCAGCACAGGGTGGACAGGATGGTACAAGGCCAGGCAGTGCCTGTGTGTCTGGCAGGCTTTGCCCGACATTTTCCCACCATGAAGTGAGGGTCAAATACTTTCCATTGCTCCAGCCTTGAAGACTCTTCTCCCCATCTCAGTCAGAAATAGCCCTGGGCTGGGAGTGAGCTATTTGTGGTGACTGACTGGGAAGGAGGAATGCGTGGAGCTCCCCAGACCTCCCTTTCTGCAGCCACATGCCTTGCCCATCTGCTGAGCTAAAGCTTAAAAAATTCAAGTAGCTAAACTTGGAGAAACAAAGTTTAAACATAGCAGAGCCCAGCATGGCCTTTGGTGAAAGGGCTCGGGAACAGCTCCTTGGAACCCTTCCTGCAGCCAGCCACACTGGGTACGTTAGCTCCTCTCCAGACCCCAAAACCGAGCTCTCAGGGACCCAGTGCTCTGGAGTTTTCAGCAATCCCGTAAGTGTCAGGTGTTGAGTGTTGGCTACCAGCTGTCTCCATTTAGTATTGCTTTTCTGTGTGGCACTTGGGCCTTCTGTGGTGGTGCTGATGGGGGAAAGCTTCTTAGGTGTGGTTTGGTTGACATGAGGAGTTTGTTTGTAGGGGAGGGCTGAGCTCAGCAGTGCCCAGGGCTGCCTGTCTCAGCTGGGGACAGCCCTGTGTGTGACAACACTGGCCTTCCCTGGGTATTCTTGTCTATTTAAGCAGGTTTTCAGTTCCTGGTGAGCACAGGCTGTGCTGTGCCCTGGTGCCACCCTGGGCATGTGTCTTGCAGGGGCAGAGGGGCAAGGAAGTGGACCTTGGTAACATCTGTGGGAAACAGCCCTGGCAGTGTTGGAGGTAGTGGTAGTGTAGGGATGTTCCCCTTCCCACCATGGAAAAGCCCCTTCTCACGCTCTGTGTCCAAGACAAAATGTTTATCTGCCCTCCCCATGCTTTCCTGGCTGATGCAGATGGTGATAATAGAAGCCTCATCCCTCTCCACTGCTTCCTGGGGCAATGGCAGGACCAGGCGTGCCCTCACAGAAGATTCACTGCCCCTGCTCCTCAGTGCTTCACATGACCAATTCCCAAAGATGCTCCCACTCTTCCCCAGTCACCCATCCTGCCAGGACCCCATAGACCAGTCCCATCTCTTCCCACCAACTCCAGCACAGCCCTCATAATCTTAGCAACATGCCACAAAGCACCAAGCATTTCTTAGAAACATCATCATTTATTGACTTGAACAACTGCCACTAGAGCAGCATTTTCCTGCTCAGATGTTGGTGGTGTGGTTTTTCTTCTTTTATTTTCTACTAAGGTACTTTAAAATGAAAAAAAAATTAAATGAGTTTATGGTACTGAAACAACAGTCAAATTCATTACAAGAGGGCCCTCGTTGTAATCCCTTTGCAGCGAACGGCAGAGGCTGGAGTAAGGGAGGCTGCACCCGTGACTCAGAGGAAAACCACAGGGCACTGCTGCCCAGCTGTGTGCCAGCTCCGTGCCTTCCCTGGGCTGGCTTTCAGGCACAAGGACTACCTGCCCATCCCTGGGCCACCCCCGGTCCCCACACAGCAGCCATCACCCTCCTTGGCCAGGGACGCAGCCTTGCCCACCACGGCCGGCGATGAGGCTCCGCTTGCTCCGCACCAGACCAAAGACCAGGGCAGCTGCTGGACGGCCGGGAGCTCCCCGGCTCCCACCGTGGGGCTGGCCCTAGGGCATGTGCTGTTTCCTAGTTTAGGGCAGGCCACAGGGCCCGCAGCACCCTGGCACAACAGGCCCTTTCACTCCAGATGGTGGCTGGGGTTGGTTTTGGGATGCTTCACTTAAAAAAGTTGAGAGGACAGAAAGGTCAGGAGGAACACAGAGTAACTAATGTAATGCTAAAGCAGCAGCTTCAAGCTCCTGGGTTAATATTTACTGCTGAAACTGGAGCAGTTGAGAACAGAGTGTGCAGCTCAGCTGTTTGAGAAATGCCCTGGAAATTATGCATGACATGTCAGTGGTGAAAGAGCTTGGAGACACTGGGAGAGAGTAACAAGCAGCTACAAGGTGAAATGTGTATGGCAGCAGATGTGCAAGAGCTGGAATCTCACGGCCATCCATGATGGCTGAAGGCATCAAACCACTTACACAGAGAAACTCACACCAACAAAAGGTAAACTGGGTGCTGGAAGGCACAGCAACACCCTGGCTAACGTGGGGAGGGGGGATTATGTAACCCAGGAGCAGAGGGTTAAGGGCAGCAATCTAATGGGTAGCAGGATTTGGATAATTTTGTCTCCTGCAAGGCCCAACACATCCCTTCTGTCTCCACAGAGAATGTAACAAATGCCAAAAACCGTTCACCGGACATTTTAAAATGAAAACCAAATGAAACACATCATGGGAAAGGGAGAAACATGCAGCATCCCGAAATGTAATGGGAGTAGCATGACAGCACAGGCGGGTAGTCCAATCTGAATGCACCACCCAGTTAGAATCCATCAGCTTTTTGAACCGTCTGCAAAACTGAAAACAAGGGTCTCCTCCTAATTAGTGTTAATTTGTTAGAAGTTTCCAAATACTTTCAAAATGTGCCTTTGCAAGAATCACACCCCCCAACCCATCACCCCAAGGGCCCCAACAACAGAATCCATTCCTGATCACTGCTAGAGTCATGGTTTATCTTCACAAAGACTTCGTTTTTTTCCTTCTTATTCCTCTTCCTCTTCTTCTTCCTCCTCTTCCTCTTCCTCATCATCATCCTCATCATGGCAATGTGTGATTTCCTGAGGTGCCTGGGGGAAGAGGTTGGGCGGTTTGATCTCACTGATGGAACGGGTCAGTTGGTGCCGCTTGTAGTCAGAATCTTTGAAATCCACCGAGGTGCGATTGCGTGTGGCCATCGGCGACTCCTTCTCATTGATGTCGACGTGTGTGTGCTCTACTGTGGACTCGTGTGGCATCTGCACATGGAACAGAGAGAGGAGGTGACAAGGGTTGTCCCAGTCCCAGGATGCCCCCCTGAGACACACGGACAGCAAAGCCCAGAATGTGGCCATTTGGTTTACAATCTATCAAATGCCACCAAACCCTCCAAGGTGCTGTTGTGTCCTGTGGAAGTGATAATGGACACAAGCATGGGCACCTTTGGGACCCCTGCCCACCTCCCTGGGATTGCAACTCACCAGGACGTGGGCGGCTCTGAAGAGGTAGCTGAAGGGGTAGTAGAGGAGGTTGATGAAGGAGGCTGCATAGAGGTCAGCGTAGCGCATCACCTGGCTGGCAAACAGCGTCTGCCGAGAGCCACTGCGGAAGAGGCTCCCCATCATCCCGTAGCACATATCCATGTCATGGGTCACTTTCTGTGAGGAAAGGACAGGTTAGACCCTGGGCCAGGCAGGCAGCACCTCAGAGCCACAACGCTGAGGCAGAGCACCCTGAGGGCTGGGGGCTATGTGAGACCTGCAAGGATCTCCAGCAAGGCTTTCTGTGATTGTATCCCATGGCATCGGGGCACAGCTGAGCCCCAGGTAACAGAAAGGAAGGTGGCCGCAGGCTCAGGGCCAGCACTGCCCTAGGCTGGCACTCCCGGGCTGGCTGAACCAGAGACTACAGCCCCTATGAGCCTGTGTGTGCCGGTGCCATGTGCTGCAGCAGTGAGCACCCTCAGCCAGTGCTGCTGTGGGCATAAGGAAAGGGACCCCATTCCAGACCAGGCTGCCTTTCAGGAGTACTAGTGAGCTGAGATAAAGTGGCTTTGCCAAGCCTGCTGTGCCCACCCAAAGGCAGAGCAAAGCATTTCAGGACTGAGCAGTGGGGTTGGGTTGTTAAGCCCTTTGGGATCCAGAAGGATGAAAAGGGATTTTGATGATTGGTACCTTAATGCGTCTCTGGATGGAGCTGATGTCGGGGCGTTCATTGCTGCTACTGTCCAGATGCCTAGTTACAGGCGAGAAGGTAAATACATGGTGTGAAAAGTCTTTCAGAACCAGATGCTGTGGGATGGGGCTCGGGGGAGGGAGGCTGGTCTGGAGGGGAAGGTTGGTCTCGTGGGCAGAGCCCAGGCCCCAGTCAAGGCTCCGGCAGCAGTGCCGCTAACCCAACCCCAAGGTTTTGCCATTGCCGCTCGTTAGCCGGGAGAGGCAGCAGGAAAGTTGCCACTGTGTGAACACTCACTTGTACAGCTCGGCCAAGAAAATGTCCAAACTCTGCAGCTCTTCAAAAAGGGCTGGAAAATCCAGAAAAGAAAGAGAAACGGGTAAGTTTAAACTGCTGAAATGAAAAATGCTGAAAGTGGACACACTCTCCTGCCTGCTCCCCTCACATGACAGCGGAGGGACACTGGAGCAGGGACACTGGAGGCATCTCATGACCTCTGGGCAGGGAGAGGGGTCAATCACACTCTGTGCCATTGGCCCTTTTGTTTTTGAGGCTGAACCTTTGCAGCTCTCACCAAAGCCTTCCAACCAGCCATGGGGCAACTTGCATAACCCCCAGCCCTATTTACACACCAAAGGGCAAACCTGGGAGAAAAGCAGGAGCGCTGGAGGATGGGAAACACACAGCACTTTGGCGGCAGAGCAGCAGAGGGAGTGGGAGGAACGAGGAGGAAGCAGCTGGTGAATAGGGACTCCCTGCAGATGGGAGAGCAGTCATGGCTCAGGCATTACAGGGAGAATAACCGAGCTCTTGTCAGATATTTTTTAACACAGAAGCCACGGCTCTGTATGTGCAGAGGGGGAGGAGGTTCTGGGGTTATAGATGAGAAACAACTCAACCCCACCCAGCTGCAGCTTCTCCAGTGGCCAAGGCAGCACTTGGCTGATTACACACATAGCCTGGGAAAGAGAAGAGGAAAGGCCTGGGACCCCAAGGCCAGCCCACAGAGAGGCACCCCAGCTCCTGCCACCAGCATCCAGACCCAGGGAAAAGGGCCAAAAGGAGAAGTGGAGAGCCAGGGTGATCTCTCCCCTGCACCCCTAAGCCCTGGCGATGTCAGGGGTGCAGCATCAGACAAGCAAGAGCAAAGCCTGGCCAGGGGCTTGCCCGGCTCCTGACCGCTTTTGTCTGTCCAGACGTGCAGCTCCTGCGCCAGCTCGGGGATCACCAGGAAGGTCCGCCAGCCCTGGCGTTTCTTGGATTTGAGGATGTCTCCAAAGATATGGTCTCCGATGTACAAGATATCCTTCCCTTTGGCCCCCAGCAGGTCACAGACTGTGTCCGAAGAGCCTGAGAGAAGAATGGCATGGCTCAGAACAGTGAGCCAAAACAGGTGCATTTTCCTCCCAGAAACCTCCACTGCTTGACCATGGCTGCCCTGGACACTGCTCACCTGCCTGTGAGTTCACCCACAAGCAGCTTTGCCCATGCTCACTCCTACATGAATAAAAGCAACAGAGGCCATGCTGCCTCCCCCCCCTTGTCAGAGCAATGGAGCCCTGGGTGTCACAGACAGCTCTGTATCCACCCACTGCCCTTCCCTGGCTTGGTGGAACCTTCCAAGGGTGGTCATGCTGGTGGCAGCACCTTTAAGTACAGCTGTGGACACTGCACTGGGCCAGCTGCAGCCACCCCTCCACCATAAGCCCTGTAGACATTTCCCAGACCCTCCCTGGCAAGGAGGAAAAGGACATTTGAGGAGAAATGGGTCCATCTCTTCCTTGTGTTGTGCAGCTCTGATCATGGAGAGCTTCTGGTGCACAGGGCACAAAGCAATGTGCTTTGGGAAGCACAACCTTGCCTGGCACAAGTCCTCTCACAGCTGGAGTGGCTGAAGGCCACGTCAGAGCCACTCCACAGAAGAAGGGCTCCTGCCTCACCTCCCGAGTACACAATGCCGTGCTGCAGCGGGCCAGTGTAGGTACCAATCTTCAGCTTCCCGGTCACCTGTGGAACGAGGTGTTGTGTTAGTGCTGAACAGCTGATGGTTGGATCTTTTCTATATTGATACTATTGATACTTCACTCTTTGTCTGTCTCACTCCCAGGCAGCCCAGAGGTGGCTTTCCTACTGTCACCTGCAGTATGTTAGGGAAGCCAGCAAAGCCTTGAGGTGGTGGGGTTGCTCAGGAATCACTAAGAGGAGAATCCAGCCCCCAACCTCTAGGGTAGGTCCTGTCCAAACCCTGCATTTCCCACTGTCAGAGAGAGGTGCCATACAGGAGGTGCAGGAGCCCTTCCAGCCAGGGAGGCACCCTCCACTGACCACTCACCGTGTCCACCTGCCGCAATACAGTGCCTTCCCCAAAGAAGAGGGGTTTTCGTGCATCCACCAGGATCAGGTCAAAGTAGGACTGCCATGGTCGATGGGCACTCCCGGGCTACAAAGGCAAAAACAAACCCCAGAATCAGGCACAACACAAAAACCCACAGGGAGTTTAACTGGACTGTCACTGTCCATAGCCCTAACCTTGTGACACTGCTGGTCCATCAAAATCCCTTAGCTCATGCCTCCTGTGGGACAATGCTGGGTTGCCAGCATCATCTCCTAAAGCATTTCCCTTTTGCCACAAGCCCACCCCATCCCAGTCCTAGCAGTGGGGGCTGGGACATGGTGTGAGACAGGAGAACAGCACGGAACATCCCTGTCAGGGCACAGCTGCTGTGTAAAAAGATGCTGTAAATGACACCCTGCCACTGTTCCTGAAGGTGACATCCTGCGCAGATCCAGACACGTGCAGCTCCACGGCTTCAGCTTAGAAGACCATGCTGGTTCTTTTGCCAAGAGTGGGAAAATGCCTGGACCCTATTCCACAGAGCATGGCTTTGAATCACAGCCCTGCCCAAAGGATACCAAGCCCTTTCTGCTCCATGTTTCCGCACTTTGTGAGATCAAAATCACAGCAAGGTGCTTCTTTAGCTATGAGTTGAGGTGAGTTCCTATGCTCTCAAAATTTCCCCTTTGGCTGCCTTCTGCTTTTAAAGCAGTGTGAGAACACATCTTTTGAGTGTGAGATAGCCTCTCACCGGGAGACAGAAAGAGCAGTATAAATTTGTATCATAAGCCTTTCTCCAAAAGTTGCAGGGTTGAGTTTTGACCTCAGAAAAACAAAAAAAGCATGACTAAAACTTTTGGAGTTACAAGTATTAAGGCACCATCAGCCATAAGCGTTTCTGCTGTTTTATAAAACTATTTCCTTTCCATCATGGCTTTTTTTAACAACATCTAAACCATTGTGCATTATTTCTAAGAAACCTGGCTACAAAATGCCACAGTTGAAACGCTTTATCACTGAAATAATGTTATCATTACCACAGATTATCATTTGAGACCAGATGATGCCCCTTTTCTCTTTGTTATATTGTATTTGCTTTGATCCCATTCAAACAGGACACAAAACAGCAAGTGTATTTTAACCAGATTAAAGCAACTAATCCCATGCAGCCGATGAAGTAGGATTAAAATGCTTTCCAGCTACACAGATAATTAGGCACATCAGTGTCTATTGCAACTGCAGTCTAGAATTCACATACCTTTGGTCCATGTGGAAAGTCAAACAAGTAAGTCATAATTTTCTAAAAGAGAGAAAGAAAGTATTCAAATATATGCTTTTAAACATGCATTTCTGTCGTTTATAAAAGCATACTTTTCTGATTTTATCTTTTTATATTACAGAACTTTATTTTCAGAATTTACTCAGAAGTCAGCATAAGAGCTGGAGACAAAATTAATGGAACAGGACAATGATAGGAATCAAACCAGCAGTTTCTATAATCAAATAACACAGCTGCTTCAGGAAACTGCACACTGCTTCAGGTGTATCTTGCAATGCTTTAAAATGGCATATAAATCTTTAGATTAGCACTGTTGCAACATCCTGACATTCACATGGAGTTGGAAGTAACTGTGTTTATTTCTCAGCTTAGCAGACAGCCCTTTCTGGGTCTCAGACCTCTGCAGGACCTTAGTTTGGTGACTTGTCTGTACTCAGACTGTCTATCTCACTTGAAAGGGAAAGTCTGCATTTTAAAGGATGCTAAAATCCAAAACTGAGTATATCCCCTTCAGCCTTTTAATTGCTGAGGAACTGAGTGAGGCACAGAGGGACTTAAGCAGGTCTATACCAGCTCAGTGCCAGAACCAGGACTACAAAAGGTGACTCAAGACTTCACCTGCATCCACCACTAACCCACCCTACACACAGATTACAAAACACACCAGAAGATGTCCCATCAAAACCCATCCAAATGACTGGCTGGCTTATGCTCATTCCATGATGTACCAACCCAACAATTCAAGCAGCACTTACGTCTGTGTATTTATAGTCGCTGTTTGTGACGAGAAACACCTTCCCCACTTCATTCATGCGGCTGAGCAGCAGTGGCAGCTTCCCCTGGAAGCCAAGGGGAACATCCAAGTCACACACAAAAGTTACAGACATTCATCATGGGAAAAACACTCAACTATGGTCCCACCAGACAAAAAAAAAAAGGCAAATCAAACCATCGAGCAAGCAAACTCACGTGTTGTGCACTGGCCAGAGCCAGGAAAGCTGCTGGTCCATCCAGGTAACCCCTCCAGAGCACAGCCCAGGGGAGGAAGGCGAGGGGGAAGGGCTCAGCAGGGCTGCAGTGCCTTTGCCAACCACAGTGCCAGGCACCCTGTGCTGCTCCCACCGATCTGCTCCAGCTCCAAGTCCGTTCCCGAAATGGGCCCAGAGGCAGGTGAAATCTGAGCTCACGAGCCACAAGTTGGAACGCATTATAATTCCAACCTCAAATTAGGGAGAATTTATTCCTGGGGCTATTTTTATTGAATCTGAAATCTCAGTCCATTGCCAAAATAGCTGATTACCTCACTGAACAGTTACCTAAGAATTCTGTAGGCATGTAAGTAGAAACAAGGTTAACTGCTTTAAAGTGATAATCTACCACAGTGCTCATCTAAACTAAAAAATACTTATTCCAGAAGTGGTCCAGAGGGGCCTTGCACACTGCAGAGGTGGCAGGAGTAAGGGAACCACTGGAGCTTGCTCAATTAGATGTGCTGAACACACATTTTCGGGTTATCAAGAGACTAGACACTGGTGAGTCTTTCATGATCTTTCTCTCAGTCCCCCATGCCTAAGTGTAACTTCTTCATTGGGTGGCAAAACAATACGTGTGGCTAAAAAGATGCTCAACTGTTGCTTTTTAAAGAGAGGTTTGCTTGGGCACAAAAACATGGGCAAGGAACACAGCTGCTTTCACCACTGAAAGAAACAACATGAGCTTTGCCAGTGTGTTCACCTTGATAACATTTCCTCTGGCTTTTATATTTTATGTAAAAAACTGTGCACATCAATACAAAATGATGTGGATCACTGGCTTAGAATAAAGGCTGCATCTGAACTTTCCACTTTGTCTTTGGTTATTACAACAGAAATCACAGCCTTATCTGTTTTGTGATTAACTAAAGCAAATCAGCATGTTTATTTCTTGCCTGCTTAGTCAGTACCGAATGTCACGTAGCACAAGTAAAGTAACTTCACACTTACATCTTTCACCACGTACTTCTCCAGATTCTCAAGGGTCTTTTCCTTAAGCGATCCCTGAAATAGAAACAACAGAACCCAGTGAGGTCATGGAAACTTATGATGTAAGGGACAACAAAGTAATGCCAACTTTCACACTTTAAAATGCTGTGAAAGTACAAACCAGGGCGAATCTGAACCAGTGACTCTAGAGATGAGAGGCTTTGAGTAGCAGGGACCATCACAAACTCTGTGATCCATCGATTCCCTCACCATGGTAAATAATCCACTTCAACAGCATTTTAACCCTTTCAGAAGGGAATACAATAGAAACAAACAAAAAATAGATTTGCCATACCAAACAAGACAGTTAACGACCTGTCTCCAACACTGACCATAATGCTTTAGTCAAAGGCCAACTCAACATGTATCACACAACACTGCATAAGGAAAGAAAACTAGATTCCTGACTTCTGCATGGGTAAAAGGATCACCACAAGTACAACTGTGAGCAGAGTTCTCCATCCCACCCAACAGACTGCTTGAATGAGGGAGAACAAGAAAATCAGGTCTTTAACCATATGTTAATGTTCACAAAATTATATTCTAAATTTGTGCACAAGTGCGTGCAGAAGATGAAATGCTTCTCTCTAATTAGAGAACAGCTGATCTATTTCTCTCTTTAATGCAGGTACTTTTTAGACAACATAGGATAGTGCCAATGCAAACAATTTGCTGTAGAATACCACTTTAATAATTAGGACAATGTACAAGTTGTGGACTTGAAGTGCAAATACCCTCATGGCATCACACTCTAAAACTCATGACTTACAGTACAAAAATGGAATCTGGGCACAATAAAAAGGAATAGGAAGCCAAGGCAGTATGTTCCCATCCTAGGAGGGGGCAGTTGAGATCGTGACTTACTCCCATACAACTGCAATCTATTATTTGCTCACTAGGCGGCAAAGCAGGGCCCTTGCCCAGAGGAGGCAGAGAACAGCTGAACTCAGGAGTAACAAACCAGCCCCCCAACCCAGTTACAACCACACACGTCCCATGGAGTTCCTGCAGTCACCTTGTAATGAACCCAGTCAACAGCATCTCTGACATCCTGGAACATACTCCTGAAGGACATGAAGAGGTCTCCATCCTTAAATCCTGTTTCACAGCTGTGAGGAGACAGAAGAGATTTTAGCAGCCAATCACAGCAGGTAAGAAACACACCAAGGAGTGAGACAGTTCAAATTGCTGTTTGGAGCTTGTGTTTTCTCCTACCATCATGGTTTCTTATCTGCTACTTTACTGCAGCTCAGACTTCAAAGAAGGCTAAAACAGGAGCTGTGTGTTATACAGGAATGTCTGTGCCTCCACAGCAGTACTACAGCTTTCTGTGACTGCAACTCTTACTTCTCACCCACAGTATTACAAGAAGGTAAAAGGACTGCAGAAAACTGCAAAAATGCAGTTTGCAGCATTTTACAGAAGATAATTGGTACTGAGGGAATAAACAGAGTGGTGTTCGTTCTTCCTCCTTCCAGCACTAAAGAAGGGACTGTCATGAAAAGCAACTAAATGTGATGCTGCTGAGAGAAGGAACTGCTTCTATGTTGAGCACTTAGAGTTAACATTAGAAATTACAAGATACTCTGGAGGTATCTTTGAGACAGCCATGACAGCTTATATCAGAAGAAATCAAGAAGGATTACACAGACCTGTATTTATTATGACAGCAATCATCATGCCTCTCCTGAGAAAAAGTACTTCACCTGGTGGATTGCCAGCATAAACAGTTCCTCTGCTCCCAGGTGAAATCACATTAAACCTTTGCCTTCCACTCACGTATATGCAAAGATGACCCATCACATGGGGTGATGAGCAGCACAGTAGCTTTCACGTTTGCCAGCTCAAACTACAGCTTGTTTTTATGCTTACATGTTTTTGACAGCAAGGAAAATACTTGTGCTGCTCAAACAGCCTTTTACACACACTGAGAACTTCACCTCTAACTGTGCAATGTCCTTTATTACGACATGAAGCACTTGTGGTAACTGCCTGAGGAAATTCAGCCCTTCAGTTAACAGTTCAGACACGGCTCCAATGGGCAGGTTTAAAATGAACTGAATGGTGCCTGTGATCACCCTGTAAAAAGTGTGCAGTCCTAGAAGCTGCCCCACATACCAATGCCAGTCAGTGTGCTGATACTGATGTACCCTGCGAAGGAAACCTTCAGAACCAGCCTCTGCTGTACACACAGATCAACTTAGCACCACAAAATTATAGGAGGCCTGAGCTTTTCCTCATTAAAACCGCTTGAGGGGCCTCCACTGATATTAAGAGCAGCTCCATCTGTGCTGTATTGCTCTTGTACAATATAAAAACAATCTTACTGTTCCATCATCACCTCATGTGGAGGGAATACGAACCTCGTGTACCGGTCACAGTTAGTAAAGAAATCCACCAGGCAAGCCAACAGGTAGGTCTCTGCAAGGAAACAGAGTGAGATTGTAAGACGAGGACAGCATCATACAGCCAGCTAACTTTAGGCCTTGTGCCCAAAGGAAGAAAGTTCATGTAAAAAAAACCCAAACAGAAAAGCAGTGTACAAAATCAGCAAAGCTTTACTGGCTTCAAAGGCACAGAAAGAGGCCTGTGTTGGCTCACATTAGACTCACCTGGTAGATTGAACAACGTGTTCAAAATGTAAAACCTATCTGTGTCATCTCTCTGGATAAATTTATTTGGATATTGCTCCCGTGTTTCAGGCCTGAGAATAAACAAAGTGGAGAAGAGTGAAACCACAAAACATAATGAAGATAGAATGTGCTGACCTTCAAAACAGAGTTGTAGTGGGGTCCACTAACCAGTCTGCTGTGCTTTAACCAACACCCAGCTTCCCCACATGCACTGCTGGCACAAGAGCAGAAGCGCAGCCAGGGGTGTTCCCTGGGCCACACTGACTCCAGCAGAGCCAGAACAAAGCCCTCATCGCTGAGTCAGCAAACTGAGCAGAGCCCACACAGGGACACAGAGTGGTCCAGAGTCCACAGCTTGACCTTAAGCCCCATGCTACTGGCTAGGAGGATGCTTTAAATCATCTGCACTTTCATTGTTTGCTTATCTTAAACTCTCCCCCACTTTCCATGTGTTGCTCTCCACTCTCCCAGCAGCTCTCAGCCAGGGGTGTGCAGGGCTCTGCTGCAGGAGGCTCACTCGGGGCCCACTGCAATTCATCACCAGAGTGGCAATGACTGAACCCACATCATTATTCTGGTCTCCTTAATTTCTGGAGCTTCTAAAGATCACCTTAGGCTCAAAGAGGAACTTGAGTGCACATATAAGGGCTTTTTTTGGAGTCCTGATGCAAGGACTCAGAGGTCTGCAATGACAAGGTTTGTAACCCTGGGGGCCCTGAGCTTGCCTTGCCTTCTATTCATATGCCCGTGCAGCAGGAATGTGGGAGGGGGGATTTGCTGGAACACATCAGGCACATGGCACTGCAGTCCTCTCTGCTTCCCAAAGCACCTTCTCTGGGACAAGAAACACAAGCAGCCAGGGAAGGCTGCAGGAAATGGCACGCAACGCTCAGTTCTGACACACTCAAAGGTCAGAAACACAAAGGGGTAGAGCAAGCTTCTTCCTACCCCAAGCCAGCTCAGGCCTTCAAACTTTCTTAGCAATGGCTGTGGAGCTGACAGCCTCATGGGGCACAGGTCCTCATGCAAAGGCTTTGTCTTGACTGACAAGCTGCTGACATTAAACTGTGCAAGTACAGGTGAACAACTCCCGGATGATCCCATCAACTCCTCCCCACAGCATACGTTCTCCTATTCCCGGCACATTACAGATGTGCCTGTGGTGGCACAGACCTTTCCCTTGCAAACATCTGGGCTGTTGCTGTACCTGAGACCCTCAATTCATCCCCAGCTAATCCTGAAGCTGTAAGAACACCAGCACAGCATCTGCTGTTAGTGGAGTCCCTGGACTCTGCAAACAATGGGTGTCCCAAGGATCATTCACACAATAGACTGTATTAAGTCAAAAAGAACAGCCAGGAGTCTGCACTCACCCTCTGAGGAAATTAAAGCCATGTGCACACACGAGGAGGTTTCCATAGGCATCAACTTTGAGCAGGTTTCCGTAGTGGGTGTCAAACACCAGGCCTCTGTTAAGAAAGCAATTTAGGATATGAAAAGGTGAGTGCATTAAGGGGTGACCATTTTAACAGCAGCTAGAAAGCTCTAGAACAGCTTTGCTTACTTGGCATGGGGCATCAGAACAGAGCTGCTGTTATGGTGCAGATGGGGTCCTTACTGTCCCTTTTAGCTGGCAGCAGGTGAGCAACCAGAGCCTGGCATCACCAGGCAGGAGGCACCTGACCTGCTCCCCACTGCCCCAAGAGCATTTAGCCCGAGAGGCTCAGCTGTGCACCTGCCAGGGCAGCCATGGGCCTCTTCCACAGGGTCACAAACCTGGCATCCCTGTAGGGCTGCAGGGAACAGTGAGGTGTGATAAAGGAATTTCTCTCCACTTTTTCATGGCTCTGTCACAGACAAAGCCAGATGGGGCGTGGAACCATGGCACAAAATGTTTTGGACATTCCCAGTTCTGACTCTGGCAAAACTCTCACTTATCTAGCAGCTTGAAACTGGAGAACACAGCCTTCCCACAGAGATACCCCCTCTGTCCCCACCCTGGGATGAAGGTAGAGGATTTAACAGAGCTCTCATCACAGGTTTGTGAAGGGCTATGCCTTGTTACAGGCAAGGGCACAGCCAGCAGCAACTCTCAGTGTAAAACACACTGTGAAGAGGGAAGGAAGGACTGAACTGCCAGACTGAAACTGGAACAAACCAACACACCCTCTGGTCCAGTCTTTTGTAAAGAAACTCCAAAAGAGTCAAAGAAGCAAAATCCAGCAAAGGCACAAGTGGAAAGAACTTAAAGGTGCAGAGTTAGATCAAAAGCTTTGTTCAAAACAAACAATGCCTTTTTTACCTCTCCCACCAATTTAGTAATTTCGCACCATTAACTTAGTGCAAAGTTATGAAATCAAAAAGTTACTGAATCAAATGCTTTGGACATTTGATTCATCTAGACAAGTGAACTGGATTGGTCCCACTTTTATTCTTATTTACTGTCAGCTTGATTTTCAGGATGTCTTACACACCAGGACACTACTAATTAAAATCATTTAAGAAAAAATTCTGAGACATCCCAGCAGCCTCTTGGACAGTAATGGCTCCTTCTCCCCCTGATTCTGATTTCACTCCCAATCCAATTGTGTCTCTGCTGTCTTTGCTTTGAAAGGCTATTTTTGGACCATGTTTTCAGTAGGGTTCTTTTCTTGCACACTCCCACATTGCCGGCAAGGATTCATGTGTGCAAAGGCCCCCCACATACTGGATTAGTCTTCTCCCTTCCCCATGATCTGTGGCCAGCCATAGGCTTCACATCCACAACTGAAAACCTGGCCTCACATGTTGCCTGTGAACTTCACAGAACAAATATTCAAAGCCTCAGGCAGGCGGGGTTGGTATCTGTTAGTCATTTACCTGGTAGGGAATGCAGGATCATACACAAAATTGAGCAGCTCATGAGGGTATCCAATGGAAACTAATCTTTCTACGGTCAGGTCAAATCCAAGAGATTCGTATTCAGGGGATTTATACACTGTACCAAGATGAGATTTCAGTTAGAAAATTTGAAAACAGCTAGGGGGTTAAACAAGAAGGCAATTAAAAGTAATGTACCCATTCTCCCTCCTCCCTCCTCGACAAACCATTCCCTCCTTCCCTGCCTTAGGTCCCCCAGCCCAGAGCATGGTGGAATGGGCTCCTGCCCCAGGCATGCAGTGAAGCAGAGCTCAGTTTGAATTTCAGCAGCAGAGTGCACCAGATGAAATACCCATCAGTTTATTGCAGCTCTCTGCATCAGGAAAAATGTATTTCAAACAGCAGCTCCTCTCCCTGCAGTCCTGTTAGGCAGATGCATGAACACTGTCTATTCCACCTGCTCCAACCGGGTTTTGGTTTGCTGTGTTTTTGCAAAGCCAATAATGAAACCAATAAATTGTGGGACCACATGTATTGGAGGTTAGAAAGCCTGAAATTCATCACTTCTGTGCTACTGTTACTGCTCTGGATACAATCCCGAAGTTTAGCATTGCTCCAGATTTCATCTCAGGGGAATTACTATTTGCTGCAGACTAAGTTATTGTGAAGGTAGAGCTGTCAAGTTAACATATGATTTGTTTGCTAATAACACCATATGGTACTGCAAAAAATCTGTTCATTATTACCCTTCTGCATCAAAATGCTACTTTTTAAAGCAAGCTCACTGCCCTCACATGTCAGAGGAGCTGCTCATCTGGGACACAAACCTCCCCTTCACTCCATGCAAAAGAAATGGACTTGTTCAACTAAGTCATTCCTACCATGTGGCCTCTCTTCTTCCTGCAAATGACCTTCCCATGTACTGAAAATGTTACTGTTTAATCAGATCATTAAATTACATCTAAAAGGCAATCAGGACAGATGGAAATCACAGGGTTTCTCTGGCAGTGTGTTTACTCTCGCTGCATGTCTGTAGAAGCCCAGAAGATAAGGGGCTAATGTGCATGTTTCAAACACTGAGACAGCTGGATGGTCGTGGAGCTGACCAAGGACTGTTGGTAATAACAACCAGGGATTGTTGCTAATAACATGTTGCGAGAAAGAACAGGATGTGGCTGGAGAAGGGGGCTATGTGGAGGGAAGGGCAGCACTTTTCTGGGACAAATGTCCTTGTTCTGGCTCCCAGAGATAAGCACAGCACAGATGTGCAGGAATGAAGTCAAGAAGTGGGCATGGACTGCATGGGGGAGATCAAGACCACCCAAGAGCCTCCAACCCATTTTCAGAAAAGTCTGGAAGAATGGAGTGCACATGGTAACTAATTTCCATAGAAAGCAAGAGCCCTGTGTTCAAGATGGGGAAAACTTGTCTATAAAAAGACACCCCTACAAATCCCAGGCGTGTATGTGCCCCAGGACACTGGACATCCCATCAGCTGGATCAGTGCTGCTGCCAGGACTGGTGATCTCTTTGTCTCGCTTTCTCCCTTTCTCTCTCTCTCCCCCTCTTTAATTCATCTCTTTCTCTCTTCCCTTTTACCCCATCCCTTTATCCAAACCCCACTGCTGTGTGCCTATCCTAGAAGGTCAGGGATTAACATACCAATTTTCATGCCAAGTGTAATTTACTAATTAAACTTCGTAAGCTTTTGTGGACCCTTTGACTTTTGTTATTCCTTTCAACCACAAGCACCTACAAATCTTGGGTGCTCCCTTCCCCTTAGGAGTGGGATACCATAATGTTGCTGTCTTCAACTGGTCCTAAGATAAATAAATACAACCCTTGACTGCAGTGAAGGTTACCATGGATTTAATGGGTCCAACTGCCTCAAACATTTGAATATTTCAAATTAAGCTGAAAATGTGCACATTACACAGCAAACTCTTTAGAAGACACACTGCTTTTCCTGAGAGAGAACTGACACATCTGTGGGCCTCACAATATATATTAATACACATTGTCTATACTGCCCAGGTAATCACCAGCATATATATACACTGTGGAATACAGAAGTTCAATCTGAGAGGAGAAAGCAAATATATAAAATACTAAAAAAAAAAAAAAATTAAAAAGGCAAAGACTTCAGATGAAACACGACTGTCAGAAGACTGAGATCACAGTATCCATGACAAGAGGGCTCCCATATCTCTTAATAATCTAAAAAGCACCAGAAGCACAAGAGTTAATTTACCCCATTAAACTAACAGCATTAAAATGTAATAAGCAAACCTGTAATGGTCTTAAACAGATAACTAAAATCAATAAAGCTGTTATCAAACTCTTCAAGCAATATCATACCAATGACAAACATCAACAACATGATACAACATTCAATGCACATAGTCTTTTCTGTCCTTTAGGGAAGGAAGGATTGATTGAGCTGCAGATAGGAATAAGCAATCAAGAAGTACAGCTAATGAAGAAAGCAGTGACTGACAAAGCAATTCTGGGGAGTGAGCTAGAGTTGGAGGGAGCAATAGGCAGTTAGGTGATGAACAAAATTGTGAGAGTGACACCAGAAAATCACATGGAACAAGGAATTCCTCTGATTCAGGACAGTAAGGGCACTTCCCAGGGAAAACTCTTGTAAGTACACCTGCACATATTCTCAGAATGTAAAAGCTCTGCAAAGCTCCCCCTTATGTGAAGCAGACTCCAATCCCCTGCTCTGTCCATGAAGCTGCTGCACTCCTCCTTAGCCTCCTGGGAATTTGACCGTGCTACCAACTTAATCCATAAAACATCACTACCAGACAAAACATTTCTCTGAGGAAACCTTGGTCTTTCTGAACTCACCAACCATGGTGATGCCACCCAGACAGGAACCTGGGCAGGAGCACATTGGCATCTTCTCTGGACAAGCAGAAGTGGTTCATCAACATCTCCAGCAGAGCCTTTCTAGGGAAACTGTAGGGTCTTCTGATGAGCAATCTGAGTATCTTTTTAACACTCCACCAGGCAACACTGTGTGGAACACGAGGTCAGCTACTTACAAAATGCCCTCCCTCAATTTATTTTTCTGTATTTGCCTCTCTGTCTTAGAAAAATCACCACAGACTTCCTTTCAAACTCTCTAAGGAAACAAGTTGAAGCACTACTAGGAAAAAAGCTGAAGAAGAGGTATGAACCTCAGCCTTCATCATCCCAAGTCTCTGCTGAGGCAGTACATTCAATTAATTAGGATTAATCTAAATGTGTCTTTTGGGGGGACAGTTACTCCCCTTACCTCTCAAGCCCTAGATTTTGCTTCCTTGATGTTTCTTTGAATAAAAGTAAACTACTAGCTCATTCATGCCTCAGATCCCTTCTCTATTTTCCTCCTACTCCACAGTATCTGGAAAATGAGAGCCTTCTCCTTGACACATGAACTAAACAGAGACACAGGAAACTGGACCTGTGAAAGGGACAATGAATGTTCTCTTGTTACCAGCATTTTTATTGTTCCAGATAAACTTTCCTTTAATTAGGCACACAGCTGGGAGGAGACTGAGAGCTCCCTGAGCCCACCCTGACAGCACTGGCTGCACCAAAAGGAATGAGCCACAGCCCCCTGACATTTCTCGTGAGCCTGTTTGAACAACTGGAGCTTCCTCCAGGCAAACAAACCATCCACCTCCTCAGATCAAGAATGGACAGGCTGACATTGCTGCAACTCTGGCAGCACATTTGGGGAAGATGCCCCAGTTACAGGTGTTACTACATTATTTCAATATTGTACTCAGGGCTGGTTGTTCTCTCTCATGTCTTCAGGCAGCCACGAGGAAACAGAGTAGAGAGGACAGATCAATACTTTTTTTGCAGCTGCATGATGAAAACATGGTTTTAAACTTTACTGGAATATCTCCTCCCTCAGACCTCATTGCTGAATTCTGGTACCTCTGATGGAGATAATTTGTGTGTCATGGCAACGTCATGAATCCAGCTATTTGCCCAGCTCTTTCACCCAGCTGAGAAGGGTCTTCAAGCACCCCCAGCTCTGTGACAGGGGAGGAGGCAGAGCCACAAACACATTTTCACACCGTCCTTGCCCAACACACAGGGGATGACAGTAAAACCAAAGCACATGCTACAACTTGTTCTGATTTCTTTTTCATACTGCTTGATGGCCATGTCTCTGGCACCAAGCCAAGTCCCCAGCACCAGAGGAATTGTTATTTTAATAGTCCTGTTCCAACACAGGCAAATGCTTCAGCAGCACAGGGCAGTCAGCACCCAGCGCTCATGGATTATGCAACCAAGATGGAAAGAAAACAACTAAAGGTTTTAAAAAAACAGAAGCCAGTTGACAGCATTCCAGCTTCCCCTTAATACCATCACTTGGCTTAACAATACACCATTAAAAGGTAAAAAGCAGTACCCCAGAGTGAACACTGCAAGCCTTCAGGTCTGTGATGAGTGCGGGCATCCCTGACTGACACAGGACGTGCTAGGAGAGAAGCTGGTCTGGAATGAGCAGGGGTTGTGCAGTAAGGTATGCAATTCTCATGCATTTGTGTGGCTGTGTTTACCTTTGCTGCCAAGACACATACAGTTACAATTTTATAGCCTTCCTGAAAAGGAAAAAAAAAAAGAAAAAGAAAAAAAAAGCTCTCTAGAGAGGCTCCAGCTTATGCAAAATGCTGCTGCCAGGATTTTAACTCACATGAGGCAGATGCAGATTCAGAGTGTCACTCCAGGCTTGACGGAGTTACACTGGGCTCCCCTGTTAAAGAAAAAAATCAGACTGATTTTAAAACTGCAACAGCTCTGTGCCATGTGGGACTGTGTCTGCTGGAGCTCTGTCCTCTGGTAAACTCAGAAGCTGGCCTGGCAGTTATTCCATATACACTTATAACTGATTTATAGAAGAGGCACAGTTGGTAATCGTGCATCCTGCAGGCAAAATTCTGTCCTCATATCCACAAAGCAGTCTTAGATCATCAGCTCAGTGATAATTAGGAGGAAGAGGCTACAAGCACATTCAGACACAGAGCAACTGGTTCAAGAAAAGGTCTCGTGCTCTTTTTGGGGCTTTGCCATTATGGTCCATTCCTCAGTCAGTGACAAATGACTCCTTTCAGGACACTTTCTTTCACACCACACAATGCCTGCATGTGTCAGTGCAGGAGACTTGGGAGACTGAATCAGGAGCTACTCTGGGAACCTGAGAAGAGAATTTTGCCCTACACCTTGAAGGTGCTCCCAGCGAGACCCTCGCACACCGCATCAGTCTGTGGTGCATGTCTGCATTTAAACATACACTTGGACATGCTTTTGCTTGGGCTTCCACGAGCAAAGCAGGATAAACCAGCACCAAACCTGCACACAGGGCTGCACTGCAGTGCTCTCGCTGGCAAGCACACACAGGGAGAACACCAGAGCTATTTTGCAGCTTATAGGTATGCGCAGAGTAAACAAGAATTATCTTTGAGATCCAATTTGCACTAAATACAATGCTGAACTGGTTGGAATGGTGTTGCAAAAACGACCCACAGAAGTATGCAGACCTCCTGGAAGGCTTCTCTGAAAATAAACGTTTAAAGCCTGTTTTGTTTCAAAATGAATAGCTAGGGAAGGCTGAAGTGCATGTGATGGCTCTGCTTAAGCTGTGGGGAGGAGAAAGCCCTTTAGGGGCTGCCCGAATCTTCCCTTGTTTCTCCTACACACACAGATTCGGGCAGGGGAGCTTCCCACTGAAGATGTAACATGGTTTGTTCCAGGGCTTGCCAACACTTCTTACAAGGTACTCGTGGATCTTGGGAGAGAAGCAGGAGTTGAAGTTAAAATAATGACCCCTTTCTGCACTGCTTCAGTCGTCTCCCTTTAGTGAGATGCATTTGCTGTCTCAAACTGCACACCTGCAAGCAGTCCTGCCTGCCATTTTATTTTCAATCATTATGGATTTGGTGCTGGTAAAAGCCCTGAACTGGGAACAGTGACAACCCACTGATTTCCCATACCACCAAGGCAGCCTCGAGGAAGCAGCTCCCCTTTGCCAGACCCCTCGTTTAGGAAGCGAAAAACGAGCTCAAGAGGTTGCTGCAACAACAGCAGCCTGCACGGAGAGCAGCTCCTCTGGGCAGAGAGGCAGAGCCTGGACCACTAAATGATGACCTGAAGTATCATTCGTGCCTACCTCCAGTCTTTCCCCATCTGTTGCTCTCTTATGCCGCCTCACGAAAGAGTTTCATCCCTTCAATCTGCCAGTTCCTCACCTGCCTTTCCTCCCAGCTGGAAGGCAAGAGCAGCCCAGGGAAGGGTGCTCGCGGTGCCCACCAAAACAAACCCACACCGTCAGGGCACTTCAGGAGCAGCTGCTTCCTGCAGGTGGTGCATCCCTGCTCTGATCCCCTGGGCACACGCTATCTCAACTCCTTCCCCATGCAGGTGCTGAGAGTCCTGTCTGTGCTGTTGACTTTCAGGTGTCCAGATACGATCAGTATTTCTTAAACTAAAGGTGATGACCTCCTCCAGAAGGGTTGCAAAAAGCTTTAGCAAATACTCAATCTTCAGATATGTTACCCACTCTCCGGGTTCTCCAGAGGTCACACAAAGACAGATAAGCCAAAATGTAGACAGATAATGCACAGGGTTTCGCCTTTTCGCTGAAGCACAGGAAATGCAGCCCAACTACCTTGTATTAAGTCTTGAAGAAATGAAAGTAAAAGAACTAAAAACAGGTTTTTTCAGTTGCTGCTTATTCTCCAGTGAGTAAGGCATGCAAATCAGGCAGTTAGGGACATACATGGGCAGGTGGAGAGCTGGTATCCAGATTTATATGTCTCAGGCACAACATGCATAATTAAGCTTGTACAAATACATTTCTGAAATTACACAAACCTGACTTAAAGAGCAGGATCAAAGTGCTGCTCTGAATTGCACCACAAATAAGTATGCAGGTATGTATTAGGAATAGATTCGCATCAGTGTTGTGCTGACAAGAACTGCTTAGTTAAAGCCTTGAGGACTTTTACAAACCCATCCCCTGTAACAGTACAAGTATCTATGTATCCTGCTTCAACAATGTCTCTCAAATGAGATCCTACTGTCCCAAACCCAGAGCTCTCCATTTTGCCAGTATCTGCACGGCCCCAAAGCCAGGCATTTTGTGTCCACTACACTGTGTCTGTGACAGTCACCCCTCCATCACAACCACACCACTGGCTATTTCACAAAAGCTCCAAACACTCATCCCCTGGCACTTCTTATCCCCTGACCTGCAACTCCAGCTGAGAATCCAGAGGGAAACAGCCAGTGACCAGTCCTGGAGGTGTTTGGGACAGCCCCACTGAAATAACAACACCAATTAAGTGTACTAGTAAGTGTTGAGCAAGCATTTCACAGACTGCCACAGTGTGAGGAAAGTCTGTCTCACCTGTAGGGCCAGAGGGTCTGAGGATCCCCAGAAGTAAGCAGGTAGTGAGGAATGCTATCTGACCTCTACACACTGACCCTCCCTTCAGGGTATCTTATCTTCAAAATTTGTTACACAGCAATGCCACTTTTCATATACAAGTGAAAAAGAGGAGGATTTCTGCTCCAGCATACTAATGACTTCAGCCTCAGTGTCACAGGGCCTTTTCTAATCAGGCAGGTATTGTCAGGCACTGCCACTGAAATGGAACAAAAGGGAAATGCAAACATTTTTCAAGCTATGCTGCTCTCCATGTTAAAATAATTCATTACTTACACAGGAAGGAATCTGAAATGTCATGTTTAAGTTTCACACCTGGGTGTTAACTACCCTCAGTTTTGACAGTGGAGTCAGACTGCTCAGCTCTGATGGGAGCCCAGACTCACGCTTGGCTTGCACAGCCTGGCAGGGTGCTGTCACTTTGCACTGCAAATAAAGCTGAGGACTTCCTTTCCCATGAGAACTAGAAACCCTGCAGAGGTACCTGTACTGTGGGACACTCTGTAGAAACTCAGCTGGCTTGGCTGAGGATATGGGATATGGCTCAGGAATGGGGATAACCACAGACCTCCAGATCCCCTTGTCTTGCATCTCTCTTTCCAAAGACACATCAAGTGTTACCTCAACTCCTGCCATGGCCACTGCAGACCTTTCACTTCACAGTATTCTCACTGGATATGAAGGGAAAACCACTCCTATTTAAAGCCCTGGTATGTCCAGCAGTGGTTTTGGTATCTCTGCCCACGTAAACACATGCCCTGAGTGCAGGCAATGGAGTCGAGCACCTTTGTGCTGTGCTGGCCTGGGAGCTCAGTGCCTGTAAACAAACTGACAAAGTGGTAAACGTGCCTGACTGCAACCACAAGAAATCCCAAATTAAACCCATGGGACGACTCATATGTTTTCAATTAGGAACGTGGTGAACTTCTGACTTGCCATTTGTTTATGAACTCAACTGAACTGTGACCATAAAGGGTTTGTCTATAGTCAAAATGAGTTCAAAACCAATTAGGAACAGACTCCAGTCCTCTTGACTCCTGGGGTTTGATTTTAAGCACTAAACCATAAATAAAAACGCATGATATTATGGAAAACAGAATTGCAGCATTTCAGACTATATTTAAATTGACTTTTCATAATACCAAACAAAATGGGTAGCAACACTGGTTTGTTTCCTTGAATTTTAGATTTTTCAGTCTAAATGAGAAGAAACTGCTGCCATATTGAGTATAATTTTCACTTACCCATAGAAACCTTTTCAAACACGTCACAGAAGTGACCTGTGCAGCAAGACAAAGCTTAAAGCACACTTCAATATTTAATGTTTATTTATTTATGTTTATTTATGTTTAATATTTAATATTTACTTATTTCTATTTCACTAAAAATTATGTATTTGTAGTGATCAGCAAACAATACCTTGACAGGTGCATCCCAGAATATTCTTGTATGCTTAACACACAACCTGCTCTGCCCTGCATGAGCAGCCAATCTTGCACAGCGCCTTTGTGCCCACAGCTGTTTTTGACAGCAAATCTGATAACAGGAACTGAGGCAAGGGTCACTGATCATCAGAGGGTTGAATCTTTTGGATGTGAGCTTCAGTGACTCCACAGCACCCTTTTCTGACCATGCCAAACACGGGTGGAAAGCAGAGCTCCCCTACAGAGCAGCACCAGGGCTCTGCAGTCCCCAGCCGCAGCAGAGCCCATAAAGCAGCGACGCACCCGCTGCAGCCTAAGAGCAGTGGAAAATTCCTTACCTCTAATGCTCCTGCAAACATCCCCAAGTGCACAGCACAGCTTGCAGCACTAAAATCTCCAACCTGGAACTGTATCAGCTCCCCTTCTCCCGCTCTGCATGCTAACAGGGTATGTAAAGACAGGATTTGTTGTTGCTCCAAGGACTGACACAGCACTGGATGTGCAGCCTGCCTGTGAATTGCTGGGTCTACACTTCAGGTTGTTTGTAGTGCTGTGTTTCCACTTGTATTAAAAACAAGTATTGTCAAGTATCATCAGCTTTAACTCTTCCCAAAGCAGGCTTATTAGTGCTCTCATTGGTAAATTCCAGATATTTTTAGCTCTCTGCTGCTGCACTTTGTTTGCCTTCGATGTAACAAAGATTTGGGCTGTTTGAATATGCCTCAGAGGCTGGCAGAGCAGAGCTTAGTGTTGGAAGGATTTCTTCTGCTGAATAAAAATGAATGGCTTGAGGTAAGAACAGCAGCACTGAGGTCACATTGTGCATGTTGAGAGAAGCAACTCAGACAGACTCTGCATTTCAAGGGAACTTCAGTTTGTCTATTTTAATAGTTGGTATAACTTTCCTTTGCACTGGATTAATATTTTTAAAATTCCTACAGAGTCACCTGTTCTTTTACAGGAAATGTTTACAGTTTCCCTGACACAAGAGAATGCTTTTTGTGCTTAACAAGTGGCCTTCACAATTTACCTCTCTCAGATACAGCCCACTGTGAGTTATAATCCCATATTGGAAATATCCCTGCATTTCCATGGAAACAAACTACTGTGCCAAAATATGGGCTTAGTTCTTCAATGAAGACTTATGAACAGGAAAGAAGTAGCTGCTTGGGCTTCAGGTTCAAACATAATTTGCTAGCATCTAGAAATAAGAAGGAAATTACTTAAAGGCATAGTAGCCATTAATACAATATATCTAAAGCATTTTTAAGGTATATCAGCGTTCAAACAGATCCAGCTTCCTATTTATCTCCATATTCACTGAAGGGAGTGAGCCTCCAAGGCTACACATTTGTTAAACAGTGTGCACCTGGGCTTAGATGCAGCACAAGTGCCCAAGCTGGCAAGAAGCCACATACTGAAGTTTTTCTGTAGTGCTAAAATAAGGCATTCACAAAGCAATGGCACACATGTGATCTCAGAGTTAAAGCCTTCTGTACTCTCAGGTTTGGTTCCTCCTACAGAGTAAGCTGTTTGAGTCATCACAAGGGTATTTGCAACTTAATAGTACTTGTGTTGTGTTATTAAGATTACTAGATAAGGGGGTCAATTAGATTGAAAAATGCCTCCCTATTTTCAGAGAGCTCGCCTTGGTATACTAACAGCCTGCTGACCCAGCTTGGTGTTATCATCATGTTTTTAAGAGCAAGAAAACAGAATATAGCAGCTTTTGAAACTTTCCTTACACTGTGAAGACTCGTTCTTTCAGCAGCTTCTGTTTATCACTCTGATTCTTCAAGAATCTCCAGACAGCAGATTAGCAGTTTGTCAGTCAGTGATTTACTGGGACAGAGCAAGCAGCACATGCTTCCTCCACTCCTCATTCCCAATGCCAGCATGTGAGATCTCACAGCTCCAGACCTCATTTGCTCATTACACAGCTTTAAATGGTCAGGCTCTGAAGAGCAGCTACACAAAGAGAGCAGGGACAATAACCACTGCACTGGTATTTGAAAGACATCCAGCTCAAAGCATATTCAGAACAATTTGGCTTCTCCATCTGCCTTCAGCTTTAAAACACCAATGGCTAAACCAGCCTCTGTAATCTGCAAAATCTGCACCTGTCAAACTGGCAGTGTGCAAATATGAAAAGGCAGACAGCAGTTGTGCAACAGTCAGGGCATCTCCCAGTCCTGGCTAGGAGAGTTGGAAGGCTTCTCCCGCACATCTACTGATTCCTTTGTCCAGCCACCACATTATTTCTGTATGACACAAAGAACTGCATTATCCAGCAAACTGGAAAAGAAACAAAACTGCTTAGTATCTCCCCAAAAAAGCCTCAAAGCCTGTAGTCCTTACAACATGATGAAACTAAAGGCAATCCTTTAACCTAAGCAGGAAAGCCTCATTAGAACATTTGCATAAGAGTTCAGCACTAATAAACAGACAATAACAGCACCTGAGCTCACATTCAGAGATGTTGTAGTTGTTTACATTACAAGCTCAGTAGTTTAAGTATTCAGTTCAATCTTTCATGTGTAAAACTCCCACATTTATAATTTGTTTTTCACTTGTGCAATCCAGAATTTTTTTCAGACAAGGTACAAAATCATTAGTTCCATTTCTTAGTCGCGCAAACTGAAACACAGGAACCTGACTGACAGAGTCAACTACAGTAAAAACAGTAGATGGATTGAAGAATCAGTTCTCAATTTTGCTGTCACCTTTTCTCCCAGATCACATGCAACAACAATTCAATTCTGCCTTCTCGCTGGGTGCATCTTTCCCAGAGTCAACAGGTAAAGGAAATCATTTCAAGAATAAGATGAGGGTGTGGAAAATTTTCCTCTTCCAAATTGCAAAGATGGCTTTGACACAAAACACCTACCTGAGGAAGGGGCAAAACCTGTTTATGCACGTTGAGCTTTGGATTGAGTTGGGAAAGACTAAAGCTGTCTTTCCCATGTCTTTTCCCATGTGATGAGAAGGGAGATGCTACAAGCTGAAAGCATAAGCAATTTTGCAACAAAATCTTTGTAGTGCACCAAACCTTGGCATTAAATTGGGAATGTTTCCAGGACACAAGCTATTTTCCAATCAGATTATGTTGCATTAATCACATTTACACACAATAAAACCAGTATTTTTCAAGCCTCATTTCCCCTGCTTTTTTATTGAAACAGTTTTCAGCAACCAATGATAATTTCATTATCAATTTCTGGAGAACACGGAAGCAGCAATGAATTAAGCACAGGAAAAGCATTCCAAATGAAAGCATCCTGTCCACTGATATTACCTTTTATCTACTTCAGAGACAGAAGATAAAACTTTCAACAAGGCCATAACTTCTGCAGAAGAAGAGCAGTCACAGAGGAATCTTTTCAGGCACAATTGAGTTTGTAATTCTTACTATCCCTCTCCATCTGCCAATGGCCCAGTGTGAAATTACAGCCAGTTTGGGAACCCCACTGCTTTAGCTCTGCTCCTGTCAAGGGACATCTATCCATCACCTCATTGTGCAGCCTGTCCCATTTAAGAGCTGGTAATGCCAAGGTCTCCTGCATTATTTGGATCCAGATCTAATAATTAAGTGTAGCTCACACTGAGTGGGAAGCAGCCAAATAAAATGCTGTGTGAAACCAATCTCTCTCTGCTGCATTTCCAATGGGTGTCACCAACTCCTCAGGCTCAGGTGAGTGTCACAGTGAGGACTCTCCACTGACACACCTTAATTGTACTTTCTGCACTTAGCAGTAAATATAAAACAGAGAAGGCTGTGAATCTTTTGGATTGCATGCAACATTTTCCTTTACCAAAGCACGGGCAGTTTTGACAGTACTGGTGAAAAAAGTTAGTGACTGTTGAACTTCTGGCTGGATGAATAAGCAGAGATGAATCACTCAGATAATAAATAAAACTACTATTTAGCAAACAAAAAATAACTACAAAAGGATCTTCAATCCCTCTAATTTAGACAGGAAGAGTTAAATAATTCTCAGTTCTGCTGTGACAGCAAATTCAGCCCTGGGTGTAACGCTGTGGCTTCCCAAGCAGCAAGGGCAGCGCAGGGAACTGGTGGGGCCTCGCTGCCAGGCTGGCAGCAAGGTCAGAGGCAGGGAATGAAGGGCTGCATAACATCACAGAAACTTGTCTTAACCTCCACCAACAGCAAGGGCTGAAATAGTTGATGACTCTTGCTTGTGTCAACTGCTGCAACACTTTAAAAACAGCAACTACTGAACTAAGCACACAAACCACAGTCAGCCCCCACTGCTCTTCCTGCTCCTTCCACTTGCCTCCCAGTAACACCTAGCTTAAAAAAGCATTATTTTATGTACTAAATGTGATTCCCAAACAGACTGAATAGGAAGGGGACAGCCAGCTTCATACATAACACCGATTTCTGAGCCTCTAGTATTACTGTATCCACAACATTAACCTAGGGAGATTGGGGAGTTTCCCTACATGTAAGAAATCTTATTCACCCCATGAGAATACAACAACAATCCTTTATGGGAAAACAAGAAATCTAAAACCTGTGAGAGTTATTTCAATTTTCTTTCATTTTATTTTCCCAGCAGTTAAAATTAATTCTAGCTGTAATCACAGTGATTACAAATTCAGCTATTTAAGGTTCATCATTTCTCAGAAGAAAAAGCTAAAACCTTCAGGCTTTTCTGCACAAAAAGACTTTGTTTGCCCAACCCAACCATTAACAGTATTTCTCAACCCCATGCAAGGAGACAAGCACAATCAGGAAACACAGAAGTTATTTACAAAAAATTCAAAGTATAAGCCAATTTTGGCTTGAAAGTGAACAAAACCACTGCAGAAATGCTCTATCAGACAGCCTTGAATTCTTTTAAAATCTGAGTTAAGTGGTCCTTTAATTTAATAACTCTAAGAAATACTACTCTATAAAATAACAGATGAAATTGTACTTTATGTGCAATGTAACATGATGATACTAAAACTGCTCTCAGCTGGCAAGCTGACATTCTCAGACATGCTGGTAGTAAAACACGATCACTGCAGCGTGTGCATGGTAGCTGTTACTACAGACTTCAAAATGGAAATGCCACGTCCCTACCAAAATTAGATCATTCTAGACAGAAAAGATGGTTATTGTAAGTAGGTCTGTGTCCTTAAATTCATAAGGCACAAGAATAAAACTGTCTCAAGCTTCTAAAGTTCAAAATACATGAAATGATTCAGACTTCTCTGGTCCTGAACCATCTCCTAAGGAAGACTTTTGGTGCTACCAGTTATCATTGATTTGGACAGAAGAAAGAGAGACAAGACAGGAGTGCTTCTTCACAAGACAGGTAATTCAATGTGTATCAAAATAATAATTCTTCTGAGATGTGAAATGTATGACTGTCATCATTCTATTTCTGATGTCAAAGTTCACAAAGAAGGGGATGTCATATAGAGATTTTGGCAGGGTAAATGACTCTGCCTGCCTTCAGTTGTTGAATAGGAAGATTGTGCTTGGAATATTTTTTAAAACTTTACAGAAAAGTGGCCTAGCAGTGTCTGAAAGTATAAATGCAGAAAACTAGATGAGAAGCTAATGACACTGGAGATGCTTCTGTTCTTTCCCTTGGCCTATTTACGTGTTTTGAATGGTCTCCAAAAGGCTTCTGCTCAGCATGAGCCATCTGGTATGCAGATACCATTTCCAGATGTTAAATTACACATAAACTGGCTTTTTACATTTTTTTTTTTTTTTCTTCTTTTAATCAAGACAAGTAGCATATCCATGTGAAAGAGTGGGTAAAGGATAATGTGACCTGTCAGAAAAAACAACAGGGTCTAATGAATGCACTGACTATGGCATATTCCTGTAATACTTCACTTGTCCCACTTCTTCATTATAATTTCCAATTAATTTATTATAATTGTAATAATATTCTAACACTGCACTCTTTAAGGCCCCTGCAGTGAATAGTATTTTTTCTTGTATGCCAGCTATAAATAGAAAATAATGGTCAGATAATAAAAGCCCACACGGAGAGGAAAGGATGACTCTGAGACATAAGAAAATAAACAGGTAATTTCAAAGGTTAATTTCCAGTTTGAGTGGGAAAACGGGAATAGTACTTACCAGTCATAATGGTTTTTGTCTGCAAAAGGCTTTCCAACCTAATTACATTCTCACAACTCCTAGTAAAATGATCTTCAACTGGTGCAACTGTTGCACCATGGAAGAAGTCACTGGACAGCAGCTTACCCCAGAGGGGCCCAGATTTCCAGTTTTCTGCTCAGACCACATCCCATTTCTTTTTCTGCCTCACACCCTGTCACTCATCTCCCCCAAATGCACTAACTTTGCCTGCTCAAATGGAGCACTGTGATGTTCCAGCCTTGGAAGCCCCAGGCTTTTATGTCCCTGGTACTGCTTTAGGACACTTGAAACATTCACATTTTTTCCTTTCATCAAACCAAGCATTGTTTTGTGGACAACAACACATTTGCTCTGTGTTTACAGGAACAAGGAACATCTGAGTAAAATGAACAGTCAGAAAGTGAGGACAGTGCTGAAGCTCTCCTTCTGTCAGGATGAAAATTAGCAACAAACTTCATGCTACACACCAGCCCCACTGGCATCACCTGGGTAAGTTGTTTTTCTGTTACTGAAGTGAAACCCACAAGGTTTTTTTTGTTTGTTTTTTTAAGGATTTATTCTTGAACAACTTTTTTTCATGCACTCCTTAAAAGCACAAGACTGTCACAGCTGGGAAACACAAACAGAAAGCACGTGCCTGCAGTCATATCCAGCACAGATTAACAATGACATACTTCATGACTTAAAAAGTGGCAAGAACTTTAAACAGATGTATAAATAAGGTGTTGAACAACAAACCTTTTATATGTAACTACTTCCTTGTGGATAAAAGAACACAAGGAACTATCTAAATATAAAGTGCAATTACCTGCTACAGTCTCCAAAATTGCTCCTTGCAGTAGAACCATGAGCCTGTGGAAACTTTCCTGCCCTTCACTTAGCCTCTGACCCCAGCTCTGACCCTCACACTGTCCCTAGCCACATTACTCATCTCTCATTCCTTCTCAGTACACAGTAACCAGATGATCATAGCTGACATACTGCATTAACCTATTATTAGGTGACCCTGACACTCTACCTCACATCTTCTCAGTTCATATACACAACAACTCTAAACTGAAATATTAAGGGTGATAGGAACTTTTTATCCATAACCTTGGAAGTGGTAATGAGAAGAAAGGCAGGATTGTACATGACATCTTCAGTTACAGCCTGTGTAATACTATAACCTAGGAAAGTGGAAGTGAGCTTTCTATCTTTTCCTTCCTTAAAATACATAACATGGAAGTCTGACTATGAAGAAAATGGTAGCTTTATTTCCTCTCATCAAAAGTCTCAAGGAACTTGCCTATTGAGTATCTGAAAGATGGAGAAGTCATGCAAACAATTTTATGAAACTAAAAGATCTTATGCAACCTCCCAAAGCTTATCTGTCAAAAAGAATGGGCAAAGCTTTCCAAATAAACTCGTTCAGCTGACACAAGGCACTCCCCCTGCCATGCCTCTTCTCAAAATGAGTCACTGATGTGGCTAATCCAGGAAGGGGAAAGAGGAAAACTTATTAAAAAAAGACTCTCTCAGGACACAGAAGAACCTGCTGGTCAAAGGTGCAGCCTGCTATATGCACCAAGGATGAAAGAAATCCCCTTGTTATTCAAAGCCAAGCATGCACAAGGGACATTGTCAAAATACCGTGGAAACTAAGGAAGCAATCAGACTTATTAAGCTTTGGTTTTCTGGACACCCATAATCACTTGAAACTGTACTACAGTAACATGGCTTGTGATCAAATATAGCTTGCAGATAACAAATTTAAGGGAAACACCTAAAATTAAAATAAAACGAATAGTCAAAGATACATTTACTAATAGAAGAAGCACCTGTTAACTGGAGTAGTCCAAACAGCTTTTTGCTGGTTTTGCACAGCAAGAAGCAATATGCCAAACTCAGTGTTCAAAAAAACTTAAGAAGATACTCACCAGCAAGTGTATAGTCCATATCAAAACCAAAGCACTTTATCTTTTCCATGGCTAAACTTCTGTTTACAAAGACCCTGAAAAGAGAGAAGAAATATCACCAAAGGTACAAGCATTTTCAAAATACTCACGTTTTAGAACAAACACATTCTGCCACTGACAGGATGTCTGTCTTTCATAGGTCAAAATCAGCAAATATACCTGAAAACAGAGGAAAGTCTAGTTTGTTGAGAGTTCTCGTGAAGCAAAGCCATGATTTTGGAGAGTTATTCTAATTATTGGTGTGCTGTCCAAAGGCATACACGCATGCATGCACACACACACACGGCCTTGCATGTGACCTGCAAAAATTCCTAAGAATAGAAGTGCAAAATCTCCTGAAGCAGAATTCAGACCTCAAAGGATATGAAACTGGAAGCAGTAGATGCAAAACAATATAATTTGCCTGATTAAAACAAATTATTACTAAGAGGTAACAAGGAAAATAAAACACAGTAATATTTCTGTGAATAAATTCACAGCACTTGACTCCTCTTTGGAACTATATCTAGAAATTCAAAGCAAACACAAACTGATCCATTTTCACATTTGCACCAATATGGTTAAAAACATTTGATAAAACTCTGAAAAAGAGCAACTGAGAAAAATTTTCATACACAAGATACGCCATTTCTGTTTTGAAAATTTTTCTTTTAATTTATAACTCCTCTTAAACTTGCCAACTGCTATTCTGTAAATTCTACTTTTACCATTGATGCTTATTACAAAGAGAATCTGGGCTGAATACTTCCAGGCCCTTTTAGATGACAACATTAATACATGATATCCAATTTAGTACAAGTAAATAACATGGTAAAGAAATAGATCAGAGAATACAACAAAAGCTTTCCTTGCTTCCTGTTCCAACTACGACAGTAACTAAGCTGCTTATGTTTCCCCAGAACTTTAAAGCACAAAGCAGATCTGTAATTCAACAGGACTTCTTTCCACTGGCTTATCTGAACTTTAAAAATGAGAGTCAGAACTCGTCTGTGAGAGGGAAGCTGAGCTTTTCAACACCCATCTCAGACCGAAATCCCATACACTGCTCCAGCTGCAATGCCAAGACAAAATTCTCCCGTAGGAGAAAAGTCCCAGAGCCTTCACTTGCACTCTGATTTCAGCATGTGAAAATTCCCCAAATATTTAGTAAGTGCACTGCCCTGAGCACAGTAATCATCCTCTTAAGAGGTGGAATCAGCAGCGCTGCTCGGCTGGAGCAGGCAGCAAGACACAATGGGGACAGCAAGTGCAGAGCCGAGCGCTCGGACGCTCGGAAAAGCTGGAAGGAGCCCCTGGGAGATCCTGCTCCGCACGCACATTCCGGGCAGGTGGCCGGCACAACGTGCTCCACTGGCCCTGTCAATCCACCACAGCCCGGATTTTAGCAGCAAACTGCTCACACCAGGCTGGGGTGCAGTGCTCTTACCTCATCTCTCACGGACGCGCTCCTTGCTCAGCTCGCAGCAGTCTGATTCATCTACTTGTCTGAATCATATTACAGAATTCCTTTAAAGCTTCCCCGGTACCCATGCAATTTTGCTTGGATCTGATTTGACTTCAGAAGATCATTATGTCTGAACCAAGCCTTAAAGTACTGTATATCTTCTTGGACAGTGTTCTAGAAAACACATCTGTGGCTAATTTAACCAGTCACTGGATATTGTTGTTCCACACAAATCCACTTGGAACACAGTTTCTCTGGCAATAGTATACTTTCCCCCTAACCTTGCACAGTCTCTCTGGGAGTCACTGTTTCCTGGCAAAGTGCCTGCCTTTGACAATGGGGCTGGTCACTAAGGGGCCTTGGAGGTTATAGATGACGCTCTTTTCTGATAGATTAATGTACTACCTAAAGAAGACAAAGCAATAGGATGAACACTCAAAACTGATAAAGAAATGTCTTTTGGAAATATGAGATGGGCTCGTAACTCACTAAAATTCTCTCCTGAAATAGCTGGCTTTTGAGTAGGTGGAGCAAATTATCTGAAACTGCAATTTGAATCCGTGTTTGTCTTTTAACATGGAGAGGGCTCTGATTTACAAGAGACCAATGAGAAGCACTATTTAGTACTAAATGCAGTCTGATACTTTGTATAATGCGTATGATTACGTGCTGCTGCTGCTGCCAGGAAACATTATTTGTTAGCTAATTCAAGCACATAATTTCTGATCTCATGTTTGTGCAGCTTGCTTCTGAGAATGCAGAGCTTTAAGAAGGCTGGGAGACACTAGCTACATTTTTTGTCTAACCTGCAGCGTCCAGTTCTGCTCTTGCCTTTAGGCTTAATCCCTGCAGCAGTTTTCTGTCTTTACAGGACAACAGCAAGAAGGGAAATTTAAAGAAAAACACAAGATCATTGCAGAATTGCAACATTTGGTAAGTTTCCCAAATGAGGACAAAAACCCCAAGTACTAAGACACAGCTGAATGCACTTACAAAGAGGGTAATATGACAGTGCCTGTGAAAGACAGAAACAAGGGAGCTGGGACCCAAGGGATCTGTTCCAGTCCAGCCTGCTGGGTTTAGATGATGATGACACCACACTGACCAAAACCCATGGAACTATCTCTAAACCTCTGACAGACTGTCATCCCTTGCTTTTGTGGTATTTAGAAACTGAACCCAAAACCAGCATACCTTGATGCTGAAGATGTGGAAAAGTTTTCTGAACAACAAAACAAACAGCACCCATTAGTGTATTTTTGTTCCAAAATAAGTCCTTTGACGGAAACAGAAAATTACCATAGCAGCACCCTTTGGTAACAGCTGGTGAAGATGTTTCTTTCTCCACCAATTTGCACTTACTGCTTATGACCTACAAACTGCACTGACAGGGTCTAATCACACTCCAGCCTGGCAGATTTCAAGGCATCCTACCAACTGATCTGCTGTGGTAATTGCTTCACCCACCAGTGCTGGAGTGAGACAGAGCAAATATTAAAACAAGCTAAAGAAGGCTATTACACAACATGTTCAGGACAGGAAATGAGAACAGTTTAATCAATTTAAACTTGCATATGCCTTGGCAGATTTAATGCAGACTAAACAGTGGTAAAAAAAGAAAAAAAGGAACCAGTTTCACTTCTCTTGTGAAGGCCCAGATAGATACTAGTTTATTTTGTAGGCACTCAGGACCTCAACTTTAAATCCTGATAAAGAAATCGTCCCTGAACAGTGCTCCCTTAGACACAAGGGAGTAAGTAGGCACTTAGAAATATTTACTGCCAGAAACTGACCGGCTTAATTCAGGGTTTTACTCAAAGTAGTAAATATCTGCAGTGTCCTAGAAACTAAAATTAAAAGCTGAGATTAAATCTCTAGGACAGTTTCTGGGAAGAGACAGGTGCTTCTCAGAAGCTGCAGACTTAGCCCATTCCAAAGCTGTTCTTAAATCCTAATTGAAGGTACATGGCCTGATTACAAGAATACCGCTCAAGTCATAGAATCACAGATTGGTTTGGGTTGGAAGGGACCTTAAAGATCACCATATTCCAAGCCCCTGCCATGGGCAGGAACACCTTCCACCAGACCAGGTTGCTCCAAGCCCCATCCAACCTGACATTGTGTCTGTTGGCTAGAAAAAGGTAACATCTCCTCAAAAGAAATGCAACAGAGAAATAATGGGAGTTGTTTTTAATGATTATAAAGCAAGAGCAACCTGAGAGCCCTAAGAACCTCAGCCACCTGAGGGAAAAGATCCTCTGGTCATGAAAGGAAAGGATGAAATAACAAGTTTTTTTACAGCTCATCCAGATGAACAAAAATCAAAGAAGCTTCCAGATTACAAACAGTAGAAATAATGTCAGAATAAGAGGAAAGCTAAAATGATCTAACGTTTTTTGGCAAGGAAGTTTTAATGCAGAAAAAATTCTCCACTTGCCAGAATCAGAAGAAATCACACTCTCCACTCTACTGACTTGGTTTTTTTCCATTTAGAAAATAGTCACTTTAACTGGAAGCACTGGAGTTAAAATTTAAGCTGATCTAAAAACTTAACAGCACTGGGCAGTAAGACAAAACAAACTGTAGGCACAGCATGAGAACACCCTCTGCATTCCTTGAGCTGAGGCAGAGGTGGGTATTGCCTAAACCCAGCTCCACACCTGCCTGCACCCAAAGCATCTCCTTAAACAGGACACTGCCTTTCTCTTGCCTTCATCCTTTCCTCCTGATGAAAACCCTAGCATTACATTTCTGCTCTGAGGAATATCCCTGTGAGTCTCCTGTGTGTTGCACTCCCTGAGCAGTGCGGCTGAAGTGACACAGATTGTGAAGCATGTGAGGAAGGCAGCTGAGGGACCATATTCCAGCTCCAGGGGCTCCCTGAGCACAGCTGGGACTGGGGGAGCAGCACCTGGGCTTGGGGTGGCTTAGCCTGGCACAGATCCACACCTTTGGAAAAACTGACTTGAGGAGCTGTTTAAGGAAAACCTCAAAGCATGTTTCATCTCTAATGAGTTCTTCCTCAAAGGTTAAATCCTGCAGCTTGGCCACAGCAGAAGGCTCTCAATGATGACTGTATTTATTTTCTTTCTGAGCTCTATGGATTGTGCTGGGTAAGAGAAAAATGTGTTGTATTGCAAGGAAGAAGGAACTGCTGAGCATGCATAAGGCGAGTCACAGAGCCCTGATAGCCTCAAATCTGAAATTCATGGTCCTTTATATTTTTACAAGAGAACTGATCTTGGTTTTGTTACTGTTCTTGTCAATCAATTCTGAAGCAGGAACCTAAATCTCAACTCTTCTCAAGTAACACTGGAGAGGAGCAAACACAGAGAGGGAGAAATGTTTTTATTTTATTTGTGCAAAATCTCTAAAGAATTGTGTGCCCTGAATGAAATTTGTGTGTATAATAGTCTTGTAGTTTGACCAACAAAATAAACAAAATGCACAGGACTTTACAATTAAGGAGGAACTTGGCATATGGCTCACAATTCCTCATAGTGAGGAAATTAAAATGAACAATGTGAGGCAAGGTTTCTGGAACAGAGCACTTTATAATAATTTTCCAAATGCGTCTAGAAATACCTTGCAGCAATTAGCATTTTTCTCTGCAGTATGTTTCACTGGAAATTAAATAAATACAAAGAAAATTGCAACAGTGCTGAGTGGAACAGCAAATACAGTGGGAGCTGGCTAAGCATGACCTACATGTGTGTTTAAAAAAGCCTGTGGTGGACAGTTGGGCTTGAGCCAACCACAAAACAGGGACTAAGTAGCCAGGAGGCTCAGATTCCCGCTTACTCAGGGTTTAGGAACTTCGGCTAATCTTCGCTTTATGGACAACTTCCATTTTTTAATAAGCTAGAAGAGTTAAAAAGAAATAATGGGAACTAAATGGATTAGCTTTTAATAGTCTCCCACGCCCAAGTTCCCTGTGGCCTTTTTAAAGAAGTGAATAATGAAATAAACATCCCTCTACTGTTATGACAACTCAATGTTCTCAGTATGACCAGCTATTCCCCAGATGTGGCATGCCTGGGGACTTGTGTCACTGCATGATATTACAGTTCTGGTCACAGGTGACTTCCACCAGCAGCAGCAAACTCCCTCACTGACCTTATTTATCTGGCACAGAGCATGTAAGCAACCTAAAGAAGATACTACCATATTATCAAAATGTCTCATCTTTGGGTGCTGAATGTTTTGGTAGCTGCCTTAGGGAAGAAATTAACTGCTTTAAATTTTTAAAAACCAATGAAATTGTTCTTTTGCTGAGTCCTGTTTCTTTAGGCAGGTATTGATCATTCCATATATTATTTTTTATCATACCATCTTGGTCTTATTTTTTAATTCTAGATTTTCAGAATTATATTTTATTCCTTCTTCAACCTTCTTCAATTCAAAGATGAATGTTCTGAATATTTGTAATCATATTTAGAGATAGTATTTGGGTTTGTGATAACTTTAGGGGATGAAACAGTATCAGACAGGGGAAACAAAAGGGCATAAAAATTTCCTGGCTACTTCTAGCAACATTTCCAACACCATGCCCCACAATTTCACAAGCACTATTGCAGTGACATAAAACTGGAAAATCCAGTAATGACTGGAACTTCAAAGCATGATGAGGCTGTGTCCAGAAACACAACTACGAGCATTTCCCTCTGAAATGCAGCAGGAATCAGATGCAAAGAGATAGCCTTGGCCATTTCTGTTTTCGTTGTTTGGGTTTTCTTCCCAGGCAACAGCAAAGTGCCAAGAAGCTCACATATGGATTCCATCCCAAAATAACACTCGTCTGCTCCCTGAAACTATTAAAGCTAAGAATCACGGGACATTTACAATGTAATTTCTTTATTATTAATTTGGCAAGTGTCGTGCTGTTTTATAAGCTCACCCATTCTGCAGACTTAGCACTCCCTCTCCCTCCTCCAATGTCTAAAGCACAAAAACAAAACAGAGAGAGGCACAAGCTGCCCTCTGTCACACACATGCCACCACACAGGTCCAAGGAGGCTGCTCGGACACACGAGGACAGACCATGGCCAGCAGAGCCTCCAGAGCTACCCAACACCTGGAAACACCACTCATGGCCTGTCCAAACGTGTCTGATGAAAAGGGCACTTTCAGACTGGTAAAGATTTGTTCTCATTTTCCACCTCAATGAACTGATCATTTTGAACCAACTTTAGATATAGCCACCCAAACATATGAACAGTTTCAAGTCTCCCAACCTTGTTTATACAACATTTCCACCTGTTTGCAATCACTGATGATCCAGTAACAATAAAGTGAAGAAACAAGATTAGCAGTGAATAGCCCAGAGTCTACAAATTTGAACAAGCTAAAGTACATCTTTAATCCATGAAATCAAAACAACCAATTGGCAGTCCTTTTGCTTTGTCATTGTTAAAGCATATACCATTTTTTAATCCAGAATCTCAGTGTATAGTAACATCTAAAATCACCTATATCACCACCATAAGGTGCTCTGAAAGCAAACTGAAGTTCAAAACTATGAAGCAACTTATTCAATAATCTATCAGCAGTCAGCAGGAGAATTAGGATTAGGAATCACAATGCCACATGCCCTGTATTAGCCAGTAAACAAGAGAGCAAGAAAAAACCCCAATAATTAAAAAAACCCACATTCAGGATGAGAAGTCTCAAATTATTCTGATGTAAAACAGTAGAAGTATCCCAAAGCCAATATGTTTAACAAAAAGGCCATTTCAGCCTTTGTGCTCTGTTAAGCCAAAACCACAGATAAATAAATATAAGTCCAAATACCTGTTTCCTGGATCTTGGTAACTGTCAGTAACAAGAGTGGATGGAACACCAACTTTTTCCATTATTTGCTTTAACTAGATGTGGTTGCTATTTAAACTCTAAAGAGCTATGTGAGATAATCCAGAGGGTGCCTAGAAGTGCTCACTCCAAGTTAAAAAATAGACACTAGGGCAATTTGGTGGCTCAGAGTCAACCTAGTTCTTGCCTAATTACAATCACATTAAATGACAGTACTCCTCCAGAACAAATGATCTAGTGATTATCCTCTACCCGGAAAAGTCAACAAGCAGCACACGAGGGAGGTGGCCTCACAACCACACACACACCAAGGAAAAGCCTCCCAAGAACTACACATCCATTTTATTTCCGAATTAAAATCTGTGTTGCCAACAGCACAGTAATGCAGTATCCTCTTACCACTGACCTCTGCTAGAGAATGAGTAACATGTAGCTTGTATATTAATTCATCTTCAGACCTCACCTCCAACAGGCGCCAGCAGTGTTGTGTAATGAGGTCTGATAACAACACCAGCTCACCAAAAGCTTTCATCAAAGTTCTCAGAAATACCCTGAAGATAAGACCCCACCACTTCTCCTCCCCAACAGATTTTTCTGATTCAATAGCTATAAAAATTTGATTCTGAACATTCTTGCCCATGGCATTCAGATATGATTATGATACTGTCATCATACTCTGAGTCAGTATGCACTACACCAGTTAAACCAGTCTCAACTGGGACTTCTGCCAACAATTATATGTTGAATAACCATCCATCAATTATGATACAATTAGAAGTGCAGCACCTGAAAAAACACATTCCAAGTAAGAATGACCACAGTAAACTAGATGCCACTATTAGAGTGGCATCTTCAGAGGTAATTTTTTTAAAGTTTCATGGCCACAAGAACACTTACATATGTATTTTTTAGGTAAACTATTTTGCTTTTGGAAGTTTTCCCTCTTATTTCATCTGAATTCATTTACAATTCAAGCATATCAAATCTGGCATACTTCATGAGAACAAAAATGTTAAATTGATTGGTCTAGGTATCTCCACCCGTATTTAAGTAAGCATGAAGCAAACAAACAGTGAAACAAGTTTTTTAAATTTCACACTTCAGAAAACTAAGCATTACTAGCAGCATTTAGAAAATCTGCTGAATGATTTTAAGCTCAACTAGGCTTTCAACACAGGTAACAAAAGCTAGTCCCACGTATGCTCATCTGTAAATGTGGTGCAGCTGCCAAGCTCCTCCAGCCCTTCAGACTAGGCCCACTAAATAACTTTGACCAGCTTTCAAGTAACAAAAATGTAACAGGTTTGAATTCAATGTTCTTACTGGTTTTGTTTCTAAGTCACTTTAGATTCATGTTTTCAAGGATTTTTCCTGTAGCTGCTGGAGTAAGGAAAAAAAGAGCCAGAAAAAAAAGACTGAAAGAAAACCAAAGAGAAGAAAAAGAATGAGAAATAAAATAATCTTGACAATGACACCTTGTATTTTCTATCTCTCTTTTTCATAAAATTCGCAGTGCTTCAGCAATATCCAAGAGTCAGAGCATACATGGACATTAGTGAACAAATTTGCATCCTACAGGTCATGGCTGTGACCAACACACGTATTCTGCATCTGAAGCATTAATAAAACACTAAAAAATATAATACCAAACACCAAGGGGAAATAACTTCAGTCATACTCTATCGTGTTAAGTTTGCACTTTTTAAAGTAACATCACATCTGTTAACACTACGACCATGAAAAGTACCAGAAATAGAAATCTGACAACACTGCCTCTGGAATGAGGTTGTTTCAGATTCTCACAATACTGGATTATCAAAATAACTCCCATGAAACTGGTATACCAAAGCCATTAATAGCACAGATTTATACTACAGCCTTGGCATCAGGTTATCTCATTCTCTCCCATTCCCTCCCCTCTCCCTCTCTTTGAAAGAGGATAGCAATTCCAAAACAAAAATGTGCCTCCCCTTAATGTATTTCCAATGTTGTGCTTTCCACGAAAATCTGAGATGCTAGCAGCATTTCTGCTCAGTATGCTTTGCATAGGACATCTCTAGATTCTAAAAACAGGTACTTAAACTTTACCACAGACTAATTTTGGACTACCAGATCCCAGCTCCTAGTGGGAAACCCTCCTTTATATGACTGCACTCTCTTCTTCCACAAGGAAATTCTTTCTGATAGCAAGGATTTCTTACACAAGTAAGAGTAAAAATTATGAGGACTTGAATGTATGAGCTCCTTACAACAAGCACAGCTTCCTTTGGATCCTGTACAACATTTAGCAAACTGTCAGCACTTAACCATAACAAATGTTAAGGAAATACTTAGAAAAAAATATTACTCTGGCTTGATTTCCATCAGTCTGAATGACGACTAACACAGCTCAAGTTTTAAGTAAATTTATGACACAAAGGTAAACCTGTCAATGACTGCAACAAGGTGAAGATTTTTTGACAGGGAATGATATAAAATCCCTCTCTTTTTACATGCTATATATAGTTACATTCATTAAATGCTTCCATCTCTGACAAACCAGCTGACAGAGAGATTCCAGTAATGCCACCACTTAAGACATGTTGCTGAAACAGATTCACTGGAAATAGGAAAGCTTCAGAAACGCATCACAGGATCCACTACTTAGCCCTGGACACTGCAACTTGCACAACCTGGCCTATCACATGATGCACTAAGGCGTTTTTCTCAAATTAGATTCCATTTGGAGAATCAAAAGATATCTAACACTTCCAGAACACTTCCCCAGAAATACCACCAATGTGAATCACAAATGCAACATGGCATTTAGGCATAAGGTTGAGAAACTTGACTTCTTTTTCTGTTTCTACATCAGACATACATTTCTCCTTCTGCTGAATATCCTCTGATCATCACACTGTATGACTTCTCAAAATAACCAAGCTAAACTTTGAAGATACACCTCCCACAAACAGAACACTGACAATTACTAGATGCTGTTGTTTTTAACTCTGTAAAAGTCCAGACATCTGATAAGGACTTCATCCTTCCTTTTTACTGTGCTTGGAACTTTGAAAGCTGTGGACTAAATTCTTGGCTCAACCAAACCTCCAATGTGATCTTGTAAAAACAATCTAGTGCCTGCACTTTGGTTCCCAAACTATAAAATAAGAGCGATAACAATCCTTTCATTTTGAACTCTTTTTTACTTCTGTAATTGTTTTACAGCAAAGAAGGTTTTAGGTACACCTACCAGTGAAAAGGCAGGGCCCTTGCCTAGTGCTCCAGCATGCTCCTGTAGTCACACCATTAATCACACTAGGTGTAATTCCCAAATAATTTTTGACCCCACTTGATTTCTTCCTTATTTGTATTTGTGCATTCCAGTGTCTAAGGGTCTCCACTCCCAGTGTGCACTGCAGTAATTATTATAAAACCTCTGTCACTGAGTATTTATTGACTTGAAAGTTTCTATCCAAAATCTGATTTTGTTTAATCTCTTGACTGCATTAAGAAGCATATCCTCTCTCGCTCTACTACATGTACCTCAACTCTACTGTTTGCAAACTCCTGCAGGCCAATACTGTGCCATCTCCTAAGCTCTCTTCACTTCAACAAGAAGGTAAGAACAACCTTCCTGTTTTACCAACAAGCAAAAAAAAAACAAAACCAAGAAATGTGGGGTTTATGCTTAGTTTTGGAGCTACAGGGATGACTTACCGGTGATAGGCTTCCCGACGGTACTTTTTCAGAGCATGCCCATCCATGTTTGCAGGGAGATCTGCTGCATTCTGGAGTCGGTCGCTCCATGAGGTTGTCATCTTCAAATGCTTGCTTATTTCTGAAAGAGACAGAAAAGCTTGCTTAAGCTCAAGTTTGTTTCAACAAAAAGCTGTTTCCTGGCACGGAGGAACTTTTGTGCCACTCAGGAAGTCTTGCAAAGTACCCAGTGGAATGACCTGAGTGTGCAGGTCAAGTAGGATGCTGCTCTTTGAGATGTTAAAACAGAGCTGGGAAGGCTGTTCTCCATGGCTGCAAAGATATTCCTATCCATTGTGGTGAAAATGCATTTACAAACAGAAACTTTATTTTCATTGCTGAAAAGGGGTACTTTTTGACGCTAGAGTTACAAATATGCATTAGCTGTAGATGACAGAAAACCTACCCTAAATACATGAGATAAATTCAGCAGTGTAAACCATACAAGCCCCACTGGGACTGACCTTGCCACTTTTACCACAGAGTGAAAACAAAGAGCTTTGTCCCAGGCCATTTGATCTCTAAGCAAAGACAAAGCTTCAAACTGATGCTAAATTAGCAGAAACAATTGGAAGGAAAGTAGAAAGATGATCCTTTGTCCTCTGCAGATCAGACACATTCAGGCAGAGCACAAACACACTGCAAACCTGTAACATGAGCGATGCAAATATTCACCAGCAGATCTTCACAAACATGAGCACCCCTTCTCAAGTGTTGGCTGTCACAACCAAACCACAGACAGTCCTTCTCATCAGAAGAGTCCTGCAGTGAGGAAACAGGGGCACCTTTCCCAATTTTGTTATTAGCACACTGGGGCAATCCTGCTCGCCTGTTCCTCCAACCAGACACATGTCCTGCTGCATTCCCTGGCACCAGGTGGGGTGAGGAAGCAGTCCCATGGTGGGTCAGTTCAGCTCACCAGTCCAAGTCCTCACCTATCAAAACCAACTGACCAAAGGTGAGGAAAGGCTGAGTAGTTCTTTACTGGTCAGCTGAACCCAGCTCAACCTGCCACAACTGTGTCATCAGAGCTGGTGTGGAGAACAGGGTGGGAGACACAACCCACAGCGATACCGAATTAGGTATTACATGAAACCACATTCTTATGTAACCCACACCACTGCTGGACTGCAGGCCTTGGCTTGTTTGCTCTTCTTGAAAGAAACAAAACCACCCACAAACTACATGGGTAATGATATAGCAACTACATCTGGACACCTCTAAAATATCACGGCACTCATTTTACAGAAGGGCATTTAATGATTCCAGCTAAGTAGAGAGCAGGGCAAGTGTTCAAACCAGTGCTAGAAGTCACAGTGCTCTCAGCATCATATGCATGCTCCTCAAGGAAATCTGTATAGTTTTTTCATTTTAAGTTCTATTAAAGAGCAACAGTTCCAATTGTCACAGCACTTCTTAGTATATTTACCTACTAGCTGCTGGTCATAAACATCAAACAGAGAGCAAACAGCTTGTCTGTAAAAAATACATTCCTCCTCCTCCAGCATTCTCTGCTTGTCTCCCAGTTACTATGACCAAGGTTTACAAATGCATCTTCTGCCACATCCTAAAGGTCACCAAATTCAGGCCCTGGCAGGCAGCCCAAGAGACCGCATGCCATTGCTGAGAGCTCTCCCCCTGAATTCCCTGCAACACACCCAGGAGAGGAGGTCACCACAGCGAGAGGGTGATGGGCCATTCCAGCCAGCCACAACTTCCACAACAGGGCATACAGGGAGAATCAGCTTCCAAAATAGCCCCAGCCACAGCCACCAAGGGCTTTACAAGTAATTACCAGCTATCTATTTAAGCCGTGCCCAAAGGCAGACAGAAGGCAGCACAGGACACAGGACTCAACACTGCTTAAGCACCAACCTGTTCCCATTTCACTGGGAAGGCAGGGCACTGCCTGCAGCAAGGCTCCTCAGGGACAGCAAGGGCTGCTCGGGAGAGGAGCCATGTCCCTGCAAGGGTCACACACCCAGCCAAGACATGCAGCCAAGGGAGTGATCTGGTAAGGCCCCAAGACTGCCAGCTACAGAAAGGGCTTGTGCTCCCTGAGGGTGGAAAAGCATCTACCCCATGGACATTTCAAGATGATCCAGATCACCACCACCTTGGTCTATTTTAAAGCTCCTAGCCCACAGTTCAGATCCGGATCTGAGAGACATATTCATTGAAGGCCTCTAAAAGGCACACTAAACAGCTCTGAAAAAACCGTTGCATGGCTGGTCTTAGGGCTGTTAGACAGCTCCAGCTCTAGGTCTTCCTACCAAGTCCAAATCCAAGCTTCCTGCTGTTCAGGAGAACACCACTCTGCTTACCCAGCCAGACACGTAGCAAGATTCAAAGATTTACACCCACAGCCTACACCAGAGACAACCTGCTCTGCCAGCCTCTTCTTCCCATCACAACAGCACATCAGATGCTGACATAGGTGCAAAGATAGGACTGGTTCCAGAGGCCATCCATGCCAGACAGCTGATAGTGTACACCAATGGTATCCTACTAAATACCCTAAAATCCATATGGCAGAAGAATTTTAGCAGGCTACCTTCATAATATCCATTCTAAAATAAGTAATCAGTGAAGCAGTTAGAGCTCCTATGTGATGAAACCCTCCTCTACAGTAGGAGAAACCAGACAGCATAATTTTGTGTGTGTTGGGATTCAAAAAGCTGAGACTTGAGGAAACCACAAAAATCTGAATTTCCATAATTAAGCAAAGAAGGCCTGAGTTATTTTAATAATCCAGCAGTATTTTTCTGTAGATGCAATGAACAGAGTTTGCAGGCAGGACAAGGTTTGTAGACAGAGGCAGTATCTTTTATTAGACCAACTGGTATGGCTGGAAAAAATAGACACGCTCTTGGGTACACAAGCTTGCATGAGTTTTCAAATTCTAAAGCTTCCTCTAATGAAAAATATTGCCTTGACCTTCAGGCTTTGCCCTGATTTATTAAAATATTTCTTTTAATCTTCACACAACGTTAAGTAACAAAAAATTATGCTAAAGTTTTCTATTACACGTACTCAAAGGCAGGCTTACAGCTTAGCAGGCTCCACTGACACTGTGACAACAGCTTGCTGCCCTGAAACAAAACAGTGACAACTGACAAAATATATTGTGAGGGATCTTCGTCACCCAAAAGTCTTACGCACACAAAAAGCCTCACGGACTTCACTGAAATTATTCTGTGCTTCAAAGGCATAAAAATCAGCCTGCTTGCGTGGGTAAGAAACCTGGGACCTGGCCCCTGAATACAAATTCAGGAGAAAAATTAGAAGAACAGAATCACTCCATACACTTGTAAGCCACTGGAATAAACATCTAAGAGAGCAGGCAGACAGCCAGGCAAGATTCTCAAATCCAAGCAACTGAAATATGATGCATCTTTCTTTAGTTACAAATCTATTTTTGAAATCAATAATCTGTAAATAGCTTCACACAAAAATAGAAATCTTTACATAGATAAAGCATGTCAGAACACATCCCCATAATTTATTGCAAACACGCTCCTTGCTTGTGCTGTCTTAATTAAGCATCTGATAGCATTTATGGTACAGGGTTCCTTTTGAAAAGGTATTTAAATCTCAGCTGCAAAGCTTTGATACACAGTTGCTGCCCAGCACATATGCTTTGGTCCAAAAGAACGTGAGATTTTTCACATATATTTTGAATTAAATCAATTTGTCAGATTTTAGATGATTTCAAGTATTACCCATAGTGTATTTTTTTTCAAATACTCATATAAATTAAATAAAATGTTCCGAAGCATTTCCCTTCAAGTTTTACTGTTACTTTTTAAAATCTTTTTCGGGCAGCAAATAGTTAGAAATCCCTGCACCTGATAATACCTGACATGTTCATGCTAAATGCACTGACTGCCTCTATTTTTTTTCTGAGTTCATCTTGATGATGCAGCGCCAAATCAGAGGCATACACACTAAAACGCAGAGATGAACAAAACTCTGGTGACAATCCCACAATTTCCAGGATATTCTCCGAGAGCTCATACAGCCAAAAACGAAAGCATCCCTACCTAATGCCAAGGTTGTAGCGTACCCACACTGACTCACCGTGCGCTACAGCTGCTTCTCCTCACACATTCTGCTTCAAGAATCATTAATACCTTGGCAGCACAGCCCACACACGTACGTGCGCAGGGAAAAGCAAATAGAGAGAAAATCATCACACCCAGCGTTCGCTGCTTGGGAGCTTTGTGTCTCGTCGGGGGCTGTGGGAGTACAGACGAGTCCTGTGACGCCCTTGCCAGGCCTGGAGCAGCTCGTGGCTCCCTGCTGCTCCATCTCAAAGTGCTTTTGGGGTCTCAGCAAGGGAGGAGTGAACCATCCTAAAATCCTGAGGACTGGAAAAAGCAGAGGGAGCAGGAATAGGGTTGGCTTGTTCATGACTCATGTCAAATTCCTGGCCTCATGAATAGGGCAGGGGAGGTGAAAAGTGATCTTTTCTGAAGCGTAGAGGACTGTCCATGTAAGGGTGGTTAGGAAAAGCAAGTGACACTTTCCAGAAGCATTCCACTCACTGCACTGAGGGCAGAAGCAGCTTGCACGCTGTTCAGTCTAGACACTTGGGACAGCTAGCACTGGAGGAGGCAAAATCCTCTCAGGTTAGCATCATACCTCCTGATCCTCTGGGATGTACAGTGAAAGTGGTCAGGACTGTGTCATCCTCCTCAGTGGCACCTCCCAGTGCCACTTTGGGCCCACTGTGCGAGCAGGGGCTGGGCAGGCTCCTGGCCTCACCAGAAGTGCCATCCTCACACCTGCGATCCCAAAGCACTTCACCAACTCCCGTTCACATAAACATTTACCAGCAGCAAAAGTGCTGTCCCCATTTTGTCAGCTAAGGATAGCAAGGCACGGAGAAGGTAATAACACAGAGCAAGTGGGAATCAAATACCGAAGCACTAATTCCTCAGTCCCTGTGCTAAAAGTCAGTCTGAGTTCCTAGCGCTGTCAGGATGAACCACAGAGATACACTGCATGTTCCTAGCACAGTATACTTTTACACAAATTCAAATTTCAGTACTTAGCATCAACTGGCAGACACAGAGAGGTCAGCCTGTACTTCTGCATGACAGAAGCCACAGAGCAGCAAGCTTCTGATGTGCTCCAAGACACAGGGATTGCATGGATGCCAAATGATTTTATTCTGAGTTGCAGCCCTACACACTAGCTCCATTAGTTCACAAAGCTCCTTCCCTCTCCCCCACAGCCCTGGGATGAAATTCAAACCACTCTTGTCTTTTACTGCCAACACTTCTGCTTGATGGCCAAAAGCAAACTGTTTCCAAAAGGTGTTTCTAATTAGCAATGCTTTTGGAAAATTACTATGTCCACGACTTGAAAGATAAGCAGTGATGCTTGTAAAGGACCTAAACCAGAAAACTGATTCTTTTTTTCTCCCCTCCTTGTGCCTAAAGTTAAGTTCTTCACTTGAAGATCTTCCACTTCTGTGTGGCTGCCTATCTGACAGCAAGGCTTCACGTTCATGAAAGCAGGAAGGGCAAAACACATTTTTCATTTTAAAATATTAAATTACTTCCAAGAAACACTTCAAAGTGTACCTCATGGTAATTGAGGTTGGCTTTAAGCAGGATAATTCTGTATACTGATTACAGGGTATTAAAGAGGCAGAGAGCTGCTATTAAGAACGTGTTAAGGTTAACCACAGACGTGTAGTGAGCTTACAGGTACCACTTGTAGTGTCCAAAGATCCACTGGATTACATTAGACTGGTAACACTCTCCTTGCTCTGTGGATCATCACAACCCTCCTAGCTCCAAGCCTGCAATCTCTGACACTAGCACTGACTCTTCCTACAGGAAGGGGGTAGCAGTTACTCTTGGACACCATCAGAGTGGTGATGTCCATCATGAAGCTGCTTTTTCAATAGTGTGCTTTTAGTGAAATTGGTAAAGCATTCCCAGTCATACGTTCATTTGACTGTGATCTGACTGATAGACAATGGTAACTCATGGACTATTTCTGAATGGGTAAAATATAAGAAAGGAGAATTCTACTCATGCCATTTATTATGGGATTTGATCTAATTTTTGACTGAATTTTATTTCTGTCTTAAATTTAGATACTAAATTGATGTCTGTGTATCAAATACATTGTAAAATATATTTAACAAAACCCAGCTTATTTTACATGGATTTTTAAAGCAGAATATTTCTACTGATAACCATACCCATAGAGTGGCTGTGCAGTCCCTAGAGCTCCAACAATGCTCCAGAACCCAAATGCATTAGACACACTAAAACCCAGAAATACATTCATTTGGAGTTTCTTCTTGTGTCCATCCATTTCTATCCAAGGAGTTCTATTCTTTCAGGAATTCCAAGCAGCACTAGTTCATGAAAATATTTTAAATATTGTTTAATTATCATCAATGTTATGGATGTTTAGAAAAGAATTTGAAATCTGCAGTGCAACTCTGAGGAGGAAACCTCAAATCTGACCCTTTCTGAGTACCATGAGACCATCCTCATTCTCCTCATCTATCTGTAAATGAGTTTAATGCCTTGAAACAGGAACTCCATTCTTCAGTGAGCTAATCAGTGTATTTTCTACATTCCATATAGCTCATGCTTCTCACTATCTCTTCCAGAACTGCAATTTTAGTTATTTCCAATGTACTGCTTCTTACACAAAGAGTTTGTTAGGGGTAATGCTATTTCTCCACTTCTCTAACTCTAGTGTGCCCCATTCTCCCAGCACTAGAAAAAAAAGAAGGACCATACTAAAGGAACATGAGACTTGATCCAGAAGCACAAGAGCTATGCCCCAGAGAAGAATTAGCAAATATGAGCTCCCAAAGAAATGCTGCAACTGCAGGTCAAATATGATCCTTGGATGTACAAGACTACCAAGCAGGACTGCATGTCTCTCTCTGTCACTGACACAAACTCTGCTGGAAAACTGTCTTCAGCTGGCTGTCCCCATTCAGAACAGCACTGATTGTACTGAGAAAGGAATAAAGCTGTGAGAGAGAGTAAGGCTGCAGTGGAAGGCTGCCAGTGTATGGAGAGCAGCTCTGCAGGAGCCTTGAAAATGGACTAGAAGCATCTGCACACAGGCAAGCAGCCTGACTGTGGAGGGCTCTCAGTCTAGCAATGACAGAACAAGACCCCGTGACTGGAAGTTAAATAAATCAACCAACACAAAAATATTAACAGAGAGGAGCGTTAGCTATGAAACAACAAATTTCTGAAATACTTTTTCCATCATCAGAGGGCTCTAAATTAAGTGTGTGGGTGTTTCAATCAGCCTTTTTTTTTCACAGAGTCCAGAATTAATGCAGAAAAATCAAATGGTCTGAGCTATGCAGCAGGTCAGTCAAACTGAGTATCACACCTCAGGCGACTCTTCCTCACCTTATACCCCAGTGTCTCAGTGGATATGAGGTTGAGGCACCACCAGTATTCAAAAGAAGCCTCCAGAGGGTGGTTTCACATGGACAGAAGGTGAATGGATAAAGAAAGGCTCTTCTGAGCCAACACCAATATAAACCACGCACCCTGATGGCCCTGGGAAACTCCTCCTTGGGAAAAAGCCTTCAGCAGCCTGAGGCAACTTTTGCCGTGGAGGTTCCAAACTGCTGTTCAACTGAGCACCTGCCAAAGGCAAGCACAGACCTGGCTATGAAGATGTTCTCACTGCCTTTTGTTTCCGGCTGTTAAATTCCAGTAAGAAACATGTAACATAATTCAAATACTTTGCTCACATTGTTTTTCCCGTAAGCAATCGCTCCAGTTGCCCAGAGTCTTGGAAGATTAAAAACTAGAGATGAATTTGATCCCTTTGCTGTAATACAGTTCACCCTATAGAAATTATTTATAGTATATTTATTTTAAAATATTTATCAGAGTTCCCATATATTTGCTTTAGCTGAAAATTGAGCAGTAAACTTTGATGCCAATGCCCACCACGACAGGAATTCAATGCTTGAATGATACCTGCTAATACTAACTCTGCCACACAGATGAAGCCTGACAGCGTGCCAGCCAAGCTGCAGGTTAACATAAAGATCACAAAGGCAGAAATGCCAGCATGCAAGTGAACACACTGAGTTCTGCAAATCAGAAAGGAAAGTGAAGATAATTTTTTTTATTCCAACTCTTTTTTTTTTACATCAGAACAATGTGCTGGCAAGAACAGACAAATGTAATCCCTGGTACTCAGCAGACAGAGCATTGCTCCCCATTCCCAAAGGAAACTGCCAGTTTCTCTTCCCTTCCCTCGTCACCCCTAAGTAGCACCACTGATGTTCAAGCCTGTTCAAGGGTCTATTCCCAACTCAGGACAGCTGAACACCGTGTGAGTCACAGTTCCCAAAGGGAAGAACAAGATGAGATGTGCCATCCCCGGAGAGAGAACTGGGAAGCCATCCTGCCACAAACCAATTTCAAACCAAGGAGCAACTGCCACTCTAACCTGCTATTAAGGATTATAAGGATCTGCTGCTCTTTTGGCAGCAGATCAGGGTGTTTCAGAACAAAGATGCTTTTCATTAGATTCCACTGTGTTTTGGGAAGCAAACCAGACGTAACAGGCCTTTCCAGAAGCATGGTAGCAACTGACAAAGTTTGAGATGCACAACTGGGCTCAGTGGCACAGTCATTCTGAGAGCATTCAACCAGGACAGCTTGGATAATGCAAACAGACAAAAGGTCACTTAACCTTCTGCACAGGGAAGCTGAGGGAGGACATTTTTATTGTCTTTCCTTACTGACTGAGCTTACTGGTAAAAACCCTCTCTTGTCTCTGAAGATCACATCCCTGCTTCATTAAAATTTTATAGGAAAAGAAAAGATACTGAAACTTCATTCCAGCTTTTTCCTAGTCTTTAAAAAGAAGAAGGATGATTTTTATAGAGACACTTGAACCCTCTTCCATGCAGGATGGGCCCTCTCTACACATTTATGGGCTACACAAACAGATGTGACAGCAGAATCAGCATCTGAACCATCACTGCAGGCTGGAAATACGAACTCACATCTCCCTCCAGCCTTGGCAGAAAGCCTTCCCTGCTCAGCCCCAGTGAGGAGAGCCAACTGGCTGGTCAGGCCTGAGTCCCAGGGCTCTAGACACAACACTCGCCAAGGGACCTGCTGCTGAGTAAAGAACTGGGGAACACGGGCTCCTCCTTCATTAAAAAAAGGGATTGAAAATAAACATTGAGATCAACAGGTGAAAACAATCCAATAATTCTGAGAACTGCTCTGTCAAAACCAGTGAGAATTTTCTTTTCCTGCTGAGAGTTTTCTTTTCCAGTGCCATTCCCTTATCCTCCCAGCTTCTTTAAGGAAAAAGTTTACCAAATGCTCATATACTAACCTAGTCTCTCTTCTTTTTGAGAATTTACCCAACAATAAGAGACAGATCTCTAAAAAATAAACTCATCTTTCAAAAAACCCTATGACTGTGGAATTATGCCAGACATAGAATAATACCCAGCAAAGCCAGAGACTTCGTAGACAAAATTCAGCCAATTTTCAACTTGCTATTTGTTCGCAAAACCCAAACCAAAATAATGAAACTCCTCAGTTGTAAAAGGCACTGTGCAAATAAGTACAGAGATCATTTAGTAAGGAGGATCCTGATTCTCTGCTACCCTAACATATAGGGCTCCAGACACATACTAGCCTAAGACAGGCTTCATGGGCTTCCTGCTTTCATCCATAAACATGGTTACCCATCTCCCTTCCAAGAAGCCTTCCCTGAGGCTGATCCAGCCGTTCAGGTGAGAACAGCCTACGTGCAGGCTCAGTTCATTGAAATCAACCCTGGGCTGGCTCTCATACTCTCCTGAAGTGCTCACAGAGGCCAGAAATACAACTTCATCCTGCTCTATGTTCCTCCTAGTTCAGGACCTACAGGTACCCCTCCCCTGCGACACACAGAAGTCCTCTTTCTCCCCAAATCAGAGGCTGGCTGGTACCTAGCACTCACCATGGAGATCAAAAAGGCATGTATCCAAACCTTTCCTGCACTCTGTTCTCAGCATGCAGGGGCTCCCTGCTAACACAGAACAAGCCTCAAAGACCTGCCAACTGAGCAACCACAAAGATGGAAAATCGGGGAACGTGAAGGCTGTACGTGTTTTGAAGTGCTCTTACTGGTGAAGTTCCCCCCCCTCCTGGCCCATAAGGAGCACAATTCATTACTTTTCTGACCTGTTTTTTTAATCAGAGGCAAATATAGTAATTATAGTCTGCCTGATTACAAATGAAATTACAAATCTGTCCTAAGGGCACAATAGTGTCCCCACCTAGATGTTATCAGCCCCCAAGTCTCATTTAATCTTGACAGATGTGTAGTACCAAGGCACCACTACAGGAAACTCTACAAGTAAATTAATTTTATGAATACTTTCTTTGCAGTATACCCAAGCTCTGCCAAAAGACTGCTAATTTGTACAGCTTTTGTTAGGCATCCTATGCAACCAAATTAATCAGTAAAATAACTGAACATCTACGATGGCTTTGAGCTGTTGCTAGATTTCTGGCTTCTCTTTGATAACCTAACTGACCCAGCTTTATCAAGTCATTCCAAAGACCTACATTAAACCGTTTTCCAACTGAATCAACCTCTTTTCTTTGGAAACTTATTACTATCTTGTCCAAGCAAAACACAAACCACTAAGCTAATTTGTGGAAACAGTCACCTTTCCATGGGCCATTCAGTTCCCTAGGTTTTAATATTAAATCAATCCTGCTGACACAGGAGACTGTTCCCTGGCAGGAGCAGAGGAGGACACGGTGTTGTCTCTGCATTTGTCTCAGCATAAGCAGTTCTCAGAAGGAACACGATGAAGTGACAGATCTACTTCATCAGCTGCAAACTGGAAGAAACCTGCCAGACTGAAGGGTGAGAGAACATTAACAAACAACTAAGAAGGCATCATCAGCAAATCCCTGTTATACCAAAACCTGAGCTGAGAGTTCCTGACACTGAGCCTTCCCTCTGGACGGGACTTCTTTCTTCAAGGAATCTCAAATATCTTGTCGATGTAGACTTGAAGATGCGTTCAACAGCACAGTCTTGTCCTGCTGCAGATGAGCAAACAGCTTGGATCCCCTGGGTTCTGAGACACCTTTAAAAACACCTGTCCCTAGCAGAGCAGTATGAAAGCCCTGATTCACCCAGGACTTCTTTTTCAGCGTGCTACCTGACCTACTGTAGCCACTAAAAAAAAGAGCTGACCACACGCCCAGCCAGCACAGAGCCTCCTGGGCAGCCACAGAAATGCCTCCTCCTAATTGCTTTCAAATCAGCAAATGAAAAACTCCCAGCCTTGCTCTAAGCGTCACAACTTGGGAACACAGTTCTCTACATGTTCTAACCTTTCCAGTACTTGTTCCTGACCCCACCAGCACACATCGATTTATGAGGCCTCACAGTGTGTTTTATTACTGTCTTTGTTAATATCTACTCTCTACATGTCTGTGAAGAAAAATGAGTGGTAGATGAGTAAAACACTGTTAGTTTTTCATCATCTGTTCCCTCCTGATTGCTCAAGTTCAGCAAGCAGAGTATTTTGGCCTTGGCTCATAAAACTCCCAGTGCAATATTGAAAGAGAAGTTAAAACACATGTAAAACAAGAGGTTAAGAACCTACCTAATCTCTTATCACATGAAAAAAAAATGAAAGGTTAGATTGCACACGTGTTTTTAACTAACTCTTAGAAAGACTACAGTATTATTTTGATCAGAAGTGAAAAAGTCCCCAAATTATTGAAGGCTACAGATGGACACTCCATCTCAGATCACAGCAAGTAAAACTCTTTCCAATTTGTATAAATTTGCTCATAAAATATCACACGCATCTGCTGATGATTCCAGGAGTGACATTTTTAACATACTTACTCTATATAAAATCATTCTATTTCAACACCACTATAAGGAGGATTCTAATAAACAACAGAACATGTGCAAGACACATTCTGCTTAGGATGTCCGCAGTCACCAAGTGGTTACGGGTACAGGCAAGCTAATGCCTTCTAGAGGCTAAATTCACATAATTAACTTAAAAGGACTTAGCAGAAGATCATCTGGTATACCAGTCACTGCCTAGGAGAGACACTTATGGGAAGAGCAAGCATTTTCAGATAGAGAAGATGGGGTTTGTCTCTACTTACCTGAACCACTTACAGCTCTAGGCAAAAATGCTTATTTTTATCCTTTTTCCCTAGAAGAGCTCAACCCAGCCCTGTCTGCTGAAGTCTTGCTTTTAACTACAGGTGGAATACAGTGATCTGCTGACCACTTCTTCCTTCAGAGAGACCTGACATCTTTCTATTTTCCTTTAGGCTATGCTTTATAGTCCTTTTTTCTTTTTTTTTTTTTTTTTTAACAGAGGTAAGCAATGGGGTAATGCAGCATCCCCAAACACTGAAAGACTCAAAACAGGCTGTCTTGCTGACCTGCCCTTACACATCACTGAGGCACCGACTGACACTTGCGGCGTGAAGCGGAAAATGAAATTTGACTCCTGCCTCAGTTTCCAGACAGCAGAACTAACAGATGATTTACCAGTCTGGCTTGCTTCTATGCTAAATTCCTCTTTCCAGCTTCACTCAGCCACTGGTATTCAATGATGAGAAAGCTACAGGAACTGAACTGGAAGAGCAGTTTCCAGGGTCAGTCTCAAGTTAACTGATGCTCAGAACACCTGCGATTTATGGTCAACTGATCAGTTTTTTTCTTTAGGGAATGAACTCATCCTCATTTAAAAGAATACACTGCGAGTAATACTATAAAAGTGGAACTGAACAAGCAATAAAAAAGAAACAATTATGCAGCTATTATGGGCATCTGCTCTTAAAAGCTCTCAGGGAATACTGCATAGGGTGTCAGAAAGGACATGATTTAAGCAGGACATTTGGGACCAAATTTTACAGCCCTTTCCTGTGACTTCAAAGGCCACATACATCTTTGCATAGTCTTGAAATGGAATTGCTTTGTAACATTCAAAAAGATCAGAGAGAAACATTTGAAATACCTTTGCCAACGTGTTTAGCTATTCCTTTGGGGGGAAAAAAAGGTATCTTGGAGACAGAGAAAGGAAACAAAATCAACATTAAAATATTATTTATTTTGATTGCAACTGTGCTATTTACTGACTTCCAAAATTACCTATGCTGCCTGCCCTTTACCAGCTCTTATTCTTAGATGTTCTTATTGGTAATTGCTGTGTTATGATTATAAAGCTCTGGCATAAACCTCAGGACCTCTTTTGGGTTTCTGACAGCAGAATATTCACATGCTCTTCTCCGACCTCATGTTCCTAATTATTCACTGTACATGCCTGTATGTAACTCACCACCAACTGAATCAACCCAAACACCAGCAGATTTCAGCTAGTCTAGAGAACTCTGGGTGCTTTATGCTTAAACCATCTTCAGTCTTTTGACTGAAGGTTACTTTACAAACTGACTACAAATTTTCTCTTGTTATACACACTGCATTTGATGCAAATGCCAAGAGGAGCACGGTCCAAGCAGTGAAGTATGAGCTGATTCCCATCCACAGCTAACATTCTCCAAAGGAGATAAGGAATACTGATTTCAGCAGTAAACACTGCCTGAACAGCTAAATGCTTCCTCCTGAACCCAATGGACACAGCTGGGATGCAGCTGTTCCTACCACAGCAGTGCAGGCAGCAGCTGCTGTCAGAGAAAAGGCAGCAGCTCACACAAGAGAGAGACAACCCACCCAGAAGGTCTCACAATCCAGATCTGGCCACCTCGACTGCCGAAACTGGACCACCCCAGTTGGAAAATATTTTGGGGAAGTGTACCTTCCTGGAAGGTTCAGTGAGAAGTTGCTTCCTGAAAATCTAGCAAGAATGTATCTTAAGTGTTTTATCTATTTTGCCAGTGTTAACAGGGAGAACTACAAGGCCTGGGTCAAAGCCAGCTAATCCAAAGGCCTGTTCTTAAATACACAGTGGAAAACCTCTCTACTTCAGAGCCTCCTGCAGAAATATGTACAGGAAATCTCTGTTTTACCCCTTCCTCTGAACCAACTGTGCCAAGCAAGGTTCAAAGGTAATCTTGTAGTAAGCACATAAGCAAAAGAGCAAGTCTTTGAAAATATCTGAAACGCAGCTGAGAGCTGTGAATACTCTATAACTAAATTAAGCTAAGTTTGGACCACATAATGACTTCAAGGAGCTTTTGTTTTTAAATAAATCACTTGTGGTGAAAAGAGCTGGAATGGTAGTTATAGTGACCACAACTGCTTTCTTATTTACAGGCTGGGTACAACACAAGCTGCACTGGAGTACACTGTTCCTGCACATCTGTTTCTACCAACTTCACTTTGGAGCCACCTTCCAATCTCAGAAGAATCACAACTCCTTGGACCTCCTTTTCTTCTTCCATCTACCTACAGAAGCTCTGCCTACACATCTTTCAGTTTCAAAAGAGAAACCAACAGGTTTCAGTCTCAGCATCATTTCTATAGGTGTCTCATTATTGTGGCTCCTGCTCTCCACATCTGATGGGCTCACACCTTTGCAGAATTTAAGTCAGTCTGACCTGGTATGATGCACAGGGTAAGAACCCACTTGTTCTCTTCCTTAGGTGTTAAGAGAAGCATGCACATGACCACAGTGGGGTCTCCAACATCCTCAGTTTAGTCAGAACTTATCTCTAGTGAAACCACCAAAAAAGGGCTGGCACTGCTGGTAAATCCCACAGCAGGTATTCATGCCCAGAGGATGATAAGTTAAGGTCACCAGCAAGCCACAAGTTTAACCTCTACCATGCTGTACCAGACTTGAAAAAGTGACAGGACTAAGAGTTCTGACACACAGTCACTCATTGCTCCTGTGTCTGGGGACCCAACTGTCCCAGAAACAAGAGCAGATCTGCTTTTGACTTTACAGTATGGTGCACACACTGTTACACATTCAGGTAATAGTACAGATTCAACACAGACTGCCATGGATTTTTTAGGCTCAATTACTCAGGCTCCCTCCTCAATCTCATACTGCTGTTTAAAAAATGCATTTCTTCTGTTATGGCTTCATACAGACAGGTCTCCCCAGCACCTTTTCAGCCCTGCAAACACATGCATGAGACTTAGTAACTACATTTATGCAGGCAGGTTTAGATTATCAACTGCTTACAGCAGCTACCTTAAAGAACTACACAATTTTTTCCAGATCTTGCTTAAGATCTGTTTACTATACATAAAGTTCTATTTATTGTAAATGCTGGATTCTCTCTGCAGTTTTGTTAAAGAAGCAGATTCATGGAATACACTTCATCTCTGTGTAGAGTGCACAGTCCCAGGTTTCAGGAACCATTCCAGTTAACGAGTCATAATGATTAAAAAACAAAATACAGCTCATTGCTACAAGCATCAAAATCACAATGGATAGTGATTTCTATAACAGCACAAACCAGACATTTTAGAATAGGAAATATTTATATCAATGTGCTCTTTGAACATACTCATAAAGAATAAGATTCAGCACAGAATAGCCAACTCTTGAAGACTCAGATTGTGGCCATTACAAATAACACTTCAAATTGTATTTGTGCTGCTGACACTAAATAAATAGGATTTTAAAAGTAGATGCAGTACAGAAAATAAGTGAGGAATTCCCATGCACTGACTTGGAAACATCTCCTCCCAAACAGCCAGACAAGGCTTCTGCTCCCAGGCACATTCTGTTCAGTTTTCTCTCCTATTATTCTCACTGCTAAAGAAGCCACAGCTGTTTTAGATCAGGACACCCAGCATTTGTGGGCCACCCCCAGGCAGGGACCTGGTGCAGAGCAGGCGCTGTGAGCTCATCCCAAGGCACATCACTCAGGCTGTGCCCTGCTGGGTTCAGCGCTGTCCTCAGTTTCCCTTGGTAGAGCCGGAGTGCCCTGCTCTCTTCATGGCTTCACACTGGATGCCATGTGAGTATTCCTTATCCTGAGGTGATTAGTTACTGAGGTGTTCTTTCACAGGAGAGAAGACAAGGCACAGGCCTGCGGAACAGCGAGCCAGTTCCTATGACAACTTTCCACTGCAGCCTGGCTGGAGACCATTAATCCACTTTCCCCAGGCCAAGCAGCTTCTCCGTGGTAACACTGCTTTGTGTAGGATTGTCACCAGTGCCCAAGCAATGACAAATTCCATGGTACTGAACCACCCAGACTTCACTGCACTCCCTAATTTAAAATTCCCGCAACATGATGGGCTCACTGAGTGCAACTGCATGACCCCACTTCTGTCTCTTGCTCAAGATTTTCAGGGAAGAGCTGTGGTCAGCCCTTCTTCCTGCACCTCCTTGCAAGTCAGCATCTTCAACTCCTGCAGGACTCAAAGGTTGCAGACCCTCTCAGCCTGTCCTGGAGCACCAGACCTGCTCTGCAGCCAGCCTGCACCATGCCCAGATAACAGCTCACGCTGCAACAGCTCACCCACCCACCTATCATTTTTCAACAAGCATTCCTTTATTAAGCTGAACTGCAAGTTAGAGTTATGATGTGATTAAAATAAGGCTGTTTTTTCAATAAGCATCACTTAAACACCGTATTCTAAGTTTGCTTCCCTTCTATTTCCAATGCCAAAGTAATATACTTGTGTATTTTTGAAGGAAATAAACCACTCCTTTCAGTCTTCCCCAAAGAGCACAAAACCACAATGTTTACCAGTAAACACCACACTAAGCTTTCTATTAAAAGAAAAAAATTCCCCTGAAAGTTAAAAGTAGTCTAGGATAAATATTTCTAGTGATTTAAAGAAGGGTCTATTAGCTTTCTCTTCAAGTTATATTAGGAATCAAACATGACAAGGAGTGACAGTTCTAGGGGGATATTATTATCATCATCGTTACGATGATTAAAAATTGCCTACAAACTGGAAATTTGCCTGGGAAAGTTTCAGCCTGCATCTGATTTTTGCTAGCGTGTATCCCAGAATCATCATATAACACTACTGCTACCAGTGCAAATATACTAACAGGCTGCTAATTTCAAACCTCAGCTGAAATCATCTCTCCCATTCTTACAGCTTTTCTCCCCATTTCTCCCTGCAATTGTACCTAATTCAATGGAGCGTTCTGAACGCAGTTCGGTGGTGCATTTTGCCATACAATTTGTTTGAATGACGCTGTACAGAGTAAAGGTTGTATTGTGCTATATAATGAAACCACGTCTATGCTTGAACAAACCCCAACTGCTGTTAATCAAACCAGCAGGTTCCTGAACGATCTTTTGGACTCCAGACTAATGGCAATAGATTATTTTAAACAGCAGTTCCACTCTAAAATATGTTTAGGTTGACACGGGCTGACAGAGGCAGTGACAGACTTCCTGAGCTAAGCTGATTGGTTTGCATGTAAAGCACTGGGGTTTTTGCTCAGTGCTGGAACTACAAATTCAGCACTTGAACCAAAGATCAAAATGCAGTTTTGAGTTTTGTTTCTGGTTTTCAGTGGAACCACACGGCACCTGAAAGGACCTAAAAATCTTCATATTTTCACTTTACTCACAAGTGACAAATGAGTATTTGGATCAATACTCAAAAATCAGATGGTGACAATGTTACTCTAAACTGACAGGGAGACGTTTCTAAGTGACTACTTAGAGAGCATTTTGCAATCTTTGATGTAAAAACAATTAATCTTACAGAGCTAAAAAAAATATTTCAGAACACGAGTGATTATGGCTTGGCAGGAATGTTCTCAAGACCACGTCAAAGAGGAGCCTCAGCATCCAGCTTGGCAGCCTTTAGAAACACTAGCAAGGGAATAAACTTGAGCGTTTCATAATCTCAGTGGTTCCAGGAATTTTGAAAACTGCCTGTGCTACAAGAAGCAGTACCGTCGTATTAAGTCATCTGGTCTATCAGAGAACCAGTGTAGGTTTGTTTCCATCATACATTTTGCAACATTATTTTTGGCACGCAAGGAGGGATTAAAAAAAAAAAATAAAAAGAGTAAGCAAAATGCGAGGAAAGCAATCTCACACTGGTTTGTTTTATTTATTTATTTGTTTGGTGCCTCGCTCCTGGCTTTGGGTTATCAGCTCCAGCCTGACACAGCCGGGCTGCCAAGAGCAACTCATACGGAACGGAGCGGGAGCGGTGACAGCGAACCCTCGCCCCGAGCCGCGGCTGCCGGGACCGCGCTGTTCCCTCCGCGCCCAGGGACGCGGCATCGCCGCCTCTCCCGGCCGGGCGGCGGCCCCAGGGGCGACCTGCGGGCGGGAAGGCGCCGCCGGGACCCTCCGGTCCACGTGGGGCGGAAGGAAAGCGGAAACGGAGGCACCGGGTGCCGGCCCCGGCCCTGCTCACACGCACCGTGCCGGGGGCTCGGGCGGCAGAGCCGGCACGGAACCACCGCCCTGCCCCGGGCGGGGGCAGCCCGAGGGGCTGAGACGCGGCAGGGGCTGCCCTGCCCGGGGCGGGACGGGGCAGCGGCGGCCGCCGGGGCAGGGCAGGGCCGGGCAGGGCGGCAGCGGGCGCTGCCCCGGGGGTCTCCCCGCGCCGCCCCAGCCCCGGCCGCGGGCTCAGCACCCCCCTCGGCGGGGCGCGCTCCTGAGGGAGGGGGCGCTGCCCCCTCACGCCACCCGCCCCGGCGGTCCCCGGCGCGCTCCCGCCCCGCCCCGCGCGCGCTCCCCGCACCCGCCGCGCGCGCCCGCGGCCGCTCTCACCTCCCGCCGCGCTCGGGTGGAACTGCCCCGCACCAACTGCCGCAGCGCCCGCGCCGCCCGCACTGCGCAGGCGCCGCCCGCGCCCCGCCCCGGCCCGCCCCGGGCCGCCCGCCGGCAGGGAGCGCGGGCAGTGTGCGAGCCCCGCGCCGGCCGCACGGCCCGGCCCAGGGACCGTCCGCAAAGTGCCACACCGCCACCCGCTGCAGGGGCCCGCCGGGACCGCGGGGCTGAGGAGGGGTCTGGAGCGTCCCCCGGGTGCGGACACACTGCGGGAGCTCCGCCTGCTCCGTGTGGAGAAGAGAGACTGAGCGGGGATCTCATCAGTGCGTATAAATGTCCCAAAGGCGTGTGCCAAGAGGGTGGTGCCAAGCTCTTTTCAGTGGTGCTCAGCGACAGGATGAGTAACAATGGCCGTAAACTAAACCACAAGAAGTTCCACCTCAACATGAGTCACAGAATCACAGAATGGGTCCGGTTGGAAGGGACCACAGTGGGTTGTCTGGTCCAGCCTCCCACTCAAGCAGGGTTATCGCGAGGACATGGCACAGGATTGCATCCAGATGGTTCTTGGACATCTCCAGTGAGGGAGACTCCACAGCCTCTATGGGCAACCTGTACCAGTGCGTGTTCACCCACACAGCACAGAAGTTCTTCCTCATGTTCAGGTGGAACTTCCTCTTCATCAATTTCTGCCCATGGCCTCTTGTCCTATTGCCCAACAGCACTGAGCAGAGGCTGGACCCATCATCTTGGCACCCTCCCTTCAGATATTTATACACATTAATGAGGTCCTGTCTCAGCTGCCTCTTCTCGAGGCAGCCTTTCCTCATAAGAGATGCTCCAGACCTGTGACCTTCTCTGATGAGGAAAAGCTCTATGCTGAGGTGGCAGAGCACTGAACAGGCTGCCCGGGGAGGTTAAGGAGTCTCCCTCCCCGAAGACATTCAAAACGCACCCAGACACATCCCTGTGTCACATGGGCCAGGTGGCCGTGCCTTGTCAGGGGAGTTGGACAGGAGGATCTCCAGAGGTCTGTTCCAACCCTAACAGTTCTGTGATTCCGTGTGGCAACACACAGAGCAACTGCACAGCCCCTCCTCAGCAGCTTCCTCCAGGGCCTGGCATCACTCCAGACAAAATCGCTGGGGCTGCACCTCCCTGGCCTGCCTGAGCTCCCACAGTTCTGTCAGCCAGCCTCGGTGTTGCTGCGTGCCACATAATGCTCATTTTCAAAGTCTGTTACGAGGCTACTTTGTGTTAGTTTGCCATTGAGTTACACCACCTTGAGCTAGGAGCTTAAGGAAGCATAGGCTTCAGTATCAAATAAAAGCCTAGTCAATCTACTTTGGCATCCATGCTGCACAATGTTCATTTCTTTTTGAGCTCCACAACGGCTGAGGGAGCCGGAGCTTTGGTTAAAATGATGCAATTAATCATTGATACTTTGGGGAGTGTGTCTGCAGCGCGGGCTGGGGCAAGGCTGGGGTCAGTGTGTGCCCCTCTGCTGCCAGGAGGGTGGTGATGAGGTCCCCAAGCAGCTGGGGTGGCAGGGGGCTTTGGGGACAGTGACCACAGCAATGGGCAGGCATGTCCTGCTTGCCCATCTCAGTCTACTGTGAGCACAGTTTACGTCCCTCACACCTCCAGGCATGGCCATTAGGTTGGAGAGGCTGAGGGGATCATTGTGCAGAGCAGAAATTGCCCTGTGGTGCCCCCCCAGTTGTGGCTGGGTCAGCACTGCCACAAAAAATACAGTGCAAAACAACCACCCCCAGCAAAACAAGCCTCCCTTTTTCTGTTTTTCCCGACCCTGGAAAAGGCCTCTCAGTGGGGTTATGGCCACCTCAGGTTGATCCCTGCCAGCGACAAGGGTGATGGCAGCCATCTCTCTACCCCACCTCATCCAGGCCCACGCTGCTGTGCCAAGCCACTGGAACACACATCCAGTCTCCTTTCCCATGCCTCAGAGGCTGGGAATGTCTGCCTCACTCAGAAGCAGCAGCTTTTCTGTCACCACTGCCATGATGCTTCCTTTATCTCCCCAAGGACTCCCTCAGCTTTCCCTCTTGCCCTCTACCCTGCTCTGGGCGATAAGGCTCTGCCACCACCCTCTGGCACAGGACACACAGCTGGGCAGGGTTTTGCTGACTTGGATGCACTTGGCCCATTGTACCTGTCCAGGCTCTCTCAGCCTTGCTCCATCCCCTTCCCAAGGGAAACACCCAATGGCATCAGAACTGGCTGTATTAGTTCTGACTGTAGCAAAGCCCATTTTTTGTGCCAAGCCTCTGGCAGGGAGGCGTTGCCTGCCAGAGAAGCTCAGCCTGCACTTCCCAAGACCCTGGGACATCTCAGAGCACCTGTGCTGGGCACCTAAGCAAGAGTTTTCACTTGAAGATGCAGCCCCCTGTATTTGTCATTTCCATGCATCCTCATGGCAGGGCCCCCTCTTGAAATGTCTGTCTGTGCATCTTTCCAACACATAACCCTAGAAGAGTCACAGAAGCCAACAAGGATTACTAAAGGTGTGAAATGGCTTTTCTGTGAAGGAAAATGAAATAACCAAAAACCTTTCAGCCTAGGAAAGAGGTGAAGGGGGCTAAGGCAGAGGTCTGCAAAATTCTGCACAGGGAAGTGGGTGGGGAGAAACCATATCCCAGCTCTTCCACTGTGCCACACAAGCCAGGGACATGGCATGAAATTAGCTGGCAGCCACTCTGAAACACAAAAAAAGATGTTTTTTCATAGAGTGCATTATCAAACTGTGGATTACAGAGCACAATGGCATGCAGGACGTGAACTTGCACTGATTAGATAAGGGCCAGCAAACAGAGATGTGACTGCTCTCCAGGGAGCCCCAGAGCTGCAGACAGACAGAACCAGAGAAGTTATACCAAAGAAGCAAGTCTGCCACTGTCAGAAATGAACTCCTGAGTTAGAGGGAGCCATTTTCTTGTTTTTGTTACTGTGTTTGTGTGTGTGCAATTAAGCAAATGCATCCATCTTCCTTACATGTGTGTTTACCACTTCTATATGTTTTCTCCCTGACTTTGCTGCCCTGACCCAAAGAGCTCTCCCTCCTGCAGGGGGTCAGACTTGTCAGTGCCACAGGAGACCTGGCAGCAGCCTTCTGGAAGACACTCGGATCTGCCTTTTTCCCACCGCTGGCAAACAATTCCCTCTCCCGAAGCTGCTGTGGTGAGGCTGGGTGGTGACACAGCTCCCCAGAGCATTTGTTTCATGGGCTGTGCTGGCCAGGAGGTGAGTGTCCCATGGCCGTGTGGGCACAGCTCAGAGTACGGCTTTTCCCTGTGACTCACAAGCCCAAGGCAGATTGCAGCTCAGGAGAGAAGTGGTTTAATGAGCCTCGTCAGCAGGCAGATGCTGTGCAGGGAGTATCACAGAGCTTTAAGGAGTCCTCCTGCTGTCTCACATTCAAGACTTGATTTTTGAAGTAAATAGGAGATACAGAACCGTCCTGGGTAATTTAATCCCTAATACAACCCATCCACATTTCATTGCTGTACAATTCTTAGCTATGGAGCTGTTTCTCTTTGGTTTTCTGCTTGTTTTCTGGCCTTATAAAGTTTCCACTGATGCCGTGTCTCTGTGTCCCAACAGTTACTCAAGTGTCAAGGTTTCCTGATGCTGAACACATCACAGGCACAGCCCTGCTTTCAGTTTGTGCCACTTACAGCTTGTTTCATTTCAGGTCTGTCATGCCAGAGTTCAGTTTTTCTCCAGCCATAAAGTCTCATCCTTGTTCTGCAGGACAGCAGCACTCACTGTGATTTAGCGACTCTGATCCCTTGTGCTTGTTCAGTCACACAGTTCCAGCAGTCACACCAGCAACCGGCACAGGTCTCAACTGTTTCATGCAGCCTCCTTCTGGGTGTGTAGAAAGATGTCAGAACACCTCGAGCCATTGGGAGGCAAAGGGATTTGGTCCCTGGGTCTTTCCCCATGGAAGTCAGCAGTCTCTTTAGGGTACCTTGTAGTTCATGTGCTGGAGGAGACTGTGAGCCTCCTAACTCAGCTGTTAGGGTACATACGTATGGCAGTGCTAAAACAGCATGAGTGAGGAAGCCAGGCTAAGCTGCACTCCATTTTTCCGTGACAAAGAGAACCACAGAAGCCTCTGTCATCAGCAATAAGCATCAGAGCAAAGTTATCAAAGCAATGCCATGCACATAACTAAGCAGAGCTGGAAACTTCTCAGTTCTGTGATCAGTTATTCCCAGCAGTAAACCCCTGACTTAGGATATTGCAATGTAAAGTAGGAGATATTGAGGGTATGGTAAAATGCACTTGTATGTGAGGAATATGTGAAATATCTGGGGGAAAAAATCAGACCAAGGAGAGGATTTCTGCCTTGGCAGTGCGAGCCAGGCAGCCCAGGCCAGGGCAAGGATAGCTGGCAGCCCCACCTGTGCCGAGGCTCTCTGACTGGGATGCTCTGACATCAAAATATGAGCTGCTCAGATGATCCAAATGTGCAGCTAATGCTGCAGCTGCACACCAAGCTACCTGCACTGAAGGTATTGCTCAACCACAGCAACAGCTCTTTTGGAAGTCACAGCTCTCTCCAATACCAGCCCTGGCTTGTTTGTCCTCCCTGCTCATTTGCTGGAACACACACATGCTGTCCTCTGGTCGCCTGTGAGAACAAACAGGGATAAGTGGAGTAGAGGGACTGGGCATCAGTGCAGATCTCTGTGGCACAGAGATGTACAGCAGGGGACAGGATCCAAATATTTGCTCATTTCACCATGTTTCTCATACTTAGATCACAATTAAGTTTTTTTTTCCATCTCTCAGCTGTATTTTGTGTTGCTGCTCCCAGAAATCAGTCACTTCTCACTGGTCTCTTGGCAGGTCCTGCACTGGGGTGCAGGCAGTGCACTTGGCCTGGAGGTGGGGTATGCAGGTACCCCCTTCCTGTCAGTGATGCAGCCCTGGGTACTCCCAGCAAACCCTTGCCAGTGGGAGGGCCCAGCCTGCTTGAGTGGACAGTAGAGAAACTGAAGTGTTTTCAGTTCCTGGCAAACAACCTGAAGGCAAAATCCTCCCGTTGTGTCCCCTGTGGCACATCTGGACTGATCATTATCAGTTTTTGTCGTGATCACACCCTCCTCCAGACATATCTCCAACTCTGCACCCCAAGAGCCCCCATCCCACTGAGATCCCACACAGCCATAGGCACCCTGGTCCTTATCAGAGAAGAGGAGCTAGAACCAACTCCCCGAAGGACACCTTCAGCCCAGAAACAGATGCACAGCACAGCTTCTCTTGAGCATTGGAAGGGACAGCTGGGGATACCCCAGCGAGAGTGATTTGTGTGTTTATATTTGTGCACACCTGTGTGTGCGTCTGCCTTTTGTCTCTCTAGGTGCCTGCCTGACTCTCTCTCTCCACCTGCCCATTTCTGCCTGCTTCCTTCTGTCTCTCTTCCTTTCTCTCTCTCCTTGCCCGTGCATCTGTGTGCCGCTCTGAACGGCTGCTTGTCCCTTTGTGTCTCTGGCTCCGGGTATGTGGACGTGTGTGGACGTGTGTGTCTTATTGTGAGTGCGCCTGACCCTTCCGCATGCCTGTGCATCCATCTGTCCACATGCCTCTGTGTGTTTGCATGCTCTTTCCGCGTCCGTGTGTCCCCACACACATCCCCCCTACATCCATCCGTCCATCCGTCCGTCCGTCCCGCCCCATGCCCCGCCCGCTGCCACAGTCCTTCAGCACCGCGGCACACGGACAGCTCCTGTCGCCTCCTGCCGCGGCGGCACCGCGCACCGGACTGCGCATCGCACCGCACGGCGCTCCGCACCGCACCTCACCGCGCCCCCTCCTCGCCGGAGCGCTCCGCCCCGCACCCCTCCGCATCTCACCGCGCTCCGCCCCGCTCTACATAAGCGCCGGCACCGCCACCGGTCCCCCTCCGCCGCCATGAGCTACAGCGCGGAGCCGGCGGCGCTGGCCGCCTCCTACCGCCACCTCTTCGCGGAGACTCCGCGGCGCCCCGAGATGCCGGCGGGCCGGTGGGCGCGCCCGGGCGCGGAGCCGGAGGCCGTGCGGGAGCGCGGCGTGGAGCCGCGGCGGGCGCGGGGCAGCGAGAAGGAGCAGCTGCAGGGCCTCAACGAGCGCTTCGCCGGGTACATCGAGAGGGTGCGGGCGCTGGAGGAGCGGAACCGGGCGCTGGCGGCGGAGCTGGCGGCGCTGCGGCAGCGCTCGGACGAGCCGCGCCGGCTGGGGCAGCTGCTGGGCGGGGAGCTGCGCACCCTGCGCGCCCGGCTGGAGGAGGCGCACGGGGAGCGGGCGCAGGCGGCGCTGGAGCGGGCGCGCCTGGCCGAGGAGACGCAGCGGCTGCGGGCGCGCTGCGAGGAGGAGGCGCGGAGCCGCGCCGAGGCGGAGCGGGCGCTGCGCTCCCGGCAGCAGGCGGCCGAGGCGGCCTCCCGCGCCAGCGCCGATCTGGAGCGGCGGGCGGAGGCGCTGCAGGAGGAGCTGGCTGCCCTGCGCAGCGCCCACGCCGAGCATCTCGCCGAGCTGGGCGCCGCGCTCCCGGGCCCGGCCCCGCCGCCGGCCCCGCGGCCCGACCTGGCCGCGGCGCTGCGGGAGCTGCGCGCACAGTACGAGGCGCTGGCGGCCCGCAACCTGCAGGCAGCCGAGGACTGGTACCGCGCCCGCTGCGCCCGCCTGCATGAGCGGGCGGCCCGCAGCCAGGAGGCCGTGCGCGCCAGCCGCCGGGAGGCCGGCGAGTGCCGCCGCCAGCTCCAGGCGCGCCTGGTGGAGATGGAGAGCCTGCGCGGCGCTCACCAGTCCTTGGAGAGGCAGCTGCAGGAGCTGGAGGAGCGGCACAACGCCGAGGCCGCCGGCCTGCAGGTGAGCCGGGCGGCGCCGGGAACCGTCACTGTCCCCTCCCCTGGCACCGGGCGGCACCGAGCATCCTCCTCCCGCGCCATCCGCACCAGTCGGCACCTCCACCCCAAGCAGCTGTCCCCCGTAATGTGTAACACCGGGAATCTTCACCCCACGCAAACACCCGGCGCAGTGCCGCACCGGCACCTGCGATTCCGCACTCTCCCTCCCCTGGTCCTATGCAGCGCTGAGCATCTCCTCTGCCTGCGAAATGCTGCAGCGCAGTTCTGTCCCCTGCAGCAGCCCCTACCGCAGTCCTGTGCAGCGTTGGGCACCCCGGCTCCATGCGGTGCCCCCCCGCCCCCCGCCTCGCATCGGTCAGCACCATCGCCTGCTCTGTCCCGATCAATGCCGCGCTACACAAAACACCCCCAGCATGGAACGGCACTCACCCCTCCTGCCTTGCGCAGCACCGAGCCATGCAGGCAGTGCCCCTGCAGCACTGCGCAGTGCTGGGCATCCCTGCAGCCTTCCCACCACCCAGCATTGTGCCTCTCTGTCCTGCACACAGATCCTGCCCCATCACGGCATTGCCTGTTGCCTTCACCCTTCATCCAGAGGCAAAACTCCACAGGGCAGATTTCAGGAACACAGGCCAGGACACTCCCTCCAACACCCCCGTCCTGCAGGGGACATCCCCACACACGGTAGTGCTGTTTGGGGCATCGATCCATTCCTGCCCCGTCCCTTAAGGATCAGGTCCAAAATTGCCTACACAACGTTGTGGGTAATTCCTCGAAGCTGTCTGCCCAGACTTGGCCCCTTGCCCTGTGGCCTGGCTCTTGGCACCTGCACTGCAGAAATCGGAGCTCTGCAAAGGTTAAGTCTGGACTTGCAGACAGATCCCAGCATCTCTTATGTCTGTGGAAAGGCCCATGTAGGGTGGATTCCATTACTGCAGTATTGCCACATTTTCTTGCTATAGGGAAATGTTCATGACTTTTAGTAAAATGAATCCTGAGACTGTTCTATTATATGGCTGTTAAATGATCTGTGATTTCTAAATCAAGCCATTTCCTTCTAAATACTGAAACAACTGCCTTTAATCATACCTGGAGGGCCCAAGTAATGCCATGTCATTTTCAAGGCCAAATTTTGTGAGGCGTTCTAGAATTCGTGACCTAGCGCCAAGCTGCTTTCAAATTTCATGAATAGTTGAGGTAGTCTTCAACAATTTTTGTAGAAATATGCAATATAAAGTATTATCTATAGTGAAAAAATTATACACAGTAATTGTCTTAAATAGTCTTGATGCCATGTGAAAGAGGGATTCTGGGAGCAACCTATCAATTGGGGAAAAAAATGAAGCAACTGGATTAAACAGCACCATAATTGAAATTGTTTTAGTGACAGCATGGCAGTGCTTTCCTATATGACCCTCAGGATCTGCTTTATGGGTAGCAATACTTAAAAGTCTTTTAAGCAATGTGCATGTGTAGCAGCTAAATAATTTCTCTGGCTGCAAACAATGGAAAAGGTTGGAAGTGTGTCTTAAAAGAGAATATTCCTATTGTCTGAGCTTTTAAAATGATCCTGCCAGAGCTGGGGCATGTTTTTATAATTGTGGGCTGCCCAGTCAAATCTGAACTAACATGCAAGAGTTTTTTGTTAGGGGACAGGTTTGCAGTGGTGTGAGGAGGGGGTTTTTATTCTAGCAGCTGGTAGAGCTGGGGTGTGGAAGAGAGGTGCAGACCAGGAACAAGGACAACCAGTTTTGAAAGAGCTTTTTGCTCGTGTGGACTGCAGGCAGAGGGAAGAGAGATGGAAGCACAAAGAGTCACAGCAGCAAGAGTGGAGCTGTCCCAGGGTGGGGATCACCTCAAGTCGTTCCTTCCTGTCCTGGCTTGGTGCAGCAGCAATCTGTCTGCATCGGAGCAGAGGCTTTAATCTGTACAGCAGCAGCAGTCATGGGGCTTTTCAGCTGATGCCCCAATGATCTCAGAGGCACAGCTTCTTGCAGATCTTTTGCTGTGGAGAACAGAGCAGCCCAGGTCAAAGCAGAGACCACAAGGATGGCTCCTAAATGTCCTGCAAGGTTGGTTGTGTCCAGCTGATCTGACTGTGACATGTTCCATGCTGCATTCAGGATGAGCTGCCACAGCTTCTCAGAGGGGCTCTGCTCAAACTGGGCTCACTGCAGCAGGGTCAGCACAGCTCCCTGCTCCTTGGGCAGCTCCACACACTGTGATTGTCTCTGCACTGTCCATGAGGAAGGTTAGGCAGCAGAGGAAGCTGGGGACATGACAGGAGTGGGAAGGGGACATGATGAGGATGATGTGGCAGGACAAAGATTGTTTCTGGAACAGAGGATCTGGAAGCAATTGCAGAGGCCTGACTCTGGGAGGGGGTGCAGGAGGGTGGAGGTTGGCAGTGGCCATTGCAGGGATTTGTAGGCAGGGCTACATCGTGGCTTAAATGCAAACTGCTGACTCATTTCTGTTCCAAATCACGCTCCTCTGGTGGCACAGTGGGGCAGCTGGCAGCAGGAAACCTGATTGGGAAGAGCCGTATGGGAGCAGGTTTCACTGCTTTCAAGCTGCTGCTTAGATACCTAGATGCATGTGGAAAAACACAGACTGCTTGTTTTCTGAGAAATAAAATAGAAGAAAAGATTAGTCTCCTTTGTTAGCAGGAAATCTGGCCTTGGAGGCCTCCACATCACAGGCAGAACTGGTTATAAGGGACAAAAGGCAGGGCAAGGCTGACAGGAAGGATGCTAGAAGGATGCCATTGTCCACCTGAGCAGTCTGGCTCTTGCAGGGCAGACCCCTGTCTCTGTAGCCTCCCCAAATCCCTGCATTCAGAACCCCCCACTCCAGGGTCTGAGGCATTTTCCCAGGAAGGTGTCAGACTTCCCCTTCTGGAGGGGACCCCTGGCAGCAGCACCTCTCCTTCCACCCTCTGGAAGTGTGTCCCAACCCTTCTTAGTCCCTGCAGATGCAAACTGCAGCCTTTCTTCTCTGTTGCTGCAGTGCAGGGTGCTCTCACTCATCCTGTTGAGCCACTGCCTGTAGTTTGACGATGCTTAAGCTCAAAACTTCCCTCTGTAGCAGCCTGCCCAGTCCCCTGCAGGACTGGGGCTCCCACCACCATGCACTATTTGCCCATCTCACAGACCCTGCTGCAGATGGGAAACTACATAAATCCATCAATGGCTAAAGCCTCCCCCACTGCACACGCTCCCAAGCCATGCCTGGTGCTCTGCCTGCTTCTTCATCCCTGCTAGCACGAGATTTCATGGTCCCAGACTCCTGGTGGGACGTGCCATCAACTGCCCATTGGAACTTCCCTGTCTCTCCAATGGGCAAAGCAGAGTGGGACTGTGGGAGAAGTCCCTGTCCCAAAACATGGCCCTGAGCTCCCTTGCCTTTGCAGGACACCATTGGGCAGCTGGAGGATGACCTGCGAAACACCAAAAATGAGATGGCTCGGCACTTGAGGGAGTACCAAGACCTGCTCAACGTCAAGATGGCCCTTGATATAGAGATAGCTGCCTACAGGTAAGCCTGCTTTATTCCTGCTCTACCTGGACACTTCCCAAGCCCAATTCCCTGACCCCACTAGGCTGGAGTATTTTCAAGGGCCCAGAAAATACTTGGATATACACTCAAGGAGAACCACAAGCATGTTGTTCATCTCCCCTGCATGGGGAGCGGCCATGGCTCCATGTCCTGCCTTGATCTAGCAGCAGCAAACCACATCCCTCAGCCATCCCAGAAGCAGTAGTTTTTAATGGGGACAGTTGGGGTTGGAAACTTGTCTCACTTGCAAAGTTAAAAGTAGATGCAAAGGGCTGAGTCCCTGTGCTTCGGGTATTTATTTTCCTGGTGTTTCTGGAGAGGAAAGAGGGGAGAAAGTTACTCTCATGTACCCCATATTGCAAGTCCTCCAGAAATGGTTAACCAAAATATGATTTTGAATCAGTTTCATGGTGCAATGTGACCTGGGGTGATGGTTTGGACTTGCTCTCTAGTTTTGCAAATGTTTCAAATCCCCATATTAACCTCTTCCCTTGTGATGTGCTTGCAGGAAGCTGCTGGAGGGAGAGGAGAACCTCTTCAACATGGGAAGCAGCGGCCTTCCATCACTCAATTCCCTCCCCAGTCCCACTTACTCCTTCCAGCCAAGGAGCTTTAGTTCCTCTACTCTGTCCTTCAAAGAGGAGGACCAAGGAGAGGTTATTAAAGTGACCTCTAAAATATCATCCAGCAGGGCTGAGGTGATTGAGGGGACCCTAACCTCTGTCAAGAAAAGAGGGAGGTTAAACCTGCATGGAGGAATCCTTGCAAATGCAAAGATGTAACCATCAGGACCCTGTTCACAAGCATTTGAGGGGGAACAGTCTCCACTCGGCCTTTAAACTGCTCCTCTGGGCACAAAGCCACACTGGGCTCGCAGGAAGCCTCCCTCAGAAACACACAACCCCCCCAGGGACACCACCCAGGGATGGCTTCCTTGCGGGTCCTGCCAAGCAGAGGCCGAGTTTGGCACATTGCTCCCTTTTAAATGGGGTGGCGGCACACAGGACAGGTAGCTAGAGATGCATGTTGGTCGTTGTGGTGGTGGCACATGGACTCAGAGCACGCCCCCTCCCTCCCCCTGGAGCAGGCGAGGGGCAGCCAGATGGGAATGCTGCTGAGCCAGCTCTCTGGGGAGGGGAGGGAAACAATTCAACATGTTTACTATAACTAGTTTCAAGGCTACATACCTTCATCAGCTATCCAAATCCTTGTACAGCTAAACTCTTCCCCACTCCTCAAACTGTAGCCGGCCACTTTTAACCCTAGAAGCACAGAAATAGCCATACTGGACTGTAACCACACCTGACATCTGATCTCAGCCACGTATATTTTGAACTATAAGGAACGTTAATTTTTCTTCGTACTGACAAATCTTGTTTTCTGACAGCACTAATCAAGCCAGGTACATGGGGTTCATAAGCAGCAGGCACTGGGCAGGGAACTGCTACATTGGAGTTGAAGGCACCACCAAGCTATGGGGTGCAGCACCTCATGTGGTATCACTGTCTCCCAAATATGAGGGTCTGAGGGCTCCTTGTCTGGCTGCACAGTCTTCACATGAAAACCCTGTGCCCAGGTTAGCATTGTGCCCCAGCTGGCACTGGGAAGCTGCAGGGCTCCCGAACACCAGCCCGCAAAGCATCCTTGTCTCCGCTCTAACTGCTCCAATGTGTGCCAAATTTGATATAGGATTTAACAACCATAGGTTTCCTTCAATGCCTTAAATTGCCAGCGATCGCTTTTGCAAGAGCCGGAGACGCCGCGTGCTGTGTGTCAGTGCCCTGGCGGGGTTATCATCACCAGACCTCGCTGCCCTTGCAGTGCTGCCAGGGTAGTTCCTGGAACCAGCAAATTGTTTGCTCGCACTCTTTCCTCTTCTATTGTAAGGCACAAGTTAATAATTAAAAAAAGAAATAGTTGTGTGGATCAAACCGAGCTGTTCTGTCGTCTTTGTTGTTGCGTCATCTTGGGAACACACCTCGGTGTCTGGCCCACAGCTGGTTCAGTGCCCAGCAGTCCCTCTGGGCCCCTGCAAAGAACTTGGTGTTGGGGTGCAGCTGCCAACCCCTCCTGCTGGGGCTGCAAGGTGAGGCTGGGCCCACTGATGGCAGTGGGGCGTGTCTGGGGCTCAGCCCAGCTGCCTGTCATGGTCCATGACATGGACCATGGCCAGCTGGCTGAAGGATAAAGGTCTGCCACAGCCGAGTGCACCCTCATTTGCTCAGAAAATGGACTCTGAGGCTGTGATTTGCATCACACCCCCGAGAGTTCAGTCCCAAGGTACTTGCCATTTCTTCTTCACGTTGCGTGTGTGCTCAGGGGGTAGAAACAGCCTCATGGTTTGCCTGCACAACTGAAGAGAAAGTGATTTACACAAGAGCAGATGAAGAGCAGAAGGTGCACCCAACTCCCAGGTAAACTCAGCAGTCATAGGTGCTGTGACCAGCAGTGGCTTATGTTTGGAAGATGCACACATTCTTCTTGAGATGTGCCTGTAGAGGGAAAGAACACAGGCAGCTTCCTGCTGGGTGGCCCTGCCAGAGCACAATGTCCTATTGCCTTCCAATTCCTGCTTTGTTGCACCACGTGGCAATCTGCCCCAGAGCCCCACGGACACAGTGTGACAATCACTGGCTCCTCCACCAGAGCTGCAGGCCAGAAGCGGCATGGCTACACCTTGATCCTGTCACACTGATACCCGCGGGGACCATGCCCTGGACAGGCTGCTCACCATGGGGTGACAGCCCTGGGGAGGGCAGCCCTGCAGGTGGGTGAAGAAAGGGGCACTTTCCAGAGGCAGGGGAGGGGGCCCAGGGCATGGCTGGAGCAGTGCAGCTCACCAGCAGCCCCCAGCAAAACAACACAGAGCAGCCTGGGGTGTCCAGGCAGAGCTTGGGGGGAGCCAGCACCTGCAGAGTTAAGTCCAGGGAACTGGCACATAAAACAAGGATCAAGAAATGTCCAAATATCTCCTGGTTCTGCCATCAGTTAGGAAATGCAAACACACAGTATTTCTCTCAATCCATAGGGGGAATAAAAAGCAGATGTGACTGTGCAGCTAATGAAATACATTCTGAATCTCAAACACTCTCCAGTGCTGCTGCTTTCTGTCCCTTGAGCATAAGCAGCCTGACCAGTCCTTTGTTCCTAGCACCATCCTCAGTCAGAATTCCTGCTTGCTCAGCTAACTGGATGCGAGTAGTGAAGCTGGGAATTTTACTTCGGTGATAGCAATGTGAAGGGGTTGCAGTGGTGGAGCAGGACAGAGGAGCAGTGGCATGGACAGGGAACTATTCTGGAAAATGGTCACAGCATGAGGCCCAGCCCAGAGATTTCCTGAATTTCTGAAGCTCTGCAGCAGTTTGGTGCTGTCTCATGGTGTTAAACTCCAGAGGTGACAGAGGGGCAACAGGCAGGGAGGCCCATGTTTACACTCTCATTTCTTTATGAGAAGAAAAATGACAGCAAAGAGGGACAGGCCTGCCTGAATATGTTGCCAATGCTTCTGGCTATTTCCATCCAGGCCTCCTTTTCCTTTGCTATCTTCTTCAGAGAGGCTCCTTTCTGCCTGCTTATATGCATCAGAAGGCTTCTACAGTGAAACCATAAGCTGGAACAGGGCAATAAATCCTCCTCTGTGGTCCCATCCTTCTTACTGGGTTAAACACCCAGGCTGCCAGAGGGAAGGAGTGAGTCACACTGCAGATGTTGAAAGATTTATACCTCTATAAAACCTCGACCTCTTGGATAAAAGGCAGCTGTGGACACAGACTGCACCATCAGCTCAGGAAGCAGCAGAGTGCAGCTATTTCTTCATAATGCATTTCCTTCATTTTTATGCTGGGGAGAACTTGAGCCTCCACACAGTGGGACAAATTCCCACTGCCAGGCTAGGTGTTTATTTTTTCCCTGCTGGCCCATGCAGCCAAGATGTACAGCTCCTTGGAAACAAAGTTGCTGCAGACAGAGAAGTTTTGCTAATGATGCTTATCCAGATGCTGCAATTCATTAAAAAGTAAGTCAAAGAAAAAACAGCCAAAATAAAAAAACCCACAAACTCCAAACGTTTTCCTTTGGCAGGAATGCAAACATCTCCTTTTCCAGACTGAGGAAAAACGTTGTCATTCAGCAAGAAGGAATCAATAAGCAATTCAGAGCAAAGTCTCTTCCGGCACCTTTGGCTGGATCCAGCCAACTCTCTCCTTGCCAGCTCTTGGCACAGACACCTCTTCAAGGAAAAGAGCTTCTTCCTGCAGAGAGTGACCCACAGAGAGCCCTAACACCAGCAGCCAAACAGATGTTTCTGAATGATCAAATGTCCACATCACTGGGGTTTGACACTTAAAAGCAGAGTTTATGTCAAAGTAGCAGAAGCAATGCCAGCTCATTCATGCAAGTCTTTGCAGGCCTGTGGGAATAAGGATCACTTGGCAAATGCAGCACAATGTGCAAACAGGGCACTGCTTGGGGTGGGGTGGGAGAATTTTCATTGACCCTGGTCTACCCCAGTGCTTCCAGCTGAACCAGAAGGGCTGCAGAGCTGGGGGGTCAGTGGGAAAGCGCTCCTACAGATTGTGCAGGGGTCTTCATCCAAAATCCAGCCCAACCAGAGGTGAGCCTGCAACTCTGTGCCAAGCAATTACATCCTTGTTAAAGCAGACATTGTGCTGGCCAGAATTGACAGAGCATAACATGAAGAAGGAAGAGTATCCATGCTAAACATCTGCTTAGATGGAAGGGAAATACCCAGAAAATGTCAGAGTGCAGTTCCAGAGCCCCAGGTATACATTCACTTGCTGATGGCAGCAAAGCTCTTGAGGTGCTGTATCAGCTCTGAAACAGAGGCCCAAAGTCCATTCCCACCACAGCAGGGTCACTCTGCTCCTTTGCCTTTGAAATGAGAGGCAGCTGCTGCCTGCCTGCATCCCAGAGAGCACAAGGAGAAACAAGTTCTTGGCTCTCCAATAACCAGAGTAGCCTTGTAAATGCTCTGACAGACACGTAGTCACTCCCTGAGATGATGCACATGCAGAGCCAAGTGTGGTCTGTAAGAACAAGCTGTTTGGAGATGCCATTTGGAAAACCTGAGATCAGACCGAAAAACACAGTTTGCACTGAGGCTCAGAACATCATTAAGTTTAAGCAAATTTTCAATGAAATGCAAAATAAAAAAAGCCCTAAGCCCCAGATATGACACCTCATCAGCAAATTCCTACTCTAGCAATCAGGCCTGAGAGATGTATGAATAAGAATTCCTGAAGCAAGCCAAAATGATTCAGCAAGCCAAACATTCAGGCTAGATGCTTAAGGAAGCAAGGATTATAGGATCATATTGTGGCTCCATGTCCTCTTTACCCCTTACATCCTTCCCCTGGTCATTTCTTGTGATCATCAGCTTAACTTCAGCCACATCTGAGAGCATTGGAAGTCTCAAAGACACCAAACTCCTCTCAGTTTCATGCTATCAGGTATGCAGGTGAAACATCCTCATGCACTGAGAAGCTGAGCTTCCCCTGCTGGACACCAGAAAACCCATCCAGAGGACAGAGGTTACAGCTCTGGCTGTAACCAAGGGCTCCAAAACAGCTCTCACAGGAACACACAATTTTTCTCAATCTTTGCCAAGACTCCACCACCCACTTTTCTACCGTTAATGTTTCCTTTGGAAGAGAACAGACATTTAAAGCTTTCATTTCCAAACAGACTATTTTACCACACAACTAGAACAAGTTCTCTTTTTGGGAAATATTTCTTTTGCAGGCCACTGCTGTATTTGACACAAATGCACTGTTTTACACTAAATCCAATCCCAGAAAAGATGGCAATACAGCTCCAGCATGAATTCTGCAGCTGCAGGGCAGCCAGTCAATATTGCATTTCACCTCCAATGAGATTACCATTTCTCTCTCAAAAACAGTAAAATTTGACCTGTCCAGTGATTAAACCTGTATCTATGGCACATTCTGAAACCTCAGTAAATGTAAATATCCTTTGGCTCATTCAACAAGGGTCTCTTAAAGATGACATGGTAAAATTCCATGTGTGGCCACCTTGCTTCTCTTTCTGCTGAACTAATTAGTGTTACAGAAGAACCACAAGGTAGAAAAACCAAATATAAAGCAGAAGTAAAGAGAATGAACCATTTGTAACATCTCTCCATCTCTCAGCAGGTATTTATGACAGTCTAAAAAGTACATTTTAAAGAACCTAAACACTCAAGCTGACCCTTGGTGCATTCTATTGAGCATATTAAAAGATTCATGGGGACAATGTGACAATCTCTTTAAAAGAAAGGCACGCAATAAAAAATCCTAAATCTGTTAATAATCTTTATCTCAACTGCTGGAGTGAATCCCTCCATGCATTTGTATTGACCATGGATTTCATACTAATGATACTCCACACTGAAGGAAAGTAAAACCAGAAATGCCAGGGATGTAATTTTGCTAGTGACTGCTAAAAATGTATTAACAAAAATCATTGCACATGAATGATTAATGATTCCCTGAAAATAAATTGAACATGGACTAGCATTAGACAGGCTTGAATGGTTTTTCAATAAAACTCTTTGGTTGTTTCACACCTACAGAAATAAGCTTTAAGAGCTCCCCTGGCTCACATGTGCCACAGTCTGATGGCAATGCAGCGCCAGGCTGGGTGCACTGTCATGCTCAGGATATAAATGACAGCTATCCCTGGCCCCTGCAGGTCCCCTGTGTTTAGAGGGCTCAGCTGTACATTTCACCAGTCTCTTGAACCTTAGCCTCCTATTACACTGAATCTGTACTGAACACAAAGAAAACAGAATGTAACCAACATGACTCAGTGCTCACAACTTGACTGTAGCTTGAGCCTGCATTTATAAGAAGTCTGGAAACTAAAGCTCATCATTTCCTCTTGCTGGGAATTAGCAGACCTGTAAAGGAACTCAGAATTATGCTGCATTCACAAGCAGTATTTAATTAGGATCTGTGTTAGCCATGGTGATGTTAAGAAGATAATAAGAAAGGAAAAACAGCATTATTTCATCAAGCAAAGAAACAACAGTGTCTGTGAAATAATGAATGAGTCCAAGCACACCTTCCCTCACTTTCAGAGCTCGAGGCTGGCTCATCTCCCATGAGGGCAGAGATGCCATCCCATAGACGGCCTGTTGTTACAGATGCTCTTCTGTCATCAGCACCAAAAGTGGCTGGAGGGAAGCCAAGGTTAAAAGGAGACCAACAGAAATAAAACAGCAGCAGGAGAGCTGAAAGAAGATTGGCACATTTTAAAGCAAGCAGGCTGATTATGCAGGAAACCACAGAGCCCCAGCTCAGCCTTGGCAGTAGCGAAAGGTCACCCTGCTGCACACGGATGTGCCCCAGGGGACCTGCAGAAGAGGAACACATCAGTGCCTTCAGGTGAAAGAAAGCAGGATGTTCAGCCAGGAAAATTATGCTAAAAATACACTTCCTGAAGGCAGGTGAGAAAGAAATAGAGAGAAGTGGACAAAAGGGAAATAACAGGTCACTAAGCATTCATGTCAAAATACCTCAGGCTACAGACTTTCAATCCTCCTCATTAAGCCACCAAAAGGGTGAAGAAGGGAGTGTTGGCCTTCTGCATTTTAGCTGGCATGTGATTTACCCTGCAGGAAAATCCTTCGAAGATATCCAGGAGGCTAATTTTTTTTTTTAAAAAACAGAATTTGACACTGACATTAGTGCCAGTGGCAGCACAGCCCTCTTGGGGCCATGCAAGTCAAATGCATCCTAGAATGACATTAATTTGAATTAACTATCAGCTTCTATACAGCTGTTAAACTCTGCACATGGGCCCTTCTATAGATGTGAAGTTCAAGCCAGGGTTAGGGGTGAATTTGCAATGTAAAATGTGACTATACTGATAATGACTTTTTAGCACAGAGCTATAAATTGAAAACAAACCCCTGAGTGATAATGGAACAGGAAGGGGCAATATGGAGTATTTGAACCAGATGCCTCGATTCCAGTGGCAGAGAAAGATTCAGTTCACAGGGACTCAAGAACAACAGCCATAAACATGAAAGACAATAATCGAGAGGTGGCTTTCACAAAAAGGTGTTCTTGTTGATGAGAAAAGGGGTCCTTTAACTACATGGGATTATTTCTCCTGTATTTCTGTGGAAAAATCATCTTGACTTCTTTACCAAGTTATTTCTCACCAAATCCCTCATTTAAATGAGAGTCCCAGACATTTCATGTTACTCCAGCATACAATACCACACTTAGCTCCAGTGGAGACTCTGCTAGAATTACCCTTCACCATTCAGCCTCTTAATTGAAATTTGTCATTCTAACAACCCCAGAGCACATTCAGCAGTTTCACTATCATCTATAATTCTGAGGCTGACATAGGAAACACGGCACAGATACAACAGGGCTCAATTTTAAATTGGCTAAAATAAAGTTTATTTTACTGTTACAATATATAATCTTTTATCAACACAACTCATGAAGTGTTTACAAAATAATCTCATTTTCTGCTGCATTTTAAACACTACTTTTATACAAACTTTAAAGGTAAAATAGGAGTTTGTAGCTAAAAAGGCTTTTTGTTACATTTTTTTAGAAGCATCACGAGAATTACTTCAAACAAAACTTTTTTTTCTTATGGTGCCACCTTCACAGACAAAACAATGTTTATTGTAAAGACCTGAGGGAGGATTCATGAAAGCTTTCTTTAGACAAAGGATGCCAGTCCTCTTAGGCTGACAGTGCACAAATACATTTGAGCTCTTGCAGCTAGGAGGGCCAAATGAATCTGGGGTGCATTGGGAAGTGTGGCCAGCAGGTCCAGGGAAGTGATCCTACCCCTCTGCTCAGCCCTGGTGAGGCCACATCTGGAGTGCTGTGCCCAGTTCTGGGATCCTCAGAACAAGACAGACTAAGAGCTCCTGGAGAGGGTCCAGCAGAGGCCACAAAGGGTTGCTCTGCTCCTTAGGGACACTTTGATGTCCCTCGCTGCTCCTGACAATGTCCCCTCTGTGCCTGACTGGCTGCCAAGGGCTTCCAGGTCTGGATGGAGCTCGGGGCTGCTGCTCAGGTGTCCCCAAGCTCCAGAACCCCTGTACAGCTCAGTCAAGCCCTCACCCCTGGACTTAGCTCAGTTGCTGCTGCTGCCTCACCAGCTGACTGAAAGAAAGGAGGACTGAAAGAAGGAAGAACTTTATGTTGAGGGTGGCAGAGCACCAAAGAGGCTGCCCAGATGTGGAGTCTCCCTCTCTGGAGATACTCAAAACCCACCTGGACACATTCCTGTCACCTGCTCTGGGTGACCCTACCTTGGCAGGGAGGTTGGATGATCTGGATGATCTCCAGAGGAGCCTTCCAACCCTAACAATTCTGTGGTTCTGTAACTCAGAAATGCCTTACAAAGGAATCTCTTCCTTTTCCCTCCACCAACTGTAGGGAAGGGAAGGAGCCTGGTGCCTAAAGGGAGCTTCCATGAATCCCCACACTGATGATCCAGGATGCAGCAAAACCCTAAGACACAGAGCTCTCTGGTCCTTAATGCTGCTCAAGACTACACAGAAATCTTAAACAAAGAAAATTTGAAGTGTTACAGTTGCCACAAAACGTAGTATTTTAACATGTTAAAATTAAAGTCCCCTAACATCCTCTGTGAATCTGGTAGTAACAAGCAGGTATTACATTACTCAACCCTGGTCTCCACTACAATGCACTAAAACACATTAGAAAGAGTGGAAAAAGTGACCATTTTCACAGCTGGACAGGTATGTGCTAAAGTGAATGGATTTATGCTCCTGACAGTCAAGTCAGTTGATGGATTTTACATGATAGCAGAATCAGGTTGACAGTGATTACTTTATATAGAGCAAGCAGGTAGAAAGAGGTGCTACTTTTTTTTTTCATGCATAGTTTAACCAGCTTACAGCCAGCTCATCTCCATTTAGACTAGAGATGCATGATCCACCATTTGGTATAAGCCAAACTACCAGCAAATATACTTCCAGTGCAAACAAAATTGTCTTTCTTCAAGAAAAACAACAAATTTAATGCTACTTCTCAAAAAACAATGCTTATGCTGCATCATTTTCTACCTATTTTGGTCTGCATTTCTGAAGTTTCCTTCCTCTCCCCAAATCACACCCAAAGACAGATGATCACAGTATACTTTTTTTTAGGCAAATGACTGTCTCTTCCCCAAAACAAATTATACTGCTCATTGACGATCATCCCTGAGAGCACTGTTCTAGCTAGACACTTAGCAAGAGATATCTCAGAGCTTAGAGGAAAAAAAAGGCTGTTCACCCTGTGAAATCTTGTGGTTTTAGAAAGTAAAAAAATTTAGCTACTTCGAGCATTTAATTTCCCTGAGCTGAGTGAAATTTGAAGACAGTAATTTGTAACATGAAGCATAGCAACATCTACAGCTGTACTTACAGAAGCTGCAATTTTTTACAGTGGTGAAGTCAGACGTTACATGACAAGCACACAGCAGCTAGTGATGGCTCCTCTCACTTGCTTCCTGCCACAGGAAATGCGACGCCTTCTTTGGTGAGAAACAGCAGTGAAGAAGCTCCATGACTTCAGATTCTTTTGCCTTCTGATATTCCAGCAACCTTTAAGTTAGTGGAGATACCACCAGGCCATAGTGCAGTACAAGTAGACCATCCTAGAGAGAAGAGAAAGAAACTGTCTCCTCATAGTACTTTCCCTTCTCCACGAGGCATCTCTGTCACCACCAGGTACAACAATTGCTGCATGGCAGGGCCCCAGGTACAATCTCACCATTTTATACCGTGTCCTTTCCATATGGAGAATGCAAGTTTTGAAGTATAAAGCCAAATAATTGTATTCCCCTCTCCTCTTTGAGATGGAAAAGGGTGTTAAAAAAAAAGTAAAATCTGGTACTGCTTTTATTTTAAAATTACAATGGCATTATCTTCATACAATAGGCTCGTTCACAAGTCGTGCTAATTTCCACATGATATTGTGGAGCAGAAAAAAAATGTAATCCATTAAGTAGTTCTAGAAGGTGCTGCCAAAAGTTGTAGCAGAAGAGTCTAGACTACTACTATATACATTTATTAAGTAATAAATGCATTTGATTAAAAAACTTCCAGATAAGAAACTATTAATTTATTAACTCATGTTTCTCCTCTTCAAAGACTGCTCGACATAACAAAAAAGCCCTTTCACCTGTGAAAGAGGACACTATGAAACAAGCCATTAGTCTTACTTATGTCACTTAATTCAAAGGCAGCTGCTGAAAGGCCTAGCACTTAGTTGCTTCCAGCACAGATCCACTGGGAATCTGACATTGCATTACACCTGTTTATATGGACAAAAAAGCTAATATGGAAGGAAGTTTTCCTTTGAAGAGAGAACTACATTAGTACCAACTGACACGTTACAACTTGTACTATATTTTGCTTCAGATGTTTTTATCTATTAACACACAGGATGTAAGATAATGTATTAGTACCAACAAACTAACTTTTCTTCATCTTCTCATCCTGCTAAGAACCAGGAATCCATTGCTAACTCCTGAAAGGATACAGGAGGAGACAGGAGTTTTAACTCACTAGGTGACTAGCATAAATTGGGATAGCAGCACTGCAACATGAAACAAGAAACCTGATTGTCCTCACTTCTTAGGAAGTTAGGTAGAACAGGTTCTAAGAAGTTATTCAGGAACCTCTTGGCACATAAAAATGTTGTTATACCTTCCCAAAGGTATTTATTTCTTGTGCCCACTAGTTCCTTCAAAAGTGAAAATAAGACACATTCAAAACTTTATTTTTGGAGAAAAATCGTTGTCAAAACTGGTTTTTCCTCTATTTCCCAGTTTCTTTAAGGAAAGAAATATTTATACAAGAAAACGCTACAATGTATTCTTTGATAAATAGTTTTCAAATGGTACATTTGGCAGTAGGACATTTAAAGGAAATACCCCTGTTAAACCAAAAGCCAAACCCACTGCAATTCCTTCTCTACATAGAGAAGCTCAGGGTTACCCTCAGGGTTACCCAGTACTGGCACTTCTTACTCTGTAATTATTCACTTGTGAAGTATTACACATTTCTATCTATGTTCAGCTGCTTTCTCTAGATACTGTTATTAAAAGGAAGTCCAAACAGAGAATGAGCTCTCACTGCTCATTACAAATCTGAAGGTTAACTCAGGCACAAAAGAAAAGCAAAGCTCTCCAGTGTCCTTTGACACACATTTGTGACCCTGACCTAAAAAACTGCAAAGGATCCCACCTGTTACACCCAACTATAAACTTCAGAGTGGAACTGACAGCCCAAAACATCAGAGCACACACCCTTTTTGATGTTCTAAGAGCAGCAGCAACAAAAAGTGCCCCACTTTCCAAATTCCAATAACCCCATAGCAAAGATTCCATAGGAAATGTGTGCTAGAAGGTCACAGTAATTAAATTAGAGCACATCTCTTGCTCAGGAGACCAAAAAAACAGCACAATAGCATTGGGTTACAAAAAGGTGAGAGCTACAAAGACACCATTATAATCTGCCAAACCTCTGTGCCAAGGGCCAAGGACATCAAGGAAGCGACTCCTTTTAGCTTTTCCCATGTGTGAGCTCATTATATCCATCAGTGATGCAGAACTCTGAGAAGGCCCAGTTTTAGACAAGTGAAAATAACCAGCAGCTTGGATCAGGTTGCATTTGTGCAGAAGAGGGGAGGAAGGTAATACAGAGAAGTTATAATCCCATTTAGTCAATAATAACAAGCTTCCTTCTTCAGCTACTTGATCAAGCTCTGTAATTACAGGCAGATCTCAATGCCTGGCAACAAAAAGGAGCCATTAAAAGTTTCTGTAAATGTCTTTGAACACTCCTTGCAGTAAAGCCCACAAGCTTTACACTGTTTTAAAAAAAAGCAAAGTTGATTCTTATAATATAAATTCTGTCAGTGAGTTTTATATGGTTTGGCCCTAAACAGAGCTAGAAATCCTACTTTCAGCTAATTAGGAAGATTTAACCAACCACTCAATTTCAGAAATGTCAAAATATCTTGACATCTACAAGATTAAACAAGATTTATTCCTGATTCTTTTTTAGCTTTCTATCAGCTACTCAGAGATGAACACATTAATTGCTTACATTCAACCACTAAAATTACTTTCCTGTTTACTCCAATTAAAACAACTCAAATAGGCTACTATGGGGCCAGCGTCAGGAATATTTATTTTATCATCAGAGCAGATTTGGTCTTCCCACACTTGTTGGAAAGGCAGAAATGTATCCAGAAGAGCTAAAATCCTGCTAGCCTGCACCTCCAGGAGACTTCAATTTAGTCTGGCTCTAAGGCATCACTACAGAGAGCTAGTCAGTAGGGAAAAAAAAAAGAAATACAACACCCAAAATAGTCACAAACAACTCTCATGGACCATTCAGTGTAAGTAAAAGCCACTAAAACTCCCCCACTGATTATGGTATGGTCCAGAAAAATAAATCACACACAACATAAGTGATACTGCACTGTAAATGCTACCAAAGAATGCATGATAAAATGAATATATTTGCCGAAGAGAAACTTATCTGCATTTTTATAATCACTTTTCCTAGCAAAAAGAATAACTGCTGACATGAATGAACTTGTAAGTGAAAAATGTGACTCAGAATAACAGCTATTTTTCTCCTCTAACAGTGGTTGTACTCATCTAAATAAAAGAGCCCAATGTTTATTCCTTTAAATGACTTTCTGTTGCAGAAGTAGCTACTGAAGCTGTTTTCTTTGCATGAAGCACCTACAATGAACCTCAGAGAGCTGTAAGTGACAACAGCAGTTTTGAACAGTGCCTCAGCATCCTGGTGAGAGCTGTTAGGGACATTCCAAGCTCCAACATTGATTTGGAAAGGCTGGAAACTTACAAAGGCAAAAGATGCCCTTGGAGTTTAATGTAAAATTCATCAAACGTTCCTCTGTACTTGTAGTTTCACTGGCCAGGACAACTGTGCCCCTTATTAAATTTCAGATCCCAGTGAGAAACAAACAACCCTCACCATTTTAGACTTGACCTATCCGTTGGGATTTTTTTTCATGGGTAATTATCTAAAAATATTTTCCAAGGTCTTTTTAATCCTAGAAACTTATTCCTCTTTATTTCTAAAAAATGATACAATGTTAGACTAAAGAACATGAAAATATCACAAATATTTCAATATCAACAAAGAAGCAACATTCCTACTATAACTATTTGGCATCCTAAGAGGTTTTCTCACAAAATGAAGAGAAATTAAGGAAGAACCTGGTCTTTCAAATTTCCTGTCAAAAGTGACTATGAAAGAACAAGACTTCACAAAATGCCAAGATTTTTTTTCTATTTGTTTGTCCAATAGAGAAGTCTTGAGAGAATTAACTGCTAGTATACTGACTTGGTAATAAATGAGATTTGAAACATCACTGGAGAATGCATCCCAAGACAACTGCTCTCTTTGTGGAGCTGCTGACTGGTACTTTAGCACTAAACATCAATCAGGCAGACCCAATTCTGACAAGAACTGAAACTGATGCAGAATTCCTTGAAGTGCTCCCCCAAGAGCATTTCTCATATACAAAAAGCTTTTGTGCTAAATTCAAGTCTAAAATCATATATGTGACTATATCCCTGGACTGAGAAATATATCATCCCCTTGCCATTTACTGAAGCTTTTAGTAGAGGACACTTCCATCACTGTGTGCTGATTGTTGAATTTACCTAAAATGACTCATAACATTGGAAACAAGTTTGTTACCAGTACCCAGATCCTCCCAGTTTCTATCCCCTGCTCCCCAAACTGGCTTAGGTTTTGTTTTCATTTCTTTGCATTATATTATATAAAACAGCTAAGACATCAGGTGTTGCCTTTATTCCCTTTAACTGCAGAAACAGCACAAGCTTCACAGACTTTTAATGTCTGCCAACATTAACATGAGCCAAATACCTCTGCCCTGGCTCTGGGACCCCTCCTAGTGATTCAAATCAGGTACAAGTGATGCAAAGTCCAAGAGACCTCAAAATCAGCCTTTCACTTCCTGCCCCCAACACAGAAGCCTTCCTGTAGCATAAGAGAGCTCAGCAGGAATTTTAAATATAAAGGTTTGTGCATTTGTGTGCACAAACAAGTGAGGAGAGCTGATTTTGCTAGTATTTTAGCTCTTCAGCCACCTGCTAGGATAGCTTTCCAAATAAAATAGCAATCTAATCCTATTTCTTCCCACTGTATTAGATATTAAGTTTTGGACTTTAAAATACAGTTCACCATGTATCACAATTTTACGTCTCTATCTTATGATGCACTTGTCAGAGTACTCCACTGTTCTTGCAGCACTTCTAAAACGGTGTGATCCTTTAAAGACGTTTTGAAAAAATTCACAAAGAATTAAAAAACGTGCATTCTTATTTGCAAAGCCAGCAACACTAAAGACAGCAAGCTATCAAGAAGAAATAGCTGTCCATACACTCATGCTGTGACCAGAAGCATCCAGCATATCTACTGCATTCATTACCCTCTATCTTTGATTTGTGTTTTTATGAGCAAGTTTATCCTTCTGACCCAGTCACAAGGATAGCCTTATTTGGGATTTGTCCTCTGACTTCCTGCAGAGATGCAATTGCCAGAGAGGAAAAACAAGGAATGTTAATTGAAAGAATGGCTGGTACAATTTATCAATGATAAGACAGCAGCTTGTTTTGGGGGGAAAAAGCCCCAAAACAAAACCCAACACAAACCCGTCATATCCAGAACATCATGAGACCAAGAAGAACGTGGTATACTTGTCAACTCTACTTACAAGATAAAAATTATTTTGCTTAAATTGGAGAGATTTTTTAAAGTGAGTTCTTCAGACAAGCTGGTGCTACCTGAGGGCTTAAGAGAGAAGTCTTCTGTTTTGAAACAGAAAACCTGGGACAAAGCCCCAGCTGCCACGTACCTGTACTGCACTCTCGCCTATGACCTGACGGATTTCCCTCAGTGTCTGGTAGTGCTCCAGCAGGTGATCACCACATATTATATCCACCTGTGAAAAAACATAAGCATGGTTAAGTCCAACTTACCTTTGGAGTAGCAAAACAGTATCCAAGCCCCTTCAATTTTATTAACTGAGTTCAATTCCAGCATGTTAAGACACTAAAGTAATCTTTGGCTCTGTTGTCCAAATGTATTTAGCATTCACAGCACTACTACACTACTAATGCCTTTCATGGCCCTGACCTGGGCTCACTGCTGAACAGAGAGGACAGCTTACTGTTTCACTCAGTTTGGTATGTCCACCGAAACAAGTTATTTAGTAATAGGTGATGAATTTAATGGGAATTCAGATCATGTATTACAACAATCACACAAACATCTGGAGTCATTCATCAGTTGCAAAAAAGGGAAACTTGTTTGTGCCACTGACAAAAAAAGAGAGCCACTGCCACCCTCATTCTTATCTCAAAGGAGAAGACACATGACTGATTCCACTTGATACTGTGGAAGAAGTGTCTTAATAGAGAACAGTATCTTGGTGCATGCCACTGTCAGCAGTTCCATCACACAGGCCTCCTTCAGCATGCACTCAGTCAGTATTCCTGGGGTGCAGCTGCAGGGCATACTCAGCAGTTCCACACTTTGCCCTCCACTGCAGCTGAACTCTGTCAATGGAGCCTGCAACTCCACAGGAGGCACTTTTGTTTAGTAACTGCCCACAAAAACAATAATTTTGTAGAAAACACAAACCATAATCAGGTATTTCTAATTCCTTGCCTTGATTATTATGAAAAATAGGCTTCTCTATAAAGCTGTCATGGATTTACTGTACACAATGTAAATCTACTCTCTAACGTTGCAAATTAGAGCAGCTAACACAGCACTGCTTCTCTCTCAACTGCAGCTTGCTTACATTTTCCTTATGAGCAATTTCTAGATAACGAAATGAGAGCACTCTCATTTGTGAATTGACAAGACCTCAAAATTGAAGTTAAGAGCACTGACAAGGAGCAGTCCCACAACTTTCTGCAAGGGAGCTGCCTAAGCTCTGCTCCTGCAGCAGTCAGGGAGCACACTGCAATATCATGACGTATTGTCTTATAAGCCACTTTCCCCCACAGGATGCACTCTGTGCTGCAGCTATTCCACTCCCCCAGATTTATCTTCTTCTGCAGCCTGACCCACTACCTCTCTCTTGCTCTGCATGGAAAGATTTAGTGCGATTTATGCTGGCAGACCACACTGTTCTGAGACTTGGGAATGTGGGAATTCTACTCCTCAGAGGCTCAAAAAGGACTGATTTACTGCACCACCTGTATTGCACAAGAATGATGCAGAATACTCTCTTCATGTTTGGTCCTTAATGTACAGAAGGTGTAAACTGCTTAGTAATACTTCTGCATTTAGCTTCTAGAAGGAAGCCAGGAAGTAAAAATTTGTCTGGACATAACAGTAAATACTGATTAGATATTGATCCATATATACTCACATATTTAACATCAACATTTGATGTTTTAACACAGCACTTGAAAAATCTATTTTTCTTTTCTAAAGCTGGCTGCAGTTATTTCTGCTGTCTTCCATGCTTTCTAACCTCTACAGTTATTACTGCAGGAAGACAAACATGACTGCTTTGCTTTCCAGAGATACGAGTTTAATTATTTTTGCTTTATAAGCTTACTTCTACAATTTTTATAGCACAAGGCACTGAAAACTCAATCCTGCTCCCAATGAAACATAACACATAAATGGTTTATATATTCTACAGAAATAGAAAATCTAATCTGTTTGACCAATACAGGATGCAAACAGACAGCTGCAGCTGCTGACAATCCCTCAAAACAGAATTAGAATGCTTGTTTGAAAGTATCCCACTGTTGTACCTGCTGCTCCAGTTTCAGACGGCAGTCATTGCAGAGCCAGTGTCTAATCATAAGTTGAAAAGAGTTTTTCACATTTACTGATTAGAGTTCTCTGAATACCAAATGCTTAATCTCTTAATTCCAGCACCAAAGCCTGAAGTTCTGCCTGCTAACTGTTATGCTAGCATTCATTCTTATAAGGACAAGAGAATAAAACATACAATGAAAAAAGTCTCAGGTCAGTGCAAAAATAAGTTGTGAAATGTGTCTCAGAGGAATCCTTGTGTCATACAGGAATTAAAGTATTCCATTACAAAAGAGGCACCAGCACCACAAGTGCTATGAATTTACTAAAATTTCAAATGACTGGTAAAATTGAAGCCAGCTAGTACTGATTGCATGAGACAGCAATAACTGTAGCTTGACATTTTGCTGAAAGGAAGCATGAAGGTGGATGTGCTGAATACTCAGTCATTTCTGTTACAATTCTTATTAAAATAAAGTAGGCTTTCCATTATGCCATTTCTTTTTTTTAGGTGGCATGTCTGCTATTAGAGCTATTCTCTAAAAGCCACCATAACAGACAATTATAAATTCATGCTCACTAAGTATGATATAAATAAAAATAGAAAAAGTTCATGTAAGGGACACCTCACACAAGACTCATCCCAAGGGAGAATTTGGCCCAGAAAACAGTAGACTTCAATCAATAGTTTCTACACCAACTCATACTACCCAGGGAAGGACAAAGAAAACACAAAATATTAGAGACTGACATGAATATTTGAGCTAGTTATTCAAAAAGCTGTCAGAATTTCCCATTTCCTCTAGCTGCTGTTTACTTTCCAGAGGCCCTGGATGCTTTTATTCCAGGGTCTAAGACTGGCATAAAGAAATGGCATCAACAACTGCACTGTATGAGCACAGAGTCCTTTTTCCCAGTTTCCCCCAAGGCTGCAGTTAACACACTTTCAGGAATGCACATCTGGTTACACAACATTTCTGTTCCATCAGCTGCATTAATGAATTCCAAGCAGCTGAGCTGCAAGTCTTTCAGCAGTTTCTCTCATCCTTACAGAAGAAATAACAAGAAGGAAATAACAAGAAGTGCTGCTGCAGGAGGAGCTCAAAGGAAATCACATGCTGAAGAAAACTCCTGATGTGAAAGACAAGAACCTACTGGGTTCTAGATACCACAACCTGTATTTATCTCCTATTAGATGTTACCTACTTAGCTATTACTGGCAATTCTAGTTTCTAAAAAAATTATCTTCACCCTCACCCAACAAATTCCAGCAAAATATTCAAGAGAGACCTTGTAATTAGAAATACACATAAACACATACAGCAAATTAATCGTTGCCCAAAGCACAAGAGTTCAAAACAAAGGATCATAAAGAGTAAAGTACAGTCTACCAGCTCAAGTGGTAGATAAAAATAAATGAAGCCTTAACTTTCAGATAAACTAGGGAATTTAAATCATGATCCATTTGCAAATGCAAATACAGAAGTCTGAAAGTAATTTGAAGCCTCAGAGTAAGAAAGAAAAGAACAAAGGCAGTAGCTTCAAAACTGCTTTTGAGACTTTTATATATACACTGTCACACACAAGCCAGATGGCTTATTTCACATTTTCATTAACCTAAATCCATTGCACTTGTGCAGGTCAATGAAGAAGGGCAAGCATTAGCTCATATTCCATATGAAAAGATGAAGTCAGAGATGTCCAAGCAGAGTCAGGAGTTCAGGGGGGTGGGTAACACACCTTCTATCACTTAGTCACCAAATCAGCTCTAACAGGGAATGACTGAAACATTCTCAAATAGTACTTTTGCAGACTGTCAAACTAAGCTGATATTCAGTAGGAACTGACTGCACTCACAAAACAATCATACTTGATGTCCTTATGAGAGGTTTCCACAACAAAACCAAAAATGCAATTGACATACTGAGGAGAGAAAGGAGGAAATACTCTGTGCCTTCCTTACGGTCAAATCTTTTCAAGTCCCAAGTAAGACACAATTCAACACTGCTGCAATAAATTTTCTGTAGATAAATGTAGGAAAAAGTACTGCAAATGTAGTGCATTTTAGCTCAATATGCCTGAAACATATGTTTCTGAAAGAAACTTCCAAGCTTCCCAAGGAAATTTAATTATTGGACTCTAGTCCCAAGTTAAACACACCGAACACAAGACATTTTATATAAAAATGGATTATTTTAGGTAATGAAGAGAGTTGGACAATGAGACCAAAGAAGTAATATCAAAAGGAAGAGCTTGTTGTCCAAAGTTAGTATCTGTTTCTCCTTTACCATACTTTGAGGAAGCAGACAGGAAATGAACCACTGCAGTCCTCAACACTTCCAAGTTTTTACAGCAGACCAAAAAAGAAGCAAAGAATCTTCTAAATTTATATTCTTTGCACATATGGTTTATAACCTAGTTCTCTAAATCCTTCTGCCTGTGCTAATTCACCATCAGATTCTCCTTAATTTTGTTTTAGTTTATTAGCCATCCCAGGAAGCTGGAGTAAGACATGATTCATTAGGTTTATTAATCTTCAATGATATGTCTGACATCTCTTTCACTTTCTGCATGTTTACCAACAAACTATCAGCTTCAGTTCTGTGTACCACCATGAGAAGGTAACAGCTCAGTACCTAGACTCCTTTAATCTTAGTCTCCATATGACAAAGAAATGATCACTCAGGCTAGAAAAAAATACTTCCAGCTTCATTTCCCTAATTCCTTAATTTCATAAAAATAAGCTTGGATATCTTCAAGAAAACAGTCATGACTTGGGGCATAAAAATCAACTACAGATTTCTAATGACCAAAAAATACTTGCTGAAAAAAAAATAGGAGCACATAATTTAAGATGGGAAGAAAAGGTAGCCAAGGCATCTGTCTGTAGAAGAAAGATTTATCATTTCCTCCATACAGGCAGGGTTTGCACAGAAGAGACCAAGGATTAGAACTAGCCAATGATTGTGCTTTAACTCTAAACCCAGCACTAAACTTCTACCATCAGTATCAGCATGATCCTCCAGGAATTGACAGCTTTAAGAATTATTTACACGTTACAGAACTCTTGCACTTTCTCAACTGAATGGCTGCCGTAATACACTGAAGAATTGGAAACTGGTTTTGACAAGCAGTTCCTCTCAAAATCGTTGAGAAATACGAAGCTAAATTCCTTTGTACCATCTTCTGCTCCTTTGAATTCTTATTTGGAGGGACGTGTCTGTATTTGCATTCATACCTTTCATTTCAACACATGCATCCACAGTATAATTCTTTCTTAGCCCTAGTTTGCCTTCAGTTAAATTTTACTATTTTTCAGCTTGCACCTGTCTCTGCCTTTGTATGTTCCCACATTTCCACTTTCCTGTCCAGTTTTATCTTTGAAACAGCAGAATCTCTTGGCTTTGAATTTCACTGGCTGAAATTTTACATGGCACTTTAGAAGTTCTGTCCACTTAGTACAGTACTATGAAACAGGTTGGAAATTAATTAGAAGAGCTGTTCCTTGCAGATCACAACATTGCAAACAATTAATTTTTTAATCCTTACTTAACATTACTTCCAGAATCTAATGAACAATGGAAATGTCTGTCCAAAGCACAGAAAACTTGTGACTGCCTCAGCAAGTGACATACCTGACAAGCAGGGTCTAGATCCATTTTTCTTCTGAGGAATTTCTCCACATGCCCAATTGTTGCCTCCCCCGAAACACGCACAAACTTCTTTTCCAAAGGCTGCACAGAAGAAATGAAGATTTTAAGTTACAGTTAAGTTAAAGATTTTGGCACTAATTCATCATAAACTCCAAACCCAAGTGACAGCCCAATAACAGAGAGACAGCTTACATTTTTGAACCCTTCTCTGATCTACCTACAGATTACCTCATAGGGAAAGGACTAAATACGTATTAAGACTCCAGATGCTGTTTAAACATTTAAACAATAATCAGCAGCTGATTATTTTTTAAATGTTTTAAATAGCCCTATGTTTTGTGTGGCCCAAAAATCCCAGGATAAACAACACGGCAGAAAGAAGGGCAAATATGGCACAGAAAGGATGGGAGGTGACACTGAAGGTGAAAAAAGATTATGAAAAAATACTGTGAAATACAAGGACAAAAAGAAGAAAAAATGCTGGGTAGGTGTGATGTTATCCAACGATAGGTTTGAAATACACTGTAATACAAGACTGATTATTATTATTCTGATGAAAGTTCCTGCTGCACTCAGTATAAGAAAACCAAATTAAATTAAATATACTCAGGTTATAATTATTTCTGAAGGTAACTGTAAGGGAAAAATTTAATCATGCTTGTACCTTAAAATTCCCTGTGCCTTCATTAGCTCTGAAAAAACAAAAGAGCAAATAGTCAATATTGCTAAGATTAACAGTTATTAATATCCTCAAGCTCTTTATTGTAACAGTGACTTATTGATTCATGAGTCTTGCATGTCAAACTTTTTTTCCCAACTCAGGCTCTTCCTTTCATTAAATTGCTGTACATGAAATAATATTAGACTGAATTTATGTATCTTTTTCTCCTACCCTTTATTTTTCTGCTCGATTTTTCTTGTGAATTCAGCTATTTATGGTGTTAAGGTTTGTCTGCATAAAATGTGAATAAAAACCAACACAACCTAAAGCCATTTTTAAACACAACATAACACTAATTTTCATAGGAGTAGGTTGCAATATTGATGCTGCTTAAACATCCATACTTCAAGATCCTTGATATTTGGAACTTTACAGACAGTACTCAAGAAGTTACTGACAGAACACACCCAACCACCTAAGGGGCTCTCCGGGCAAGATATTGGCCTTCCAGACTGTTCATATGACAATATTAATGCTGATGCTACCCAGGAAAGAAGCATGTGTTTTTCTGGAATGTGAAATATACACAAAGATGGCAAATGAGCAGATTTCCAGCTGGCTTCAGCCAAGGTTCACTGATTTGCACAGCCTGAGCATGTGATCTACCACTGATCACCTATACTCCACACCTCCTTCTTGTAGTGCAATGTGCAAATTTCTCAAATAATTAAGGCCAATATATGACACTTCATTATTCTTGCACTGCATTAGCAGGTATGTACATATGAGAGGAAACAATGCAGTATTTTCACTGCACTGGAGATGGCAAAAAAATCAAACATTGGTATAAATCAGCTGACCATTTGCTATAGCAAACAAATGTAACACTTGTGCAGACCACACATTAACATAGCATTTCAAATTACTGTGATTATCTCCACCTCTATAAACAGGCACCAGGTATCACACAGAGCAAAGCAAAACTGTCATGAACTAAGAAACAAACTTAAAAAAGCTTTTCCACTACAGCTGTCATTTTCTATGATAGAGTTCCATAGCCACGGGTGACCACATTATAAACTGCAGAGATAAAATGTAGACAGTCAGACTTTCAAAGTAAGAATTCCTTCTGGCTGGTCCAATCTATTCCAAGTTTTCTTTATCCAAAATGTTTTATTAATCTCTCATTGCCAAGATTTTGACCATATAAATTATTAAAGGTTAAAAAAGGCCACAAAAATAAAATACAAAGTAAATGTTGTTAGGCCATCATTTTTTTTTGTTAGAAGCATTCTGTGCTTCCCTCCATATAAATAACAAAACCACAGTGGACAGTTTCTCATGGCATAGATGGTATTTGCACAGTATTACCCGCTTTGCTGTCCATACTGGAATTTTAAAATAAAACTACCAAAAAACCAAACAGACAGACTCAAAAGTAATTTTGTTTCTCAGGCAGATAAAAATTTACTAGCTTTAAGGTCTAAATTGACTTCTGCAAGTTAGGCATGAAGAAAATGAACACTGAAATTAAGGCAGGTACGTGGATTCACAATGTTAACAACTTCCTATTATCTGAAAGCCACTGAGTGCTTGCTCTGAGCACATCCAGCGTTAACGGTGCTGCCACCTAGAGGGATCAGGGACTGGAACCGACAGGGATTTCTCTGTGCAGTTTACTGAGACTGCACTACTTTGTTAAAAATAAAACACATCTACATTTTAAAACTATATTTCCTAGGAAGCTACTTTTATAGGAAGACACATCTTAAACATTTAATTATCTGCATCATCTACCTGTGCATAGCTTGCTGTCACTACTGTACTGTAAGTTAAAACTGGGTCCCCACTGCTATTTGAGATGGAAGAAATGTACATTTAATGAAAACCAAGAGCCAGTTAATGGTCCAACACATGCTAGCAGCACCCTTATGTCAGTCAGCTGCTCTTACATTTGCCCACAACTCACCCAATAAACTCCAGAAGTATGGAAATGTCAAGTTCTGGTGGGATCCGGAACACCGAGCCCAGAACTTTTCTTGGTCTTCCTCTGCTCGGTGGAACTGGCTGTGGGACAGCTAAAATATTCAAGTAGCCAAAACGCAAAGATAACTTGAAATAAAAGTAACATAAGATACTAACATGCACTAAGCAAAACAGAATAGCTCACCAGGTAAAAAAGCCCTTGCAATTCATCCCTTTTTTAAATTACTAGATCAGCTCTTCCTATGTTCTATGCTGTGTACCTGAACCAGAACTTTAATAGCTCTCAGCACAGCCCTCTTAAAAGATCTTTGTTTGTTTGATAGGAAGACACAAAATAATTAGAATAATCCCCCATTGTTGAGCAGACTTTGAAGCTCTCATTTTTACTCATTTCTAATGTCTATTATTTACTAATAGCCAGAAAATAACATTAATGCATATTTTATATATATTTCCTGGTTGTAGGCAAAACATGTATTTTAAAATAATTCCACCATGATCATAGTTTAAGTGTTGGCAATTAATCTATTTTTGTAACTTGAGATCTGTGACAAGTGATAATATCCAGATAATTAATAATCCCATCTTGCCAGTAGTATTTCTATCTTCAGTTGTGAACTAATATTTTAAAGAAAGCCCTTAAGAATAAATGATATGGTAAGTATTTCCTTAACAATGTTCTTTAAAGTGACTACGGCTCACCTGGTTTGGGCACTTCTAATCCTCTTTCTTTATAGAAGTCATGCATTTGTTTTTTCTCTCCTGAAAAAAACACGCAATACGGATTGAAATGTTTCAGATGCTGAGAATATCCATTCTCATTGACCAATTTTCAATGGTTAGAGCAGTAAAAACTTTCCAAGTTCCTACAGACCTTCACTATCACTAGTATTTCATGAGGCTGTGAGACAAGAAACCCAGACTACAATTTTGTTACTAAAAATGTGACGAAATCAGAGAAACTGGCCATAAATAGCACTGAAACAACTGCAAGAACTAGTATCCTTCTGGCTGTCATGCCTCATGACATGTTCACATGGAGCACAGTACTTTTATACTGTATTTATATACACACATTTTTATATATATGTATATTTTTCAGATATATGTTCATGGTATAAAAAGCAATACCACCTATAGTCCATACATATCCACTAGATTGTATAATTCACTCAGCCCACCCAGGGGCACTGTGTAGATTCATTGGCTCCCAAAGGTCAAGATAAATGAGATGAGACAATGAACATGTCTAAAATCAGACAAATCAATATGGCAATGAGGAAAAATAAAAGCATTTGAGAGAATCAGTCGTAGCAATTTTTTCAACTGAGCCAAGTGAACTTTTTACACAGAATGATATGATATAGTTCTACTAAAGTAAGAGGAATGACTATGAAATATTATCTTCATGTTTATCTGGATACAGTGACAGCTGTGTTTCAAGAGATTAAGGTGCACACCACTACCCACAATAGCATTCAGCAGCCAGAAAGATGCCAGTTGTCACAGTTAATTCATTACAACTTATAACCAAACACCACAAAACTATTTTAAGGAGTCCAGAGCAAAAACGAGGCTTTGAATTGCTCTGTTTTCTGTTCTTTTCAATCTCTAGATAGTAATATAACAAAAAAAGGGACTTACTTTCCTCCAGATTGACAACTAATTTATAGACTATGTCTTGCAGTTGTCGATCCAGTCTAGGAAACAGAAAAAAAAAAGTCTTTAGTGCAAGACAAAATGGTTTCGTTAGATGCCAAATACAACATTGAAATGGGATGTACATGGAGTGACAGAGCAGCAACTCCATATCTCTCTAAATACTCATCCTGACAGCAGAGCTCCAACAGAAGCCATGTAAAGTTTAAAGCACCACCCCTTCAGGAACAGCTCAAGAAACTAAAACTCAATTTTTTGAGTTAATAAATATACCATGCCAAAAAGTCTTCATCTTAAAAGTAAATGGATAAGTGCTTGTATGACCTGTAACATTGAGCAAACGCATAAAAATACCCAGGGCAGAGGTAACAAACCCTAGAAATGGATACAAACTAGATAGAACAATAAAGAGAGTCTTTTTATCTTGATTATTGTGGTGAAACTCATACTAATGAAGAACACAAAGTGCTTCTTGTAACCATTCCTTTGTTTCAAATAGGAAAGCACTAAAAGTCTGTAAAACAAAACATTTAAAAGCAAGTAGCAAAAACATAAAAATGGGATAAATCTATTACCTGATATTATAGAGGGGCTGTGTCTGATGTACAACAATATTGCACTTTGGACATCTGTTGCTGTAGTAGAAGTGCCTCACGATGCAGCTTTTACAAACTGTAAAGGAAAGAAACCCCATAGGAGTCACACGTCCGTTACCCATCTCTTTAAGCAAAAGGGGTAAATACACCCAGACTTCCCATACAGAGTTAGTCAGAGACAAAATTAAGACACTGAACACTCCTAATCCAGTGGATGCACGGGTGAGTGTTTGATGTGTATGTAAGACAGAATATTGGCTGCTGAAAAGCACCCTACAAACACTTGCAGTAGAAAAGAGGTAAAAAATCACAACTCTGCCATTTCCATTGTGTTTTACAAGTCCTTTAAAAATCTGGAAGGAAGGCTACTGAGTGGAAATACCTAGAATAAATAACCTACTATCAAGTCAGCTCCCCATCAGCCTAAACAGAGGAAACTTTACCATAACATTGACCAGGAAAGTTCTAAGACACCACTACAGTTGCATTTGCAACATTATGCTGTCCTTACTAGCAGCTGTGCCTCTCAGTAAATTGCAAACTGTGCTGAATACTTTGTGGTATAGAACAAAGTAGTCAGTAGTGCTCCAAAAAAGGAAAGAAAAAGAAAAAAAAGAAAAAAAAAAAAAAAAGAGAGGGAGAGAAAGTTTTCCCTCTGTGCAGTGTGAATGTTTGGGCAATCTAGTAAACCAGGATTCTTGGATTCAGGCATGAACATGGCTGAAAGAGTTAGCTTCACAGAAAGTATTTCATTAGCTTTGAGAGAAAATAATTCTGTTAGCACTGGGAAAATTGTTAGCACTGGGATCGAAGGGGAAAATAACAAGACAAGCACACTGAGATCAGTTATTTATTACCCATCTATTTCCATTCATCAGATTATGGACAAACTGTCCCATTGGTGCAGGTTTCTGCATCTGAACTGGCACTTCCAGACAGGTGCTCATGGGGTTTTGTGAATTTACAAGCTCACATCAAGAACAGCTTAGGAAACTTTCTAGTCCATTAAAAGCAGAGCCACTCAACTTTCTTTTCTCAAGTATACACTCAAATTCCCAGAGCCTACTTTAAAAAAATTAAGAAAATGTATGTAGTAGCTCTATTTTTGTCTTACTTGGGCTTTATCTTTTCCTACGTCATCTTCCTTCTTAATATGGAAAGCTGACTTCATGACTGATTGATTGAATAATTTTCTGGTGCTTAAAATACCCACAAATATGACTCATTTAAGGAACAGAATAAACGCAACACACATTCACTTCGAACAGAGAATTATTTTACTGAACTCAGAACATTTCATCAGCTGAATTTATTTGAATTTGCAACTAAACCCTTAGACAGACAATCCTGACAGATACTTACAGGTGTGCAGACATTCTGTAATAGTTGTAGCATCGATAAAGTAACCTTTGCAGATGGAACACAGGATGTAGGGCGTCAGCTCTGAGAGGTTTATCATACGCTGCAAACAAAGACAATTGGTAAGAGTTTGAACACACAGGCTAAGCCATGAAATTCCCTGACTGCAGCTTCCAAAAATACCACAGCCTAAACCATGGGAAAAAATGGGATCAATATAATACAGGAATGGGTTTTCCTAACAGATCAGTTGCTTCTCATATGCAGCTCTTTTTCTAAAGACTTCTACCTAGTCCTCTAAATTGACCTTTCTGACAACAATAACCCAATTTGTTTCATGAATCATACCTAAAAACAAAACTTTACACAATCATTTTGGGAGAAGTTCTTTTGGATAAACTCTTTTAACAAAATACGACACAGTCAGCAAGCTTGAAATGGACAGAGGTGGCAAACAACATCATTATTTGAAAATGCTCAGCAATGCTGAGTTGGAGTCCCAAATCAAGACACAGAGAGAGAGAGGCTGTATGACAAGAGACAGCCATCTCTTTTTTGTACACACAGTTATGGATTATACAAATACACATAAAAGCAAAGGCTCAAATTCCAGACGCTTTGAATTCTGGTCATGAAGAACATTTATCAGGAATGCACACAAGTAGCTCCACAACAGCTTTTCTGGCTGAATAATACTATTTCAAAAAAAAAGAACAAATGTCTTCAATAGCGACGATCTGAGACGTGTCTGAAAGAGGCGGTACATTAGATTCTTACGTCTCCTCTCGTCTCAAAGCCCGACTAAAGGGCTTTCTTTCCCTCAATAACACCATTCATTTCGCCCACGTGCCGCCGTCTACCACCCGCTCAGCCACGCCGAGAGTTTGGACGGGCTTCACTTAAATGAGACAAATGAAGTGAACTCGGGTAATAATAAAATAAATGTTATAACAAATAACAAAGATAATAAAATAGCAAAAATAATAAAAAGCCCATTACCACACGCGGGGCACGCCGGGAGCGGGGCCTGGCGTGCCCCGGGCACCCTCCCGCCCCCTTTACCTCTAGGTCGTCGTCCGAGTCGAGCTCCCCGTCATCCGTCCCGAACCGAGCCCTGGCGTCGCCCTCCATCTCCTCCTCCTCCACCTCCTCTTCTTCGTCTTCGTCGTCGTCGTCCTCATCGCCGCTGGACTCCGAGCGACCTCGCTCGAACTCGAAAGGGAGGGAGCGCGACCCCGAGCAGCTGGGGGCCCCCTCCATGTCCCGGTCCTCATCGGCCGGGCCCTGGCCCTGGCCCGCTCCATCCCCGCCCGACAGCGCCGGGACCCCGGAGCCGCTGTCTCCCTCCATGTCCACGGACCGGGGCTGCCACGGGTCAGTCCCCGGCCGGGGCGCACGCGTGGGAGCCCCGCGGGGCACGCTGGGAAATGTGGTTCTAAAGAACGCACGGCTGCGCTACCGCGCATGCGCTGAGCCATAAGCGGTCTGTCGTTTCTATCGCTCACGGCTTTTTTTCTGAATTTTTTTTCCCAAGCAACTCGCTAATGAACGCTTAATTTGTCTCGATAAGCTCTGAATCACAAACACAAGTTTCATTCAAAATAAAGTGTTACTTCTATAACAAAATTAAATTGTTCGGGTTGGAAGGGCCCTTAGAGATGGTCCAGTTCCAACCTGTCCCGGAACACTTCAGGGCGGGGACATCCAGTTTCTCTGGGCAACCTGTGCCAGTGCCTCACCACTCTCACATCAGAGAATTTATTCCTAATATCTAATCTAAATCTGCTGTCAGTTTAAAGCCATTCCCCCTTGTCCTGTCACTACATGCCCCTGTCCAAAGTCCCTCTCCAGCTCTCTCGTAGCCCCTTTAGGCACTGTAAGGTGCTCTAAGGGCTCCCTGGAGCCTTTTTTTCTCCAGGATGAACATCCCCAGCTCTCTCAGCCTTTCGACCATTATCAACGACTCTCTGTTTAACGGACACGAATAAAAGAAGCAGTATTACAAATATCTGGACAGCTCAGCGGCGCAGCCATGATTAAGTTAATTGGGCGCACGACCCGTAAGAGCACACAGGGCACACAGTCCCAGGGCCACACTCGGTGTGCCCCAGGGAGCCCCGTGAGCCCCGCAGTGCCCGCACGGCCCCTGCCCCTCACAGCGCCGCCACCTCCGCCCCTCACCCTCACCCTCCCCGCTGCCACAAAGCGCGTCCGCCAGCGTCGCAAAGCGAAGCCGCGCGTGCCGGTGGAGCAGCGGCAGCAGTGCCCTTCCTTTGCCCTCACTGTCGCAAAGGCGGGCGCGCCTGGCGGCGGCCGCGCGCCCCCGGCGAATGGAGGCGGCGCAAGATGGCGGCGCTGCATGAGGAGCCGGCGGAGGTGGCGGCGGCGCAGCCGGACCCCGAGGCGGGGACGCCGCCGCCGCCGCCCGCGGTGCCTCCCGCCGCCGCTCCCGCCGCCGCCCCGGCCGCCGCTGCGGAGGGAGAGGCGGCGGGAGCCGGTGGGGATGCGGCACCCCCGAAGCCCGCGGCACCGGGCCCGGCCGCCTCCCCGGCGGCGCTGGACCGGCAGACGCTTGTGGCCGTACTGCAGTTCCTGCGGCGCAGCAACCTCCGCGAGTCCGAGGAGATCCTACGCCGCGAAGCCCGCCTGCTCGGCGACGACCTGGGTGCCGCCGCCCTCAGCCCCTCCAGCGCCGGGCTGCTGGGGGGCTCCGGCAGCGACGCGGACTCCGGCGAGGCGCTGCTCGGCCGGGGCACCAGCGCTGCCGCCGTCGCCTTGGGAGGCAGCGTCGCCACTGTCGCGACTTCCAGCCCCGGGGTGGCTGCGGTTGCCGCCGTGCCGCCGGGGAAAGGTGAGGCCCGCGGGTAATGTCGGCGGGAACCCCGGGAAGCGGGGAGCCCGTGTGCTGCTCGCAGCCTCGGGGGCTCTCCGTGATGCTGGGACATAAGGGTTGGTGTCAGGTCCTCGATGCCACAGAGAGCCTACCCCTGTCTTCCGGAAGGTCCCTGGATGTCTCCTTTCCCCATACAATCCGTGGAGAAATCCGCATCTCCTGGAACAAGGGAGCAAGGACAGGGTGTCTCTCGTATTTGCAGGGAGCACTGTGAAGCGAGAAGTGCTCCCGCTTGTCTTGGTGTCCCATCACAACTGATAGAGTAGCAGGAACAGGAGGTTCCCTGTGGTTAGTGGGGGTACTCCCGGCCGCAGGGATGAGGACAGAGGTCTGATGTACAGGCTGCGTTTGGTGAAAGAGCCATGGTATATTTGTAGATGAGGCTTTCTTCATTTCTTTATCGAGTGTCTGAATACTTGAGATGTACTTTCGATAATTCAGTTTTAGGTGTTGTTAGTCAAGGTGTTCTGTAAGGCAGCTTTACTGAATAATGGAATTTCAGGAACTGCTAGTCTGAGTTCCTGTGAGTGTACAGCATAAAGTCAGCTTGTTCCTGACATCACTGGATATGACTGTTTTTATATAAAAGACAAAACAATGGAAGTGCACCTCAACTGCTGTGTAGAACAGAACTGTCAGAGTGTTAAGTGTCCGGCTCTGTGATGGTTGTGTGGTGGTCTTGGTGAATTGTTCACTTAGTCTACTTAACTTGCTTGTTTACTGGACGCTAAATAATTATAGTGGGAATGTCTTGCATTCTGCTCCTTTTTTAAGAGTTTCTAGCCCTAGCAGTAAAATAGCTCATTCTGGTGATGTTAGTACCTTCTTCCTTTACCCTTAAAATCCTGGCTGAATCAGGCACTAAGTGCCTACCTTGCAGGCAGCTGTTGGCAGGGAAGGTCCAAGAAACTGTTGGAGGTGGTGGGAGAATTGGCTGCTGGACCAGTGTTCTCTCACCTGCATTGTTTAGACTTGATGCTGAGCACGCAAAGGACATGTTTTGCTCAGCTGACCAGGGGGCTGTGGCCACTGTTTGTTTGCTGGCTCTTGCAGACTGTCTGAGCAGCTCTTGTTGTTGGCTGGTGCTTTTGCAGTCGGGGGCGCGGTGGTTGTGGAGGATCAGCCCGACGTGAGCGCGGTGTTGTCGGCCTACAACCAGCAAGGGGACCCGACGCTGTACGAGGAGTACTACAGTGGGTTGAAGCACTTCATCGAGTGCTCCCTGGACTGTCATCGGGCAGAACTGTCTCAGCTCTTCTATCCTCTCTTTGTGCACATGTACTTGGAACTGGTTTACAATCAGCATGAGAGTGAGGCAAAGTCTTTTTTTGAAAGGTAATTAATTTTCATTTGTAGATTTGCGTTATTTTGTGTTCGCTACTTTAGCTAAATCTGTGAGCTATGCTAGCATAGATTTATATACGTATGCATGGGTATGTATTATTTTTCATCTCCAAAGCTGAAGAGATTTGAAATCTGAAGTAACAGTGCCATGGGTTGTAGTAACTGTTCTTAAATTCTGTTCCAATCTCCTGTGAGAAAGATGTGCAAGCTACTGAACTGTGCATTGGCAAATTTTGAACCATAGTAATGGTGTGCTGATGGGCTCCTTGCTGCAAAAGTGTCAATGAAGAGGTTCTGCATCTTTAGGGAAAGGTTGTGGGGTCAGTTTTGAGCACTGGAAGATTGCACTGAGATGCCAAAGTAATGGATGCTTTAAGTATTTGCTCATACCATAGCATGTACATTGAAATTATTCAAATGTGCTTAAATAAATTAATTTCTGGCTCATCTATAACTTTCTGTATTCTTACTATGTTTATCACTTGAGAATAGAATTTCATTTATTTTGAGGATTCAGACCAATTGTGAAATACTTCAGTCCAAAAGGATATTTTTGTTTCCCTTCAAATGGTCAGCAAAAATTATTCTGTAAATAGTTAAAATGTCCCTTGCCACAACTATTTTATAACAAGTTGAGTGAGTAAACATTTTATCATATTTTAAATTGTTCCAATAGATTTCATGGGGATCAGGAGTGCTACTACCAGGATGACCTGCGTGTATTGTCAAGCTTAACCAAAAAAGAACATATGAAAGGTAACGAGACCATGCTGGATTTCCGAACAAGCAAGTTTGTGCTGCGTATTTCCCGTGACTCTTACCAGCTCCTGAAGAGGCATCTTCAGGAAAAGCAGAACAATCAGATCTGGAACATTGTTCAGGAGCATCTTTACATTGATATCTTTGATGGAATGCCTCGCAGTAAACAACAGATAGATGCTATGGTTGGAAGCTTGGCTGGGGAGGCAAAACGAGAGGCTAATAAAGCAAAGGTAGGAGACAAAGATTGTTGCACTTTTTACAGATCTCCCTGTTTTTTCAGGGAGATACCTTAGTATAGACTGACAATCCTAACTTGAGATTAAAAAACAACATGAACAGAACAAAGGAAGAGAACTCTATAAACATTGACAGGAGTAGAGAGGTCAAGATGTATTTGCTGTCAGGTGGACGAAACTGCTGAACCCGTTTGAGAGATGACCTTGTGTTCAGCCCACTGAACTAAACTTAAACTAACTCATTAATTAGGAATTTTAAAATGGACACCTGACTATTTGGCTTCTTCTTTTGTACAAGAGATGAAATTTTGACTTGCTACTACTTGTTACTAGATGAGCTGTGTGTGTAGTACCACAGTACTATACAAATAAATGAGGTAGGGTGGGGATTCTGCTTTAAGGAAGGGCTGAGATGGTGGGAGAACTTACAGTTGTCCAGATCAGCTGGCTGGGTAAACCAGAAGGACATGTACTACATTTGTTATGGGCTAAGCAGTAATGTATGCTGCAATATTAAACAGCAGCTTTAAAGGGGCAGCTCTGCTTCTTGGACTACTGCATTGGAAACTTACCATTAAAAATTCAGTTCTCAGTAAGAACAGCAATTACTGTTTTGTCTTGTGTGGTTTTTTTATTGGCTTGTAGGTTTTCTTCGGCTTATTGAAAGAACCAGAGTTTGATGTGCCTTTGGATGATGAAGATGAAGAAGGAGAAAATGAGGAAGGAAAGCCAAAGAAGAAAAAACCTAAAAAAGATAATGTAGGGTCGAAAAGTAAAAAACAGGACCCTAATGCTCCTCCCCAAAACAGGTACCAAGGAAATGATGTGTAGAGAAGTCTTTAAAATCCAGTCTTTTCAAGCCAAGTCTGCATTGCTGTTCGCATGGCATTTTTGGCATTTCGGCTGTACACAGCTTTAGCTGTCAGACTTCTAAGGGAGGTCATGGAACCCTTAGCATATAACCCTCTGTCACTGCCCTTCAAATCAATCTAGATTTCCCTTGATGAAATTTTACTTGCTTACCCACTAATCTTTTCAGGTCATACTCCATTGTTTATCTTGTCCCAGTACCTGTCTGAAATTCCGAAAGCTACTGGCTCTCTTTCTCATCAGTTAGTCTTTTAAATAGTCTTTGATTTTTTCTGGTTTCTTATTTGAATACTGAGGTATGGGGTTGCATGCAAAGGTTTCACTTTCTTTATCTGGATTAACAGTAGGGAAGGTGCTTTTACTTTGTAAAAATGTGTGCTTCTTGTGTAGAATTCCTCTGCCTGAACTGAAAGACTCTGACAAGCTGGATAAAGTAATGAATATGAAGGAAGCTGCGAGGCGAGTGCGTCTTGGACCAGAGTGCCTGCCCTCCATCTGTTTCTACACATTCCTTAATGCTTACCAGGTTGGTAAAAGAGTTTGGGTAACAGGGAAAAGGGAATCAAAATTATGAGTATCACTCTTGCTAAAGAAAAAAGACGTAACAGTGTTGGCAAGGGTAATTGGAGTATTTGGATTAAGCATTGCCAAGTTTATATTCCAGAATTTGAAATTCTCTTCAAAGACTCCTTAAACTATAAAATTTCCATGTTCCTTGGTTTTGCTTGGATTTTGGCACAATTCCTTCTTTTACTTTTCCTGTCCTGTTTCCTACTGAACACAGTAGATATTTTGCACTGGAGTACTGGAAAGCAATACTCTCTGTCACTACTGACTATGCTTCATACATAAAGCTTTATTTTTAATGGGGGCAAGAATTTGTGTGTGTTATGTTTATCCTACAGTAATTCTCTCAATTTTTGTAAATTAGTCAAATTACCTTTTTAATAGTTCTTAAGATTTTGTAATATTTGAAATGTATCATTAGAGATGCAAGAATTATAACTGGACATTTTGTGTATAGGGTCTGACTGCAGTGGATATTACAGATGACTCCAGCATGATTGTAGGAGGCTTTGCTGACTCTACTGTCAGAGTGTGGTCCGTGACTCCAAAAAAGCTACGCAGTGTGAAAACAGCTGCAGGTAATTAAGACAGTAACACTTAATAGGAGCATGCAAAACTTGTGACATTTGTGTTCTGTCTGAACAGGGAAGATATCTGTGGCAGGAGAGTTGGCTGCAATGGTTAGATGCTTCACTTTGAAGAAACAATATGTGCACAGATATATGATTACATCTTACATGTTACCATTAGAAACAGTTCTAAAGGAATGAGAAATCTGGTCATGTACACCTGCTGTGAGGTGTTCAGTGCACAGAGCTTGGAACTAGTCGTAACTAGTGTGGAACTGGTCATAACTAGTGTGGAACTAGCCATAACTAGTGTGGAAGTAGTCATCTTGCTTCTTAACTGGATGATAACTACAGAGTGTAATAGACAGTTGGGGTTAGGTGATCTAGGGGTGAGACTAGAGGTACCATGGGGGAAATGATAGGAGGCAGCTCTGAGGATGGAAAAGAATGTCCTTGGCTCAACACCTACACAAATTCATGGAAACCAGCTTGCTTTAATTCCACTGTTTGTGTAACAATGTGTTGTGATTGGAGATGAATACTGTGCAAACATTTCTTAATCTTGGTATTTAACTGAAATGATGTCATTATATTTATCTTTGAACGTCTGACAGTTTTTCTGATACATGAACTTTGAAATCTTGCAGACCTCAGTCTCATTGACAAAGAATCGGATGATGTCCTGGAGAGGATCATGGATGAGAAAACAGCAAGTGAGTTGAAGATTTTATATGGTCACAGTGGACCTGTCTATGGCACCAGCTTCAGTCCTGATAGGTAAAAGTTTACAAGCTAACTGGTTTGCTTGTCTTCAGTTTTAATTGCATGCTACTGAACAAAAACATATTCTTAAAGCAGCTTTTTCCTGGTTAAAGCAATTCTTGCTCATGCAGTTTGTAAGAAGCTGTGTAAATGCTCATAAAGCTCAGGGTGTTGAGCTCCATCAGCTATACCTGAAATGAATTATGGCTGAGAATACCAGCACTGTTTTGAAGATTTAGGACTTAGATGGCAAAACTACAGCAAACTGTAGTTTAAGCTGGGTTTTAACTAACTGAGATATAGAGAGGAAAAATACTGCAACACTGATATAACTTAAAAGACTCAGTAGCACATCATTGCACTTCAAGTTTCTCATATTCTATTGGGACTTTATTTTCAGAATGTATGGAACAGTATCTTCAAAATAAGATTTAAAACTTTTACATAATGATGACAATCTGGGCAGTGGAGAAGAGGTTTAAATGCCTCAGGTTTTGCTTTTGCTTGTGTTTAGTCAGGAAACAGCCACCACAGAAACACAACTGAGAAGTAAACTTTGTGTGGAATAAATATAGTCTATAATTATTAATTGAGAATGAGAGCATGATACGAATTCTCTTTCAGGGAATCATGAAATTTTGTTCAGAGTTGTATTAGAAGATATTTAAAAAAAAAAAAAACATACTGTAGCAGTTTACTAGTCATTTTTTCATGTAACTGGAATTCCCGAGTAAAGATCTCCTCTATGGTGTGTTTTTTGTTTTTTTCCCCCTCGTTCCCTCTTATGTTTAATTATCAGAATTAATCATCAATGTCAAATCATCTCTCTTTTTGCTTAAGGGCCTAGGACTGGGTTCTGCTTGAATTGGTTATTGTTGCTTACCACACTGAAATGCTGATTTATGGGTGATGTGCCAAATTGGTGCTGCTGAGGGGACAGTTCTATCATGGACATCTCACAGTGTTTATGCAATATTTACACAGTCCCCCGTATGAGTTTGATATGTTATGTGCTACACTTTCTCCTGTGACAGGAACTACCTATTGTCCTGTTCTGAGGATGGCACTGTGAGATTGTGGAGTCTCCAAACCTTTACGTGTTTGGTGGGATATAAAGGACACAATTATCCAGTTTGGGATACACAGTTCTCTCCTTATGGTTATTACTTTGTGTCAGGGGGACACGACAGAGTGGCTCGGTAAGAAACTGCATGTGTTTTTTACTTGTCTGGGTCAGTTTGTGGTGGATCAACCCTGAAAGTTATTAGCTGATACACCCTTGCCTACTCTATTACTGAAAATAAATTTTATTTTATGTCAATTAAAATACTGAACAAACGTTTTAATGCGTTTTTTCTGTTTTTTCAACACACATTATATTATCTGATGACTAAAGACATTGTCCTCCTATGTGATCCTCTGATTAGAAGTATTCTCCTCTAATTGTTGAACAACTTGACAGAATATTCTTCATTTCTCCATTCTGAAAAGTGTATTTTTCCAAAAAACATCCTGCTAATTCAATAAACTGACCCATAAGAAATCACTCCACAATTACTTTTTTTCCCTCATTGTGCAACAGATCATAGAATCATGGAAGTTTGTTTTGGAAGGAACCTTTAAAGGCCATCTAGTCCAACAATCCTGCAATGAGCAGGGACATCTTCAACTAGATCAGGCTGCTCAGAGCCCATCCAACCTGACCTTGAATGTATCCAGGGATTGGGCATCTACCACCTCTCTGGGCAACCTGGGTCACTACCCTCATTGTAAAAAATGTCTTCCTTATATCTAGACTAAATCTACCTTCCTTTAGTTTAAAATCGTTATCTAATGTCCTGTTGCAATAGCCCCTGATAAAAAGCCTGTCCCCATCTTTATTCTAATCCCCCTCTAAGTACTGTAAGGTCACAACAAGGTCTCCCCAGAGCCAACTCTTCTCCAGGTTGAACTGTTATCCTTTCCTTGTTGCAGAGCTGCTTCAGCCCTCTGAGCATTTTTGTGGCTTCCTATAGGGCTGCTCCAACAGAAACTGAACTTCTTTAGTGTTCTTTTATTAGTAAAGCTTTTCTTTTCAGTCTGTGGGCAACAGATCACTACCAGCCATTACGGATCTTTGCTGGCCACCTTGCAGATGTGACGTGTACCCGATTTCATCCAAACTCCAACTATATTGCTACAGGCTCAGCAGACAGGACTATAAGGCTCTGGGATGTTTTGAATGGGAATTGTGTAAGAATATTCACTGGACATAAGGTAAGGGCAGATCACTCACAGTGTGAAAGTGATTTTATTTCTGTGCTGATTCTAAACAGTTCTGTTCTGGCTGACTGACTGTGAGTAGACTTAATTAACTTGTTTTCCTGCCCCCCCATGTCTGTTTCAGGGACCAATTCATTCATTGGCATTTTCTCCTAATGGACGATTCCTGGCTACTGGAGCAACAGATGGAAGAGTTCTGCTGTGGGATATTGGACACGGCTTGATGGTTGGCGAATTGAAGGGGCACACTGACACTATCTACGCGCTCAGATTCAGTAGGGATGGGGAGATTTTAGCATCAGGTAAAATTCAACAGCAACAGTGAAGTGCCCATTGTATTCCATAATTCTGAAGAGGAATTATATAATTAGTTCCTTAAATTGAGAAAGACAAAGCAGAATCACCTGCTTAGCAGCAAAAGCAGCAAGGACTAGTAACTTTTATGTGGGCATTCAGAATGCTATATGAGGCTTGCTATAGTCTTTTGCTTTCTGAGCTTTAATTTCTGTTAACTTGCTCCCCAGAAACATTTTTTATATATCATTTTATTAATGAAATACTCTAAACTGTGTTTTTTTTTTTTTTTTCTTTTTAGGTTCAATGGATAACACAGTTTGTCTGTGGGATGCTGTGAAGGCATTTGAAGATTTAGAAACTGATGACTTTACTACAGCCACTGGACACATAAACTTGCCTGAAAACTCACAGGACTTGCTACTGGGCACATACATGACCAAATCAACCCCAGTTGTTCATCTCCACTTCACACGCAGGAACCTGCTGCTGGCTGCAGGAGCCTATAGCTCACAGTAGATCAGGAGGCTGAGACTGACTGTGCCAAGTCACTGCAGTGACCTCAGGATGTGAGACAAGAGGGAATGTCTCGAACAGAAGGACCCCATGAGTCCATTGCAGGGAGAATGAAACTGTATAATTTATGCAAGCAGCGTTTCTCAGTTCTGCTGTTTCATATTTATCTGCAGTTTGAAAACGCTGGCGATTGACAAGACATCGTGGCTGTAAAAGAAGGAACTGTTTGTGGTGCTTTTGATAACATAGATATGTACATATGGAATGAGCCATCTCTTCCCAGAGGTGGTACTGAGCTCTGCTGAAACTTGTGAAAAGTTAACAGCCTTTACATGTGTTCTCAGATTGTTTTAAAGCACTTAATTTATGGTTATGAAATATTTCATCAGTCTCAAACACAAGCAAAACTGTCCATTTTCAGGAAAGAAGAATGTAATTTGATTCGCTACAGCCTGGGCTGGGCAGCAGGTGTGGTGAGATCACAGCAACAACCAGGGCATTGACGGAGCGAGCCCAAAAAACCCAGTGCTTGTGGGGAAAAGCTCCATGCAGTTTTTATGCAGCCAAGTTCTAAGTCCTGAAAAGATTTCAAACTCCTGTGCTCTTTTGAGGTGTCAGAAACACAGATCTTGTTACTGTTTTCAATGGTAGCCAGAGCTGTCAGTGTGATAACCAACCAGAAGTGCAATGTGATTTACTTTCATACTTTATTGTATGAGAAAATAAAAAAGGGGAACTGAGGCACAACTGAAATAGTCACTATTAAAAAAGTGGACTTAAACCCTTTACTTTGTATTAGATGTAAAAGAACGTTAATAACCTGTGTCCTTTCTGCGTAAGGTTTAACATAAAAAACCAGTAAAACAAGCCAAGAAATTGAAACATTATAGCAGCATGGAAGGATAAGGCTAGCTTGTCTGCTCAGTGACAATTCCTGTCCATAAAAACATTGTACTCAGTGAGTCCTCCTGGACTACCAATAAAACTGTGTTTTATTTCAAAAGAAGAGTTAAACATGCAGAACACTGGGAGGAATGTCAGTGTCTTTGAAGCGAAAACACCACCACCCAAGGCCAGGTCCAGTGTGGCGTGGGTTTGGGTTGGTTTTTGTTCTTAATATCTTACAAGATTTGTGTAGAGAAATCTGTTTTGTGTTCCTCATTACTTCACAGTAAGGACTTGGACACTTGAACAATCTACTGGCTCTAGTGAAAATAAAAACAAGACTTGTCATTTCTAAGGTCCAGTAAATGGAGAACTACCTCCTCTTTCATCTCTTGTCTTGCTCTAACTCTCAGAGTAAAGCTATACTACAGGCATTATACATCAAAATAAAGTGTGGAAAATTCAGTAGGAAGCTCACCTAGACATTTTCTTCAAAGAAAAAAGGGTAAAACTTAATTATTTTGATTTTTTTATTTGTGTAATGATACCTCAACAAAATTTCCTAGCTCTCAATATGACCGGTTAGATTTAAGTACAATTTTTGACAGCTTAAAGAAAACATTGCCACATTCTGCCTTTGTATTTTGTACAATTTTATACTTTTGATATTATAATAAATACTAAAACTACATAGTTTGTGTCTATATGTTACAAGAAGATATTTACTTCCCATAATGGCTGCAATGGAAGCAAGAGCAGTTTGTAACTGTGACAACTCTGCTAAGAGAAACAAAGTAATCAGAAATGGTTAAGTTGATGAGTAGCCATTCCATGTAAATCTTGTTATAAAGGAAGGTGACAGGTTCTAGCTCCTGACATTATTACACTCTCACTGCCACCATTCTTCAGTGGAAGAACTGAATACAGCTGAAGCTATCTATGCAAACACTCAGGAGGGAAAGATGACCAGATCTGTTCAGCAGGCCCAGCATGTACAAAAATGGCTTTAAGAAAAGATGAAGTAGAGAGAGCATCAAGATCCCGCAATTAATTTTTCCTTTGTTTTCCAGCAATCATTCCTACCTGCTGCTGCCCTCAGTTTGGGAAGGCTGTTTGCAAGCTTTTAATGGTTCAATCCCTGCTGCTGGCAGAAGTGACATCTAAGGAAGGTACTAAGTGTTAATTAAGCTATAGAAAGACACTGTGGAGAATGTGATAGACAGATTTTAGTAGTGGGCAGGGAGGAGGCTGCACACACCTAACTCTGGTAGAGCACCTCCTTTAACAAGAGACAGGAAAAGTAAGCACTGGACTACTTGGGTCACTGTTCATGAGGGTTCTGGGAGTTTAACATCAGCACACGAAGCCATTTTCCTTCTTCCCTCTGCAAGAGAAGCCAGAAAAAGCTCAAATATCATAACTGGGTCAGTGTATTTTTTGGAGGTTTTCCATCAGAACCAAGAGGTCCTGTGCAAAATACAGGCAACTGAGGCAGATGATGTCATGGTTTCCATGTAAACTACTAGCTAGGAATGCAGAAAGGGGGAGCACCCAGGTGGCTGCAAACCATGCAAGCTGTGACACAGAAGTGTGGAGATGCTTGGATCAGCTCCAGGCTCTGTGCAGTGACCTCAGCTCAGGCTGTGCAGCTGAGGTCCTTCCTCGGTTACTGCTGGGTGCTCAGAACACCTTAGGGTGTGTTACAACAGCAGCAGATGCTCCATCTCTGATACAAGCAACTATTTTTGACTAAGGAGGAAAAAAGAGAAGTACCACACTTGAGAGTTTTTTGGACCGTTTCATATTTCCAATAAAACAAGTAATCATTTATACTTTATTAGCCACAACAGGTCATCAGCTTGCACTGCATTGACACAGACTGGAGATTCAGACATGCCAGGAACCTGCCGAGAGAAGAAAGGTCGAACATAGCAATTCTTGTTCGGTGGTAACTGAGCATCCCCCTGCCCCACGCCCAAACTGTTTTAGTTATGAGCAGCCAGATTTCAGCACACCCAAGGAGAAGTGACTGATGTCTCCTTAGCACACAATAACAACAATTCTAAAGCTTGTTATTTTATACCCCTTTCTTCAGAAGACAGCCCATAGATTTTGTCAAAATGCCATTTCAGTGAAAATTCTGTATTTGAAAGTGACTCCAAAATTTTGTAACACTTGGTTGTTGCTATACAAGTCCAGTCACTTCTACATGGGCCTTGAATAATCAGGTGTGCAAGATATACATTTCCATCATACGGTGCTCCTTTACTCTGTTCAAATGAAGGTTTTAACAGACTGCATTAATCTCTACTTGGAATTCTAATACAGTCAAGAAATAAGTCCTTAAGTACTACATTATTTCAATAACCTACAAAGCAAGTTATCCCTATTCTACAGCAAAAGGGCAGACCCAGAGGCACCTAATATTTGTAGGCAAAGTTCAATGTATCCTGCTGCAACATCCTTCTGTTCCTCCTTCCCTGCTTACTCCTCCTCCCTGTATCCCACCCCTAGTCCCATTTACCATGTCAGAAGAACAAGAAATCTGTATCCCATACTTTCTGCACTCACTTTAATAACCCACTTCATTCAGAACACCCCCAAATAAGTTGATGCTATAGCTTATTTGAGGTTTAAAATGGTAAATAGGAAGTCCATGTGCCTGTGTTTCTGTCTCTCAATACACTGTATTATTGGCAAGTAGTCCTTTGTCACTGCTTCCTGAGCTGGCACTGAAGCATTTTGGTCCTGGAGGAACATCATCCACTTACCTTTTACTTATCTGTCACAGCAGGAGTTTGCTTCTTAGGCCTAAACTTGAAATACAGGACAAGGAGTGCAACACCTGTGTATGTTGCTATTACATACTGGAAAACAGAAAAGTTAAATTTAGTTCCAGTCTAAGCCCCAGAAAACGACATTTTACAAGGCTACAAAACAATGTACATAATACATACATTCCTCCTGCCTATCATGGTATAGGAATTGAAGTACTTCTGAAATCCAGTGAACTGGTGTTGAGATCCCGAGTCATGGCCAGCCATGGCTGCTTGTCCTAACAAACAGTACAGGACAGTTAATCAATTTAAAGTCACTTGGACAGGATCAACAGGAAAATCAAACTAATATCTACACTGAGTTTCATAATTCCATAGTCTGCTCCTAAATCGGCTTTCAGGACATTTGACAAGTAGTGGATATACATAAGGAGTAGGCACATCCAGAGCATTCTCTCTTGAGGTACAGAACAGGCGACAAGCAAAGAAAGGGTTCACTGCACAATAAAAGCAGAGTGGTTTTTTAATGTTTAGAGATGTATTTTTCTGAAGAGGATGTTATGTTTAGGACAAACATTTGCCTCCCTCCAAAAGCACTCCCCACCCGACACAGCCGCCCAGCCCGGCAGATGCGGCAGCCCCGGTGCCCCCGCAGCAGACACACAAACTGCACTGCAGGTGCCGCGGCCGCTAACACAGCTCCTATGGGTCATCGATCTCTTACCGGACCCAACCCAGCAACATTATCTCTGGCGTACAACCAGCCAAGCGTTAGCTCGGCTGACTGTGCAATAACTAAAAATCTTAATGAAACAGCCCCCTAAACGTTTGCCGCACACGACTGGCAAAGACTTGAAAAGCCAAGGTTATCTTTTCTCGTGCGTGACCGATGCAAAAGCCTGGGCAAGAGCCGAGGCGCCCTTCCGAGCACGGGCAGGCAGCCCGTGACAGCCCAGCCGCTGTGTTGCGGAGCAGCCCGGTGCCCTTGTCCGGCTGCACCCGCGACCCCGCGCTCCCGCCGGGCCGGGCCGGGGAAGGGACGCGGCGAGAGCGACGCCGCGCCTGAAGGTCGCGCGTGCCCCGGCGCCGTGGAGAGCCGCCCTCCCGCCCGGAAGGGCCAGGACCCGACTCCGGCCAGGAACCCGATCTGCCGTGCCCGGGCCGCCCCCCGGTACCTCGGCCGCCGCCGCCGCCGTCCCTGCCGCGCTCTGCCCTTCGCCTCTGCCCTCCCACAAGATGGCGGCCGCGGGAGCCGCGCGCAGCCTCCGCGGGCGCCCATTGGCTGCGGCCCCCGGGGCGCGGCCTGGCCTGGCCCCGCCCCTTCCCCGATGGCTGAGGGGCGGCTCCGCCACTTCCGGCCGCCCTCTGCCCTCTGCCCTCAGCCCCGCCCCGCTTCCGCCGGCGGCCCGCGTGCGCCTCCCGATCCCGGGAACCGGCCCCAGCCCCAGCCCGCTCCCGGGAACCAGCCCGATCCCGGGCTTCCCCCTGGCAGCGGCCCCGGTCAGGTAAGATGCCAGCCCTGCCCGCTCAAGCGGAGCCGGCTCGGTTGCCGGCCGTGGGAGCCGTGTTGTTTAGTGAGCCCTGAGGTGAAGCGTGCCTTGATAGGCTTTTGCTTTATCATGCGCTTTCCATTTAAAGAAGTTTTATATGTCTAAGAGATTGCTTCGAGTTTGACAACATAGGGATTCAATGCTATTTTCTATTGGCTGTTAATAAGCAATGGTATAAATAGTATAAGCACATTAAATGATAGTATAAGTAATACATAATAGTAGCTACTTTGACTTTTTATTATTTAGTAGTAGTGTGTGAATTGTGGCCTGATAAGGTATTTACTGATTGAAACAGTAAGGTTAAACACCTATTATATATATACATATACTTACAGCTTACACAGAGTGGTAGCAAATTATATTAACCTTTATGAGTGGCATGCAAAAAGTGAAAATGCAGGCCGAGCTTATGTAGTGTTTTGCTCCACAGCTTTCTCCTTGATGACTGAAGCTGGTAAATTCAACCACTGAATATAATAAAGACTGGTTTAGGAAATGTATGGTTAAAGCAGCTTCATGAATGTATATGCGGTATACCTAAGTGCCTTAAAAATTAGTACTGTAATACCTCAGTGGAACTGTACAGTAGTTAAAAAGTGTTATGGATGTGCATATTTAGATGGATCATTGCAAAACCTCCTTGTAGCTAAATGTATTTGGATGTGAGTTTCTGTTTGTCACTGACTAACTAGAGCAGCCATCCAAAGTCTTTCTTACTTTGGGGGTAGTTCACTCTTACATCACCTCAGTACTTGTGAGGAACAAGCACAATAACTATGTTTCATCTCTGCTTTGTCATTTGTCCCAGAGCAGTGCAAGCATGGCATCCATGGAAGAAAACTTCCCTCGAGGGGGCATCCAGAAGAAACCTGCTGAGGGAAAAACACCCAAGCCGAAGTTAGAGCGGGACAATTTGTTTGACGTACGTTGCTTGTGTGCTCTTGATTAACTTCTCAGAGCTCTTGCACTGTCAGAATTTGACTGCAACCCTTCCTACTGTTACTTCTACAGTAAACTACAGAAGGGACTCACAAAAATAGATGACTGCCGACATCCACTTTTCTCCCGATCTCTTAAAGATCCCTGATGTCTTATGTGTGTTGAATATGGTGACAGAGAAAGTTCAGTCAAAATTACTATCAGACTATTGCTTTTAAACTTTTCACAAGCATCTTATCCCAGGGTGCTGCATGGTGAGCCTGGTGTTACTGGATACAGGCTATGTTTGGTCCTTCTGTTTGTAGACTGTGTTGCAGATCTCTTGCACCACTCTTTTCCATTCCCAAGATTCAGCTTTATAAATGATCAGCCTCAGCCCAAAGGAGATACTTTGGAAGACCTGCATGTAGACAGACAACAGTTAGCAAGATGGTTCTCTTTTTTCCTCCAAATCAGTACTTTATTCATGGTAATAGAGTTCTGCCATAGTGCAAAGTTTGTCTCTTTATCCACTTTTGTTTTTTAACCTTCTATGCTTGTAATCTGCTTTAGGTTCAACATGAAGAAAAATCCCAGAAAAGAAAAAAGAGCCAGAAGGATCAAGGAAAGCAGAAAAGGTTCAAGGCAGACAAAACAGCTGCTGCTAAAGACAACGTTATGAACATTGGACCGCTCACAATTGAGGTTGGTGCATAAATGTTTGATTTTGTGTGCCTCTCTTTTCTGGGCTACATAAAAATGGCACGTTATTCCTCCCTAAACCTGCCAAATATGTCTGTGATCTAGTACAAAACTTAACTGCTTATCGCCCTGTTATCACTGACTTGCCAAGGTATCCATGGTGTGCTGTTTTCCTGCTTTCCCAGGCGCTCAGTGAGGGGATGCTGCTCCTTGGCTGTATAAAAGAGGTCAGTGACTACGAGCTTGCCGTCAGTTTGCCCAACGGGCTCTCCGGGTTTGTGCCGGTCACGCAGATCAGCGATGCCTACAGCAAACTGCTGACCAAGCAGGTGGCCCAAGGAGAACTCCTGGAGGTGAGACCTGGGGCTGAGGCTGTGATTTGTGCTTGGAGCTAGAGAGTGTTATTAGTACCTCAGAACCAACCCTGAGGTCTTGCTCAGGAGCCTGAGATGGACTAACCTTGGTTTGGAACTGGAATTTCCCAGCAAACTTTGCAATTTCCTAGTAACAGCTGACTGCTAAAAAAAAATAGAATTAAATAATCAATTATCCTGTCTCTCTGGTGTCAGTGGTGCCTAAGTTTTCCCAAGGTGTTGCAGAATGTGGCATTAGCACTATTGGTGGTGTTTTTCCCTGCTGAATGGGGAGGCTTGGTTAGGGTCACTGTTAGCTCTGTAGATGTTTCCTCAGCTGCAGTCTCCTGACTCCAGCCCACACAGTGCTTGTTTTTAAGCAAAGCCTCTCAGTCTTGCTGACATGCCATAGTGTCATTGCTGCCTCTCTATTGAGATCCTGGTGTTTGTGGCATTTCCTGCCTGTTATTGTAGTGCTGACAGAGAAACAGGACTTTCCTATGGGATTTTGTTTTCAAAAGCTGCTCCGGTAACAAATTCTAGCCTTATGTTATTGAATATTGTAAAAATTGTGTGTTTCTCTGTTGATCTTCTTGCTGGGCAGGAGTTGAGTTCGCTCCCAGACATGTATTCTCCAGGGACACTGCTCAGGTGCATCGTGACCAGCATTGAGAAAAGTGACGATGGACGTCGCAGTGTCAAGTTATCCATTGACCCCAAGAAGGTCAACAAGGGCCTGAACTCTACAGCACTAGCAGCAGGCATGGTACGTTTCCTGGGTCTGTCACAGCCTCTCTGGGCTTTTGCATGGTGCATTTCAGTTTGTCCTTTCCTGGGATCGGAGGAGAATGTGGAGCTGCTCCCCACATGGGAGAGATCTGTGAGGGAGAGGGTGGGTTTAGTTCTTGTCTCCAGGTTGTCATTCATTAAATTAATTCACCTTATTCTGTTTTGATATGGCCAAGTTATTTAGTGATTTCTTTCTGAGTAGGTTTCTTTGTTAATTTTACAGAGGGTAATATATAGCATGGCTTGCAGAGGTGCTCGGTTGTTTATGTTTTGTGTTTTCAGCTGTATGATTGTATGCACCTGTTATTTTTGAGCATCACAGTTCTTTTCCTACTAGTTTGTGAGCTCCTTATGTGCATAGCTGGATAAAGGTAGAGTTAAGACCTCACTGCTAGGTGAGCTGTGTAATAAAGAATGTAGTGTTCTTGCTACCGCTTTGAAAAGCTCAGTTCTCTGTCCATACAAAGCAAGTGAGTACTTGGGTGGGGAATCTCTTACCACATGTTCATTCTTTGAAGACCTGGTGATTTCATTACATTACTGCGTTGCAATGCTTCCCTCCCAACAGCTGCTCTCTGGCTCTGTGTTGAGTGTGGAAGACCATGGCTACCTCATAGATATTGGTGTCGTTGGAACTCATGCTTTCCTGCCTCATCAGAAAGCCAAAAATTACATTAAAGCAGTCAAGAAAGGTAAGAAGCAATGCAGGAGGATCTGCTGGGTTAAAATGGAGGTGGAGAATGACAGAGATTAGAGTTTATTATATCTGTGGTGTTATTGCACCTTGGTGGGATTGGGTCAAGGTGGAGTCTTTGCAGGTTGCTGCAAACAGCAGTTTTGTGGCTGGTCTACAAGAAGCCTTTGTATTTCAGCTGTGATCTGACAGATTGTGTTTCTGTTCCAAGCCCTGCTGGCAGTAAACTTCACTTAGATTGAGAGGGAACTCTGTAAAAGCATTGGAAAGAGTGGGAGGAAATCCTGAGTATTCCTGGTGGAGGTTTTATGCTGTGGCTTGTCTTTGTAGGGCCTGACTTGAAAATAGGCCAGAACCTGAACTGCCTTATTGTGGAAGTGAAGAACGAGGGCAGGGTGGTCTGTCTGTCCATTGACCGGTCCGAGGTGGCTGCATCCATTGCCACAGAGAGACAGAACTGGACACTCTCTAATTTATTGCCAGGGCTGGTGGTGAAAGCTAGAGTGCAGAAGGTAAGCTCTGCTTTGGGTTCCTTTTGTTGGGTTGGTTTCTTTTGAGCATTGTTGAAGGCAGCAGGCAGGTGAAGCAGAGATGGGAGTTTATGGAAAATTTCTTGTTGGTCTCAATTACTTAACAGTAGCAAACATAATCTGCTAGACACTCCCTCCACCACACTCACCTAAAGTCTAATCTCAGTTCTGGTTGTGATGCCCTGAGTGTAAAGGCTTCAGCCTGAAGCTGGAGCTGGTGATGGAGTTTGAAGCAGAACAGGATTCATTTTGTACTATCTGGCCTTTACTGGTAAAGTGTTTAACAGGATAGCAGTAGTCTTCAGAGTACACACAGCATTATCAGAAAACTAAAGGATTGTTTTTTCAACGGTGTGTGCGAAGCAGAATTGTTTGTAGTTTTTCTCTTGTGATGTGCTTGTTGATTAACATTGACAGTGCCATTTTTTGAAATGTGTGAATTGCTCTCTGTGCTGCATGAAAACTGAGTGCATGAATTGTTGTGGCATCTTTTCGTTCTCTTTCCTAGGTGGCCCCACTTGGGATGAAACTGACATTTCTGTCTTACTTCACTGGCATTGTGGATTTCATGCACATGGACCCAGAGAAATCCATGAGCTATTCTCCAGATCAAGTGGTAAGGAGCATGGAGGATGCCTGGGGCTGTTACATTGCTTACAACATCTCCTGTCTTCTCCAACATTTCTGTGGAATTATCTCTGAAACCTTAAGGCTGATAGCTTTCTTTCGTATCTTTTACTTGAATTACTATTGTGGCTGCATCAAAGCTGTAAAGAGCAAAGCCGTTCCTGGAAGACTTATTTGGGAAGCCTGGAGATTTGCAAGGGATAGAAACGTGACTTGTGTGGTCATGCTCCCCTCCCTGCATTGATACCAGCCTAGTCTGCAAACAACAGACAAAAGCAAAAATCCCTACTTGGTGAAGTGTAGGAACCAGTGATGTCTTAGTAACAATACTGGAAAATGCTTGTATGTGGACAGAGTAGAATGTCTACAAGCATGAGTGAGGTGCCTTTGTCCTCCTTTGTTTAATGACACGCTGTGTTCCAGGTGAAGGCCTGTGTTCTGTCTGTGCACCCCACGTCGCGGGCGGTGCGGCTCACACTGCGCGCCCCCTTCCTGCACCCCGGGGGAGCCCCACGCCAGCTCCCTGCCCAGCGCATGGGGGCAGTGCTGGAAGAGGCCACGGTCAAAGCCTTCTACAAGCAGTTTGGGGCTGTCTTTGAGCTTGATGATGGCACTCTTGCATTTGCACGGGTAAGTACCAGGCTGGCGGGGCAAGACCTCCACATCTGTCTTAGCCTGCTGGGAAAGGGGGCTAGGAGAGGGTTTTATTTTTTGCCTTTATACTCTTTGTGAGAAAATACAAAAAAATTAAGACAGCATGTGAGGTGTTTGTCAAATGATACATCCCCTTGTTTGAATTGAGATGTATAAGGGTTGTTGTGGAGGAGCTGGTGGAACCTGTACAAAGAGAATGTTAGAGGAACAGATTTGTCAGATGCTACCACTTCAACCTAATGCTTATATCAGTGCTTTCACTTTCCAACACTTACTTGCAATTCCTTTTTTTCTAGTTGAAACATCTTTCAAAAACCAGAAAATCCTTTAAACCTGGGGCATTTAAGGAAGGTTACAAACATAAATGTCGGATCATTGACTACAGCCTGATGGATGAGATGTGTATTGTATCTCTGAAGCAGTGAGTATGACAGACTCTTTCAGAAAACTGGTTGAAGAATTAGAAAGGTGTTTGAGAGAGGAAAATACTACACTGCTTTTCTGGACTGGAACTTGCCATTTAGGGTTTTTGACTTACATCTATGTTGTGGCACATCAGGTTGTCTGGGCATCCTGCACATATTCCCCATTCTCTATGGAATTGGGATACCATCAGTATTGTTGGTGAGCTGAGGCACAAGGAGGCTAAATTAGTTCTGCCACGATTGTGTCAGAAGACCATGGATCAGCAGGAATTCGAGCCTTGATCTTCCAGCCCATTTGTATTACAAACTCCCTCTCAGTACTTCCAACCTTGTGGCTTTAAGCAAAGCAGATAATGGGTTGTCCTTTCATGGGGCCATGACTGTGTGACTGTCACCTGGAATGGAGCCTTGTGAACTGCCCTGAACTTTATGTCCCAAGAGCTGTTTCGGGGAGATAGGTCAGTTGGAGTAAAACACAGTTCTGGAGTTGTAGAACACTGGGGAGTGTGTGGAATAAGTGATATTTGGAACAAGTCAGAGATGGGACTGTCTCATCTTATCCTGGATTTCCTTCAAGATGACTGACTCGTCTTCTCTTTGTGACTCTTCCCTAGTCAGATTATTGAAGCACGGTTTCTGCAGTACCAGGATATCCACACGGGTGATGTGGTACAGGTGAGCTCTTGAAGGACTCAGCCATGTTATACTTAAAACAGTGATTTAGCCAATGTGCATTCCTTCTGCCTAATATGCATGTCCAGCTTCTGATCCAGACTAGTGAGATGAAAATGATAAAAACCTTGCCTTGCAGGACTTGATTAATGGAATGCAATACTCTTCCCATTTTGTTCATGTTTTTATTCATGATGTGGCGAAGGCAATCAAATTTTATCTATGGTCAGTCATTTATTTGTGGCCATGAATACATTTTTAGAAAGACCTGAGTGAAAGAAACTGAAACCTGCCTTGCAGTCAAAGTAAAAGTTCATGTATGAGCCATCACACTGAGCAGATGGGCAGAAAGTTACTCGTTATGATTTTTGTTATGTCTGAGTCATGGCTGTATTGGATATGTCTCTGGAAGCAATTCTAGTTTGCTGGCAACAATAGGGATTCTGCAGAAGTAGTCTATGCTTAAAGCAAAGAGGTTGTACAGCAATCTTATGAAGTATATATAAGTTAAAGTGTCAGATTAATTGGGTGGAGTGTAGGTTGGTCTAAGATTTTTTTTTTTTTCTTTTTTGAGTGTGATTAGATTTGGTAATTGTAGATGTTGTAGTATGTTGGCTGTTTCCTACCTGAGCACAGTCTGCTTTTCATGCTGAATTTACCAATTCTTTCTCCTATTTTGGGTTCTAGGGCAAAGTGCACTCTCTAAAGTCCATTGGGATGCAGGTGAAAGTGGCTGATGGGATTAGAGGACTTGTGCCATCCCTCCATCTCTCTGATGTGATCCTGAAACAGCCTGAGAAGAAGTACAACATAGGAGATGAAGTCAAGTGTCGGGTGAGAGCTGCCAGACAGGGTCTTTACTGCTTTGCACTCTTCTCTTCTGAGTATTTAGCAGCTGGGTTGATCAGGCAAGGGTAGACATGCTTTTTGAACCTCTTTATACTCCATTCTTGTAGGTGCTAGAGTGCAATCCTGGAGGAAAAAAGCTGATCCTTACTCTAAAGAAAAGTCTTGTCCAGTCAAAGCTTCCAGTCCTCTCAAATTATGAAGATGCAAAACCAGGCCTGATCACACATGGCTTTGTAGTATGTGCAAGGGAGTTCGGCTGCATTGTGAAGTTCTACAATGATGTCAAAGGTCTGGTACCCAAGAATGAGCTGGGCTCAGAACCCATCTCTTGTCCAGAAAAAGTCTTCTATGAAGGCCAGGTAATTAATGTACCTCTGCTGTGCCATGTGCTTAAATGCAAAAGAGAAATCTGCAGTTGAGTTGGCTTCAAGGTGGATTTTCCCCTGAGGAGCCAGCTGCACCAGGAGATACTTATGTCCTTTCACTTTATTACTTAGTTGTACTCCATTTAAACAGGATAAGCTGTAAAAAGGGTAGCTCTTTTCTGGGTATGTCAGACTTGCCTTTGTTTCTAGGCCCTCTCTGTTCTGCAGGAGAACATAGTCACATAGTATGTGACTTAGTAGAAGTCTGGAGTGCAAGGGTGCTGTTTGTCCTAAGAAAGTTAAAACTCTTACCTACAGAATCATAAGGATGATGTTTTCTGCCTCAGTGTTACTCTGGTTATCCTGTTGGCTTCAAATTACAGGCACTTTAGGATCTGTGTTATTCACAGTTCTGGTTTTTGTTGTGGGCAAACTTACAGAGATCTCAGCTGTCTTCATTTTCTTTTCTGGCGCTTTTCCTTGTCTTTAATCCTGTTATTTGTTGGCTGGTTAAGGAGAAGTTTTCTAGTCAAAATTTCTGGCTGCAGATCTGGAGGTCTGGATTTTATTCTCAACTCTGCTACAGACCTGCTACATACTTTTACAAGGTCATTTAATGCTTATGTACTTCTGTTTTCCATCTGTGTGGAAGGACATCTGTCTCTGGTTGAACCTGTTTAGTTCTAGTCACTGGCCTGCTATCAGGTGTGAGAGAAGTGTACTGTATATGTATCTCCCTGTCTTGTTTCGTATGTAGCACACTGAGGAGGAAAATCAGCTGAATTTAACTTTAGTTTTATACTTTTTTTTCTGCAGGTTCTTAAAGTAATGGTCTTAAAATGTGAGCCTCAACAGGAAAGACTCCTGTTGTCCTTCAGATTATCAAGCAAGCCTGGCCCTGAGGACAAACAGAAATGCACTCCAAAGGAGAAACAGGAGGTGAAATACCAAATAGGAGAGGTATTGAATTCAATGGCTGATTCTTTTTTAGCCTTTTCCTACTCATTTTCCATAGATTTGATATCACTTGAACAACTTTGCTTCAAGAAAGCTTATGGTGATCAGGAATTAGAATTAAATGTGCATTTCTTACTGTGTGGTTGACCTCTTGGATCAAAAATGATATCTCTGTTTTAAGAGGTCAGGATAAAGGAGTCTCAGGAGAGTCCTTCTGGAGGTACCAATTAGTGCTCCTGCTCCTAGGTGGAATCCTCTTTTTTTTTTTTAATTTTCTAGATGCTGCAGATTTTCGTGCTCCAAAAGCATCTGCTTTTGCTCCCTGGAAAAAGATAGTTTTAAAGAAATGTTTTGAAATATTTCCCTGTTTTTGCAATAAACGGTTTCCAACTCCTTGCAGGTATTGCTAATGCAGGAACAGGACAGTTCTAATCTTGATTAAATTATTCCCTTTGCCCTTCAAATGAAAAGTCACAACCAAGTGAATGTTTTCAACTCTTTATTTCTCTGGGAGCTGAGAATTAGTTTTTATATAATCTCAATGTTGGCATGCTTTTTAGGCTCAGCCCTGTTGATGTGACAGTTTTTCATGTATAGCTGGGAGGCAACATCTGATCCCCTGCAGCACATAATTTGGTACCTTGTTCATGAAAAGAGATGACTTCAAAAACACTTGGAATTTTATATCACTGTACTTGTTCTCTTTTCAGTTAGTTGATGTGAAAATCTTGAAGAAGAAAGATAATGGCTTAGAAGTTTCCATCTTAGAAGATGAAGACAATGTGGTAGCCTGGATCCCCATGCTGCACCTCTCTGACTTTGTTGCTACCTCCAAGCTCCTGTGGCACTGTCTTCAAGAGGGAGATGTCCTGCCCAGAGTTATGTATCTGAGTAACAAGGGAGAGCACATTGTATCCTTTGCCACCTCAACTGGGCAAACAAAAGTGTGGGGAATGAGGCGTCTCTTGGGAATCCTGGGCATCTGCAACGAACATAAGATTTACAGTAGTTAGTGTGTAGTGGAAGTGTCTGTCATGCTAATGATACTTCAAAAAGTCATTATAACTTGTGCTAGAAGTGAGGCTCAGCTGGGTCTAGAATCTCTTCAGAGCCATGTTCTGAGCTGACTTGTTTTCTCAATCAGCTTCTGGGCTGTTAATCGTATCACAACCTTAGGAAAAATTTTGCTGTTTTCATATCAAAAATTTGAACTGAATTGTTAGGAAGTTGATGTTTCTGCCACTGTGAGGCATGCATCTTTAGTGCTGAGCAGTTTAAGAAACATGAGTTGCTAGATTTTTGTGTAGGAAGATCAAGACAGAAATTGGAATTACAGCATTTAGAGCTCCTGTACTCTCTAACTTGCAGCAAGTGCTTTAGGCCAATGGTTAGCAGCACTGAGAGATTTGCTTGGCATCGTGCTGCTTTCATTCATCTTTTTCCATTTTTCTTAACTGGTTATTCAGATCTTGAGTAGAAAGTCTGCAGTGATTTCTGCTGTACAGGAGGAGCAAGTTGTGAGAAGCTTCTCTGAAATCCAGCCTGGCATGTTGTTGACTGGTTATGTGAGGAATGTGATGCCCTTTGGAGTGTTTGTGGAGTTCCCTTTTGGTGTGACAGGACTGGCACCTAAAGTGGTAAGCAGTGCCTCCACTTCAGTAAGCAGCATGTGGTGATCAGGCTGCTTTAAACATGGTTTCAGCAAAGGTACAATAACAAGGAGGGAACAACAGAGCTGCAGGTCCTTCATTTGCACAGCTTCTTGCTGCAGGGTAAAAGGGTTTAGGTTTGCCTTTTAAATCACTTCCAAAATGAAACTAAGCACTTCATTCAAGTGAGCTTAAGCTTCAACAAGGATTTCATGTGACCTCAGTAATTAATTTTAATTGATGGGTTTTTCTTAGTCTTTGTTAATTTCTCTTATGAATTTTCATGAAGTTGTAACTCAAACCTCTTCTGAGCAGCTCTGTGGGTGGTTGATCTGTACCAGCTGTGCTCAGTAACCTTGCCTTCTGTTTCCTTTGCACAGAGCATGAGTGACAAGTTTGTGACAGACACCAAGGACCACTTTGTGGTGGGACAGACTGTGATTGCAAAGGTGATGAGCATTGATGAGGAGAAGCAGCGTGTGCTCCTCAATCTGAAGGTGTCTGAGTGCAGCTCAGGAGATTCTGCTGCAGAGAGCTTTGCCCTCCTGAATCAATATTTCAAGGAGCTGAAAGGAATCAGAGACTTTTTGAGAAGAGGTAAAAGATTGTAAATGTTCTGGTAAAGATTACCAGGTCAAAAAAAGGGGGCTCTACAAGAACAAGAAGAGAAAAACATTTAAGTGAAAGAAAGTTCAATTCCAACAACGAGTTCACTTCCCAAGGTAGTTTATTAAGAAAAGGAAGTTGGTGCAGTGTCTGCTGTTGACAAGAGGCTTTTTGTAAGTACAGCTGGAACAAGCCAAAACAGCTGCTCTTTTCATTGAAGTCTGCTAAGCCTCTGGCATTGATTTACCTACATGCATTACAGGTCCTCCAGCAGGGGTTTTCTCACATGCTGTTTTTCTAGTGTTTTTATCAAATTCTGACTTAGTTTTTTTAAGATTGTTCTTATATCTGGTGTTTTTTAATGTTTGTTTCATGTAATTGTGAAGTGACAGGTCTGTTTTGTGCTTTTAGTGTTTATCTATTTTGCTTTCATTTTTTTCCATATGCAATGCTGGGTGCCAGTGTTCCTATAAGATTGGAAAATATTCTCTCCAAAATTATTAGGTCCTTAATGTCATAAACAGTTTCTACTTTAACTCTTAGAATTTATTTGTATTTCTATAGATTCAGGAGCCTAGGTTTAATTTTCCCTTATGAAGGCAGATGAATGCTTCGTGTGCCACTGAGTAAATGCAAAGGCTTGTCTTCATTATGCAAAGAAACAACATAAGTAAAACTGATTTCCTGCTTTTTCTTCCCTTTATTTAGGAGAGCCCAGCATTTGTGAGTGGGTGCCTGGGAAGAGGGTGCATCTGGTGGTGCAGGATGTGAGGGAAGATGGCTCAGCACTGTTCAGTGGCAGCTCTGTCACAGGCATGACTGTAACTGCCACCCGCTACCATTTGGGAGGTGAGGGTCTTTCTTGGTTTTCAGTCTTGTACTTTGAGGTGAGGGTCTTTGTTGGTTTTCAGTCTTGTACTTTGAAACCTCTCCCAAAACGGATTCTGCTGATGAGGAACTAATAGGGAGAAGCCTGATCAGAGTAGGGATGGCCTTGAAGAGTAGGTAAGTTTCCCAATGTCTTGCTGATCCATTTGTGTGATTCAGAAAATATGATACAAACCTCCCTGTGCCTCTGTTAATACTGTCTCATATTTTGGGCATCTAGTTTGTGCTCAGAGATCAGTAGTTGAATATAGACAAGTATTAATACAAGCTCTATCTTTCTTGGTTTTTTTGTTCTTCCTTTAGAAAGCACATACTCCAAGGAATATCTATCTGAAATTGCTGTCAATTTTTCTTGGAAAATCAATGACTTTAAAACAGGAATGTAATTTCAGTATTTTCCAATTCAAAAATGAAAGAAAGGTGTCATGTTGTGCAAAGCCAAACATGGCCTTGCTGAAGTAGTGAATAAAACGGTGAAAGCAAGATAAACCTCTAACTTCAACAGCAGTAATAACCCCAGCACTTCTGTGTCAGAAGAGTTTCTTTTTTTTTTCCTTAGCAACAGAGAGACTGATGCTAGTTTTGTGCAAATGTTAGGAAAATCTTTTTCAAAACCTGGCTTAGTTTTCAGTCAGGTTTGTCTTCATTATTTAAGAGTTGTATCTTCATTAAATCCACTTAGTTTTTCCAAGAAAGATCAACCTTTTTTCCAAATGCAAAGCTCTCTTTTTTTTTTTCTTATTGCCAGTAATGTTGGAAGAAGCTGTTCTTAAATAGACTTACTATGTGTTTGGTACTAATTTGGTTCAGACACAATAGTAATTAAGCAGTCTTTGGTCTTCAAGAATTAAACCTTTTGTGTTTGCCATGTAGCAGTGTCACAGTTGCTCAGAGTTCTTAATTGTCATCAGGACATAATCTCCTTATTCTCATTTGTAGACAAAAATATTGCTCCTGGTGAGAAAAGGAAGGCAGTGGTTCTTCATGTGGATGCCCTCACATCTGAGGTGCACATTTCTCTTCGGGAAGAACTGTTAAAGCAAAGACCCAAGCGAGTGAGTGTGTGTTCAGTTTTTGGGTTTGTGTGTTTCTGCTTGTCTGGCAAGCTGCAGGTGATTAATAAATTTTAAGGGAGGCTGTTTCCTCTTTTATAACTGTGGAAGGTAGAGTGGAGGGAATCAAAATCTCAGCTGGAGAAGTCACTCTATCTGTCCATTTCTGTCTAGCGGCTCCGAGAGAACTCCCAGCACTCTGCAGTGGTGCAGCACATCACAGAGCACTTGGCCATCGTGTCTCTGCTGGAGACAGCCCAGCTGGCAGCTGTCCCCATCGCCTGCCACTTCAACGACACCTTCCGCTTCGACTCGGAAAAACTGAGGGTGGGACAAACCATCTCTGCCACCTTAAAAACAGTGAAGGAGAACGACCATGGAGTCTTGTTAGCAGTGCAAGGCCCAGCCAAGAAGAATGTTTTTGTAAGGGTGCGGAATGAGTCAGAGACAGCATTGGAGGAGATGCTTCCTGCTGTGAAACACTCGCTGTCTCCGGGGGATGTCGTTACCGGGACCATTAAATCTGTCAAACCCACCCATGTCACTGTCGCTATTGATGACAAGCTGACAGGGTCAATCCATGCGTCCCGCATTCTGGATGAAGTGCCCATAGGCTCCTTTCCAACCTCGACTCTGAAAGCTGGACAGAAAGTGACTGCTCGAGTCATTGGAGGCAGAGATGTGAATACTCACAGGTGAGAAAACATGAACGTGTTGCTTCTGGGGGAATGCAAAGGGTGAAACAGTTTGTGTTTCAATTCAGCTCATCTAGGCCCTCTGTCAACAGATGCTGTTACAGCTGCTTTTGCTGGAGTAGTTGAGGCCTGAGGAAATTGATAATACATTCTATCCTAGATCCAGCCTTCAGTAAATGAGCTTTCTACCTGTGTTGCTGTATTTATCTTGAGTACAGATTGCAAGAAAAAAAGATGCCTAAACACTTAAGATCCAGTGAAGGCCCTAAATACAGGCCCCAGGGACGAAATTTGCTGGGGTATTTTGGTTACCTAAATTGCCATCAAAATAGTAATAGGAAGAACTGGTACTGGAAGGCTCTGGTAGTTTTAGAGGGCTTGCACTTGGGTTTTCTTTGCCAATTCAGAGAGATTAAATGCAGGTGACTGGGACCTGGGGAGATCATGAGAAACTTTGATCCTTTTCCTCTTCTTTAGGTGCCTGCCCATCACCCATCCACACTTCACACAATCCATTCCAGAGCTCAGCATTCGACCAAGGTAAGTGTTGACCTCTGTGCTGTCTGCACATGCTTTACAGACCTTGTATCCTTGGATATCCTGTCCCTTGCACCTCCCATTCATGAAGGAGCTGGCCATGAGCAAGGAGCTCCACATGTATGCAGCGAGGCAAGACCTCTTAGTCTCTCTTTCACACTGACTTGGGTCCTGTAGCTGTGTAAAACATCACAGTGCTCTCCTAGCACATGATTTCCTTGGAACATCCTTTTGACTTCAGGTTCTGCCAATCTGGACTCTGTCATGTCTGTTCATGACAGAAAGATTCCCACTTATGATCAGGGAAGAATTAAGTCCTTGCAGAAAAATGCAGCTGGGGAGGGGTGAAAGTCATTGTCACAGTAGTACTAGCTCACCACATTCCCCTCTGTTTGTAACTTCTGTCTTCATCATTAGGACCAAAGTTGTTTTATTGATGTCCTCTTTCTTCTTTTCCAAACAGTGAAAGAGAAGGGGAATTCACAGCAATGCTGAACCTTAAAGAAGACAGTTCCCTCCAGAAACTTGGACTCTACAATGTTGGGCAGACAGTCACCTGTTTTGTAAAGAAGGTGAGGTCAGAGTCTTTAGAAATTGTGCTGGGGGAGGCAGAAAGTGGGGGTGACCTCAGGGGGCCTAAATACTAAGGATTGTGATCCTCATTAACTGTGAGAGTGACCCATGGCAACTGCAGTATCTTATGGGGAAAATAAGGGAAGGAAACAAAAATTTTGTGTACTTGATGGAGTCAAGGTGACTTGTCCTCTCTGACGTGCCTGTTTGTTGCCAGCAGGCTCTAGTAAAATGGCCTGTGAGTATGCCACCAGCACAAAGTACACTCGCTGCTGGTCCCCTGTGTGCACTTGCCTGTGAACCACAGCAGTGTTACGTTGTAAGAACAGGATCTAAACCACCATTTTTACTTGGTGCAAAAGCCAAGACTGGACTAGTTCTTTTCAGCCTTAAAAATTCGTGAAAAATTTCTGCCAGGGAAGATTTTTTTTTCCTCCAAGGTGTCATGCTGTCTTCTCTGGTTATTTGGTGTCTTTTTAGTATAACATGCTCAAAAATTGGCTGGAGGTAGAAGTTGCTCCCGACATTCGAGGAAGAGTTCCTCACCTGCTGCTATCTCTGAACACCAAGGTAAGAGGCTGTTACTGGGGAGCTACACAGACTTTTTTTCCATGTGCTTGGCCAGAAGTAATGACTGCAGACACTTCTGATATCCGTGTGAACTCATGACCCAGTTCTCTGCCCTTTAGGCATTGCTGCCCCTTGCTCACAAGCAAGTACTGTGCCTGTAGCTAGGAAGCTAGGATAGCAGAGCCATTGAGGCAGTGTTGAGCTATCAGTCAATTGCACATCATAGATGTTTATGGAAAGTTTAAAGGTTCATAGGGGAAACACTAGTCAGAGTTGTGCAAAACTCCTTTTCTGGAAGTAAGTGGAAATATCTTTTGTTTCAGGTCTTAAAACATCCAGAAAAGAGCTTTAAAAATGGCCAGGCAATATCAGCTACAGTGACTGGAACAGATGCCACTGAAACCAACCTCTGCTTGTCACTCACAGGTATTGTGAAGCCTTAACAGCAGGACCCCACCATATGTGATGCTTTACTCAGAGTTGGGCCTGCACTGACCCCTCAGGTGAAGATGTTACACTTCAGAGCCAAGCTGTACCTCCCTGTAGAACAGAACTAACCCCTGGGACCCTGACCTAGATGTAGCAGCATCTAAGACAAACAAGGTCAAACCTCTAGAATAAAGAATCACTTTCCTAGTGTCTCAGACTGAAGCCCTGCTCTGAGCCCTTCTGAACATATTCCCTTCTAATCTCAGACATGAGGTGGTACACTTATCAGCATTTGTCAGTTATTCTGGATCTTGGAATTGTGCAACTAAGGGACCTTGTCTGGGCTACCAAGAGCAAACATGGCTGTGAATAGAGATTGCATAGACTGCACCTTACCAAAAGTTTGTGGGTTTGATATGTGACTAGGCAACTAAAACCAGCTACACTAACTTACTATCATTGTTGCTTCATATGTTCAAGTATTATGAAGCCCTTTACCTCCTTCCTTTTCCAGGAATTCAGTCACTGGAGCAGGACACCATCTGTGTAGGCATGGTAACAAAGGTGACTCCACACGTTGGTTTGACCATTGCACTGCCAGGTGGGAAGACTGGCAAAGTCAGCATCTTTCACCTGAATGATACTTACACAGAGGATCCTATGGGGAACTTCAAAGTTGGCAAGATTGTCAGGTCAGTAATTGTCTTCCTTGTTCCCTCAAGCTGCAAGGCTTAGAAATATCATCCTTCAGTGACAGGCTTTTCACTGCCTTGAGATAGTGCCAGACTGTAAAGTCAGTCTGTGGCTAAGAAGTGATTCTGACTTCCCTTGTATAAATATTCGGGTGAAAGTCTTGTATTTTCCATTTATGAAGAAGCCCCTTTTCAGCTGCCTTCATGGACTGTCTTTGTTACTAAGGTGCTGATGGGGCTAGGGGAAGCCAGTATCCCAGCAGTAGTTCTGCAGTAGTTCTGTGGGCTGTTTGGCAATTGAGTTGATTTTACATTTGTAATGCACAAGCAATTGCATTTTCCTGCTTCACAGACTTGTTGGTAATATTGGAAAGTGCAACAGGGCCAAGTGATTTCAGGTGTAGCAATCTTTAAGTCTTCTGTACTGGAAGTAGAGACTGGGTAAATCAAGTAGACATGTTTCAAATGTCCTTTATCTGGTTTTATGAACTATTGTGTAATGCTGGTTTGTATTAGACAGAAAGTGCTCCAGGGAACAGAGTGCTTTGTTTCTTTTTCTGCTAGTGCAAATATCTATTTTCTAACTTTTTCTAAAAAAAGTGTAAAAAAGCTTTCTGTTTTCTCCCCATCCTTTGCCATGCAGGTGTTACATCCTCTCCAATGAGAATGATAGAATCCAGTTATCTCTCCGGCAATCCCGGTACGTGTCATCCCTCTAGTCTGTTGATCTCCTACTAGTGAAAAAAATGATCATGAAATACAGTTGTTCTTTGTTTGGGAAGATCAGTGAGAAGGGTTAAAAGAATACGGAATGTTTTTTTTGTAAGGGGTGATACTTATTCCTACTTCAGAAAGATTTCTTTTTCCTGTGTATCAGCAAATATTGAAGGGTCTGATACTTAACATAAAGCTGCTCAAGTGGGTTCAGATTTAATTTCTGTTTGTCATAGTTCCTAGGCCTGCCTTATCTTTTTTGTTTGCTTATTTAGGAAGAAAGTTCTACCACTGAATTTGCAATACAAACGTGTTATGTTTCAATGTTCAGCTGCATTTTAACAGTTTTGATTAAATAATAGACTTAGCCCTGAATCTCTTTTAAGACTGAGCCTCTTGCTTTGTCTTCCTTATGGAACTAAAGTGTGGAATTGAGTGTCTTAGTGGGCAAAACACCAAGCAAATGCTGTGCAAAATTTCAGACAGCATTTTACTCTCCTCATCTTCCTAGGGTCAGAGAAAGCCAGGCTGATGTGTTTGGCTTTGTTTGCAGCAGCATATGTATTCCCTAATGCTAGGTAGAGCTTGGCAGAGATGCAGGTAGTCCATTAGTACATTTGAATAGACTGAAGGGTGTCTCTGATCCAACATGTTTTCCAGAGAGTATTAGCTGTTGTTAATATTGATTTATTTTCTGCTATCCAGAGCAGAATGTGGATTATTCAGATGAGTGCTTTAACTTCTAACCTCTCTTTTCTTTTAGCCTAAATCCAAAGATAAATAGCAAAGTGGAGGATATTGAAATAACAAGTATTAAGGATGTTAAAAAAGGCCAGCTAGTGAGAGGCTATGTCAAATCAATCACTCCATCAGGTGTATTCTTTGGGTGAGTAGCGTGAGAAAATTATTCTGGCAAGTGATGTGTCTTGAAGAACTTACTTTGAGTGTATGATTGTGGAATCTTGTTTGGGGATGGTCTCTGGCATAATGTGAGGTTGCAAAATTAATTTACTCTTGGGAATCAAGATGTCATGGATACTGTCTTGAGCCTATGAAACTGAAGTAGGGAAAGTTAGTGTGACATTTTATAGAACTGGTGGTGCCACAAGTGCAGTCACTGCACTTTATTTTTCTTTCTCCTTGCTGTAGAGTACTTACTTTTGGTTTTCTTCCTCTTCTCAGTTTGTCCACTTCTCTCCTGGGCCGAATCCTGTTCCAGAATGTTTCCCCATACTTCGTACAGAAACACTCCTTATACGAAAAGTACCTGCCTGAAGGAAAACTGCTCACTGCCAAAGTGCTTGGGTAGGTCCAATGTTTTTTAAAGGGGACTGTGAAATAGTAGAAAGAAGAGGATAGAGGAGGAAAGGATGGAAAGAGGGAGGATCAAAAACAGGAAGATTAGAAAGAAGTTCAGATTCTTGCAGTCATTGTAAATGGTCTGATTTTTTTCTTCTTCTGTCCTGCTACTCCTGGCAATGCACCACAGTGTAAATAGAAAAGAGAAACATATTGAGCTCTCTCTCCTGCCTGAGGACACTGGGATGCCAAGTGTCTTGCCTGAATCCCTAGGCTTACCCCAATATGGAGCAGAGGAAGAGAAAACAAAAGCAGATGATGAGGAAAAAAGAGAAGAGCCTAAGCTGAAGACAAAGAGGAAAAGAGGAAACTCTGAAAGTGGTCAGGTATGGGTGTGAATGCACAGGACATGCTGAAGGACATGGGTTCAAATACTGAAGGGACTGGGAAGATCCCAGTCTCAGGCCAGAATGATGAGGCTGAGAAATTATACAGACTAGGAAAAAAAAAAAAGAATAAATTGCATTGGAGATTACAAAGATCAAAAACTGTTCCTTAGGGTGGGAGCTAACTGAGATAACAGGCCAGTTGTGTTTCCCGTCCCTTCCGTCTTTGCAGCCTATGTAGGTGATTGTAGGTTTATTCTCCCTTCTCTGTTAGCTGAGAGAGTAGAGGGGATGCTGTGCCAGGGCATTACCCTCTCTCTGCTGCCAAGCTCTTTACTTTGGGATCAGAATTGCCTTTAAGATCCTCACTGTTGTTGCCCTCCACCATCCACTCATTTCTCCTTGTTGCAGGAGGCAAAGCCGAAGAAGAAGAAGATCTGCCCAGCAGATGAAAATGACAGTGGAATTGAGGTGTATTACCGTGAGGAGGATGAGGATGACCAGGAGGAAGAGGCAGCTAAAAAGAAATCTAAGGTGAGAAGTTTGGAGGAGAACCTGAGTCTGAAATGGCTTTCTAGCCCTATTGATATGTGTCAGTTTGACTTTAAGACAAACTTACTGCTGCAGGTAGGAGTGACACAAGCTAGTGTTGGTGTCATCTTGAAATGGCTTGAGGTGGATGGAATTTAAATTACAGCAAAGCTGGTCACGGAGTTAATGTTTTTGCTGATGGGCTGTTTGCAAGTACAAGAAGTCAATAGTACTGAACGGAGAGATGCCACAAGCAAAGAGCAGTTGTCTGATCTCAGTTTAAAAACTTAAAATTACAGCCCAGGGCATTTTCTGTGTTCCTCCATACAGGTAAAGAAGCCTGGTGAAGCTCCCAGACTGCAAGTTTCCATAGGCTTCACCTGGGATGAAGACAATGCAATGGATGTACCTGTGCTGGATCAGAAAGAAGAGAGCTCAGAGAGTGAGGAGGAGGAGGATATGCAGTCCAAGGTACTGTGTAATTGTGTTGTCTGCACAGGAGACTCCACACAGTGGCTGTAATGTGATGTGTTGGTATTTGCATGTCTGTCTGCCCTGTAGCAAAGCCTTTTAACCCAAGGAAACGTCTTTGACAGCTGACACAGAACTTGTTCAGCTAATCTGAACACTGACTTTAGTAGCAGGTACCTCTGAAGCAGAGGAGAAAAGTCTCAGTTTTAGCATGGCTGCATGAAAAAGTGGTTTTCTCATGTTGGCATGCTAAAAAAATAAGTATTTAGAGTGAAACAAATGTTTTCATGAACACAGAACTTTTTTTATGTCAGCCCTGTTATCTACTTTCTTGAGTGTTGTAAATGTATAGAAACCTGGAGATGAAAAACCTTTCAGGTTATAATTCTCTTATTTAGAAAAACACTGAAAAACAATCTTCTTTTATGCTATAACCTTTAGAGGGGTTTTCTAGTGAGAGCAATTCAGCAAAATCAAAAACAAGCTGCTCATGAACTCCTTTCGTGTTTGCCCTTCAGGATTTCGAAACCCTGTCCCTCAAAACTCACCTCTGTAAAGGCAATACATGGTTGATGCCTTATTGCTCAAGGTAACAAGGCAGAGAACTATGGCACTGTCAGTTTCAAATGTAGACCTGAGTCACCCTAGTGATCCAACAACATGCCCCAGTTGTACATGGGGAGAAATTGTGTTGTATTTTTACAGAGTGAAGGGGGGTAGTGGTGAATACTAGCCTGGAGGATAAAGGTGGAAGAATGAGCAGGAAGGGCAAAGTGTGGGTCCTGCAGTTGGGGTGCCAGACTGGCAAAGTATTTGGTCCCTCAATGTATTTTGTTAAAAAAAATAGATTTCATGTACTGCTGCTGTTCTTTGAGGTGTGAACTGTGTAAGAAGGGATACGGTGTGTGTATAATTTTTATCCTCTTTTAAATAGTTGGGCTCATCTCTTCCTGTGGAAATTGCTTTGTCTTTGATATACTTAGGTCCAGCTTTAGCTGGACCTGCCTATTTCCCCATGAAGTGCCTGCCCTTCCTGAGTCCTATTTTGCTCTTTCAGCTAAAGAAACAAACAAAGAAGGAGAAGGAGCTGGAGAAGCAGAAGAAGGAGAAGGAGCTTTGCAAAGTAGAGGCAGCTCTGATGGACCCAAGTCGGCAGCCCCAGTCTGCAGATGACTTTGACCGCTTGGTGCTGGGCAGTCCTAACAGCTCCATCCTCTGGCTGCAGTACATGGCTTTCCACCTCCAGGCTACAGAGATTGACAAGGCCAGAGCTGTGGCAGAGAGAGCACTTAAAACAATCAGTTTCAGGTAATAACGGAGCTCTGCTTTTCTTTGCCCAACAGAATAAATCATGACATGATAGTTGTGGTGGAAGAGCACTGGTAGTGTCCGTGTGTGTGAAGTGACAGAGTCTGTTTTAGTGAGCTCAGAAGGATTAAATGATAGCAACTGTCAGCTGGCCCTTTGAAGATCTGGCCTGAGTCACTGGCCCACAGTTGACCTGCTGCAGGTCATGAGCTCAGGAACTCCTGAAGGTGTCATTGAGTGCATAGACATTCTTCTGGGCAGTCACAAGTGTTTGGAAGAGCATAATGCTGTCAGTGATGTTGTCCTTAAATCAAAACATGAAACAAACGGTGAAACTCCTGTTGCTTCTGCCATAGGGCTGTACCTTAAATCATCTCAACTGCATGGTTAAGTATATTGTGCTTTCTTGACTCACTCTTCTGGTTTTTAATTACAAACAACAGTGATAAAAACCTGTAGTGTGAATCAACTGGTGTGCTTTATTCCAAAAGTGGTGTATAAGGGAGCAGTACGTCCTCTTTCTTGTCCTGAAGGCCTGGTACAAGTCAGTAAGTCTGTGTAGGGTAGTTTGCAAAAACCTGGTGAAGACTGGCAAAAGGCTAAATATTCTTGTTCACATCTGCTTTAAGGGAAGAACAGGAGAAGCTGAATGTCTGGGTAGCTCTGCTGAACTTGGAGAACATGTATGGTACTGAGGAGACACTGATGAAGGTCTTTGAGAGAGCAGTTCAATACAATGAACCTCTGAAAGTCTTCCAGCATCTGTGTGACATCTATGCCAATTCTGAGAAGTACAAGGTAAGACAGTGCAAGCAGGTCCCTCACATGTATCCCATTCAGTCATGCCAGTAAACTGCAAATGCTGGCTGTGTTAGCCTCCAGCTGTCAAATGTTAGGCCTGTCCTGTTCTTAAGTGGAATTAATGGTTATGACTGACAATGAGCAAGGATGCATTGATGCTTGCTTTTATGTCATAAGTGTTCAGAGATACCCAGCCTGAGAATAAGTCTTAAAGCTACAGGGCTTTGCTGTGAATGTGTGATCTAACCCCACTGCCCTTCCAGCAAGCAGAAGAACTGTACCAGACAATGCTGAAGCGTTTCCGTCAGGAGAAATCCGTGTGGCTGAAATACGCCTCTTTCCTCCTGAAGCAAGGCCAGACTGAGGCTACACACAGGCTTCTGGAGCGTGCTCTCAAGGCTCTGCCCACCAAAGAACGTAAGCTCTCTCTGCCCCAGCCCTAATGTGGACCTTTGTGTTGACAGAGGATGGACTGCTCTGATATCTCTGCCTGTGACAGCATTTATAAAAAGTGAAAAGTGCAGCCAGCTGACTCTCAGGGAAGGGGAGCTTTCAAGCTGGATGTCACTGCTAAATCCACCTGTAATAGAATTAGCTGTGATGCACAAAAGCAAAGCAACCAAAGCAAAGGCAGCTTTGAGTTTTACAGCCCTCTAGAAAAATTCTCTTGGTCTAAGCCCAGGTTTGTGAGGCTGCCTATGGGTGCTACATGATACGTTAGGGATATAAAAATAAACCTCTCCTTCAGAGAGGTGAAATGGGAAGTGAACTGTGACCCTTCTTTTTCCCACTTTGATCCCACCTTGGTCCAGAACCTCTTTACAACAGAGCTTTTTGTCTCTGGGTAAAGATGGTGCTGTTTCTGTGGCTGCCTCTGTTCTGTGTAATTCTCACCCATGTTTGTTCACGTGGAAGAGAATTGCTGTGATATCCTAATGTGTCATTACTTTTTCCAGATGTGGATGTCATTTCAAGGTTTGCACAGCTGGAGTTCCATTCTGGGGACACAGAACATGCCAAGGCCCTCTTTGAGAGCACCCTCAGCAGTTATCCCAAGCGCACAGACGTTTGGTCCATCTACATGGACATCATGATCAAGCATGGCAGCCAGAAGGAAATACGGTGAGTGTGGTGCAGCAGGCTGGGAAGGGGCAGAGCACACCTGAAAAAAGAGCAGAGGCACCCTGCAGTGGGAGGTTTTATAGGGCTTCCCATAGCAGAGCAAAAGGGTTTTTTTTTTTTTTGTGTGTGTGGATGTGCTTATCCTTGCTGGGACTGAGGAGACCCAAAGAGTTCCATAGGGCAGAGGGGAACTGATTTGATGACAGGAACTAGAGGCCTTGCACTCAGGTTCATCTGTCCCTGTGCAGGGATTGCCTTGTATCTGAAGGGTGAGATCAATCTTTAATAATCAATCTTTGTATCTTGTAACATAAAAATGGAAAAACTTTTTTTTTTCTGAGAGGCCAAAAGGAAGTAATTTTCACATCCACTTAATGAATGCAGGGTCCAGTGCAGTGTCTGGATCTTTGTTATAGTTAACCAGCAGCCTTAGAGTTCTGCAAGCAAGTAGAAGACTTTATTTTTAAGGTTTTGACCAGTTGTTAGGAATCTCTTTCTTCAAGCACCACCATTTTGCAGCAGTTTCCCCTGAATGTTTCACCTGACTTTCTGCTCTTCATTACAAGAGAGGGTACAGGGTCTGTATTGAGTGCTGTCACAAACACAGTTATTTGAATCACTTTGGTTTCTTGCAGGGACATCTTTGAGAGGGTCATACACCTGAGCTTGGCACCAAAGAAGATGAAATTCTTCTTCAAACGCTACCTGGATTATGAAAAGAAATTTGGTACAGCAGAAAGTGTCCTGGATGTAAAAAGAGCAGCACTTGAGTATGTGGAGACCAAGAGTTCCCTTGCTGACACCTAAGTGTGGTGGAAGTAAAAGCAGAGAGACTTGGCTTTCCATGCAGTGTGGGAACTGAGAGCTGTGGAGTTCTGCCGTGACTGTCCATGGACAGTGAGTTTCTGGAGAGTATTGGTCTGTGACCAAACCAACTTGGAAAGAACAATCAAATGAAAAGATTTGATAAATGTTTGCAGCTTTGTCCAGATGTTACAAATATTTCTGGTCTGTTCATGACATGTTTTTAAATATAGACTGTTTTATAATCAAAAGAAACATCAGCCATATCTGTTTTACTTTCCTGGGGAAAAAGTGCACTTAAGACATGCTACTTTTAAGTACAGCATCATCTTATAAATTGATTTCTCTCACTGTTAAGATGGCAGAGACGATTCTTGTCTGTTGTATGAATTTACACTTCAAAAGATTTATCTCAGGTGCCTTTGTGCTCTAGAAATTGGCAGAGCAACACTGGATTGTGGAATAGTTGAAGCTGGAAGGAACCTCTTGATGATAATCTTCAAGCTCCTGCTCAAAGCAGGGGTCAGCAAGACTTGGTTGCTCAGGTGCGCTCCCAGTTTGGTTTTGATTTCCCCAAGAATGGAGACTTCACAACCTCTCTGGGCAGCCATCTGTTGTAACAAATTGCTAGGGACTGATGACAGAAAAAATAGTGATTTTCAGTAGTCATTGTATCTTAAGAGAAATCACTGAAGTCAAAGAAAAAAGTGTTTTTTCTGTGCTGGAAAAAAGTCATCCCATGTAACCTTCTGCTTGGAAAAAGCCAGGTATTTTGAGTACTTTAAAAAGCTCTATCACTGATGTCAGTGCCTTATGGTCCATATCCTTACAATTACATATTCTTGTAACTTTCCACTGAGATGTGGATATGATCAGCCATGTTTTACAGGGGAAGAACTGGAGGAAAGGGGAAAAACAGGGTATGCAAACAGGTGTGGTTATCCAGTGTAGACACTAGCGAGTGGATGCCCAGCTTTGAAATACCAAACTTCAAGGGTCTTACTCATTGTAGGTATTCTAAACTCAAAACCAGAGTTCTGCAGGACCCAGCTCCTCTGCCTATGTGAATGCCCAGTGTTGGCCGGGCTGGATGATTCAGCATTTATTTCATTCCCATGTCCTTTGGGATCCAGAAATAAGTAATTTCATTTCTTGCCCCCCGGGGAGAGCAGGGTGCTGTACTCAGATTTTGCTTAATGGTCTTGTAGTGTAGGAGGTTGATTGCAACATCCAGTAGCAGCTGCTGCTTTTTTAAAAGAACACAGCTTCGATGATAGTGGCTCTTTCTTTTGGTTTAATTAGTTGCATAATAGAACATGTAAATAAGCATTGCAATAGAAACCAAGATCCCTCAGAGGTATTGTTTCTTCTTCACTACTGGAGCTATTACAGTCTCTGTAGTAGGCAGGAAAAGTGCAAGACCTGTGTGTAATTCTCTGTACTGGAGGAGCCTGGTTTGAACCCATCTTGCTGCTGGGAGCTGTGACCTGTGGGCTGCTCTGTGATGGGATTGTTGTCAGTCTTTGGAGGAAAAGCAGGGAGCGTGAGCCTGCAGCTTGTGTGATCCAGCATACCAGGAAGATAGGTGGCTCAATTTGCCTCTTGGCATTTCAGTGAGAAATCTAACCTGGCTGCTTGTGCATTGTAAAACCATGTGGGTTAATGTTCCTCACCTCAGCATTGTCACTGGGGCACAGGAACAGCAGGGCTGTTCCTGAGGGTGCTGATGGTGCCAGGAGAGGCAGAAGCCTAGGGCTGTCTCAGTAGTGACCACGCTCAGGGTGGCAGAGGAGAGGGGAAAAACCAAATCCCTGCAATAGCAAACAAATTGCTGAGTGCAGTGTCTTACTTCCACTCCTCACCAACAGCTGTCCACTCAAACATACCTCTCCAACAAACAGAGAAGCTGGACAAGCCCCTAGCCCATCACAGCACATGGAAAGAGAGTAGATTTCATGCAGGAGAGAAGGGATGTAAACAGAACAGGAGACGGTTTGTGCTCATGGTTTATTCTTAGGATAAAAATCCATTCTCAAGCAGTACGTGTCTTGCCCCTCTCCTTCAAAGGAGGGAAGGGGAAGAGAAGGAACCAGAGTGGAGGAGGTTCAAAGAAATAGCTAGGACTCTCAAGGAGGAAGGCAAGGGAAATAAAGGAAGTGAGAGGAACTCTGCTTTGTTTCAGCAAGTTACCTTGTGTCTGCTGGCTGTGTGGGGGTGGCGTGAGCATCTGCATGTTCGCACTCGAGGGCCAGCGAGAAGAAATGCAAATGAACTCCCTTTCATCTCAAGTTAAATGAAATTGCATTAACTTCCATCTGATTATTTCTGTGGATTAGTTGATGGTGAGGCTGGGAGCCAAGCCTTCCCACAAATGCAAAGCAAATCTGTGGAGAGGCTGAACAGGGATCCTGGGATGCCTCACCCATTCAGCGGTGTTCCAGCCTCTTTATGTGAGGGAATACCCTGCAGCTGTTTCTTGCAAGACACCATACTTGTCAAAAGCTTTCTAAATAATTTTCCTTTGCTGCAATTGTGTATCTTGATATACAAGATTTGTGCCACTCACTGCAAGAATAACTAAAAAGCCCTGTTACTAACTTGTAATGTGTGGTAATGCTTTAAAACATTCTAGGATGATCTGGATAGGAGAGGATCTGAATGTTTAATAGGAAGAAAAAATAAGTTCCCAGTCCTTGAGTTCAAAGAGAATGTTAAATTATGCCTTTTATGCCCCCCTGAAAAAAACTCAGGAGGCAATGGAAAATAACTCTCATTTAATAATTTATTTCAAATCTCCTTGTGTGTAAGCCCCTCTGAGTTCTGTAGGTTTGAGCTGTTTTTTGAACAACTTAAAGCTTTTTGGTAAATGGCACAGTGTAAAAGGAAGTTGCACCTATAACAAAACAGTTCAAGTAGGAAAAACAAAACTTCTCTGTTGTGCCAGCTCTTTGAACAGTGTTGGGTACACAGGGTTGACCCCTGGGAGAAAAGGGACTGTGCAATGCCAGAGGAGCAGCCATGAAGCCACAGTCACACGGTGTCATGGTGAGGGTAGTAATTTTACACCTTTCTGGTTTTGCTTTCCCAGAGTATGGCCAAGTCCATAAAAGAGACCTTCTGCTCCAGGGGCAAATAAAGGCAGTGGAAAGAGTTTTAGAAAATTCAGTGGTTGATGGGTAGGGAGAGGGCTGCTCCCCCATCCTGTTCCTGCTGTCCCTTGTTGCTCCAGGGCTGCAGTCCCAGTGCAGCAGATGGGTGAATGTCATGTGCTCTTTGGGCTGCCAGCTTTCTCATCCCCTTTCCCCCTGAGAAAGATGCTCCATTAACACAACTAACTACAGTTACGTGGTATATACACTGTATGTATGTTTATATATACATATATGTAAAGCTAATTCTGGTTGAGGCCTTCCTGCAGCTTGCAACCCAAAGGCCTCTCATCCGATGGTTGGATGAGAAATGCAGTGAGCTGCAGACAGTGCTGTGGCTCACTGTGGGTACTGATTCCTCTGTGTCTCCACCTCACTGCCTTGCCCCAAAGCTGTTCTGCTGATGGTGCCTCCTCTGGGTTTATAAACTCATGATGGTGACCATTTGGGCTCATTAGAGATTGTCAGGCACTTCAGTAAGAACAAAGCGAGTTTACCCAATTTTCAACTGGGTAATTACAGAGTGCCTTTCTGAATACCAGAAATATTGGTGATTCCTCCTGCTTTAGTCTCTCAGTTATTTGATGTGTGGCTATGTTACTGACCCATTCCTTCCCACATGCTATTGCATCCTCCTTGCCCCAGGAATTTACCCACTGCTTCTATCTTTTCCCTGCACTGTAAAGTCTGTGAAGTGCTCTGGGACCTGCCTGTGTAACAGGCATTGCACAAGTGTGTAAGAAGACATTAATGTCAATAAAACAAGTGGGATGGCTGGGGCTCACCCTGCTGTGGGGGAGACAAGTGGGACTTCAGGAGTCACAGTGAGAAATGTTGTGCCCATCTCTTGCTTGCCAAGGCTTCTGCTGGTGCATCAGGCAGCAGGCTGCACTGGCAGCCTGGAGGTAAGGGCTGCATCTGCTCTTTGCTCCTGTGTCTCTGGGAACAGCAGTGAGACTGTTGTGTCCAAGGGAGGGGTTCCCCAGCTCGTGGTATTGCTTATCAGTCTCTGCCTTGAGGCTGTTGATTCCTGTTTACCTGCTGAGAGAAGTAATCCTGCTGGGAGGAATGTTCCCAGTGCATCCCTCAGCTGAGCACTGATAGTGGAAGGCCTGCCAGGCAGTCTGGGTAAGCGCTGCTGATGCATATGTGTCTTAGGAAGCCAAAAATAGCAGTTCGTGGCCTTCTGGGGTTGGCCCGTTCCCTTCCACCCCTTTGGCCCATTTGTGGAGGCGGCTGTACAGGGGGAAGCCCTTGTTCTCCCGGTAGATGTAGACACCTGTGATGGCATTCCACTGTGGGCTCGGCTGGACGCCCTCCACCGGGAACTCCTGCACCAGCTCCTTCTCCTCCTTGTCCAGTGCCACAAAGCCAAAGAACTGTTTCACATTCTTGGCTGCCAGGATCCTGGAGTGGACCTCGGCCGTGCGTCGGAAGAGCTTGTCCTCGTTGGAGCGGTACTGGGCCCAGTAGGCCTCCTGCCGGTAGCTCAGCGGCGAGCAGCAGTGCTTCAGGCACTTGGTGAGGAAAATCAGGACCGCAACGATGCCGATGAGCAGCCAGCCGAAGAGCTGGGAGGGAAGAGAGAGGCTGCGTTAGGACACGGCAAGGTGGTCTTACCCACTCCCTGGGGCTTTCTCCCTGGTGTGCCTACCTGGGACTCGTATCTCAGCCTCCGTGTCACCTCATCCCTGAACTTGGTGAGGTTTGCTGGGACGTCTCTACAGGGGAACTTGGCCAGCACGTCGGCCCCATACTCAGCTGGAAACTTGTCCAGGGAGGATGGCTTGACAAACTCGCTGAGGGCACAGATGTAAGCTTCCCCACGCAGCAGCGAGAAGACCGACCAGGTGATGGGTGCCACGGATGCCCGGCCCATGATGGAGCCAAAGAGGAGGAAGGTGGCGGCAGCAGAGAAGTTCTTGGTGCCACGCTTGTGGCACTCGGCCACCAGGTTCCAGGTGTGGTTGTTCCAGATGACACCAATGAGGAAGAGGGCCAGGGCTGGGACACCGATGGCAGCCAGCCCATAGATGTAGTTGCGGGCAGGGGAGCAGGGGCAGTTGAAAGCAACGACTGAGAAGAGCTCCTCGCTCCCCACTGTGCCCAGGGCCACCAAGCCATTGAAGATCATCACGTCTTTGCTCTTGAAGAACAAGGAGAGGAAGCGGAAGTTCTCAGCGATGAGGGCGGCCATCTCGTCCGGGGGCTGAGAGGTGTGGAGGCCGTGCTGGCTCAGCCCCCAGCACCGAGGGACACTCCAATGGGGGATGAAATGCCCTGGTGCCAGCTGATGTGCAAGGAGCTGTTCCAGGAGCAAGACACCTCCACTGATGTCCCTTCCTCCCACCTGGTGTCCCAGCCTCTGGAGCTGGTTGCTGATACCAGGGATACTTCAAAAGGGGCTGAAAAGGAACTTCACCTAAGCAATATGTGAAACCTCAGCCATTTTAGTTTCCCACTAAGCCCTCCAAAAGCGTCACTGCAGCAAAGATGACAGGTGGGACATCTCTTTCTGTCCCTCTCGATTGCATGTTTGTCCTCTTTCCTTCTCTTTGGTTTTAGTCACCTCCTGCAGAGGCAATTATTGTCAGCATGACTGGCAAACTCTTGATGATCTCCCAAACCTGCAATGAAGGAAGACACCATGTTACTGACAAAACTGGACCAGGGTACTGACACTAGGATGTGTCCCCAGCCCTGACACTGACTCACATTAGCCCAGCCACACGTGGCACGTGGGTGCTGGCATTGTGCTGCTTTGAAGGTACTCTGTGCGGCTTTTGCCTCTGTCTTTAGAGCTGATGAGTTAATATTTAATGGACACAGGTATGTGAGGAAGGTAGCAAGGGGTGCTGTGAGACATCCCAGCAGATTTGGGAGCACAGAAATGTGGCATGGGAGGCCCAGGCAGGAGCAGCCTGTGCTGAGAAGGGTAAAGGGAAGCTTGGGGGTTGTTGCTAACAGCAAGAGAAGTTATTTTCTGGGAAAGCAGAACTTATCCTGCTGACCCAAGATACAAACACGAAACACTCACAGAGCCGGGACAGCAATTACGTGGGAGCTTTTGCTAGGATTAGGTGTGGCAGGATGATCTCCCACTCTGCAGCTGATTGACATAATTGTACTCCCTGTCCTGGCCTGCAGTCCCAGCTCAGCCTCTTAATTACTGCCCTGAGACTGAGCCCCTCAACCTGCAGCCTCTGTGTAAGAGATGCTCTTCAGTGCCCTGTGCCTGTGTTATACCCCACTGACAGGGCTGCAGGGCTGCAGGGCAAAGCATGTGTCCTGATTTTTTTTTAAGGGCAGGAAAATAACTGGGGAATGTATCCACACTCTCTGCAGCGATGTCCATTCCCCCATCCCATCTGCAGGCTGGATTGAACTAATTTCTTAGCTGACTTTCCATCAGTGCTGCATCCCCACAGGGTTTCTCCTCAGGAAGCCTCAAGCACCTTGCTAGCTCTGGGAGCCCTCACCCTGTGATGAAACCCGCTGGCCTCAGGGAACTGCTGTCACCAGGGCTTGCTGGAAACAGGAAGGACCTGGGTGCCCAACTAACCATCTGTGGCAGCTTGCACAGTGCTGGAAGTGCTGGCACCCATCTGGGGTTACCCTGAAGCCCTGGCCCACAGGGCTGCCCCAGTCTTCCCTGGGCCATCCCCAACTGCAGGGACAAGACTTCAGGGACAATCACGCAGAAGAGACAAAGAATTCCTTATGGTCTTTTGCACAAGGCTTGCTCATTGTGCTTTAAATCACTACTGTGCCTCAGTTCAGCTGCTGCCTCAACAAATCCTGGTTTACTCCCTTTCTCCATGGGGCAGGGGAGGGGAATGGGGGCAGAAATTTAGCCTCTGTTCTTTGCTGTGACTAACCCATGGCAATCCCTATAAAGTCACACTGTGATATCCCTGAGTTAAAACACAAACAGCCCTTAATGTCTTCCTGCAGCTTCCCAGTTTTCCATATGCAAAACTCCCTCCGCAAAGGAGACAGACCAGCCGAAAACTGCCATCACGTGATGGGGAGCCAGGCCTCCATCTCCATGCTTGGTAGAACTCCACGTTTGCAGCCAGATGCTAAAGCCACGAGCCTGTTCTAGTTCAAACATCTGTTGTTAGTTACCCACAAACAGCCCTGATAAACACAGACCTGTAACCTTCCTGACAGCCTGGTAAACAGCAAAGCAAAGATCTGAGGAGCTGACAAAGACAAGTATTGGCCATTTGGAGGAGGTTACCCTTTCTCTGCTAGGTAGTTATGGTCAGGGACAGAGGGCTGGGTAGAAGGGGAGGAAGAAGTTGTTTGCCATAAAGTTTTTAGGAGCCTCTGTTTCTTACCCCAAACTATATATAAAAGCAAGAAAAAATTAAGTCACTTACTTGAAAAAGTTGTTGAAACCAGTTCTGGAGCATTCTCAGCCCCTCCTGGGTTTTTCGCTCTGGTTCTGGTCGCAGGGGGGTTTCCAGCAGCACACAGGGCTGTGCAGGAGTTGGGATGCAGCCAAGGCTGCTCTAATGGCCGAAGTGGAAGCTTTTGAAAACAGCCGTAACAGTTTGCGAAAGCTTCCTTACTCAGTTTGAAACATGCCCTCCGCTGGCGGCTTTTGGGGAGAGGGAGGAGGTTGTTCTCAGGCCCAGAGCTTGGGTGGGGCAAAGAGCAGGCTCTTGGCTTCTGCTGTGTGCACGGCAAACGAAAAGCTGAGAGAATGAGTCACTGGAAAAAGCGCATCGTGCTTTCTCAGACTCATGGTGCAGATGTGCAATGGCTGGCCGGGATGGCCGGGAGTTTGCCTGGAGAACGACAGCGATGAGGAGCCTTGCAGGGGTGCGGAGGGGAAATGGTGGATCCCCCCAGCCTGGGGCTTGGGTGCAGCCCCCATGGTCCCCGGGGGATGGAGTCATGCTGGTGGGAGCCACCCTGAGCAGGCAGGGACGGCGCGGGAGAAGCCCATGGTCCCATGAGAAGGGGCAGAAACTTCTGCTTTAGCACATGGGAGCCGGCTGAGGCAGCGGGAAGGCGCTCGCCCGCCTGGGTTTTCGGGGCGTCACAAGGACTGTGGGGTGCCGGGTTCCGCTTCCCCCCAGCCGGGACCGAGCAGCAGAAGCTGGGGGTGAGCAGGGCCGGGGGCCACGTGTGCAGGGCTGGGCACTGCCTGATTTTTGGCGAGTGCGGTGCATTCCTGCCGGGCTCAACTTTTCCGCTCGCTGCTTCCTCTGCTTGAGCGATGCCTGCGAGGCAGCCGAGAGTGCCTCACTTTCTCTTTGCTCCCTCCCCTCCGCCATCTGTTCCTCAGCTCCAACCCGTGCCCAGCCTGTTGCAGAGACCGGAGACCCTCATCCTCCTTCCCCACCCTCCTTGCCGTCTTGTCTCCGTGGTTAAACTCAGCCCTCCCTAGAGAATGTCTTCAGCACAGGCAAATAAATCTTCAGCAACACCCACGTTCCCCTCCGCCCCGAGCAAACCAAGGCTCAGCCCAGCGCTGGCAGTTCAGCCGATGGGATTTTTGGACCGTCTTCCTTCCTTCCCCCAGATCTGGGGTCCCCGGGCGGGTTTTTGCAGCTCCCAGTTGTCTGGGTGCGGTGCATCCCTCGGCACTCCCACACCCCCGGTGCTTGCCTGGGGCTGGCTCCCCTGCCGGCTTGGGGACCCTGGGGCTTGCTCCACGCTCAGGGCGCTGCCACAAACCGGGATCAGCACCGGGATCAGCACCGGGACCATAGCCCGGCTGAAATCCCAGGGGCTGTGTCGGCTCCCCTGGGGAGGGCTCTCCTCCCAAAGGCAATGAGCAATGTCCCCAAATTCCAGCACGGAGACGAGAACCTACCTGCTCTATGAGGACTCTGCAACTGCTGAATTTGCTGCATGGGGGCAAAGCTCTAATCCTAAAAATCTTAATTAAAAGTCCAAAAGCTTCTCATTGCAAATGCATATAGTTATTTTGATACCTTAATGGCTATGCCATGGAGCCTGCCATCCCTTCGTGCTGCTCACCATTGTGGGACTCTGAGCATGCCTTTCTCAGTGAGCCACGAACTGCACCAAACTGCAAATAATAGGAGTGGAAACCACCTTTATCTTTTCATCTCCTGTGCTTTGTAAATCAGGTTTTGTGCCTATTAATTTCTGGGCAGGTGCGTTAATTAAAGTTTGGGTGTGAAGATTAATGACAAAACCATGTCACGCTCCTTTCTCCTGGCAGTTGGCCAGATTCAGCCCTTGACTATGGGCGTGCTAAGATGCTCTCACAGCAGCCAGGAGAATTTCCTCATCATTTTGGTCCTTTGTTCTCTTCTTCCCAAAGCCTCTGTGGAGTTACACACTGATAATTAAGGTTTATGCAAATAACAGTCACCTCAGTTACTGGCAGGCCATAATAAGTTGTTTGAACAAGAACACTGCAGCAGAAATTTCAAGGGGATGAACATCTCGGATGGAAGGTGACAGGGCTAAAACTCATCCCTCAAAAGGGGTTTGCCTTCTGCATATTTGTAATAAAATCAGGGCTGCGATTTCCATGGTCACCTCAAGGGCCTGCATCCTGTCATCCTCAATTTCTATGGAAGTGAGCAGCCACCTTGCATTGTGTAGCGTTGGCAGTGGCTTCCTGGCTTCTGCTCCGAGGGCCAGGGCTGGCTGCATTGGCAAAACACTTCAACTCACACAGCCTCAGCACCTCGGGCTTGGCCTGGGGGCTCTCCCAGTCCTTTTCATTGCATCCAAGTAAAGAAACACCAACAGCTTTTGTAAATAGCTTTTATAAATCCTGGTGTCTGAGCACAGAGCTTGAATGGTAAGCCTGAATTATTTATTTTGCTCCTTAAACAAACACCCAAGTGGGTTTTTAACAACAGTCTTTGTGTCAGGGAGAGATACAGGAAAAATTGTAAGAACAAATCATCCTGAGGCAGATTTGTGGCAAGGTGTTGGCCTGGCCCTCTCTCCACTCCCTGCTGCTGAATGCTTGCTGCTGTCCTTGTCTGGACACTTCCCTCAAGGAGCATCTCTGTGGAATCCTCATTTAATAGTGCCTGTAACACCAACCATGCTGTTTCTGTCACATGTAGTGTGATATGGGATGCCTCTCCACTAGCTCATCGCTTCGGTCAAATTTATTTAAAGCTTTTCTTGGCTTGGGAGCTGCGTGTCTGTGGGGATGGGATCACATCAGCATCACTGAGCCCGTTGGGTGCCCATTCCCCAGCAGCTGCTGTGGCACCAGCCCTTGCCTGTGCCCTGGCTTCTTCTGCCCTCTCTGCTGCCCATCTCACAAAAACGTGATTCTGCCTCTGCACAGCCCCACAGCCCCTCACACCCAGCTGTAGTAGGCAGCTGTCTCTCTTCGGGGTGTGGAGGGGTGCGTGGGGGGCTGCCCTTCTCCTGCCCAGCCATTTCCAGTGGGGAGGGCAGGTGGGTGGAGGTGCAGTGGGGGCTTGCATCTGTGCCAGGTTTTCAGGGCCATGTTCATGGTGCCCTGGTCAGTGATGCCCAAGAGCTTCTCAGCAGCTTCCCCTGCATCTGCAGAGGCTTTCCTGGGCAGGTGGCAGCGAGCAGCCACCAGGTCCGTGCTCATGCCCTCAAAGAACTGCTGGATGCAGACCTTGGCAAAGCTCCGGGCGTGCTCCGCACACGTCTCATCAAACAGCTTGCGCTCGATGTCGATGTAGTGGGACCAGTACCTGCTCTTCAGGAAGGCAGCCTGGCTGAAGCAAGGCCGAAGTGATCTGACCAAGAAAGCCAGCGTGGTCATCAGCAGCACAAAGCACCAGCCCAGAGCCTGCAGGGATGAAGGGGAACCAGAGCTGTCACAGGCAGGCAGAGCACATGCCCAGCAGAACCAGCCAGCAGAACCCCCCTGGTTTGCAAACAAGTCTGGCTCCACTTTGGGCTGTTTGACATTTGTCTGTGTTTACACTGCTGAACTTTACAAGGAGGGCTCTACGAACCATGGCAGTGTATTTGGACTGGAATTTTGTTCAATGCATCCACATTGGCAGCACCTCTTGTTTCTTGCCTTGTAGAGCATCAGCAGGCAATGACCATAAATAACACCAGGGCAGAATTCTGTGCCCAGCCCTTGGTCTTGCCTCCGATACGACGGTGCCTCACCTGGGTCTAGAATAGTCTGTGTCCTCTGACTTGCAGTATCATTCCAGATACTCCCTGGGTTTATGCAGCTGTCTAACTCTTTCTCCAAGCTGTTGAACTTAGTAACATCTATTGTGAGTGAGCAGCAGTGAAAGCTCCCCTGTTAATGGGGTCTGACAGGAAGGGTGAGATGAGGGCAGAGACAGGACCAGTCTATCTTGTTCACCATCAGTCTTAGCTCAGGCTGCCTCCAGGCTGTACTGGCAGAGCTCATGATGTTCAACCCTCCTGGAAATGCAGCCCCCTAAAAGAGCACCTGGGGGGAGAGGTTCTGTGTGGGACCTCTTGTTTTTCAGCTCCCATTGAAAAGCCAGGTCTACCCAGGAAAATCTGCTTTGTGTCTTTGGAGAAGTCCCTGTGGCTCCATTTCTCTTAAAGGAGATGTTAATTCCTGTCTGCCCTAAGGACGTCAGGCAGAAGAGCTGCTTATAAACAGGAGTACATGAGTGACAGCTGTTTCAGACCATCCTGTCTCCAGCACGGCCAGGAGCAGAGGGTTTGAGAGGAATTAAGCACAGGACAAGTGGTTAGTGGCACATCTTCATTTTTGGTTCCCTGGGATGGTTAATAAGCACACACTGGTTGTTCCCATGCAGCAGCAGAGACAAATGGCATAGATGGTTATCAGCCCGTTGCTTGCACGTGTTGTAATAAGAAGCAAGAGCAACTCATGGGTTATTGAGATCCATGAGATCCATCTCAGCCCCTTCTGAACTTGCTCTGAATAAATCATGCATATAGTTTGGCTGTCACTGCTCTGCAGCCCTGGGCTGCCCAGGCAAGAGAGTGGGCCAATTATTAGGATGACCTTCAGCTACAATCTCTGCACCACACTGGAGGCAAAACTCCACAGAGCTGAGTCTGAACACCTTGTACCCCTGCAAAACCACCAGTCTCTCCTGCTGCATCTTGATTTCAACAAGGGGATTCTATCGAGGGAAGAGCTAAGGCTGGCAGTGCCTAACCCCAAGCCATCAGTTAGAGCACAGCCATGGTGTCCCTTACCTGTGAGATGCAGCGCAGGTACCTGACAGCCACTTCGTTGGCAATGAGCTGCTGCCCATTGTAGATCTCCTTGCAGGGGATTCGGGCGAGGACCCGCTGTATCTCCCCATGGGAGAGGCGGGGGTGGCTGGCATTGCCCAGGCTGTCCACGGGCACCGAGGTGCAGAAGGCACAGGTGATGCACTTGCCATCCAGCAGTGTCACCGACACCCAGACGGCGGGGGCGATCATGGCCCGCTGTGCCATGGAGCAGAACATGTAGCGCAGGACGGCCGGGTCCTTCCCCCGCTGGCCCTGCGGCCGCCTCCACTCCTCTGCCAGCATGGAGATGTTGTTGTTCAGCACAAAACCCAGCAGGAACAAGATGAAGGGAGGCACCAGGAGGATGCCCAGCCCATAGACCAGGTTGTAGTGTGGCAGGCAGGGGCAGTTAAAGTCAAAGGCTGAGTACATCTGGGTGCTGGCAAGGGCCATGATCCCACAGATGCCATTCATGAAGGACTCCTGGTTGGACTGGAAGAACTGGAAGATCATCCGAAACTTGTCCATCTTCTCTTGATTCCTTCCCCCACCAGGGTCCAAGCTGTGGCCTTAGTTTATTTTATTCTTTCAGATTTCCTCTTCAAAGATGGCATTACCAAGTTTCTGTGCAGTTCACTGTTTCATTAATGAACTCTTACAGCCCCACTATTTAAAGCAGAAAATGAAAGTATTTTTTTCCACTGATTTTGCTGCTTACAAAAGCTTAGAGTTTGCTTCTTCTTGCTCTTCTTTGGATCTGGGACCTGGGTTGTTTCTGGTTTGCAGAACCTGATTTCATTCTCCACATCCTCCCCATTTCAGCAGTCTCCCAGCCACCAGTCCCCTTTGCTGGAGGGTGCAGGTGTTACCATGGCTGTGTCCTTGCCAGAGCACTCTGTGCCCTGGGCAGAGTTGGCTGATTGGCCTCTGTGAACCTGTTTGCAAATGCAGGGGGTGGGTGCTCCTCCCAGGCCTGAATGAGACACCCCACCTCTGCAGTGTTGGCACATATGGAAAAACTGGATTCCAGAGCTTCCCCCTTCCCTCTGTGTGTCTGCCGTGCTTCAGCAGCACCTAAGGCAAGCACCTTGCAGGTCTGACAGTCCCTACTTCTGTACCTGCTTCACTGGGAAATACCTCTTCTTTTTTACTCTGCAGAGGGAAGGGAAAAGAAAAGGAAAAGCAGAGGAAGGAGAGGTAACACTTAGGCTGGGCTTGGCTTCTACAGCACAAATCTAAAAGAAGTGGATGGTGTTGTTGGTGTTCTCCTGCATCTCAGTCCCCACTTCACAAAGCAGCCTGGGTGCACTCGGTTGCTCCCTCTAGCTGACCAGAAGATGGGAGATTGCTGGGTCTACAAGTGGCTGTAAAACAGATGGTGGCAAGTGTTCAGTCACTCCTGTCCAGGCACCACCTGAGCTGTTGATGTGAAAAATCAAGATACGTCTGGCAGGGCACCAGTGTGACTGCAGTGGTGGCTGTAGGACATGTCACCAAGGGAAGCTGTGCATAGGTAGGTGGCACACAGAAGACACAGGAGAGGTGCTTTCCCCCAAGGTTTAGCAGTGTGTCAGTGCAGAGGTAGGAAGCCAGGCCAGGTGTTTGACCATTAGTCAGCATTGCAGGTTCTGAGTCTGCCCCGCACCAGCCCTGGGGCACAGCTGGTAATACTGAGTTCACCCTGAGATGCCACCACAGAGGTGAGAACAGAACTCTTGGGTAATACCTGAGCATTCTTAGCTCTGCCTGCTGTGGAGAGGTTAATTGCATGATCTCATCAAACAGGAAGAGATTTTGCTGCATGAATACAGATGAAGCCTATTGTGTTGCTAGCTAAGAGCTCAGACTAGCTTCTCTATTCACCTGGCAAGTGGCTTTTTGAAGGGCAGTTCTCATCAAAGCCTGTGTGAATCAACCCTGTAAAAAGCAGGGAGCTTTTTGATCTCCAGGAAAACCCTGCCTTTTATTAAACATGAATGAAGGGCCTGAGCCTGCTTGGCATACAGCACTACAATTCTCACTGAAGCCAACAATAGGTCAGTGGGAATCAAAACAGTGCTCATAGAAGACAATGCCTGAATCTTTCTTTCCATGTTGGATTGTTAAGGAGGACTTTGTTTTCATGGGTTTCCCAACAGAAGGTTCATTCTAACTGACTTGCAAGGGAAGGCAGAGCTGATGCTTCCTCCCATAATCCCAATTTGTGTTGTGGAAACCATATTCTGGAAGAGATGGTTCATGCCCAAGTCCCTGCCAGGACCTGGTCCTGCACCTGCACACCAAGACACACTGCAAGCTGTGGAGTCGAGGAGGGCCTTGCATGTCCCAGTCAATGTAGGATAGAAAAAGAAGGGATGTGAAAGCAGTAAAAATTCCTATCAGGAGAGCTTGGGAAGTGACTGGGGAAGTTGTCTTTGAGGTCAGCCCTTCTGTTTCACAGGCTCTTGGCAGGGGAGGATCCCTGAGGATGTTGGGCATATCTGCAGGTCAGGCATCACAGCAGCCCCGGGAGACAGAGAGCTGCTGAAGTTTGTGAAAGACCCTCTCTACCCAACTTCCACAGGAGGGTGCACACTCCTTGTAGAGCTGGTGGGAAGAGACCTCTGGAGATTTTTTGGTCCACCCACCACTCCCTGCACAAAGAATTTTCAGGGTCACATCTAATCAGAATGTGAATAATTCCATAGATGGAGGTGTATTAGACTTTCTGGGCAAGCTTTTCCATCACCCTCAAAATCAATGTTTTCTTCTGTTTAAATGGAATTTCCTGCGTTTTGGGTTTATTGCCTCTTGTCCTGTCATGGGATGCCAGACACCACTTTCCTCAATGAAGAAGAGTTCTTGGGCTTCAGAAGGAAACACAGCAGGGGACTCAGGGAGGCTGGAAGGAATGAACACCCACGGCCCCAGCCAACTGGAGCTACTCCGTGACCAGACCAGCGTCTCCCAGCAGCACGTGAACCTTTGTAGATCTTCCAAATCTATGGCAGCACCCTTAAACCCTCCTGTTTTCTCCCTCCTGGTACAAATAAAAAATCTGTTCCTCTTCCCCTTTTTTGCATTTCGTATTTTGTGGCCACACTGGGATGACTTAAAACCTGAGAACATGGAAAGCAGCATGCAAATGGAGCTGCAGACCTCTGCTCTGAGTGTGTTAGGAAAATACCCAATTTGACTAGTATGGAATAGTGAATCCAAACTGAGCCACAGCCTCAGGTTTGTGATGTCATGTTTGATAAAAGTAAACCGGAGACAATTCAAAGTGCAATGCTCATTTCAAATAAGAGCTCAGAAGCTCCCTGGATCTAAAGAGCTCCTGGGGAGAAGACCACTGTGTTTTTCCCTACCAGCATGGGCCACAGCTGGCTCTGTGCACTCTCCTAACACATCCAAGGGAGCTCAGGGATTCATCCAGATCTTATTTTGCTATGCAAATAAGAAAATCTCTGCAGCCCATCCCTCTGGGTGCAGCTCCTGACTGGGCCTCAGTGGGCAAAGGGGTGCAGCTGCCCATGGATGGGCTATGGAGTTATTTGGCCTCCCAATATTTTACCCAGTACCTCCTCCTTCTCTAGCCTGTGCATACAAACATCCTGGGGAGGAGGTGACTCACCTGCCAGCAGCTTGACAAGTCAGTTTGGGGGATAAATATGCATTTTCATTTTGATCCCTCATTTTGGGTTTAGTCCCAATGTGGTGGCAGGTTTCTCTGCCCCTATTCCACCCTCTTTCCACCTGGAAGCTCTGCTTGCCCCACCTATTCATGCATGCCCAAGGAGACATTTCTTCTTCACCCCCACCTCCTCCCAGACCCTCCACGTTGCACCTCTCCCTCCAAGGGACAAAGTGGGCATCAGTATGAGGTTCAGCCTGGAGGAATAGATGGGTCTATTCTGGGTTAGTTTGCAGTAAAGACTTTAATGCATCCAAGCAGCAACACTGGACAGCAGTAGCAGTCAAAATGGCACCATATACCATTTGGGGCTGGAAAAGGCAGGTGAGAAAGTAATTACCATTAAAAACTCAGAGATAAGGTTACATTCAAAAGTTTTGAAATTATGGATGGAAATGCCCAAATAGGTGTTGCTAGGCATGATGATCCTCTGGATAGGTCAGTTTGTACTCAAATCTAGCAGGGGAGTGTTTAAAATCTATGTTCAAACTTCTCAGGCAGAGTCAGTGTCCTTTTCATGGCTTAGCACCAGAGCTTACAGCAGCTACCTAAACTTCAGCACAGCCCCGTGGCTGAGTTAAACAAAGCCTCCATCTCCTTTTCCTTCTGCAAATCTAACCCAATCCAATCCTTGTGCAGAGGTGTCTTCAGTTAAAGTCATGCTGCTCCATGAATTTCAGTGTGCTGCCATATTTAATTTTTAAAATGCATGGAAGTATTGACAGGTTGTTAGAGAGAGGCAGAACAGTTTGGCAGCTGGGCTGAGGGCAGCCAGAGCTCTTAGCAGATGGGAAGATGTAGGAGGTGGTTTTGCCTTTTTGAGTAAATACGTTGGTGTGGTACCAAGAGACTTGCCAATTAAATAATTTCTGTGTCAGCTCTGATAACCCTTTGAACCAGGTTCCACTGGAATGGGCAGGAGCTCCTCACACCTCTGGGTGTGTATGGTTTGTGCATGCAGCCAGATGTTGCTGCCATGGTTAAATCCTTCCTCAAGCCAGAACATTTTTATCACAGCTGCAAGAAGCTGCAAACTCTTTGCTATGAAAAAAGTGCCCCACAGAGCACTTTGGGGGTTTTTCTGGGCATGCCCTGGAGTGGAGCCTTTGGGGTTGGAGTTTTGGAGGAAGGTGTGAGCACCCCTGTCATCTGCCCACTGGTCTTTTCTTCATGCTGAGGTTTGGCAATGCTCCTGCTGTATCTGCAGGACAAAGCCCCCTTTACACATTGGTGTGCTGGGGGAATTTGGAATGGGTGCTGGGGCTATCTGCCCAGGGCAGAGGGGATCTCTCTCACACCAGGGGATGCCTCTGGTGTGCCTGGCTGACATCCAGGGGAGGTTTCTCGTAGTACCACGTTTTCAGAAGTTTGTTCACCTGGTCTTGATCTGTGATGCCCTGGAGGAGATCTTCGTCTCCTTCAGCCCCCTCTCCCTCCCTAGGCAAGCTGAAGCTGTGCAGTTTGATCTCTTGCCTCATGCTTTCAAAGAAGTGGAGGATGCATTTGTGAGCAAAGAGCCGGCTGTGCTCACAGCAGGTTTCCTCAAAAATCTTTTGCTCGATGTCGATGTAGTTGCTCCAGTGACGTGCCTGCAGGAGGGTGGCCTGGTTGAAGCAAGGTCTGAGCCAGCGGGCAAGGAAAGCTGCTAGGATAAGGATCAACAAAATGCCCCAGCCAAGTGCCTGTATGGTAAGAAAGAAGCAGTGACACAGGAGAAAGACAGACAGCAGGACAGGCATGAGCTCTTTGCCTGTATCAGTGAGACAGGGAGTTTGTGTGGCTGGAGGGGAAATGTGGAATATCTGGACTCCTGTCTTTGATCTGTCTCTGTAGTCCAGCACCCCACACTGCACTCAGAGGGTTGGTGTAATCTCCTCCCAGAGAATATAGGATATTTATCTGTGCATGAACCATTCAGTAAGGATAACTGATTGCAAAGTTAGCCTGGAGCAGACAAGCATTTGCTTTGAGCATAGGAGTGCCCCAGGGTAGAGGGATTTCAGTGCTGTCCTTTGGCATTTCCTTATCTCCAGCGATCTTCATCTGCCACCTACACTAACTCCAGGGCCCAGGAGTTCCCACAACCGAATGAAGGCAGCCCAGACTATGGGCAGCTCCCTTTGATAAGAAGGAAGGGCTTGTTTTCAATGACCTTCCACCAGTGCCCATGCCTGACCTGGCACTCCTATACCAAGAGCAGAGGCCAATCAGGGCTCCACTCTCCACTGTGCCCTGTTCTATTGTTCCTAAGCAAACTGTTTTCATCTGTCTAAGCATGCACTGTCCTTAAAACAGTGGGTCCTGTCTGCAGGGTTAGCAGCTAGAAAGATCTTTTGACAGAGCAGGGCTTTAGCAGACATCTGTATTCTACACGATGCCTTTTATTATCTGGGTTTAGAAGCTGCTGGTTCTGTTATTAAACCATTCATCATTTCTTTCCTTTTCCCTACCTGACTCGAGATTATCACTGAGAACAGCAACATTTGGAGGCAAAAAAAAGCACAGAGCAGCCTTGCTCCCAGCCTGACCACAATGAAGTGATGACAAATCAAAGAAGAGCAGGAGCAGATGCCACATGCCTGACATGAGAGGCTGTGCCAGCAGTGACCCACCTGTGACCAGCAGCGCAGGTACCTGGACACTGCCTTGCGGGCCGTGCTGTTCCTCACGAGCTCATCGTCCTTGCAGGGCACCTTGGCCAGCAGCTGCTGCACCTGTGCTGTGCTCACATTGGCAAAGCCCACAAACTTCTCGGGGTCCATGGAGCCGCTGAAAGCACAGATCAGGCATTTGCCATCCAGGAGGGTGACTATGATCCAGACAACAGGGGCAACCATGGCTCGCTGCATGATGGAGGAGCACATGTACCTGGAGCAGCAGAGAGAGAGGTGAGTGGGTAAATGCTGGGAGCTTTCTCCTCATCCAGAGCCCTGGGGGATGCAGGCTGTCCTCTGCCAAGGAGTCTTTCCAGACCCAGGGAACTGACTCCCAGGGCTGTCCTCGGCATTCCTCCAGCTGATGCTTCTGCTCTGGGATGTCTTTGTTGGTTCTGCCTCTCAGTGAAACCTGCACCAGCACATGGCAGTGCTCTGAGTGCTGCCTGCACTCAGTCAGTGCATAGTCCCCTCATTATGTGCTTGCCTTGACTGTACCCTTATGTCTCCCATGCACAGATCTTTGTCTCCCTTGCCTTCCACATTCACGCTTCCTTTTCCCATCAGTTTCAATCTGGAAAATCCCTTTTTTTCTGCAGCCTTTCTTGCCCCTCTCTGAGCCAACCTGGGCACTGCATAAAACTTTGCATGTAACAGATGGAATATGATTCTCCTCTCCCTTCCACCAGTAGAAATTAGTAAAAACTCAGGCGAAGGGAGGAAGATCATGAGGCTTTTGATAAAGAATGACCGTGATGAAAATGCCACACCTTCTGCATATTTAAAAGGAAATGCCTCATCTTTTTGCACATGGCAGCCCCAGGAGACACCCTGTGAGTGCATGACAGGGCAGCAGCAATGCAGTTTCCTAGGGTGGCAGCATAAGCCCAGGTGTTGAGGCACTCCTACTCTCCTTTGCTGAGATGGAATGAGACTGCCTTCATTTCTGCTGGATGTAAATGCATTTCCCATGTCCCTGCCCCTCCAGGGTCATGGGGAAAGGTCTCGGGAGATGAGCTTACAAGAAAATTAATCTGCCAGGAGGATCAAAGCTATGGAGAAAGACAGCTAAACAGGAGATGAGAAGAGGGATGCCATTGCCACTGCAAACCCCACCTGATGACAGCCAGGTCCTTCTTCCTGCGCCCCTGCGGTCGCCGCCACTCCTCCAGCATCACCAGGGACTGTCTGTTGAGGATGAGGCCGCACAGAAAGAGGATGACAGGGGGTACAAACATGATCCCCAAGCCATATACCATGTTGTACTGGGGCAGGCAGGGGCAGCTGAAGTCAAAGCTGGAGTACATCTTTACACTCGCCAGGGCCAGCAGTCCACAGATCCCGTTCATTACAGACTCTGAGTTGGATTGGAAGTACTGGAAGATCATCCGGAAACGGTCCATGGTGTTCTTCTGGCCAGGGGTGCTCCTCCTGGGAAATCCCTGGGCTGCCCAGAGTGGCCTGTCTCCCTTTGTCCCTCTTGCTGCTGCCACGGGGCAGGGGACGCAGCTCAGCCCCCGCTCAGCAGGAGGATGAGGATGGAAAAGAGCTGCTGTGGCAGGGGGATCTCCCTGTGCTGGGGCTTCTCCTCTGGCACATGGCTCTCACAGGTCTGTCTCTCACCCAAGCGCTTGTCTTCCAGGACAGTTGGTAGCTTTTCTAGGTGAGCTGATGTATGCAGCCTCCAGCACCTTGTTTTTCATTTTCAGGGCTGTCCCACATGCCAACCAGTGACAGCCTCCAGCAGGGCCTGGTCCCTCCCTCCAGGGGATGGTAACTCTCTATGGAGAGCCATTGGTGGATGCTGCGAGCTGCTCTCCCTGCTGATGGAAGCCTGTTGCGTGATTCACTGCCCAAGACAAACCAGGTAAGTCCAATGAGCTCGTCTGTGTTTCTGCTGCTGCCCCACTCCTCTTTGCATGTCCCCAGCCCTGTATGGGCAGGGGGGAAGGCAGGGAGCACACACCTGGCACTGAGTGCACTGCATGGCTGCAAGCTCAGATTTCCCTATGAAAATGGGCTGAAAGGACCAAACCTCTAGTCAAGAGGATGTGAGAATCCATAGCTTTCAAAGCCTGGAATGGCACCTGGGGGCAAAGGCTGCTCTTGGCTATGCATCTTGTAAATACTGTGATATTTGTACCATACTGTAACCATGCCTGAGGCTCTTGCACTGGGGCACTTGCTCCCCATCAGAGGGCATGATGCAATCAGAGCAGGTGGTTCTTTTGTCCCATGGGACTGGGTTATCATCTTCATCATCTTTTTGTCTCAAAAGTTCATTTTACAGATAAATACAACTCATTGCTACTCAAGGAAGTTCTGGGCTTTTTTCCCTGACCCATTCAACATAATTTTCCCCTCCGCAGCTTTCTTCTGGAAACACTTTCAGATTTCTTCTCAGCTCAGGTTTTCAAATGCATTCAGGAAAGGGGGAGGGGAAAAGGGTGTTACTTTTAACTATTTTGTTAAAAAAGAGAGGAATTATCTTCATCGAAGTACAGTCAGCACTGGGGTTTCTGCCTGTGCTGGCTCCTACTGCAGTGCTGGTTGCCTTGATGGGATCATGTTGAAAGGGATCAGCAGGGAGGAGGTACCTGTAGCTGCTCACAGGCACATACAGATGAATCCCAGATGAATGGCATCTCCTCCAGCCTGAACAGCAACTCACACTGTTACTTTAATGAAATACATTTGCTCCAACCATAATATTTGTGTTCTCCTTTACCTGTGAGTGAATTGCCTGTTAATGTTCATCCATCAGCAATAAAAACCCCTGGCTAATCAGCTCAAGTTTCCATTTTGCCATTATAGGACATCAGGACCCCTCCACATTGCTGTTATAGGGCATCATGACCCCTGGCTGAACTCCACAGTTGATTTTTAGCCAGGGTGCAGCCGGTCTTGGTTCTCGACTGCTTCAATACTCACTGGGTTTCTCATTTAATGGCTTACATTTATGAGCTGACTCGGCTTCAGAAAGTGTTGTGCACTCTCTGTAGAACAATTACTTTAGAAAAATCATTTTGCCTTTCCAGCTCTCCTGGGCAAAAACATAGTAAAGGCTAAACAGCTCAGGGAAATAAGACATAAAAAGAGTAAGAAACATCCTCTGGACAGGACAAACCAGGGAACTTTACTTCTCTCAAGTGCAATCTCCTGACCTGGATGTCAGAAGGCTGTAAAGGATACCTCAGGGTAATCTCTGTGCTCTGCTGTGATTGGGATCTCACCAGTGATCCAGAGCTGAGACATGGAGTTGTTGGACTGTAGAAGAAAGGGAATATTCCTTTACTTGCAGTGAAAGACATTCAGAGCTTCCTGGGGAAAGAGAGAAAGGCCTGTTGAGGTAAGTAAATTGCTAGACATGGACAAGGGTTCAAAGTGGTTCCCAAAACTTATCACATTTGATTACTCAGTTCTTAGGGTGAAATGAAGAGGAAAAAAGGATTAAAATAATCTGTCTCCTCTCCTGCAGCAAGTGGGCCTGCCTCATATCCCCAGCAGTGGTCTCCCTGCTGAGCCTGCAGTGAGGATGCAGCTCTCCAGGGCACCATCCTCAGAGGAAGGCTGCTGTCCTTGATAGCAAATCTCCAAAACCATGCTGGAAGCTTTTGTTTCTCAGTGCATCTTTTGGAGGGCCATGTTAAACAACCCTTTTCTTTTGCCTCAGCATTGCAGAACACAGTGCAAAGGAGGGGGCCTCCTTTCCTTGCCCCTTTATGGGAGTAAAATACCAGCTGTAGGCTTTTTGCCTCAGATGATGGAGAGGGTGGTGGGTACAGGTGTGAGAAGTCCCTCTTGCTTTGGGGACGAGGATGATTTCATCACTAAAATTTGAATGAGTCAATTAAAATTGGATAAATTCGGCAGAAAAGTGTGGTTGGTTTTGTTCCTGAGCCTGTGATGTTGGAGCAGCACTGATGCTGTGTATCTGTGGCTTCTGGGGGTGTGCATGCCCAGAGCAAGTCCTTAGCCATGTGTTTTGTTGGGGAGCAGAGGCCAGCAGTGCAGGTCATACTCCAGCCTCCATTTTCTCTGCTGGGACTGGACCATCTTTCCCACAGAAAGCCGGTGTCCATGAGCAGACATTTCACCCATCCTAAGCTTGCTCTGCAGGAAACTGGCCTTTGCCAAGAGCGCTTTTCTCAGCAGTAGGGAAGGACCCACAGGGCTCCTGCAGGAGCACTCCTGGCCTGTGGCATGGGAAGGGATGGGTTACCTCACTGGGAGCCATTTGCAATTGTTTATAACTGACAAATTATTTAATTACCTGGACTTAATTTTTTTCTGTCCTGAATGTCTGCCTCAGGCAAAATATTTTTAGAAAACTGTTACATGAGTTGGTCAGCTGTTCCTTAGATGATGTAAGAGCATATTAAAAAAGAGCACACACACACACACACACACAAAGGAAAAAAGAACTTCTTTTCCTTCGTTAAAAATGTGGAGTTGTACAATTGGTCTGAAAATGCACAACAACTCTGACACCCACCTGGAGGCACTGTCCTGCTCTGAGTGGGTGCTGCAGTCAGGGTACCCCCCGAGCACCACAGGTCACTGAGTTATCATCCTGCTTCTTTTTGTGCCTCTGTTGCTGGATGATAAGTCAGGTTGCAGAACTGGCCCAGCATAGTCACAGACTGCAGGAGATGGCTATGAAAGGAGTTTAGTTCTGAGTGTGTCTTTTTTCCCAGTGTCTTTGCTCATTTATTGCCACATGGGGATGTCACCTCCACAAGGTGTTTAGTTAAAACAAGCACTGAATGGCCACAAGGAGCAGGTAACAAGCAGTGTGTGTTCCTTGCCTCAGTTTCCCTTTATGGAATTAAGAGTGGGTCCACATGAACATTTTCTCTGGGTACTGGGAGGGTGAGTAAGTAACTGGTGAAGCATCACATTCCTGTGATGTGGGAGTACCCATGCTTTCCCAGGTCACCATGGGAGGACTGTGGTCCAGTCTCTGTTTTGGGCACCTCTCAGCTGATGAACTGGAAAATCCCTTCCACCTGGCTGTGTTTATTCAGAGGACAAGGGTTAGTGCTTTTTCAAGGCTTAGAGGAAATTTGTCATCTTGTGTTTGAGTGAAGGCCATTGCCACTGTAAATGGCCTTTCCCAGCAGCAGTGCCTGCAGACCATTTCCTTGTTCCTCTGCAGCTCAGGTGAGCCTGTTGCTAACCCTTGGGCCCACAGGGAGACACCCCTGAGAGCCTGTCTACACTTGACCAGCAGGTTGCAACTGAGCTTTATCTTCTGTGGCCTTTTTCAAACAGTTTGGGGGCCCAATCCCCCACTGGTATCTGAGGACAGCAGGGCAACATGATTGCCTTCTTTTTTCTCCCAATCTGGCAGAGGATTTTACTCCTCACTGCCTGGAAATCATTCAGCACCTTCAATTTATCCCAGCAGAAGTCACCTTCCATTTCAACTGCCCATGTATTTCCTGCTATGCAAACTTCTGATGATCACTGGCAGCAGTGACAAATTACAGCTCTGTTGGCTCCATGGGGCAGGGACCACCTGAATCTGTGATTCTGTGGGTATTTTTGCACAGCTGTGTACTCTGTCCAGGCTAAGCAAATAATGAGTAATGACCATTACATGATTAATGAGATGCTAGCAGAAATAATGGCAGCATTGTAAAATGTAGTTTGTCTTCACTAATGATGTTCTCTGGAGATTGGAGACTCCTGTGTTCTGCCTTGTAACTTCATTAAAGCACCAACATGTAGCTGACTGCCAGTGAGGAAATATATGGCTTAGCTGTGTGATGTTCTTAAGAGCTCATTATATATTGCTGTCCTGGCCATTAGCAATTTGCTTTTTGTTTTACTTAGAAACCTTATTTCCTGATCTTTGCATTATCCCAGTCTTGACCTAATTCACACCATTTCTCACTGAGAGGGACTTTTGTAAGGCCATTTATCTGCTTGGCTTGGAGCTGATGCTGCAGTGACATCATTTGAGATAGAGTCTCTTCTCAGCTAAGAGGGAATTAGGGAATAAGGTGGAGAATTAAGAAACCAGACTGATCTCTAAACATTGCAGCTCAGTGGTTTCTCAGACTTCTTCTGATTGGCTAATGCTCACATATCTACTGATGTTTAGTTAGGGGTTTTTTGGGAGGTTTGATTTGGGAGGTTTTTTCCTCTTTTTTTCTTTTGTTCTTTTCAGACACTCAGATATAAGCTCCAGCCCTGGGGAGTCCATGGTTTACAGGATGAAAATCACTGATAACAAACTTTTCTTGAGAGTTGTTTGTCTTCAGTTTGCAGAGGTATCATAGAGATTGTGTAGGTGTTTAAAAGGAAATGGAAGTTTACGGATAAAACTCATCTCAGTGCTGGGACTTTGGGCCTCTGCATTTGGATTTACGGCTGACCCAGTCTTTGTCCAGTGTGACTACTCCAGGAAGCAGACCACATCCTTCAGTAGCTGGATTTGTGGCTTTTAAGTTAAAATTTCTCACTGTACTGTGCTATTAATTCACCAAAACCCCTTAGGTAAGTCACATCTAAAAAACTGATGTCACAGATCTTTTGTAAGGAGTAATCCTGTATTTCTCTAATTTGTGCATCAGGAATGGAAAAAGTAAAGATAGAAAGAGAAATTCATAGGTAAATTTTGCATTGTTTTCTCTCTCTCTCTTTTTTTTTTTTTTTTTTCCCCTCGAAGAATTAAGCACAGCTGACTGTGTTTTCCAGTCAGGCATGGGGCTATTAAGCAGCATCCCAGTATCACTGCTTTATCCGGGGCTTTAAAACCGGGGAGTAAAGGCTGTCTGCACCCAAAGGGATTAGAGCTGGGGGGAAGGAAGGAGGGGAGCTGAGCAAAGCCTCGAAACGGTGAGGAAAGAGCTTTTCTTGGTGCCACAGAAAGCGATGCATCGCTCTCCAGCAGTGTGTTTGAGAGGAGAGAGCTGCTGTCCTTGTCCTTAGCTTGCAGAGGGACACGCCACCACAGAGCGGTGCTGCGGCTCCTCCCGGCGCTGCCTTCCGGCCCTCCCGTCCTTCCCATCGTACTCAGAGGCAAGAGGGAGATTTTTCAGGAGCGCTGAGCATCCCTGGAAGCGGTGCCGGGCGGATCAGCGCTGCTGTGGTGTGCTAAGGGATCGAGCGGTCAGAGCTCTTACAGCACCGGTGTGATGCTGGAGCCTGGAGCAAAGGTGTCATTCGGGATGCATGGGCTCATCTCGAGCATATATCTCCACTACAAACCTTTATGAGGTTTTAGCAGACATCAGGCATTTTCTGGGCTGAAAATGTGCTAGAGCAATGCTGAGCCTTTCTTATGTGTTGCAAATAAACTGCAGAAGTAACCGAGAGAGAAGGAATCCTACTGTCAGGGCTGGGTGGGGGTCAGGATCCACTCCTCTCTGATGAAAACCGTAGAATCAGAAAATATTGCCAGTTAGAGAGGACCCGCAAGGGTCGTTGAGTCCAGCTCCCTGCTTCTCACAGGATTACCTAAAACTAAATCAGGTGTCTAAGAGCGTCATCCTGATGCTCCTTGAACTCTGTCAGGCTTGGTGCCAGGGCCACTTCTCTGAGGAGTGTATTCTTACTGACAACCCTCTCAGTGAAAAACTTTTTCCTCATGTCCACTCTGAACCTCCCTGAGATCTGCCTCTAGGTATATCTGTAAATACAGAGGTACCCATAAAGTAGAACTAATTACTGTGGGGTTTTTTTTGTAGACCTTGAAAAAGACTTGCAAAGGGGGAAAAAGAACCTAAACATTCAGAACGGAATCCATGAAGCAGAGTTTCTCAAGAAAAGCAGGGATATGCAGGAAGACATCACAAACAAAACGCAACAGGTATTTTCGTGTTGAAAGGAAATCCTATCTCTCTCCACAGGTGTTTAAATTCATCTTGTCTCAATGTTCCTTGATGCTCTGAGGTGAGAGATTTGTTCTTCCAGTGCTGTGTGTAGTTATTTACTCTCATGTCCAGTGATGGTTAATACCCCCTGCCTCTGACAGAAGGACATATATCAGTAGTTAAATTGGTCAGGGTTTGGAGTTGGATTTGTCTTAGGTTTCCTTCAGGCACCGGTGCTAATCTGAACTTGCCTCAGAGTGAGTCAAAGACAGAAAACTCAGCTCATTGTGGCATTTCTCTGCAAAACTCCTAAAAACCAGCATCTCTTTCTCATCAGAAGCCTGCAGTCACATCCTTTGACAGCCGCCTTTGCCAGCCCTGCGGGCCCCGGCGGCGCAGTGACAGCGAGGGAGCCGCAGCCGCGCTCCTCGCCCGAGCGGACACGGCCCCGCACGGGCGGCAGCTGCAGCCGCTGTCAGCCGGGATGGAGCCCGTGCGGGAAGGGCTGAGCGGCTCTGACATCTCTCTACCCCTGGCTGCTGCTGCTTTTCGAAAAGCCTTTTTTTCTAGACAAAAATCTCTCTCGCTTTGTGGGCTCCTGTGGAGCGGAGGGTCTCAGCTGGAGGGCGGCCGTTCTTTCAGGTGGTTCGTTCAAGAGCAGTGGTAACAGGATTGTTTAGAAACAGGACATCTTAATAATCCGGGCAAATATTAGAATTTTCTCTCATAGCTCTTGTCCTTATTTGGTACAGAGGAGCTTTTTCAAGTATCTCGGGTTCAGCTTAAATATTATGGAAGTTGTGAGAGTTTGTTACCCATTGTATGTGTACACACACACGCTGCTGTCTGGCCATTAGTTCCTCTGCAGAGTAATAGGTGACCTCCAATCCCAAATATTCATTTTTCTGATATAAAAATACCATTTCATTTTCCTACTAATGCTAGGGTCACCTGACCTAAAACACACATCCCTGAAGCATTTAAAAGTTGGTACTTCACAGTAGCTTCAATTCATCTTCCAGCAAAATTAGAATCCTGTTTCACAATATTACCTTGTCATCTAGCTTGTCTTTATATGTGTTTGTAACCCACCCACACATCATTAATCTTCCTCTCTGTGTATATTTATAATATTTGTATGGTGTTTGGTGTCTCCAGAACGCTGTGAACACAAATGCAGTTATCTGCAGTTATTCTGACTTTCTTTTACTGTCCTGACTTAACCTTTTCAGGGGATCTCTCACCAGCAGCACATATTCTCTGTGATGGCAGACTTGTGATTGATCTCTGTGGCAGATTTCATCTATGCTTGACCATGATAAATAGAAAGTGAACAAATTCTAGGAATCTCAGGATGTTCAGATTTGAAGATACAGTTTTCCTTTCTCTGCGCAACTCTTATTTAATCTCTCTCACACATTCTGACTTTGTAACTTTTCCCCCAAGCTTAAAAGCTCAAACTCTAACACATTTTCAGAGGGAAGATTGGAGAAGGAGGTGTCTGCAGGTGGGTTTACTGCTGCATTGCTGGGTTCCGGCAGGTTCCTGCTCACTGCCCCCTGGTACATAATCATGAGCATGCTCTTAGAAGAGGCAATTCCAAGAGAGCAAAAAACTTCCTCCAAAACAGCAGGTAATCTTATAGAAACTGTAGGGTAAAACCCACCAACCCTTCCAGCTGCACCACCATCACTACCACCCCAATCCACCCCTTGAAAAACTCTTGTATGGAGCTCAGGAGAAAAATGTGCCATCATCAGTGATGGATGGTTCATCACATAGCAGACTCTGCCCCCTCTGTCCTGGTCCTCCATGCAGAGCACAAAATACCTTTTAAAGACAGGATTATGGACGACAATTTATAACTTTACTTAATGCTAACAATCATGGACTCAGCAGAAATGGTCTTTTAAGGTACACTGCAATTTTCCATATCCTCTGTTCCCAGCTAAATTCTCATGGTTGCACAGAGAGTAATTACCTGCAGTGCCTTGTATTCTGCAGAGGATAATCATCTTCTCATGCTGCCTTTGGGAACATCCCTAACATCCCTTACTGTTCCTGCCTTTCCACAGCAAATAGCTGGAATCCCCACTGTGTGGGATGATGGGATCCTGAGGCGCTGTGACAGCCACCCCTCTGCTCCTTGAGGTTTACTGCAGGTTTATCTGCAGTAACAGGGCTTTGGGTATGGGCCTTTTCCACGACCTCTGAGTACTCCTGAACTGTTCTGTGTTAAGGCCTCATGGGGAACTCAGTGTCTTGGCTTTGGTATCACACACAGACTAAATGTGCTGTTGTAAATGTGCCATCCCTGTCCCTTCATCAAGATTTCTCATGGCCAGACCCTCATGTCTTCCTCTCCCTTCTCTGTAAGGGGAGCATGTCCCTTGGAGCTGTTTCTTGTCTCTAAACCTCATTACATTTTCACTTTTATTTAGCAGAGTCCATCTCTGCAGAGTAACATACTGTGGTGACTCTGAGGGGCACTACAGAGAACATTTGGGATCCACGTCAGAAACAATGATGGAGTGACAGCAGAGGTGAGTGGGGAGCTTCACGAGAGCACTGATCCCTCCCTGGCTTGGTCTCAGCCACAGTCCTCAGCAGTTAAAGGCCTTCTTGCCACTAATTTCCCAGCCATGAAGCATCACCTTCAGCCCAGCTCCATGCCTCTGACCTGCACTTTCTCAGCCATCTGGTTTTCCCAGCCTCATTGTCAAAAACCACCCTTGCTTCTTAGAAGTAAATCGTCTCTGTGTGATTGAAGATGATTTTGGGGGGAACAAAGTCAGCACACAGTGGCTGCAAAGCAACCACAAACTGGCTTCTCTGGCCCTGGGTACACACAGCACCCAGATCTGATTTCACTTGGATGTTTGCTGCCTTACAGCCACAGCTCTCCACCCTGGGCAGAGGAGCAGAACGGCTCAGCCATAAAAGTGTAAGGCAGGGATTGCATTTTGGGTTATTTCACATTATCACGTTCTCAGTCTCTGAATCTGGCATGATCATTATTTTACTGCCCATGTGCTCTTTTAGCTAGAAGTGCACTCTGGGAGTAGACAGAAGCATTGCAGATCCAGCTCTTACTATTGAATTCCTTCCTAAAATGAGGATAGATTCCACCACAAAGGTTTTTGACTACTGCAGAGATGAAGGCAGTGAAGAAAAGAACTTCTAGAATAAAAGCAAAGAATAAAAGCAAAAGAAAAAAAGAATAAAAGCAAAAGCTTTGGCAATTTGCCTTACCTGCTAGCAAGGCTGTAACTAGGGCCTTGACCTGTTCCATTTGTACAGAAGAAGGATGAATGGTGGAACTAAAATTCAGAGCATCTACTTTGCCTTTTGGATCAAACAGAAAAACATCTAAGAAGCTCCATTGACATGGAACTTGAAGTTCAGCAAATTCAGACTGGGAGTTGTAGGATTTTAACTGATGCTCATTAAAGCATTGCAAAAATTAGCTTAATAGTGTAACAGCTTCTCCTTTGTTTCCAGTCTTAAAATTAAAGGGAAATTTGTTCCTTAAGTGTCTCAGAGACACTGAAAATATTGTCAGTAATTCAGAGGCAGAGATGCAAAATTTCCTTTTGAATCCAGTAGCTATAACTCATGCAGAAGCTTTTAAAAGAGATAATAATGTCAGGAACATGTTTGTCAGTAAATGAGAGCTGAAAATCTATATCTGCTCATGAAGTGAATAATGATGGGTGCTGCTCAGTTACTAGGCTGTGATGCTGCCTGCAGGATTTTGGTGACAGCATGAACAATGCGAGTGGTGCTGTTCGAATTGGAGTATTTATTCATATGGAAAGGGAGTGTTTAGTCCTTACATCCCCATTTATCAGAGCCCAGTGACAGTATCTGATTTCATATTGTGATGTGTTATGCAGACTGGAAGTTCTGAGAAAAGAACAGATCTGTCAGCAGGATTATTCAAATAAGTGCTGTTGGGTATTTGTGCTCTCCCCTGTTCCTCCCTGGTGTAGTTGAGCATTTCAAGAGAACAGTTTTGAAACTCATTCTAGCTGATCCTGGCTGTTAAACCAAAATTAAGGCTAATATTTGTCAGGGGGGGTTGATCCTCACTGCTGGGACCAGATTGCATCCTTGGAAAAAGAAATCGTTGCATCCGATTTGCTGAATGCAGCAGTTCATGACATTCTCCTGGTGGGAACTGCTCCTCATCACGATGCTCTACAAACTGACAGTCAGTGAAGCTTTATGATACCAGACTTGACATTTTTTAGCTAGTGCTGGCTGGCTCCTGCCATTTGCATCAAGGAGCAAAGAGAAATGGTGACTTCAGGTGCTACCAGCAGGCTACACATCCAGTGCCACCAGCAGGGCTCTGTAGAATGGATAGAGAAAGCTACTGCTGCAGTTTCCAGGTCATCTCTTTGAGATTCAGCCAATTTCAGTGTAATCTGCCTGGAACTCCCTCTATGGACCAGAAGGGAATTAATGAGCAGTCTCAGCCTTTCTGGAGACCTCTGAAGGTGGTGCTCAGCTCCAGGGACTGCACAGGGTGTGACTGACTTGGATGAGAGCTCGTCAGGAGGACAAGTACTGAACACATCCTGTTTCTATGGCCAGTTGAAGACTGAGTCAGATGTGGGAAGACAGTCTTGGTTGGCTTTTTGATACTGCTTGTGTCATTCTTTGTGGTGGTGCTGGCTGTGTGCAGGCTCTGAAGACTGTGGACAACTGGGAAATCAAAACCCAGACTTTTCTTATTGTTTTAAATTTATTTGGGGTTTTTAATCTTTGGAACCTGTGAAGACACACTGCTATCCTGGAACCACATGGAGAAAGGAGATACTGACCAGTATACCAAAGCTGTTGGATGTCTTTGATAATCTAACCCACTGTTTAAGGTACTGAGGATGTCAAACAAATTTAGAGGTTCAGATTAACATCCTTAGCATCCTTAATACACTTCCCTTTTCCTCTGACTCATCACATTTAGTAAATATTTGCTTTTTCCCCAATATTCTTCAAGCGTGCTGACTTCTCAGCATGATGTAAAGTTAGTTTGCAATGACCCAATTAGAAATCTGGGCATCTCCAATGTTCATTTGCACAGTAAATTTAATTAAGAACAAATATTTTGATGCAGAAATAGGATATGAGATTGGCACTGGCATCTGTCATCAAAGTCTTGATATAGCCCTCCTTCAACTTACACCCATTTAGATCTGGAAGGAATGTAGGATCTTTTTTAGAAGACAAATATCCCTCAGAGTCTGTGGGTTGTCTGCCACCTCAGCAGCAATATCCACCACCTTAACAGAGACACGAAAGTGAAACTGAAGGGAAGGTCCATTGTCTAAGAAAAGGTTTTAAGGCAGAAATTCCCCAAAAGTTAAGTGAATAGGAACAAAAACCCCTGCAACACCGGTCAGTCTATGAAGGTGGCAAATTCGCTGTAAAGTGCTAGGGAGAAATCTCTGGCTCCTCTTGCTCGAAATAGGGGTTCAGGCTGTCTGACAGCCAGTGGCACTCCAAAGGGAAGATCAAAGGCTTGACTATTAGCTGTGCTAAATTCCTGTTAGATTTCTCTTGTAGATCAAAGGACTCTTTAAATAGGGAGGAGCTGATTCCCCTGGAAATATCCTCTGCTCAGCACTGGCCTTTCATGTAAGCCCCAGCTTAGTGGTGAGATTTGGGCCACTGGGACATGGCACAAATGCGCCCCTTGAAGCTTTCTGCTATGGAAGGAAGCAGCCTTGGGGTTGCTCTGAAATTCACTTGGGGCTCAATAGGCCTCACTGAGTTTCCCAGTATGAGGAGCACTATAGAGTTGAATTAAAAGGTACTTAAACCTTCCTCACTGAGGCGTTGCAAGAGTATAATTCTACTTTCTTGTCAGAGCTCAAAAAACGTGACCAGTATATGTGGAAGAAATTAATTTTCTAACCAGCTTGTTTGTTCTCCCCTGGTTTTCTTGGTTTTTTTGTCTTCAGATGATTGTCTTTGAGCACAGCTCATAACAAATACCTAAGTAGCACTTTGCAAAATGGCTGCTAAAATATGTAAAAGCCTCCTCTCATGCAAATCCATTGCTGATGAATGGGAGAACTTCAAATGTAAAGGTCAGAAAATAAACAGAATTAATCTGAAGCATCAAGATGGCTGCACAAAGCACTTTTCCACACTATACAGCCAGTATGTCACAAAAGATGGACACTTCTTTCCTGTCCAACTCACATAAAACCAGTATCTACGTTTCTTACAAAAGGGGTGACATGGGATTGAGTTTTCTCAGGGGAAAAAGCACCAAATTGGATGATCACTTGGCATGATGGCTTTTTTTGACTGCTGTCTGAGACTAAGCATTTTATGAGGCTTTATATCTACAGATCTTTTTTTCCCTTCTTCACTTTAACCTGTTATCTCTGGTAGTATCTTCTCATACTCTTCTGGTTGCTGCTGTGAAATCTGTTGTCCTGTCAGACACAGAAACACACAGTTATTCACCTGTGACTGAGAGTGGTCTCTTGTCATCCTGTCCTATTTTAACTCACAAGGCCAAATTTGCTTCTGTCCCATCAGAGTCTCACATCCAGTTTTGCACAGGTTTCCAAGGTGACAGCAATGGGGCTAAACCTTCCTGATGTAGTGGCTGCAGGGTATTTCAGTTTGGGATGATGCCTGCCACATCAAGAATGCCTGTTTCATTCAGTCAATTAAAAATACACAAATTAGGGATTAGCCCAACAATTAGATGCAATGAGTATCTCCCAGATGATCTTTTCTCCCTGCAGCATGCAGATCTGTACATTTCATAGATAGGTGTGTCTTTTTCTCCCACATCTGTTAAGTCCTGATGCCAGGCATTTAATTACAGCAATTCAAGCAACAGCTTTTGAGATCCTTCTTCAATATATAAGGGAAATAATTAGATTAATGGGTATGTGAAGTCAGCAGGGCCCAGTGGATCAAACCTTGCTCTGGAAGGGATATATGGCATATTTTCTTTCTCAGACCCTTTGATGCTTGAAGTGCCACATTCTCAGCACTCTCACTTGTGTGTCAGTGAGTGGCCCAGGCTGCTGGACCCCATGAGTTTCAAATGCAAAAGGGCCTGGTTAGTGCCCACTCACTGCTTTGTATTTTATCCTGTGGCATTTATTCCCTGGGTCACACCTCCTACTCTGAGCATCCTCTCAGAATATGAATTCTGATGTGTTTGCCCACGTTTCAGGGAATGGTGGCTCAGACTTCATCTCTACTCCTGTTCTGATTCTTCATATTATTCCATGATTGTGATTACCTGGTTTCTTGTGTAACCCCTTCAGGGCTGATGTGCCTAGAAGGCACAAACCTAGGCTTTACAAAGGGAATTTTTAGCTACATTTGCTTCATTGCTGCGCAGTGCTTCAGTTAGAGACCAGAGTCCCTGGATGCAAATGCACTCATCTGACCTTGCCCCCTTTGCAGTCTGAAAGCACCCCTGTGTACCCAGCCTAGAAGTCTGCCTGGTTATTGTCCAGCATGTAGATAGAACCCTCCAGCCTCTCACAAATCCTCCTCCACATCCTGTCTCTGTGGTCTCTCACATATGCCTGAGCTGAACAGCTGCAGCTCATCCTTGCACCCAGCTCTCAGGTGGAGAATTGATGGGTGGTTTCGTGGCTTAAGGCAGCAGACATTGTTCCATGAGCAGATGTGACTGTGCACAGCCTTTCTCCTTGTGTTTGTCCATAATTATAATCACCATGTTAGACATTTCCTGGAGCTGATACTAACTTCAGATGAAATTCATGGAGTGACTGCATCGTCTCCATTGACTTCTAAGCACAAATTACAAATTGGAAGTCAGGTGCCCATGCACAAATTCAAAGGTGTCACTGTAAAGTCATCCTGCTCTGTCACACAGCATACTCTGCACCAGGTTCCCACCATGGCATGGCTGGTACCAAGAAATTGCATGTCTCTAATTAACCATTTCAGTTGATATCACTAACACACAAGGAAGCTCCTGACTTGCTGGTGTGAAAGCCCTGCAGTTTTGGCAAGCTGTTTCAATGCTCCCTGTTGCTAGAGCACATGAAAAAGGCAAAAACCCAGAATCAGTGTGATCCTGTTTTGTCTATCAAGGGCCCCTGTGATCACAGAGCATATTTCTCACCCTGCTCAACATTTTTTGCAGGAAAAACTGACATAAGTTGGCAAGGACAGCAAGCAGCCCCTCCTTCTCATTCCTTCTCCAACCAATTTAATGAGCAAATTCAAAGACTCTTTGATGAAGTGAACCAAGGTACAATCACAGCAAACCCCTGGTGCTGTTTAGCATTGTTCCCCATGGTGTCAACTGCAGGCTGCTGTGCCAGGCAAAGCAAAGCCTGTCCCTCATGGTAGCTGAGCATGTTGCTAAAGCAGATCTATAAGGCTTCCTCCTTCCACTAATGAAACTATGCTTTACCTTGGTTCTCCAGGTTAAAAAGGGAGGTGGTTGAGCACAAACCCACCAGCCATGTGGGGTATAGTTTAATATTCACACTATGACACCAAGGTTAAATTGGTGCCTGGTGTGTAAAACTCAGAGTGGATTTGGTAGAAGCAGAAAGCATATGGTCCTTCTGGGAACAGGTTCACCATGTGGTGAGCTATCACACAAGACACAGTTAGCAGTCTATCATTTAATGCAGAGAAATGTTTTCTGGGCTATTATATGGATGTTCCCTATGCCTCCAGTCCAAAATTGGTACCTTTTCTTTTTCAAGATCTCTTTTATTCAATGGAAAGATCCCTCTTTTCATTATAATTTGCCTTATGTTGACACCTCTTTCTGCCACATTAAAAATGAAACTTCCCAGAAAAGTGATAGTCCTTGCTCAAGATCTCTTGCAATTCAAGGACAGGCAGAGAGAGAGATCAGAGAAAAGAAATGGAGAAAGAGCAGGGGTTTTTTTTGTTGGTCTTAGACAATTAGGTTCAACAGGATGAGGAGGTGAGTTGCCCCTCTAAGGGCCATTCTAGTCATGTGTCACAGATCACAGAATATTCTGAGTTGAAAGGGACTCACAAAGATCATCAAATCCAATTCTTAAGTGAATGGCCCATACAGGGGACTGAACTCACAACCTTAGTGTTATTAGCACCATGCCCCAATCAACCAAGCTCATCTCAGGGTTGTGTTTCTTTTTGGGCTCACAGTAATGAGCTAGCTTGAAATACAGTATTCATGTTCACAAAGGAGCTAAACAAAGATGTGGCTCAGTCTCTGTCTCACCTCTGCCCTTGAGCTTCCTGAGTGTGGAGACATTTCACCATGGGGCCAGACTCACCATGGGGCCAGAGCAGGACCCAATACACCAGAAGAACTGAACAGAGGGCTCCTGTTGGAGCAAGACTTCAACCCCACACTACCATAGCTTCACTCTGACTGGTGTGGTCATTCCTTTCTGCTTCTGAGAGAATGAGAAAGGATGCAAAAACGGTGCACATCTCACCTACAGTGCAATCAGAGGCTGGGCAGGACAGTAATGATTCCTCAGCCTGGCCCTGTGCATGACACATACCAAAGGAAGTCCTCATCTGGATTTAAGCATCATATTTTGGTTGAGATTCTCAATATTTCTTATAAAATTTTGTTGTTTAACCTCAGAAATAACCTTCCCCTTCTCCTCTGAAAGTTAGGTATTTGAGTGGTTTCAGGAAACAGGGAGTCTCTTGGCTCTCTTGCTGAGGAAATTGCAGCAGCAACTTTTTCAGGGTGAAAATGTTCATATGTGGTCCTTGACCAGAAAGGGCTTTTCTTACATTTACTAAGAGGAGGGAGAGTGGAGGATGGAGGCAGAAGGATAGATGGGCAAAATCACCTTCGGGAAGAAAGCTGAACATTAAATTTTTGTTGTACAGGAGGAAAGAAGAAAACATTTTACAGCCATGACATAGCTAAATGGCAGATGCCCTCAGCCTTCAGCATCTACTAAAACTCTAGGTGAAGCTTGTAAACATGTCTTCAGAGCCTGTAGTCCTCTTTAAAGACAAAGGTAATGAAATTATGCAATAGACAGCATCAGCTGGGGGTTGATTTTACTGTGGTACCAACTGAACAACTCCAGGTCTTGGGTTGTGGCCATCACAGGAGAAATTCCCCTGTAGCCAAGGTGCAGCTGCACTGGTGAGGACAAAGGGAACCTTCCCACCCTGTATAGTCGTGGCTGCTTTTGTGGAGCAGCTCACTGGCCTGGGTGGCTCCAGGGTGGGCAGTGAGAAGAGGAGCCACATGTCTGGTAGTGGATGGGTGTGGTATTAACACAGGACCTTCTCTCTAAGGCCAGGAAAATGAGCCACGTGGGCATGTGCTGGGCATGTGTGAGTAACTTGTGTCTGACGCTGGTACTCTGAGCTGTGGAGCTGTGCAGAGGCTCACCTCTGCTCAGAGGGCTGCAGCCACACAGGGCAGTCCCAGCTCCCGTGGGAGGTGTTTGTATTGCAGCAGCTTTCAGAGGCCACATGCTCAGGCAGTGCCCTGTGCCGCTGCTTCACCAGTATGAGCTCCTGACAATTCATAGGAGATCTTCCAATGAAGTGCTTCCCTTTACCCCATTTCTACCCTACCCCATTTCCCTGAGCTTGACTGGAACTTTTCACTACTTCTGAGTTGAGTAAAGTGGTGGCTGCAGGCACTCACACAACTTACTGGGTAGGTCAGGGACCAGAATGAGACCTACTGGCCCATCTGACTTGCTGCCTGCTTGTCCACTTGCCCTAGCACTGTGCAAGGAGCTGCTTGCCCATCTTCTTTGCCTTCCTGAGTGCAGCTCGGACATGTTTGCATCCACGAGAATCCTAATTGCTTTAGGACAGTTGCATCCCATCACAGCAGGTTTGCTTGGGTGAGTGTCCCTGCATAATGCAGCTTCTTTGAAAGGGCTGGCCACAAATTTCCCCTCTGGAAGGAGGAGGCTGCGGAAGCGGGTTTAGGGCCAGCAGGTGTGAGGGAGGTCCCCGGCTGGCAACGGAAGGGAATAATGTCCCTGATCCTGCGTCTGCCCCTCGGGGCGTGCGGTCCTGGCCATCCTGGTGCTGGGGGGGTTCGGGAGGTCCCCACCTGTGGCGCCAGCGGTGGCACATCTGGGCGGGGCGGTGCGGCCCCCCCGGAACAGCTGTGTCTCCATGGCGACGGGCGCGGCGGGGGGGCCGCGGTGCCGCCGCCCCGCCCCGCCGAGCGGAGCCGAGCCGAGCTGAGCCGAGCTGAGCTGAGCTGAGCCGAGCGGAGCCGAGCCCAGCCCGGCCCAGCCGAGCGGAGCCGAGCTGAGCTGAGCCCGGCCGAGCGGAGCCGAGCGGGGCGGGGGGCCCGGCGGGTGGGAGGGAGGGATCGCGGCTCTCGGCGCCCTCGGAGCCGCCGCTGCCCTCCGCCCTCGCCGCCACAGCCCTCGGGGACACAGACCTTGCGCGGTGCCGCCCGGCCCGGCCCGGCTCGGATGCCGCCATGGGGAGCCGCTTCTCCAGCATCCCCGCGCTGCCCCGCGGCGGCCAGGGCCGCCTGCACCGCGCCCGCCACCACCGCCTCAAAGGTACGGCACCCCCGGCACCCTGAGCATCCCCCTCAGGACGGACACGCGGGTATCCCGGGGCACCTGAAGCGGCCTGGAGCGGGATGGGTGCTCTGGACACCCCGGCGTGGGATGGGCACACAGGCAGGACACAAACCATGGGTACCGCAGGGACCCCAGTTTGGGATTCGATCCCTCGGTGCACACAGCACCCTGAGCGCCCCACGCCGGGCGGGCATCCCGGACACCTTGGGACAGGCTGTGCTCCCCGGGGTAGGATGGCTCCGTGCCTGGCACCCCGAGCCCTCTCGCGGTGTGAGCCCTCCTGCCCTGCTCGCAGCACTGTCACTTCTCCGGCAGTGCTTCCTGGGTGGCTGATGAGTGCACGGGTCTTTCCAGGCAGAGGTACCCTAGGAAAGCAAAGGACAACAATGTGCGGGAGTAAGACCAGCAAGGGTCCTCGAGTGCTTGTTGGTGAATGAAGGCTTTGCTTTGGTGTCTCTTCTGAGTGCTCCATGCATGTGTATGTGCACGGCACTGTCAGCCTGTTTGGAAGAGGGCAGGGAGTGTTTGGGATTCCTTGTCTGGCTTATGAGGCTGTTCTGTTCCTCATAAGGATGCCATTCCTTTCCTGAACTCCTGGGGACCTGTTGGAACCAAATGGGATGGGGATGACTTCTGTAACGTGGACAGGAGAGCCTGCCAAAAGTCTCCTCTGCTCTTTTTTACCCCCTTTTGCTGTAAGTTGGGAGGGTGGTAGCTGAAAATAGCCCACTGTTCATGAAAGCAATTTTCTAGGGCAGCAGTACACACACACTGTGAGTGTTCAGCACTACCTGGGTACCTCTTCTCTAAGGTCATTTTCACAGCCAAAGGCACTGGCTGGTGGGGGTAGAGGATGTCACACATCTCTCATTCCCCCTCTGCAGGGAATGCGGGAAGGTGCTGCTCTAACAGCCATTTCAGATTGTAACTTGTTGCAGCTTCCTCCATGTGTTGCAGAATTTTCAGCCACCAGCGTGGCTGGAAAATAGGGATGGTGCTGTTCACCCTCATTTTAGCTGGGCTTTTGGATACTTCTTTGGCATGGTCTAGGGGAGTGGAAATGGTTAATGATGAGCTGGGCAGCTGGTTGTTACACGAAAGGATTTTCTGATACTTGCATTATTCTTCTGTTGAATCTCTCTGCTCTCTTTGTCTATACTTGAGTGATTTGGAGCAGTTGTGTGAACTGAGGGTGGTTTTATCATGGCTGTTTCAATGGCCATGCTAGATGTTAGAAAAGCTCATCTCTCTGTCACAGACAAAGTCAGTGAGAAACTGAGCCCAAGCAGTGGCTGTGCTTCAAATCAGACTTGAAAGGAGGGGGATGCTGAATCCTAAACACTGAACCATCATCCTCTATCAGTGCAAACATGAAGGCACACGCAATGCTGTGGTTGTTGGTATGCAATTGTAAACTGCCAGGGAAGATTCGTCTCTTTAAGAATCGTGCTGTCAGCTGGAAGTCTTTCTGGAGCAACCTTAAGCAGATAAGAATTTATAAACTGAGACCAGAAGGGACACTGCCATTTAATCCATTAACAGTGGCTTACGTGAGATTTGGAGGATGCTCTGTATGAATCACCTGATTTTGGGGGGTGGGGGAGCAGTGAGTTGTGTGTTAATGGCACTTTGTTTCTATATTTCTTCCTTGAATTTCCATTTTAATTAAATTTCTACCTGTGCTGAAGCAGCAAGCAGAAATATTCTTGAGATTGTAATGCAATAGAGCACTGAAATAATTTTTATTTGGAATAAAGAGTGAACAAGGCATTGCCTTTGTTGTAAAAACTAAGCAACTGCCAGGGACAATATGTGCCTTTTTTGTCTTTTTTGAAACCAGACTGCCTCAGGTCCTACATTTAAATGCAGAATAAACAAGTCTGATTGCATTTGACAGGTTTCTGTAAAATGGACTCGAGGCATAGCAGTGAAAGTATGAATGTCACACAGTTTTGTTACATATCTGCCATTTAACATTTTGTAAAGTGTATTTTAGTTGAAGGTCCCCAGTTGTTCTTCCTTTGGTGTCTGGCTTAGTGTTAGGGACACTGAACTTTTGTAAGCTGGCCACCATCTAATACTTTCTTACCCTGTGACCTCTTCCTAACCTGGTGCTGGGGTGACTAGGGCTCGCTCATTCTTGTTTTAGAAGAAGCTATGACCCAAGGTGGTCTGTGGACTTTGAACTCAGTTCCTGTATCTTACAAGTTCATCTCTGCTAAGTAAGAAGTAAGATCTCTGCACATGGTAGAGCTGTTGCCCACTTGTGCTGAAAAATTTTATGTCTTTCTGTTAGTCCTGCTAAAAATGGTCACCTTTAGTTACATAAATCTTCTGAAGACCATGTGATACTTTTGGTGGTGTTGAAGGCATGACACAGAAACCTCACGAAGACTGACATGGCTGGCAGAATATTCCCTTTGCTTTAGATGGTCGTGCAAAAGGACGAAAACACCCAACTCGATTCTCAGGCTTCAGCTACAGTTTTAAAACCAGGTAACTGAAATAGGCAGGTCTTTATGAAGGTACCTGCAAGAGCAAACCTGGAACTCCAGGCTGATGATTTTAGAGTTGCTTTTGAGTAAGGTAATACTTTAAAATCTGTTATGCCCAGCCCTTTATAAAAGCACTTCACATAACTGTTCAGTAGAAACCACTAGACCTGAGCACTTTGAAATTATGTCATATCTGGATATGAATCCAAATTTTGGTGCCATAGTTGTGCCTACAGGCTTTGGCTGTTTTGGAGACACTGAAAACTGAACCCCTCCAGGACTGCAGGTGATCTGATGCCATGGTCCTGATATGGTGGTTGGAAGTGATTGGAAGGAGGTTTTCACTTAGTGATATCATGATGGGGAGGTTGAGGTGAGAGTATTTTCAGAATTCCTGTGAGTATTTCCCTTCCCATAACCCAGATGTAGTTTGTCAGGGGTGACAGAAGGTGATCCTTTGTGTACTTTCCTAATGCTAAGCAAAAGATTATCATTATCTGGTAACAATCTCCTTAAGGATGCAGCCAGATAAACTTCAGGAAATTTTTGCTGTCCACCCTCTCTGAAATATGGTTTGTAATAACTATCAAACAAGGTGTGTATGGTTGTTTGGAGGGGAGCCAAGTGGGAAAACTCCAGCTGTATCTAATCTCCTGAATTCTGAGATGAAAAAGATCAGCCTTCTCATCAGTGGCTCTGTGTACTGTTTATTTACTTGTGTCAGGGTAGTCTGGCTCGAACTGTTCCAACCAAGGAGACTTCTATTATTTCTCAAGAAATGCATCCTCAGTTCAACCCATCTCCCTCCCACAAGGTTCTTCCAAGACAGTCTGTTCAATCTCCTCTATTAACTATTTTTTCTAATCCTGGTGTGGCTCATTAAGTTCCCCTCCTTGCTTAGTGTTCCATCTTCCCAATCTCTGGCTTTTGCATTCCTTCCTCAGGTACTGCTCAACCTTGCTGGAAGTGTTTAACTCTTGCTCCTGAGAGGTGTGTGCTGTGTGCCCTGTTTGGGCTGTGGTGTAACTCCCAGGTATGCTGGTCCAGGATGCTGGAAATGAAGTTTTCTAGTCCTTGGGTCAGAAGTGAGACACAGGACTTGTAAACCATCTCCTGTGCTCCATGGACATGCAGCTCTTTATCCTCACTTGTCTTCTGTCCTCAGCTTCAAGAAGGCTTAGCATTGCTGTAGACAGCAGATCAATATTACATTGTAAAAGCTAAGAAGTATTACTGTCTTCTCTCTTAAATCCTCTCCTCTTGCCTCCTACTCCGGTTTGGTACTCTTTCCTAAGCCCCTTTTGCCTTGAAAGGTGGATTTCCATGGTGAGTAGCAGCAAGCAGGATTTCTTCCTGTTGATTTTCTCATAGGTCAATGCACCTATGATATTTATGGAAAAGAATGCATGTGCAGTATTACAGAAACAGCCCCAGCTGCCAGGGATCCTCTTTTCAGCAGTGCTGATTACTCATGTGTTCTTCTTTCTTATTTGTATTACAGTGGCATCCAGAGGCTCCCATCAAGATCTTAGTCATGTAGTGCTGGGTGCTTCTATGGTTGCCTGTACTTACTGCTCATTCATCCAGGCAGCTTTTACTCATGGGTCTGGGTGATGTCTGCAGGATGATTTGGGGTTTATACCTTTGGAGTATCACATGAAGCAGTCTAGCACCTCAACAGGACAGTTCTTAGTCCTTTCTTTTGCTGGGTCACCTGCAGTTAGAGGCAGCAGTGATTTGCTGAGGGATGTTACCTCCTCTCTGGCTGCAGCCCCCAGGCTGGCAGCCTGGTGTGCAGCACCTGACCCCAAAGGCTGAGGCTTTCCTGCTTTCCCTCACCCATAGTGGGTACCAGTCAGGATTACACAGTCTTTGCCTGCATTTCTGCAGTTGCTGTTCCAAATATTTTATCCCACTGACACATAACCACGGCAGACTTTTTTCCCATTTCACTGGTGCTTTATGAGCTTCTGAAAAACACAAAGAAGATAGTAATCTGTCTGGTGTAGACATTTCAATAATTGTATATTGTTGAAAGACTTTCCTGCTGCCAGCTCCATTTTGTGCGCTCGCTAGATAAAACTAAGGGGGGAGTAAAAGGTTATCAGCAACTGATGGTCATAGGGCTTAGAGGCTGGGGTGCATCACAAGCATTTTTAGGCACCACAAGCAGTTCATTGGGGGGATATCAACAGTGATACTGTGAGATAACCTCAGGTCCCATTGCTGTCATAATTGGTTCTTCTTTGAAGTATTATGTTATTTTCTTCCAGCCTTACAGGGTCAGAAGTTTCATCATTCAAGGCTTTAAAGGAAGCCTCCTGCTTCCTTCCCTTCTGCTTTTGCTCTGTCCTGGGTATGCTTGTCTCCCCCTGACCTGTCAGTGTGTCTGGGTTGTGGGTATAGAGTTTTTCCTGCCTGAGGTTGTCAGGTTTGTATGACCTTCTCCCAAGAACTAGATTTTTTCCCAAGCTACTAAACTTTGATTTCTTGCATTTAAACTGCCTAGAATTGCTCAGTGTTCCAAACACAGCAATTTAATGATCTTACTTTTCCTTTCCCATTGTCCATTTCATAAGGTGATGAAGCCTGTTGGTGAAGCAGGTACTGCTGCAGCTTTTCACAAATTTCCCAGGAAATCATGTGGTTTCTTGCCCATGGGTGTTCCTCTATATTTCTCAAGTGCAAGAAAGTCTACTTTTGAAAACCAGTAGGAACCAAACCATCAATTAGATGACTGAGCTAAAAATATTAGTGCCAGACTCAGTAATTGTATAAAGCAAATTAAATACTAGAAATTATAAGGGAAGCCAAACAGAGGAAAATAGAGGCCATTAAGAGATTGTTGTGTAAATGTGTATATTAAATGTAGTTTTGGTTCTTCCCCTTCCAAAATCTTAGGAAAGATACAGGACTGGAAAAGATTCAGAGGTGGGCAAGGAGGATGGCCATAAATCGGGATTAATTTCATATAAGGAATGATTGAATAAACTAGGACTCTTGTCTCTGGAAAAAGGGACAACTAGAATGGAAATGACTGGCAAGTAAAGAAGGGGCACTCTTCACTGCCTCTTCCGGTACAAGAATTAGAAGAACATCAAATGAACAAAAGAGAACTGTAGCCATCTGCAGTAGGTAGTTGCTCATTATTGGTGGATGCTATGGATGCTAAAATAGGTCCAATTTTAAGGGAGTTTGGAGGAAGTAATGAAAGAGGAATCCTTTGAAGTTTCTATCAGACAAAGACCACACATTTGCCCTTCTCATTTTGACTTCCCAAGGGCATCCTACCTGTGTTTAGCTGATAAGGATAGTGCTAAAAAGAGAACTTATAACTTCAGTGAAAGGTGCAGCTGGGTTGTTCAAACATTGCAGTGGTTAGGGGGAGGGATAGAGCCTGCTCTGATGTTGGCTGGTCTCTAGCTGGATCTGTCCTCTTTTTCAACCTGCCTGGTTGTTTACAGAGTGGTTCATTGCCATGTCAATGTCAAAGTCACACACAGAACATCCAGACTTTTTTTGAGAGGAAGAAGAGATTGTAACTGGGTCCCTGTACCAGCTTTCTTGGATGTGACTGTGTCTCCTGCACACTGTGATTTTGACAAATACAGTTGCTTTTCCATTTGTGGGCTCTTTTTGAGTAAGAGAAAGCAGGTTCTCTCTGCTTACAATGACCTCCTAATGACAGAAGCCTCAGTAGCCCCCGCTTCATTTTGTTTCCTAGACTGTTGAAATAGCAGGCTTTGTGGATATTCCCATATCTGGGAAGATTTCGAATACAGAGGCTTGGAAGATTTCTGATTTGGCAGCTGTTCTTACCTACTGCTGCTAGGATAATTGCAGGAACCAGCTACTTCTGCATCGCTGAAATTGTTGCCCATGGCAAGTACATAAGTACATGTTGTTTTACTTACAGTGTGTACCTTCATGGTGGCTGCTTATTTCTGGGGATCCACATGTGCTCTCACTTGGTCTGCCTTGAAATTTTAGGACGTCTGAGTAATCCAATTCTGAGCTGTCTCAAGGAGTGGGATCCACAATACTTGTATTTCAGGATCGTCTCTGTCTAGAAGTTGTTGATCTAAGATTAACCTTAATCACAGCAGTGTGCAGGTGCTCAGTGCTGTGCTGCAGACTGCCAAATCCCAAAGCAGTTTCTCACTTTAATCACAGCACTGTGCAGGGGCTCACTTTGTGCCACAAATACCAGAGTAGTTTTGGGGATGAGAGGTGAATTTTAACTGAAAGTTGGGGTCTAACAGTAGTTAAAACTTCTGTTGTGAGTGTGACATATCCATGAGCCTGGGCTACCTTTTGGCCTGGCTAACCAGGGCATTGCCAAGCTGAGTAGCTGCAGAGGAGGGCAGACACTTGGATACTTATCCGTACTAAGATCTGGGTTGCTGCAAAACTGTGGTTAAAATTGAGGTGGGGACAGGTTTTCATCTCCATTCGTTCATAGGGAGATCGAGATGGTAAAAGTGTGTTGTTATAAGATGCTAGTTCATGTTTACAGTATTGCTTATTTGACCTTTCAAGTAGAGGATTAAAATAGGATTTTGTTTTAAAATTATAGGGCAGAGGGTACCATGGTGGCATTATGTTTATACAATCCTCCATTAATCCACCTCAGTTCAACTTTTTGCTGAAGCATAGGGAAGGAATCAGCTCTCAGGAAACTGTCAGGTTAAACTGTAGGGCTGTTTCATGCAAAATTTTGAAAAGTAAATATTAATAGTTCTTTGCCAGCCTCAGAGATAAAATGCCATGGTAGGTTTTTTAGTTTCAAAAAACCTACTAAATGTAAACTTTAAAAAAACCCCCAATAATAATGTATTAGTAAAAATTAATTCTAAAGTGCTTGTGGAGTCTCCCTCCTCTATTGTTCCTTCTTATTCAGTATTTGAGTTTCACACTGATAACACTGACACTTCCAGATGTTCCTGCGTGGGTGTAGGCAGGGATTCCTGATGGACTTAATCTCATAATTTTTATATGACCACAACACATCCTATGTCTAGGACCAGGGCTTGGGAAGATCAGTTCATCAAAGCAGTGACTGGGATGCTGTGTCACTAACTGGTGCCACTGGCAGTAACTGGCAGTGGGTTAGCAAAGAGGGAATCTGACTTCTGAAGAGACAAAGGACAGATAAGGCAAGCAGATATAGACACAGAGCATATTGACCATCCAGGTTCCATATTTTCATCTGAAGGTCAGTTCAAATGTCCTCCTTAGGTGGTATCTCTTTAATATAGCATTAATTGTATTGGTATTACTCATGATTTCTTTGATTTGGGTAACTGGTGCTGTTGTGTTTCTAAATATCTGTCTATCTTGCAAGATCATTTTTGTCTGTGATGAATGCCTATTTTTTATACTTAACAAGTATTTACTAGGCAGGAAGGGAAGAGATGGTTTCCCATAGAAATATTGAGTCACTGTAGAAGACAGGACACAAATAACTGTAAATGTTGCAAACAGAATCTGTGTTTTACGTGAGTGAGTGAGTGAGTCACTTCAATAGATGTGACAGAAAATGGAAAAGACAAAATGTTCCTCACTAATTGATTATGTTCATCAAATACAGAAAGAGGAGAAGTAGTTGAAATTTACTTTCTTTATTAAAAATGCAGTAAAAACATAATGGAAAACCTGGATTACCTCTGATGTTAGTACTGGATTTCTACATTCCTACTCCTATTTCTGTATATCATTTAGTGTTTCTGTTTTAATGGTATGACCTCTCAAGAATCACATCTTTAACAAGCATGAGATAAAATAAAGGTGCAAAAGTTCTCCCTAATTAAACCCATGCATACTTTTTTTTTAGAGTTGAGATGCTAAGAGATAAGTACTGACAGCTGAGAGCTTTGCTCTTCTGCTTGAAGTCTGCCTCGCATTAGTTGTGGAAGAAAGTTCTTGCCATCTGCTGGGTGGAGATCATCTGGTGTTCTCTGCGTTTCCTCTGGGCAGTTGTTCTCAGGCCTTACAGGTTGTGTGCTGGAGGGCTTAGCAGAGAGGTTAAAAAGTAGCTTAAGGTTTCAAGCAGGGAAGTCGTGTGGGTGGGACCTGCAGCAGTGAATGCAGTGAGCTCTGGTTGCTCTTGCCCCTGAAAAGTGTGTTTGGTAGCTGAGCAGACGCTGTCAGCCTCCTGTTGTCAGTCCAACGTGAAGCCCAGGAGGAGAAATTACAGAGTGATGGGTGGGAGCAGTGACTGAAGGTGAACTCCCGATTTGGAAATGTTAATGCTACATCCATTATTAATAGCCCTACTGCAAAAGGAAAAATGCTTTGCTGCAAACGAAGCTGTGACACAGGGAAGTAGCAGGCAGAATTAAAATTTTATACTTGCTGTGGTCTTACAATAAAGGTTTTGTGATACACATCCAGCAGTGCTGCTATAAATAGTCTCGTTATCTAATCTTCCAGCTCAGTGTATGACAGAAGATTACAAGTAAGAAAACAGTTCAGTGTAGCTTTCAACTGTTTTCCCACTGCTTCCCTTGCTCCTGCTGGAGCATTATTACTGTGTCCCTTGTAATTCATATGGAGACAACATTATTCAGAAGTACAGAATGTCACTAGGAGGAGGAGAGTTCAGAGAAAATCCAGAAGATTTATGACATAGTTTAGATAAGGCCATGGAGGAACTGACATGAGGGAAGTAATGACAATTCACAGTCCAGCAGCATTTCTGAGGGGGTGCTGAGAACTTCTTCATGCCAGCTCCATCGGGTCAGATACAGAGCAGAGCCTGCTTTAATTCTTGTGTTCTACATACTTGATTGCAGAGGGAAGCCTTTTGCTAATAAATAATCCAGACACACCGAGCTCTGTCCACATGGGTCTAGGATCTGATCCAAAACCAACAGAAAGTCCTTAGAAAATTTCACAGAGGCACAGCTAGCACAGAGAAAACCTCCTTTTCCTTTTGATCTTATTTCTCATGGGAGAAGGAGGAGTTGGTAGGTGGGCAGGGAGGTTCCTTCCCTCTCTGTGCCTTGCCGGTAATGCAAATCCTCATTCCTGACCCTTCCTTGGAGATGCCCCTGGCCTGTTTCACATGGGACACCTGAAACCAGTGAGGAGAGCTGGGTCCTGGGAAAGCTCCCCTGGAGCAGAGGCAGCTAAAAAGGACCTTCTGCAGCCTGTGTGTGTGGACACAAATAACCCTTTCCCACAGACGACTGAAGATCACTTTCTGAACTGTCACAGAGTTTTCTCGTGTGACCATAGGAGGAGGCATGAGGGAGTATGGCTGTTGTAGATCTGGAGCCCCATGAGACTTGAACCATCCTCTTTTTGCTATATGAGAGGAGTTAAGAAGACTTCGAGTGTTTGTTCAAACCCCAGCACAGCTCACCTGCTGCAGGGTGTCTTCCCCACTGTGTGGCTTGGAGGAAACTCCACCAGTACTGTCTTGGCACATGTCCATCCACCTCAGTGGAGTGTGGTGGTGGGCACACGTGCTCTACAGCTATAGCCAACTGCAGAAATCTTCTGTGCCTTTATCACACCTTCTCATGGAGGAGCTAAAGCAATGATAAAACTTTGTGGTGAGGAGCTGAACCTCACCACAGCTGTTGCAGGAAGGGAAGAAAGAGCTTGTGTCATCCCCTCATCCTGAAATAGGCTGACCTGGAGCCTGATACTGCTAGGAAACTCTTTACCAGTCCAGATCCTGGTATTCCATCTTAGATACCCAGGCATAAGCAATTACAGGTGCTGGCAGGTGCAATGCTCTCTGGACATGGACTTTCTTTGCTGTAGCCTGTTCAGCAGGAAGGAGTTACCTTCTTGTGATTAGATTCTGTAGGCAGATCAAATTTGCTGTTGGAACAGAGGTTTTATATATAGTAAAATGCTCCCAGGTGTGCTTTTTAGTAGTGCTTCTGGGCTGAAGCAAGGATTTATTAATAAGAGGCACCCAAACCATATTACACACTGCAGCAGAGCTGGAACAGGGTGCTTTTGCTCTGATTGTGGGAGCTGATTGGATTCAGTGACAGATGCCAAGTATTTCTGTCCTTGCCTGAGTTTATCTTTTAAATTTGAAAGTGTTAAAAGCAAGAGTTATTTTTGGAATAAACATATTAAATAGTGATGGAGAGCTCCATCTGGCTGTTGGTGGGATGGTATTTTATTGTTACGTGTCATTGACCAAAATGTACTGCTCAGACCATTAGAACAGAATGTGGGGGTAATACATTGCTCTAGATTTGCATCAGAATCCTAGAGCTCAGAGGGCCCACTTTGCCTGTGACAGTGCTTGGTATCATGAAGAGCACAGTAAAATTATATTTATTGTATATGTACAATAAATAAAATACATTGTCACACAATGGTAATATTTCCTGTGAAGTTCCTGACAGCTGTCTATATTTCTACACTAATGTGTGTGTGTGCAGGAGGGCTACCTGAATTTTATGTTTTTTATCATATTAACAAGTGTCCAACTCTAGAGAAGCTGTTAATTGCCTTGGAAACCATTGTCACCCCACCTCTTGGTTGCTCACTCTCCCTCCTACCAGTAGTGTTTTCAACTTCTATATTTAATTTATTCTATAACATCACCTAAAATAGCCCCTGGCCTTTGTTTTTGTTTGTAGCTACTCATTTGTACTTTAAAACTATTTCTATTTTATCATCTCATTAATGAGTATTTTACTATTTTATTTAGGGTAAAACAAGTTATTATTATTTAGCTGTTTAATCTTTCCATGGGCCATCTTGAAGCCCTTGAATGGTGACTCTTTACAGCTGAACCAAGACTCAGGGTGAGGATGAACAGCTGACCCATAAACTCCAGGCAAGTTGTCGCATTTCCAGTGCCTCTGAGCCATCTTGTGCCTCAAAAATTAATGCTACTTACAAATTGCCTTCTGCCGTGCTCCATCAAATGCTAAGATGCTGTAATTATTTATGACAGTTAAAATCTCCTGATGCATTCAAATAGAAGCCAAACATACAGGGAAAACATGTCCTGTGGAGGAAGGTTGCCACATGAGACATGGCTTGTTTTGACTGCAGGTCACATTGAGGGGCAGGCTAGAAATACATGTAAGAGATGGAGACCTAGATGTGCTAGATTTTTAGGGGAAACTCCACTGCTGCTGTCATTGGACTATTTTCAGGTGTTTGGATGAGTGAATGACCCAAATATAGTTTAAGCCTGTGACTATTCCATTTTAATAGCAATGCAAATACAGTAGGTGAAGGCTGAGAGCGTTGCATCTGATTTAGCAGTGTTGCTTTAGCAACACCGTGCAGGATGCAAATAGTCTCCTTGGTAACACTTCCTAAGTGTCATTAGATAAGCCATGGCTATAAACACGGAAGCAGATCAGAAGGAGAGACATGCTCTTGTGCTGTGCCTTTTTATAGCCCCAGACATCATGATTAGTGGGATGGCAGGAGCAGAGAGGAAAGCTGTCCTGGGCTCTTAGCGCTTGTGAGCGCTTGTATGTTGTGCTTTGGAAAACCACACCAATGGTGATGGGGTTTTCTGACTTGGTTTAAATAAAAACCTTTTAATAAAGGTTTTAAATAAAGGGAGGTGGTTGTTCCTGCCCTCCCTGGTTGTCACAGACATACATTAAGTGTCCTCATGCCTCTCCAGCAGATGCAGATTGCAGATGTTCTTGCCTCTAATGGCACATTAGTGTCTTGGTGAGTTTTGAAGCTAGAGGTTGGGAAGGGGAAAGGAAAGGAGACCACAGAGCTCAGTGTGAGTGTGATGTGATTCTCCAGCATTCACCCTGGAAAGAATGTGGAGGTTGAAGTGGTGAAGGATCTGCCTCTGGGCTGGGATTAAGGACAGCATCTGCTCCCCTTCTGCTGGTCTGCCCTGTTCCACTGTCATTGCCAGGGGTTACCTCTCCAGAGCTAGCTTTGGCTTTCTCTGTTGAATTCCAAGGACCCTTTCCTAGGGATCAGCAAAAAAGTAAAGAGGAAAGTGAGAAATGGGGTTAATTGGTGCTCAAAACCAGGGCAGCTGTTTCTGCTCTTGGCATTGCCATATAGAAAAAATTCATGAATTGAGGCAGAATCCCACTGGTCGATGCCTGAGGAACTCATCCAAGGAATGTGAATGCCTGATGATGTCAACTGAAGCACATGAAAGACAGTGGAAGGAGCCAAGTCCACAAAAGCATCAAAATAGGTTTATTCTGGTTTGGGATGAAAGTCTGAAAGAGCAGATGGTTTATTTTATCATGAGTTTGACCCTGTGTTGGTGGAGGCAGACAACTGGTGGACTTCTGCATTTTTTTGGAAACTCTTTGAACCAAAGCTAAGCCAGACCCTTTCAGCAAAACCCCTCCTGGTCTGTAACCTTCAGGTCCACACACAAATCCATTGACTGGAGACTGGCCAGTTCAAGCATCCTCTTTTCATTTCAGTGGTGTGAAGCACTTTGCAGTTTACATACATGGCAGAAGACCTACTGCAATTTCCCCCATTCTAATAGAAAAAGGAATTCAAATATCAATAGTCGCTTTTTACAAGGAAAACTCCGAATAAGAAAAAACAAAGCAACCATCCCCCACAGCCTTTTTTTGCTCCCTAATCCTCTTGGAATTCATCCATCTTTGTATCACTCATATCTCGTGGTCTCTGTTGTAAATGTCAATGCTAATTAATGAGACCTTGGCCCTCTGTGTAGCTGAGTAACAATCCCAGGTTTGTTTGCGAGATGGGTGCCTTTCCATCTCCCCAGGGGATGGCACTGGGGCTGTTAGCCTTGTGTGTGAAAAACTGCAAGAGGTAAAGTCTGAAACAACACTCCACCTCTGTAGTGTTGAAAGATTTAGTTGAAGCTCTCCTAAGGTGGGTGAGAGAAGTGTTTCCTAAACCTTTTAGAGATTAAAATGAAATTTCTGGGGTCCCCTTACCGAACTGCCTGCATCCCACAGATGTAGGCATCCACAGGTGGATCTTATCCCATCCCATCCCATCTCATCCCATCCCTGTGCTGGGGCTCCTGAGACCCCAGTGGAAGGCACTTGTGAGTTTTCTGCTTTGAGAAGGAGGCACTGGAGTCACTGGACCACAGGATGCCATTCCAGTCCTAAGGCAAAACATTGCTGCTTTCCCTGTGCAGCATAACAGCCTTCATGCAGTGGATCCTGGGACTGATGTGAAGTTTGGCTCTGCATCCAAATTGTTCTGCAACACAGGATCTGAGTAGCTGTTCCTCACCACCATGGTCTGTGGCTTAGTAGGACATGAGGATTTGGACAATTGTCTCTGCTAAATGGTAGCTCAGCCCCTCCACCTGCCCTTCCCTTTGCTGTATGCAGAATGGAGCATTTCTCCCCAGGACAGCCAAGTTACTGCATTCCTGCCACATGTCATTTGGAGTCCTTAACCATTTGTAAGGCATAGTGTTTTAAACCAGTTTAGGATAGGAAAAATATTACTGTTGCAGAGAGAAGGGTTATAGCTCATGCTTCCTGGTGAGAATCAAATGGCAGAAAGGCTAAGTTTTTTTTGCATGCCCTCTCATGGCACTTCTGGCTCTCCAAGTAAAAATGTATGGGGGGCAAGAACAGACCTAAAGCCTCTCCTTGTCATTGCATAACACACGTGTCTCTGTGGCTCTTCACTGAGCTCTGTTTTTGCAAAACAAAACATTAAACTATCTGTGATGATTTAGACCTGATTCTAACTTGGTCTAGCTGGACAGCTGGGTGGCATTTTGTACCCAAAACCACCATAAAATGCAGAACACCATATGGGGTATTAGCACTTTCTCGTTGGTCACAGCCCAGGGTGGAGTTCAGCTGAGTCTCAGTTTCCACAGCAGGCAGGACCACAGCAGCTCATCCAGGTGTGTGCAGTCCTTTTTCACCTGTAGGGCTCTCAGCTGGGTACACTGGCCCTGCCCATCCTCTGCGTGGTTGCTGCAGCCACACTGCAGCCTTGCTGTGAGCCAGCTCAGGCATTTCTGCACTTGCAGCACAGTCTCATCCTGAACAGCACCTCTGCAGCACGCCGGCTCCTTGCCCATTAGGCAGAAGGAGCGATGCTTTTGTATTCCCTGCCCTGTCCTTTTGTATTCCCTGCAGCACCTGGGTTTTCCTTGGAGATTTCCCATTCACACATGGAGCATGCCTCTCTTCCTGGGACTGATGGGAGTGCAGAGCCCTACAGTGAGGCTGTGAGCCAGAAATCCCCCAGTCTCACCTTGTGCACCTGAGACTGGAGGGCTCCTGCCGCTGTACAATTGCAAACTCCCTTAAATCAGTGTTTCAATACAAGCAGGGCAGTTCTGCCTTTTCTGAGACTCTGTGGGATTTTGGGGGGTTTTTTTGTTCATAGTGGGAATCAGGAGTTCCACACCTAGTTGTGGCTTCCTAACCCTCGAGGAAATTCCTTATTTTCTCTCTTGATCAGCTGATGCTGTGGTTTTGCCATTCAGCCTCGATTAGAGGTGGGGGAGCAGTGTGGGATCACACTGTGGCTCTGATGAGGGATGCTCATTCCCATTGAGGCGTGACAGACATTGCTCCCCAGCTCCTCACCTGCTCCTGTCCCCTGTGCTCTGGCTGCCCTGCATCTGCCAGCCAGGCTCCCCCAGGCAGCCACCAAGGGCCAGACATGCTCCTTGCCCACCTCCTGGCCATGGGGCGGGGGGGGGGGGGGGTCTGTAGATGAGGTGTGTCATCTGAAGTGTGTCCCCACAACAGGATGGCATCCCAGTGCCCAATCCAGCCAAGAGACTCTTTTCTCTAACCCTACTGTCCCGACCTCTGGCTCTGGCTTTGCTGCCTGTTCCTGTGAAAATGCTCCTTTTTGATTCTCTTCACAAAAAATTAGAACAGACCACAGCCAAGAATCCTTCCCAAGTAGCTGGTGCAGCCACAGGGCAGCTCCCCCTTTGACACAGAAGTCTCTCATTCAGTATTCACCTCTGAGGACAGCTGACTTTTTGGCCACTCTGCTTGCTCAGATAGGGGTGTTCTCTGTTGCTTGCTGAGCGCTTCCTCTGCAGCTGGGAGCTGCTTTCACAGCATGCAGTGACCTGCCCTGTCTTGGATTGTCACCCTTCTCTGTTATTTTTATATTTTTAGTGGCCTTCCTTGTGCAGTAACATGGATTATTTTTTATTTGATAAGCATCTTCTTAGCAGAATATTAATGCATATAATTAAGATAGTATTTGGCTCTTGAATCACACTGTTCATCCTGAAATTGTCTTAATTACGCAGCTGTTCCTCTAGAATGAAGCCCTCTTTGTTTAAAAGCTTAAATATGGAAAAAGGGACAAAATTTCTTCCTCCAAGGAGAAAACCTCCATTTCACATTTCTGGCTATGTTGGAATCAGTAGCTTCTCTGTTTTAAGGAAGGGGAGAAATCAAGGGAATAATAATGCTGATTTTTGTTTTAATCCTCTACTCAGACTAAACCATAAACTGTCTTGATTTATTTTGTTGGATTTTTTTTCCTTTCTGCAGTATTGAAGGTAAAAAGATCGAGGATCTTGCATTCTTTGTGTTGGTTCACATGCTATTCCTCTGGTTTTCCACTCTCTCTGACATCTTTTAATTCAGGCATCCCTAACAGCCAGATGAAGTCTATCAGATAAGGCACCTGCTTTTCACCAGCTTCCAGTTTGTGAAGCACAAACCTAGTTTTGACACAAGCCTTAACATCTTAGTGTTACAATAACATGTTAAAAAATGCCTCAGACAAGTCTGTGCAGTTACTTCAGCCTTCTGCAAGGCAGCTGAGAAGTAATGTTCAATTTGCTGTCAATTCTTCTGCTTAAAAATTGCTACTATAAACTATCAGCCTCTCCTGTGAGTATATTCGTGTTTGGAATGATGCAGTAAATCAGATTATAGCTGTCCTTTATTAACTCTGATGCACAAGATTTCAGCAGTGGAGGTTTGATTCAGAGAAAATGAATGAGGATAGTTAAAGTCAAATATAAATAGAGCTCATTAAAAAACAAACAAACCAGCCTCTGTTGCATTATGTGACTCTTAATTGTACCATGAATGTAGAAGTAGCTCTCATTAAAGTCTCCTGGCAGCCGCCTTCTCTTCATCTACTGCAAGCTCGCTCACCAGCTCCTAGGATTTCCTGGGGACGTGAGCCCAGTTTGCACCTTGGAACAGGACACAAAGGGACAAAGCAAACAAAAGCAGCCTGTGTGCATGTGCACGCAGTAAAATGAGCATAGCCTTGCCAGCCCATCTGCATCTGTGCAGGCTACCACCGCTCACCTGCACCTCAGACCCCTTTCCTACACTCTGCCCAGTCCTCACCTGGCTGGGCTAAGCCAGAGGAGCCCTCTGATTTCTGCTCCTCTGCCCAGTGCCTCAGCTGGGGTTTGTGCTGTGGGTGCTGGTGCTGCTGTGGAGCCAGCTCCACGTTCCCTGGGCACACAGCTGCAGTGGGAACTCAGCGTGGTGGGGTCAGCATCAAACCCCAACTGCTGGGGGAAAGCAGCCCCTCTGTGCCCCCTTGACCACCACAGCAAAGCCCAGCATTGCCTGTAAAATGAGAATGAACTCCTTATTGCCAACTGCAGTCTGTGGGGAGCTGCTGTCATTCCCTCAGCACAGACACAAGGAGAGCTCAGAGTCTGCCTTACACACCCTGTGTGGGTGGGTTTGTTCATTTCTGGTGGGTTTTTAAGTACATATGTTTTGGGGGAAGAGAGAAAGTAAAAAAGCAGTGATGGAGTCAGAGCATGGAATAAATCCAGCTTTGGTAACAAAATACAGTGTATGGCAGTCTGTGCTGAAGAAGGAAAGGTTGCTGAATGGCACCCAGTGCTTCCAATTCAGTAATGTACCATCAGCCATTACCTTTAGTGAAGCTTCAGCTATTGCCTTTATGAACAGGACATGCCACCTTCCTGAGATCCTGAGTGTGAAGGTACAGTGAATGGGAAAAGAGTCTTGGAAAGGCTACTGGACAGTGTTTGAAAGAAAAGAGCTGTAGTTCTGGAAAAAGAAGCTGCTTTTCAAGGGAAGTTAAAACATGTTTTCTTTTAAAAGGAGTCCATTAAAGACTCTGTGAGTCTCATTACTGCTCATGCAATAGCACAAGTGGGAGATTAATATTCTTCTTGAGGGAATAAAACTGCAGTATCTCTTAAGCAAATCTATTCCCACATGGACAAGTGAGCTCAAAAGCAAACAGCAGCTTTATGCTATTTATGAATGTACTCCTGGATCACATGTGGAGCCTGCAAGGGCCCTGGCAGTATCAGTTGCACTTTTCTCATGGTTTCCCCCTGAAGTTCAATCCCACTGTTATCATAAACCCAGTCCCAGCATTACTAGCACTGGGACCATGAGGTCATGAAGTCCTTGGTATTTTAAAGCAATGCATAAGCTACTCCTGCTCCCTGCAAGCTTAACTGGCATGATGCCTGATGCCCATCACAAGGGCTCCCACTGTTCCAACTTTATGTGGAAAACAATTCCAAAGTTTTAATTAATTTTAATTCATAATCACAGAGCAATTTGGTGTCTGCAGATGGAAATCAGTAGACAAGTGCTAGTATTTTTATGTATACATATGTTTTGCAAAAAGAGTTGCAGTTTACTCAGAACCTGGGCTGGACTGTTACTGTTTAATTACTGTTCACACAGAAGTAATTTGCAAAGTGTTAATTTCTGAAATCAATGCACTCCAGTCCAATAAATATTTAATGCTTCCATCTGCCATTTTTAAGTTAGTTACCAGCCCTGCTGGATGAAGTTAAAACAGTTATCTGCTGTTGACATAAAGAATGGTTTTGAGATCCAGCTTTCATGGAAACGTAGAAGAAAGCAGCTTTCCTGAACCCAGTTTTATTCTCTTTATTAGGTTAAATATGGATATGGACAACATTGCACATAGAGACATGTTCATAGCAGGCAGAGCAGTGTAGAATTACATCTTAATTTTATGAGGGAAAATACATTGAGTCTTCCCTAGTAAGACTCCCTATGACTGCAGGTCCTAGGTTTGAATTTTGAGAGGAATCTAGTTGGAGCATGCAGGATCTTTTCCACTGGGAACAGCCTAATAAAGAAAAGGGCATGGTGGCCATTCCAAGGAGCAAAGAGGAGGTGAAGCCCCTATCCCTGCCTGGACAGGAGGGAGCATGTAGGGCCATGCAGGCACCTGGGGGTCCCATGGGTCCTGGCAGGATCTCAACTTCACTCTCTGCAAAACTGGATGTGGCAAAACCTGTCCCCTTCTGGCTGCGTGACAGACTATTTAATTACTGATATTCATGGAGGATTTGGAGCTCTGTGGATGGGAATGCCCTGTGCCAATGCAAATGTCACTGCTGGTGGTACAACACAGGGGCCTCAATGATTAGTTCTGTTTTACTGTTTTTCTAGTACAATTATGTTTAATTCATGTGTTGTTTCATCAAAGCGTCTGTCACTCAGGGCTTGGCCTCATCTTCTTAAATAGCTGGATATAAAATTACAATGTGTTCCTCCAGTGAGACCATATTTCCAGAATATCATCACAGCTTTTTGATGACACAGGGCTTTCTGTTTAGCTGAATGGATACACTGAATCATCATTTAAAAAAATAAAAGTCTCTTGAGCTTGGATCATTAGACTTGTGCCATCTCCTGTACTGGGTAATTCTGAATCAGCATAATAAAGAACCTATGAATTAACATTTCATGTTGGGTGAGCGTAGACCAGTAGTTGAATGAGCAATTGCAAATTGCAAAGCACCAAGCAAAACAGCACTGATTCTTCAGGGGATATTCTTTCTTTGGGCCCTTCCTCAGCCTAGTGGCAGCTTCCAGGGGTTGTTTGGAAAGTAGAGAACTTGTCTGAAGGACCCTCGAGTCCCTGTGGTGCCTAAAGCTCCTGGAGGAGCCTGGAAGAGCCTTGCTGCCAGCACCAAATGCTGTAAATACCAGATCCCAAAGCGCCTGTGTGGGCTGCTGTGAGATGGGTGGAAGCCTGTGCCTGTAAATATGAATCTGTAGCTTAGATAATGGTTTTAGCAATGCATTCAAATTATTGCCCAAAGCTATTCCCCGTTGTGCTCTTGCATGTGAAAAGACCTATCCAGTCTAAGCCTAATGGGACCCTAATGAAATTGTTTCCTGTAGCTTCATGCTGTGCAGCTGGATGTAATAACTCCAGCTAATGCACCAGGGACATGCAGCAGCAAAGTTCTCATTGCCCTTGATGAGGCTGCTGCAGGAGGGGATGGACGGCTGTGGGGATGGGTAGATGTGTCAGTCAATCTGTAATGAGCCTTCTGGATTGAACAATTTTGCTGGATTATGGAACAAGCTTTTGAATTGCTACTGTGATGGGCTCCCCTTGTGTAACCAGGTACTACAGTCTCTTTTTGGCTTTCACGTAGGTGGTGATGTGCCAGAGAGGAAGAAAAAAAGAGAAGCATGGGAAATAGTGTTGGAAGCATGATTTGCAGTATTGCTTTGATACAAGTCCCTGTATTTTATTGGAAGATGGCTTTTAAACTTTGTGGGGCAGGTGCTGAATGGTGCTCTGTGGTTTGATTAACCAGCATCCAACCTTGGGAAATCCCCAGCAGCTGCAAACAAATATTAAATTAAGTAATCTTTTGACTAAGGGCTGTTCCTCTCCTGCCAGTAAAGTGATATCCTGGTCAGTTTTTCTTTTGCTGCTTTCATCCAGTTTCCTGAGGGAGCCAGGACCACTGCAGGTGAAGTGCAGGGGAACAGGAATCATCTCCCTGTTTGTTACTCTAGATTTGGACACGTGCTTGGTGGTGGGGCACTCCCAAAGAGCGTGAGGCACTTTCTGTCCCCATTATCTCCTTTGCAGCAATCTCTGCAGGAGAACAGTCTGAACACTGCAGAAATCTGCTTGGCAATGTGAGACAGCATGGTCTACTAGTCACACAGTGGAGATAAATCCCTGTACATGATGTTCCCAGTTCTTCCATGCAGATTCCAAGGCATTTCACCTCTCTGCACCTCAAAATACCTATATGTGGGGATAAAAGGAAGGAGAGACTTAGAGGTGCATTGTTGTTGTTATGGTATAACTAACCAGAAACAAGCTGCAGGAAAGAGCCAGCAGTTCCCAGTTCCTGCTGCTGTCATTTAGACCCAAATTAGTGACTCTGTGAATTCAGAGGAGGTTGGAGGTGGTCAGTGTTGGGTCTGCTGCAGGCCCCTGTTTTACAACTGGTGGACACTCAAGAAGATATTTTTCACTGAAAAAACAATTTCTTTCCCTCCCACATCTTATTTTGAGAAGTTAGTTTTCATTTGCATCCCTGAATGGACTTGCTGTGCCATGCAGTGTATCCTGAGGCGAGGGATGGGGCTGGATGGTCTGGCCAGGGAGAAAAGCCAAGCTGTTCGTGTGGAAGGATCATCTCATGTGGCTTTGCTGAAAGTTAAACTTCTTTGGGGAGGATTATACTGAAGACTGAAGGCATGTCTGAACTCAGGGTGTGGGTTGTCATTTGACCAGCTTGTTGCCTTAATTTGATGAGCTTTTGAAGAATTTAGGGAAGATTTTCCTCCTGCTGAGACCTCTTCTACCCTCTGTGCAAGCAGGAGATGACAGCGTGTGCACTGATTTGCAGGGCAGTCCCTTGCAGGCTCCTGAAGACTGGTTTCACAGGGGTGAGATCTTCACATTTTTGTGAATGAAGAATTTATCTGTGCATCAGGGATTCAGCAGGAGGAGCTAACAAGGCAGCCCTGTTGTAGTGCTTCCATCCATGTTTCTCCACCACTGGAACCTCTCTCCTGTCTTGCACAGAGGCCAGGCAAGATGCTGGGTTTGTGGAACAGTGGGATACTTGTCAGACAGTATTTGCCTCTTCATCATCTCATAGAAGAGGCCTGATTGTGCTGCCTCTGTGAGCTTCAATCTAGGAAGTTGCTTCTAAAGACCATATTAGTATTCTGCAAAGAAAACAGGAGTGCTTTCTTCATTAAGTCAGCTCAAAGAGCTAGTGTGGGTTGGCTATTGTAGGAAATAAAATGGCTGCTGGAAAAAAATAAGCATTTAAAAAAAAACTTACGTTCTGCTTTGAATCATTTAGTTTCAAAAAATAAGTTGGTTTAAATGTGTGGGGGTGGTTCAGGAGAGCAGTGTTGTGAGAGCCAGCAGCCCCCCAAGCCTGCAGGGTGAGATCCCTGCACAGAACTTCACTCCTGTGGTTTCCTGCAGGGCAGCCAGCACAGAAAGAACCTTGTAAAAGAGAGAAGGGAAGACAAGCTGGGGAATAACAACACTTCCATAACACTGCACTTTCTGGGTATCAGAGTAATTCTATGATACAGGAATTTAATAGTATAAATCTGGCTGATAACCATTTTGGTAAATAATAATAAAAGACCTGTGACAGTTCAGCTCCAGCGTGACTAATGTAGTGATTTTATCTATCTTGAAGAGAAAAATACAGCAGCACAGAAAGTTCTTTTCTGCCATTTGTCAGGTGTGCAGATGTCATTGGGTAACATTTGGGCCCATGTAAAGGGACCAGCAAACACACACCTATGAGTCAGTTTTAACTGTTGTTAAAATATGATGTTTCGATGTCCTGAACATCTGTGCTTGATGCATTTCACCTCCTTCCCATCTTTAATGTGGGGATTGCCTCTCTAGCAGGCAGTGAGATGGCAGCCCAGGCAATCTGTTTCTCCTTTTGTACATTAATAGCATTTGATAGTGTTGAGAGACCTCTGCGGCCCTGGACAGCAGTAATGGCTAGTGTGGTTCTTTATCTAATGACTAAGAGAAGCCAGAGATAGGTGATAAATCTGGCTAAGCATCAAGTGCTGAATGACAAGGCTTGTCTCTGAGCAGGTGGGGAATGGCAGGTTCATTGCTGTCCCCTCCTGCACCTCCTCAGGCATACCTTATGGCTTTAAAAGCTTGGAATGGTTTTGTTTTGGGTGGAGTTAATTGGGATGGTCTGCTGAGTTAATTGGAATCAATTAGAATGGGTGGCTGAGTTATCTCTTTCAATCTGCATATTAATGCCACCTCACACTCTTCTTCCCTTTCCATCTGATCACAGAGGGAAGAGGAGGCTGCCTGGTGGTGTCTGTGAGGCACAGGTGGGTGTGACAGCTCTGAGACCTGGCTCCTCTCCCCCCAGTGCAGTAACTGCTGAGAAATGCTGCCTTCCACTAACACATTTGATTTGCATTTGCCTCCTCTGGTTGCAGCTGAGGTATCCCTTTTTTTTTTTTTTTTTTTTTTTTTTTCCCCCCCGGAGATACACTGATGTTCTTGTGTGACCAGCTCAGGAAAGGTCTACCTTTAGCAGCAAGGAGATATTGAGAGTTTTGCTTTTAACTGCAAGTATGCAGTTTCTCATCTGTAGCCTGGGTGAATTGTCAGCTGTATTTTCATTTAAATAATGCTTCTTAAGACAAAGAATTCAACATAAAGGCTAACTTGGCTCTCATTTACTTGGGTGAGAACGGGCTCTGGCTTTCAAAGTGTTAATAACCACTGTTCTTGAAGTTTATCTTACAGAAAGCCAGGAGCCCCTTCTAGGATTATGGTTCATGTGCATTGGTGCAGTAAGAAATATACAGGCTCTGCCTTGGACAATGTGTACCCTTTTTAAAATGGTCTCCTATAGATCTTTATGATTTGCCTGTCAAGCCTTTAGTGAGCTCTGTGTTTAAAGAAACAGCTTGAAGTGCCCAAAAATTCAGCTTTGTTCTCCTTTCTTTTTGGTTGTTGTATTTAAAGCAAAACTAAATTAATTAAAATGGCCACTTAAGTAAGGTAATGTTATTTCCAGCTTTCTAAGAAAATGTTGGAAAGGAAAAGTGCAAACCTTTGCTAGATTTGGCAGCTTCCTTGGAAACTCTATCCCTGTGTGAAAGTGCATTAAAAATAATGCTCTCTGGCAGCTCTTTTGGAGCCTGGAAGATTAAAGGTAGTAACCAGCTCTGTATCACGGATATCTTAACATTAAATCAGAAATCACAAATATCTTAGACTTACTGCTCAAACTCATGGGAGGAAAGCTGCTGTCACACTTAATTCTAATGATGCTTCTGTTATTGCATGTTCTTCCTTTTCCTCCAAGCCCCATGATAAGATTTGTGCTTTCTGATGGTAACACAGGATGAGCCTCACTATGGCTCTCTGGTGGACAGTTCCTGTGTGTGAGGTTTACTTGGAGCTTCTCTGCTGATGCCTGCTGCTATATTGTCTCTTCAGCTGGGACTTCAGCCAAGTTTGTAAGCAGAGATGAGGCTCAGCCTCTGAGTTTGGACCGAGCTCTTGAGTTTCCTCCTGGGGTGCCAACTGGCCAAGTGTTGGATACCAACTGTACCATCTCTGCTAATAAATCGCACTATCTCAGGTGATAAAAATGGGTTTCTAAATCTAGGATACCAAAGAAAGTGGTAGCTGCTATCCAGTGGGAAAATAGATTAATCTTGCCGCCCCCCCCCCCCAGCTGTCAGTAGTTAGAGACGTGTGCTGTTGGAAAACATAATGGTTTTTCTTTCCTTTATGCCTCTTTCCCTTTTTGCATAAAGACTTATCCATTCAATGCTTATCACAGTGCAAGAGTATTAGTAAACATAAGCTTGTTGATAGTTGGCATTCTGATGCTTGACTGGAGGGAAGATCTGCAACTTAGAAGGGGATTGGAATAATAAACCCCCAAGTGTAACCTATTCTTGGGAAATGGCAATGGTTGCTGTTAGCCTGGAGGGTGTCGGGTTTTCCGCTTAGCAGTGAAATAAGATCCTTGAATGAGAACTGTATAATTGTGCTGGAGCTTTGTGTCTGGGATTGTGGGTACTGCTCCTTTTCAGTGTGATGTGTGACCTGAAGAATTGCTTTGCTAAGGACACTGAGAGGTGGTGAATTTACAGGTATCTTTACCTACAAGTTCTCTCTTTGATTCCCTTAAGCATAAGAATCAGTCACATTACCTCTGCTGCACACAGAGCAATTTCTCTATTTTTTAACTCTTTGTTATTCTTAACTAGCAATGATAATTCAATAGTAGCATCCTCTCAAAAAGAAAAAAAATTCCTTTTCTCACTTTGCACAAAGGTTATACATTAAGGAGAGCTGGATGTGTGACTCTGGAGAGGAGGATGATGGCAAAATATAGGCTTGACAAGGCTGTGTGTCCAGTGATTCAGTGAAATGCACCAAGTCTTCAGATCTTGCTCCTCTTGGGATCTTCACAGAGGTTTAATGTTGCTTCCTTTTCTCTTGTTCAGACATCTTGCTTTGATTTCAGTGCTTTCAGCTTGAACCCTTTTCTCTGCCCTTCATGTCAGCAGAAAACACCATAACCTCTTGAAGAACAGCACCATGGACTTTCCCCCTTGTCTTCCCACACAGCTGTAAGTGCACGATGGTGTCAGTGCCCTCTTTGCCCACTCTCTGCCACCCCCTGCTTGGTTAAGTACAGCCCCTGTGAATCAGTGACTCACTGCAGAGCCTCTCAGCATTATAAAAACCCCAACAAAACCCACCTGCAAAGTAATCTTTCTTTTCCACCAATTTTCAGATTTTCTTTCCAGGGCTCTGGCTTTGCTTGCAGGTGGGCTGGGAAGCCTGTACCCACCTGCATGGGGCAGAACTGTCACGTAGCTTTTGCTTCAGCAGCCTCTAGTGGGGAGAGTTAATGTGTTTACAGCTGGGGCAGGAGTTCTGTGCTATCACTTTGCTGGCTTTGTAGACCACCCAGAGGAGTGATTTAATGTCTGGAGTCTGAGATGAACTCTTCTTTAAGCTGTGTTACAAGCAAAAGCTGACGAGTAGGAGAAAAGGCTATTTTTTTTCCCCCAAGAGGCCAATATGGTTTTTTTTTCTTTGTATTTTAAATATGTAGGAAATAAAACTATCTAGAGGTGAATGAGTCACTTTCATGAGTCACCAATAGTGGGACGTGGGGATTTAATATTTGCAAGTCAGAAGCAAAAAGTACAGTCTGTTCCCTGCTTGGTGTGAGAGAGAAAATAATGGACAATTTTAAAAAGCTGTTTTCTCCCCAAAAGAAGTATAAGAATCAGACTCTTCAGCATCTGAGGGTGAATGGCTGCCAACCCTCCTGGTACTGTGGTCCTTCTGGTCCCTGGGCTGACTGCAGCCAGAGGTGGCTTTTCCAAACCTTGGGACTTGTGTCCCATGCTACTGGTGGCTTTCTTGGTTCAACCTTGGGCATCCCTCTCCACTGCTTGTCACACAGTTTCTCCTTTATAATATGGGACCTTTGCTAGTAACTTAAAATGTACACAGAGCCTGACTTTGTGCCTTCAGCAGCCCCTTTTCTCCTGCACAGAACAAAGACTGGGCAAACGCAGGCAAGCACAGCAGGAGGGGAGGATGAGCAAAGGTGGGAAATCATGCCCTGGCCATGCTGGTAACTCTCTACAATGCCTGGTTGGTGGTGCCTAAGTGTGAAACCACCTGACTCTGACTTGTCTCTCCAAGGCTCGTGGGTCGTGACTCAGCCTAAGAGGAGGAGGAGGAGGATGTGCGGGGCCTTCCTCCCGTGTCCGCCAGCTGTCACTGTTGCTGCACACACCCGGATGGCCGGTGCCTCCTGTCCAGCTGGGATTTACAACTGCCCCAAAACACTGAGCTTGTTTGGCTCATCCGTGGTGTGAGAGTGTTTATCCTCAACTTAACAACCTGTTCTTAAAGCTGCAACTTTATTGCCTACTAAAAGGCTCCAGAGCTCCAGAGATAATTTTAGTCCACACACATTTTTCCCCCACCTTGGGTGTAACAGTTTTAGATTTTTTTTTTTTTTGAGGCATTGTTGCAGAACTAAAACTCCCTCAAAGTGCTTGTCTGATTAAACAATGGTTTGTAAAACTGAGGGGGTTGGAAGTAATAGTAAATTAGGAGAAGTGGTCACAGCAGGATCTGTCAGGCTTTGGCAGCATGCATGCACACACAGATACCCACATATCTGTCTCTGTGTGTGTAGGCACTCATCTTCTTCTGCCTTGTATTCCATATGAGTTTGCCTTGAATTAATGAGAACTGCTTGTGCTTGTAAAGTGAAGAAGATGGATTTTGCCTCCCCAGTGTGAAATGGCTCACAGATGGAAGTATGGAGGTGTTCACTGAGGGCTATTCTAAAATTACTCATAGATGCAGCAAGCATCTTTTCAAGTATTACACTTCTACCATCTGAGCTGAAAAACATAAAATTTGATTGAGCAGGTGTAGACTGGACACTAGGAAGAATTTCTTCTCTCAAGGGGTGGTCCAACATTGCAACAGGCTGCCCAGGGAAGTGGTGGAATTGCCATCAGTGGAAGTACTGGATTAGATGACCATAGAGATTTCCTCTAACCTTAATGATTCTGTGAAATTAGCCTGACATTCACTCTATGGTTTAAGAGACCTTATACCAGTCTTGTAATCAGGTTTTGCTTGAGTTCAGGTATCCCAGAACTTTGCACTTGAAAGGACTGAGTGAGCATAGTGTCACTTGAAGTCACTATTGATGTGTTTTGTGGAGATTATGCAGCTGTTTTTTACCTGTAACCATGTTTTGGATTTGAGGTCCCAATACTAATTGAACCAGATTCTGCTGTGAGAGACACGCATGTAAACTGGAAGTTGTGCCATCCCTCAGCAGTGCTGCTTTAGACTTGCAGCAAAGAGCAGCATCTGGCCTTTAAAATGTAATTCTGGTAAAAGCAAGCACCAATCTACACAAATTTCTCCATTTAGATTAGACTCTGCCTTGTGCAAACCTAATCCAGAGGAGAAAGTGAATTCCTGGCAGAGACAGATGGAAAATCCCAGTCCCTGTATTGTGCTCATGTACTTGCTGCTGTCTCCTTTCAAACCTGTGTTTTCTTGTTGGTTGTCTCTCTTGAAGCTAAGCATTAAGAGCAGCAAATTGATGTTTTTTAATAGTTTTCTCAATTCCTGACCAGATTAGGAGCACTGAATAAAAAAGGGAGGAATTTGTGGGTACATGTATCTGTGCACAGCTGCGTGGGATGTCTCCTGGGAAGAGCTGGGTTGAGCTTTAAATGAGTTTCTTGCATTCACGTTACTGTATCAGTCTGACCCCTCCTGTGCCAGGTGGCAGTTTGGCCAGAGGGAGAGAAGGCACCTTTCCCATCTGCATCTCTGCTTTTAATTTGGCAGCGCAGAGGCCTGGGTTGCTGCCAGTTGGGTAGCTGTGCTCGCAGCCGTGCCTGCGCCCTCCGCCTCGCTCCGTGTCTGTGCCACGGGCTTGAGGACAAAGAAGAGGTAGTTTGTGATGAAAAAGACCATTTCTTTCTCTAATAAGGTATTTATACGTGCAGCTCAAATAAACACAACCAGAAATGGGGTGTCCTGGTGTGATCTTTGAAAACATGGCTGGACTTAGGGATGTGGAAGGAGGCTGATAAGGAGTTTGGTCTTTTCCAAGCTCTCTTGCTGCCTCGCCTGCCTGCAGCTTGCTGCTGCTTACTCAGTGCTCCTCCAGACTATTTTTAATTGTTTTCTACTGATGTGGTGACTTCTGTCTGGGTCTCCAGGGAGCCAGCAGTAACACAGGTCGTGCTCCCTGCATAGCAGTAACAGTGGACTGGATCCTTATCTGGGATGCCTCCTTGCTTTTCTGCCTGCTGCAGCCCCAGTGTTTCCCACTGGGGGTGGGGAGCTGACAGCCCACTGCACTGGGTTTTGGGAAGAAAAAGGTTCAATAGCTTCATTATGGGTAATATAATTTATTAATGGAATTGATGGTACACAGTCTTGATTTATGCAAGAGGAGCTGAGGATGTGTTTCCTCTAAGGGTTGGTGAATGATGGGGTTTGTGCCCTTGTTGACTTGTAGGACCTTTCTCTTCTGCCTCTCTCCCTCTTTAGCTGCAAGCACTCTATTGAAATTCTGTTGCTGAATAAATGTCACATCCTGGGCAGTATTTCTCTTTGTTTTCCATATTTCTTTGCCATTCTTATCATGTTTATCATGTTTGAATAAACAGCCTGTGGCTGTGCAGAGACGGGGAAAAGCAAAGGAAGGGTTAATTAGGCGATACCCAGATCCTGCCAGCTGGGATGTGAGCATATGTCTGTGTGGCAGGCGGAGGTGAATTCAGTTTGCCTACGCTGAACCTGAGTAAATAAACTCTTCTGAGACGTGGTAATATTAGGTTGAGCTCAGTGTTGCACAAAAAGTGGTCATACAGCCTCCATGTGGATTAGTGGTCAGATAGAGTAAGAATGCATCTGTTCAAGGAGTGCAGCCTAAAAATACTTAATTCAAGCCTTGCAGCACTTAATAGCAGTACTGATAGTTAGAAAGACAACTGAAACCACTTAAATGGCAAGAGGGAAATGAAATGACCAGCTCTGATTTACATTCATGACACCAGTTAAAAGAATCTATGTGGTGCAAGTTTGCTTTAAAGCAGTGAAACTTCCCTTAATCTGACATTTAATAGATCAGCTTAAAAAAAATAACAACCTGACTGTCACCCTGGCAAAAATAATGGGGAAATACAACAGAAAAACTGCTGTGGGGCCACACACTAAGCCTGGTTCACATTGGGAGAAACTGGAGGGAGACGATGTGGTTGCACCAAAATGTGACTCGGAGCTCACACGTGTTTACTCCTCACCGAATCCATCCCAAAGACTCTTAAGAGAAAAGAGATAACCCGGTGCTGCATTCGCTGTGGTGCGGTTTCCAAAAGAGGCTGCTGGCCGCAGGACTCCCCTTCATCTGCACTCTGGAAACAAACAATCAATTTTTCATTTTTAGTGGTTAATTCTGAAAATATGAAGGTCTGTTTAGTCTTGTCTCCCTAACATAAACCAGCCAGAACAAGGCAGCTTGAGGGGAGTTTGCAACAAGTTCCCTTATTTGGAATAACAGCCACTGGTGTAATGTGGCAGCTGTGGGACACTCCTACCCCGGTGGGGCTCGAGGGGTCGGGATATTCTTGTGATGGATCACAGGGCTGTGTTGGGGGAACTGTGGGAGCAATGGACACGTTTGAGGAAACACAATGAGCTGGATTTGGTCCCAAGCTCTGCCTGTTGTTTGCACCCAGTTTGTGGGAACAGTTGTGATGTGAATGGAGTCTGGAAAGGTGAAATGCGGAAGAAAATAAAATTTGTGTTGAACCAAACTTTTTCATAGAACTCCCATGGCTAGGACTTTCTGCTTTTCTTCTGTAGCGCATAATACTGTCCTGCAAACTCTTCCAGGAGGAGCTGCTGTCCCTTGCCACTCAGGTGCTTGTGGGCAGGTGCCACCCTAACAGGATCCTTGTGTCGTGGCTCTGAACAGGCTGGAGCAGTGGCTGGGCGTCTCTGAATTTGCTCAGCACCTCCCTGTTGCTGCCCTCCTTCCTCCTCCTCCTCTCCAGAGATGTTCTCACCCAGGAGGACTTTGATCCTAAAGAAAGGAGCCTGGAGTGGCCCTTTGCACGTTGGATTGTCCTTAATGAGCTCTCTTTTCCTATAGGCTTCAGATTTTCAGTAACTTGCTAATTGCATGAACTTGTAAGTCTTTCACATGTACAACTTTCTGTGGCCTGAAATGACATCGCTTTTTCCTTGGCAAAAGGGAAAATGAGTTCTCTGAGCTCCTGCTGAAGGTGTGCTGGGAATTAGGGTTTGGTGAGCTGGGCTCTGCTCAAAGTGTGAAATGTTCTCCATCTTTGACAATAGCAGAAAAAAAGTAAAGTGCATTTCATTTGTGTATGACTTTTAAGTTAAACTGTTGCCCCTTATGCTGAACTATTAATTTACAACCCCCTCTAATGCTGTCTTTCTCCATTCACTGGTGGTGAGAGTGCCTCCCCTCCCTCCCTTCCCCACTGTTAAAATAACTTTATTTGTTGGAAATCTATTGCACACTTGTTCTATGGCAGATACTAAGCACATTTAGAATATGATAGTACTTGGATATGCATTCATCACTGAAAGAGCCTATTTTATTTTTATTTGTTCAGTAAAGTGTGAATGACAAGTTCAGATCCCAGACAAATTCTGTTTCTTCCCAAGATTTTTTTCAGTATAAATAAACTTGGTTTTAACACAGCTGTCTAATAAATCTGCTCATGAATTTGGAAGGTAAATTTGCTTCTATAGGTAGATATTTATCATTGCATAGTCTTCTAACCTAACTTCCATAAATGGTGTTTTAAGCACTGTCTAAATTATTTCCATGCCATCTCAAATGTTTCACAGACTGTTTTCACATCCTAATGATGATTTTAAGACAATGGAAATCTGCATTGCCATGAGGAAATGTTTCCTTTTCACATAGCTTTTAAAAAAAGTCATTATAATAACTTGTACTCCTGCTAAAGGTGTTTTATAAAATCTCCTTGTAGTTCAGCAATCCACCCCTACTTAACAAAACATTTAAGTGTGTTTTTGAATTTTAGCTGCTACAAGAGAATGAATCCTCATTCATATGCCAGGAACAGGAAAAGATTCAGAAGAACCTATTCCCTGGCCCTTGAACTATACTAGAGCATCTCAAGACATTCCTGTGAGTGCTGCAGCTGCCGTCCAGGGTTTTAGCCACACAGTCATTCCAGGATTTCTTCTAGGATGAATTAAGATGGAAGTGGAGGAGCCAGAGCACATCTGATACACTCAGTACTCTGTGTGTTCAGCATTTGTTAAATCACTGAGTTTTGGAGGAACTGCTGCAATTAGCTCATGTTCTGTGCTCGAAGGATGGAGCAACGTGGGAGTTGTCCTGGCTCCAGGGACAGAGGCAGCGGGGTGCTTCTGAGAGCTCCTCAGCCCTGTTCATACTGCATCATCCACACCATTTTTGAGCAGCCAAGCCCTGACTTTTGCTTGCTTACTCAGATGGGTGGGATGAGCTTTTGTACATTTGCTCTTTTTTCCTAATCTTTTCATTAATAGCACTTGGTCTTAAGTGACAGTCAGAACCACAATAGTTTATTCTCCCATTCCACCCACCTTTTCCTTTAAAATTCCCACTTTTTAGAGTGAGCAATAGTTACAGATGCCTTCAAATTGCATTGCGCTCTCTGTAAACACAGAGCTGACATCTGGCATATTTTGGAGTTGCTTTATTGAATCTTGATGGTTCCTGTAAATAGGCTCCGTGTCTGTCATACCTCAGCGGCAGGGAATAGATGGATCATTTCCTGCAGGGATTGAGGGGAGAGGCCCCTCCCCTGTGGTGGCCACAGAGCTGATGCCCTGAGTGCTGATCCTGTGAAACAGGGACTGTTTCCACGAGAGTGGGAGGGTGCACACGCACTCACAAGCATGTTGGTGTTCCAATGCTGGTAGGAATCACAGAATCACAATGGATTGTAAGATGGATAAACATAGATGGAAGAGACAAAGTGCTGGTAGAGTTTAGGAATGAATCAGTTTTTGGGTGAAGCCTTGTTTTGGTAGACTCAGATGTAGATTGACATGAAGCTCAAAGTATCTTTTCCAGATTTAAACATTTTTCTTTCCCTTTTTTTCCCCCTTCTATCCCTAGCTAGTGTAGTATGAAACTCCAGAGCTTTGAGTATGAGCCAGGTGTTTAAGTAGGTTTTATTTTTAAAAATTGGGAGATAATCTGCAGAATTTCCCCCTTTGCTGTATAGTTGGAAAAGCCCTCAAAAGCTTTGAGCATGATGGTGTGGAAATCTTCTATGTACTCTTTAAATCCAAATTCAGCCAATGGCAGAGAACCAGGAGGGTGAACAATGGTTTTTAACACCAAGGTGGTGTCAGCTCCTTACTCCATGTAGCAATCACCTAACTAATCGGTGCTTAGTTGGGTTTAAGATCACATTTCTTGCCTCCCTTATTGCTAAATGTGGCCTTAAAAATCATTAGCAGAGGCCATTTTCACATCTTTCTGCTGAGGTGAAAAGTGTTGTTCCCAATTTACGGGCTGGAGGATAGGCAGAGGGAGGTGAAATGGTTTGTCAGGGATCATAGAGGAGGGTTAGTAGGGTCAGGAATGAATCCCAGGTATCCTAAGATCTCACTTTTTGGCTGCGTTGGGGAAAGCAAATTTTCTGCACTTACTACAGGAACTTACAGAGGAAAAAAATGTTTTTTAAAGCAACATTTGTTATAAACACAATTCCTTTTCAATAATATGTGTTTGTGCATATCCTCTGGCAAACGATGACTGAAATTTATTATGAAGGGCTGTAATTCTTGCACATCAGAGGGGGAGAAATGAAATATTTAACTTAATCTCTATAGCATATTCCATATTTTCCTTGCTTTTGGTTACATTTTTGTGAGGCGAACTATGAATTCCCTCGCCTATTAATAATTTATTGTTACTGGAACATAATAGTGTAGAATGCAGTTCGTCCAGGAAAAAGCTTCAGCAGGGAGTGAGTCATTGATGGTAATAAACTTCCGTTCCTCTCAATAGACCATAGGACTGTTTAGAAAAAATGTTTTTGCCATGATTCCTGAATTGCTTGTGCTCTGTGCAGCAGCTGGTAGAGATAAAACTGAACGGAGCTGGGCAGACTCCCTGTCTCCCCTCTATTACTATAGCATGTTTCTGAATCATACACAAAAAAATGTTTTGGTATGTAAAAGTGACTTCAGAAAAGCAACTCTGCCTAGAAAACAGCCAGCAGTGAGCAAGGATACATTCCCAGAGCGTGATCTCAAGTGTGATATCTACCATATCTATGGTTCTCAGGGGGTTAGCAGTGCATGGCTGTGCAGTGCTGAGCTCTCCAGAATTACCCTTCTGTGAGAAGTGTTATCTCCTAGGACCCCTGGGGCCTTCAGGAGGCACATCTGAGCTGAATTTGATGGTGTTTCACAGCTGCTTGGGTTGGGGTGCAGCTCTGCATGTTACTGTCTCTAACATCCCTCTTGTTTGGTGTGTAGGATCTCAGTTGCAAAAGACTGATCTCGTGTTTGATGGAGCACGTCAGGCATGTTCCCTGCTCTGCTGGATCCAGGTCCTCAGGGGCAAGGGCCCCTTTTGGGTCCAGGAGAGTAAAACGTATTTCTGGCCATGATCTTTTGCTCTTCCCATGAAGAGGCAGTATCATTAGTGACCAGATGGATATAAACACCTTTGGAGGATGTTGACTCTATTCAGAATGGCATTGGTGGGGTTGTGAAGAGCATAAGCATTCCCCAGTCAGAGAACAGTTTCTCTAGCATGGGTTTTCAGTATGTGGTGTGAAGGGTTAGAAGCTTTTAACATAATTTCCAGCCTTCTTCCATCAGAGTCCTTTCAAGACTCCTGGTCCTCCAAAGTGCTACTGCGTCCACAGGGGAGGGTGCATTGTGGTGTTGCTTTCTGGGAGCTGTGTTGTTATCAAGAACTGAGCACACCGTGAGGGACAGATTCTGCACAGCCCATTAGATGATGTATTTTGTGTCTCTGCACGAGCTGCTAGACATGTAAACATGATGGGCAAAGGTTTTGCAACCCAGGCCTGAGTAAAGGGAAGGAGTTGATGTAGCTGCCGTGTGAACTGTAGGGCTATGACTGGGCAACTACTTTTGTAACCCAGTGCAAATGGGAAGCTATATTGCATAAACAGTAAATGAATCCAACTTTGTCTGAATAATGCTTTTATTTCTTGTTTTTCATAGGGTGGTTTTACTTGACAGATTTTGTGATTTCATTATCCTTCAGGGCATGTTTATATTGTAAAGCCTGCAATTGGGCAACTTTGGGTGCTGTGGTGTTATCTGTAACACTTCTGAGTGCTTATACAAGCCTTTTCCCCCTTTTTTTCCCCAGTAAATCAATAAGCCTTTTTGTTTCCGAGAAGTTAAGGTATTATGAAGTAGTTCATAATTTTTATCAGTGTTTAACAGATTTCCGAATCTTCTTTCATCAGAAGCCTTAGTAGATTTCACAAATTTTCAAAATTGTTTCCCTTATTGTTCCTCACAAGTGCAGCACCATCTGTGCAGTGGTGCCCAGCACAGCACTGGGTAGGATGTGCAGTGTGCCCCAGGTGAACAGCACTCAGACAGGCTGTGCAGCTTCCTGCTGCCATCCCCTTTACTACAGGGAAGCTGAAGGACCTGTCCTGATCAAGCATCTTTGGGTTTTCATCTCCTCTGCCAGAGCAAGGAGTTCTCTTTCAAACACTGTGACACTATCATGATCCTGGTGATGCCTCACAAAAAGAACCACTTCCTTCCCACCTTCAACGACCAAAGGCTTTTCAATTTCACATGAAGCTCCTGGCCTACTGTTAGGAATTTGAACATCTTGCAGATACCCATGAACCTGGCTTCCTGCTATTTACTAGAAGACATAGTCTGTATACCAGCATCTCATGCAGGTCAAGGTCACAGGCCGACTTCTTGCCTCTCAGTCCAGAAGGCACTGTCCTAAATATTTGGTGCTGCCCACTTCAGGCTCCATCATACCTCTTGTGCCCTGCATCTTCATTCTCTTCATTCGTATGTGCAGGAAAGCAAATTGCACATGCATAAAAAAAGAGGTATTTGCATTCACTAAATGGGTGTTTGTGTGTTGCACTGCTTGTCCTCCCAAGCGCTTCCTCAGTTGTAGAAACACTCAATAGATTTCCACAAAACTGTGCTCTATCACTAGCTGCTAGATTGATGCACAGGAAGCATTGTGCTGGGGGTACAGGGCATGCAGTGTGTGTGTGAATTGCAAATGCAGGGATACCCTCCTTCCCCTGGGTGCGTGCTGCATCCACAGACAGTGTCGATGCAGGGTTATCACAGACTCTTGACCAGCTGTAGCAAGCTTGCAAAAAAACCTGGAAATTTGGTGCCAGTTCTGGATAGTCTCATGAATCTTAAAAGCCTTGAAAGCTGTGTGAATAATCTCTAAAGAAAATAAATGCAGAGTGCTGCAGGGAAGGATGGCTGGATGCTGGCTGTCTGCTGTCCCCAGGTCTTGGTGGCTGCTACATTCAGCTGCCCTTGTCACCCAGCAGTGATCCCTCTTCCTATGGGATGTTCTCCTTCCCTGGTCCTTGCTGACCATACTCTGCAATGACTCAGTTTTTCATACTGACCTCTTTCCACCTGTATAAAATTTATTTTTCTTTAGTACTTGTTAATATTTTTCGAATGGACAGGCTTCCTTTCCCCAAGGAATTTATTTATGAGGGGTGTTTCCTTCAGAATGTACCAAATTTGTATCCTCGCAGCCTGCTTGCCCTCTGCTGTCTTCTGCCAGCCTTCTCATTGCTTCTTATTTATTTATTAAGTCTTCCTAGTGATTGCATTTCCTAATTAGTGTGTTCTCTCATTTCACTTAGTGTGCTGTGTCTCTCTTCTGGTGATGTGACTGGCTGTGCATCTGTCCATCAAGTGATCCTGTGGATACCTTGAGTAACTTCCTCCCAAACACAGAGTCATCCGTTCCACAGAGTGTAATTACTGGAATTAGCCTGAATATCCTCATGGCTGCTGGTTTCTTCCTGTCAGCTCAGCTACTTATATCTATTAATGGATTTGACGGATGGAATGTGCACTGCTCTCAATCAGCTTTTAAAACAATTCCTGACTATTAAATTATTTAATGATTCTGTCAAATTCTTTTCACTCACTTTTAATATAATTTTGAATTTTAGAAGATTTAATTTATTTTATGAAACAAGTCTCTTTTTGAGAAAATTTTTTTCTGTAATTGTCACTTTTCTGACATCTGGTAAAATATATCCATCATCACTCATATTTTTCCATTCATTTTCTTTCCCAGCTAATTTTGCTTGTAATTGCTTTCCTTTTTGTGAGTTGGGTCTTTTTCTCATATGTATTATTCTGTAATTACTGTTTTGAACCTACTATATTTCACATGCCAAATTCAATCAAGTTGAGGAACTGAAGCACCTGGCTGCTACTATTTTTATTCTTTAACTCTTTTTTTCTGTGTGGAGATGAGATTTGGTGTGGCATTTCTCCCCTTACTGGAGACCTCAGGTGAACGCTCCAATTACAGCTTAGCTTCAATTAAACACTTGGGTCTTAGGAGATGCAGACAGGAGCTCATCACTGATGGCATTGCTGGGTCAGGCACTCTCTGCTGTGGCTCCCTGTCCCCCCCTCAAGCAGCTGCCAGCCAGGCACCAGCCCCAGTGGGACACTCCTTTTTGTCCTTACTGGAATCTGTCCTGCGAAAGTATTTGTCTTCTCCCCACATGGCTTCTCCAGCTGACAGCATCCAAGATCCTTGCTGTGGGTGTGAGGAACCAAACACTCAGCTGGTGTTTTCCTTACTGCAGTACCAGGAGTGCAAAGTACCCAGTGCTGACCTTACAGCATCAGGGTAGCTCAGAAATAGCCAGTGAGCTCCTCTGTGTTCTGCCTCTTCTCCCGGAGAGTCTGAAAGTATTTGAGTTATTTGGTGAAGTAGCCTGCTTGTCACGATCTCTCTGTATTGATTATCCTTTGTGTGATAAATAAGATGCACTTAGGGCAGGCTCTTGGTGTGGTCATGCTTCTGAAATGAGTATTGCTAACAAACCACCCTTCAGGAGCAGATTCACCTCCATGAGGAGAGAAGCTGTAGTGTTTTACTGCACGTTTCAGCAGACTGAGAGCTTGGGCATCACCAGTTAGAGCGGCTCACTTGCTGGGGGGTAATTAGTTAAGTAACTGGTTATGTGTCCATGTCTGTCTTCAATCTTTTAACTGGATCAATGACTTGACCTAGCAGAGCAATTCTTAATTCCTTTATGAAACTTTGCTGGGAGCCTGGACTCCCTTCAACCCAAGAGGCTGCTACTTTTTCATTAGTGGCTCTCCAGGAAGGTAGCTAAGAGCAGCCTTTAGAATTGGTGTCAAGAGTGTTGTTAAAGGAATATTTGTTCTTATTTGAGGTGAAATAAATCCTTTTAAAAACAATGAGTTGGCCAGAGAAAAATCTCTCAATCGATCAAGTGCCTGCAGGACCCCTCTGCCTGTGGTATTGATCTTGCCCTGAGCAGCTGAGCTCTAAAACAAAAATATGAGGAATGACTGCTGGAGACTTCAATGAGGTAATTTTTTTGTAAAGATATTTTTAAAAAATTGATAGCTAACAACTGTATCAAATAAGATTATCTGAGAAATGCCTCTGTGTGTAGTTTTTCTAGTAGCTTCATATCTGAGGCAGGCTTAAATTCATACGATTGTTTGAAAGGAGTCACTTCATTTCAGTGAAATCTGCAGAAGGGTAAGTGCACTGTCTGTTGTACCAGCAGACCAGACTCAAAAGCACTTCACCTACTGGAATCTCAAAACAATCTTAGAGTCTAAGAAGTCATTTGAAATTGTCAGGTGTGACTCAGTGGAGACAATGGCACTATGCTGTTCTTGGACAGAAGAATTCGAGGGTGCAGATATATATTAGTGCAGTGGGGTCTGGAAGGCAAACTCATGAGAAATTATGTAATTCTGTTACAAAAGAATGAATTTTTTTGCTCAGGGGATCTGGCAGAAGCCCCACAGCTGGATTGGGGGAGGCATTGGGGGCTGGACTGGCATAGCATATCCAGTTTTGGTCAGCATGCTTTGAGAGAGGCATGGAAACACTTGATAGAGCCCAAAGAGATGAACAAGAACCATGAGGCATAGGGAGCTGCTTCTGATGAGAGAACTGTAGAAAGAAGTAGATTAATTTCCTTTAGGAAGGTGAAGTCTTTGTTGGAGAAGGCTGTGTGAAAGGGCAGAGCAATCCCCAATCTTCAGCAGCAGGGAAGGGGTAACCAACTTCAATGGAATATTTCAGTCAAATATTCTGAAAAAAACTTCTGGGGGTGGAAGGGTAGGTAAGCACTAGGACTTGTTACTGCAAAAGGAACTTGTTTCACAGGAGGTTTTGTTAACAAGTCAGACCACACACACCAGGTCCAGCTCCTCACTGCACCTTGTGCCCTATTCATGCTGCAGATCACTCTGTCCCCACTTCCTCACATCCACCCGTGTGCTCTGTGCATCCAGGGTGATTGTGCTGATAATCCCTGGCAGAAGAAGTCCATCACTAATCCATGCAACAGCCGTGGCACCAGTGGGACCAGCAAGAGTACAACGGTTAAACCCTGACCTGGTGGGACCACCTTGGGAGTGAAAGGGTGCTCAATCCTGTGGAAGAGTGTTGTATTATAGGATTAGGGTTGATTTGCTTAGGGGTCAAATGGGCAATCCTGGATTTCTTTTAGGAAGCCATAGCTGAAATCTAAAGTATAAGTCTAGCTATAAAATCTAAAAGTGAAAAAAACACCCCCATTTGTAAAATCAATAAAAGTAATTTATAGGCTCCTTGATAATCTTATCTCTTGCCAATGGAAAGGAGAAAAAATCAAGGTGGCTGGTCTGCATGTATCTTAGAGTTCAAAAAGCTAAGAAAAGTAGGCAGGTTTTAGGTCTTGGCTTAAGGGATTTGCTTTCCTTTCCTCTTCCTTTTAGATATACTAGTTTGGTACCATTTTGTATGTTTACACATCTGACACAGCAAAGATCTTTCTGTCTCTGATATAGGAAGTATATTGGGAATATCACTTGTGAACTGAGCTTTAATGTTTGACTCATTTAAACTGCTAAATAATTGGTTAAATTTTCACAAATTTTGAACACACCACAGTCCTCCTAAACCCCTCTGAAGCCTCAGGACTTTGACTGCTCAGTGATATCCAGCTTGCTGTGAATATCCAGCCTCTGAAAACCAGCTCTGTTTGTTTATTTTCTCTGTGAGATGCTGCTTAGTATTGTGGGATGGATGAGCTCTGAATGCACCTGATCTGGTGCTCACCCTCCACCTGTATCCAACCCCCCGCTCTTCACAAGTGTCTGCATTACATGGCAGGATCCTGTAACAGGAGAAGTTGTCAGGACAGAGAAGAAACGAGCTTTGTGAGAGCAGATAAGAACAACTTGCGCTGGAGCAGCAGATGTGACTGTTGTTTTGTGCAAGTAGATGATTCCCTAATCCTCTTAAGGACAGCCTGGGCAAAATCCCCTTTGTGACATTAGGCACAGCTCTGGGCCAGGTGGCCCCAGCTTCTGTCGCTGCTTTGCTCTGAGGAATCTCTGTGCTGCTGCTGAAAAGCTGCTGCAGAAACAGCCTCGCTGCCAGGTGTGGGGCAGAGCCCTGGGGACAGCCAGCACCAGGGCGCTGCGAGACCTTTGGCTGAGTGCAGCTCAGCAGTTTGGAGGGCTTTAGGGCCTTGGAGTCTGTGGGTGTTACAGAAATGCTCTTTCTAGCAGTCATCTATGTAAGAGAGTGGTAAAATATTTGGCCAAAATAAAAAGGGATGACTGTGAGGTGAGGGAGGAACGGGATAGGATGAGAAAAGCTTAATGGTATGAGGTGAGCTGGCACAAGGAATATCTTAGAGCTCCCTCTGCCTTTCTCCAGAGAAAGCCACTCCTTTCACTAATGTGCAGTTGCAAGGAAAGTTTTTCCTTGTGGTTAGGCTGTTACTAGAATGGTGAAGGAGAGTGACCAGGAGGTGGAATGGTGGTCTGACTTTCTATGTGACCTTGGACAAAATATTTCATCCCAGAACATGGGAGGGACTCCAACACTGTAAACAGTCTGAAACAAGGACTTGGAAACTTTGACATTTCTCCCACTTGCCTTAGTTGGTATTCCTTGTAAAAGCCAGTAGTGGTCCTTTAAAAAGTGTTACTGTCCATTAATAAATCATTTCATGATTTCATGCTTAATAAAACATACCCTCATCAGAAGTGAAAACCTAAGCCCCATCCCATTGCTTTCCTTCTTGGTGCCCTTCAGAGGTTTCTTCCCTCCCACATCTCTTTGCAGCACACTCAGCCACCAAAATCTGCACCCTGCACTTGCCTCCCTCTTGTTTGGTGCTACAGGGAGTGATAAGACCCACTATGAATGCCATAGGCCACCTTTGTATTTTTAGCATAACCCTGAAATTACTGTGAGGACAAATGGCTTTGAGATTGTTGTTTTCCTTTCAGTTTGGTGGACACCACTATTTTTGTCCTTGCTTTAACTAGTCAAAGAATTTTGGTAAGCCAAAATTCATCTTTGGAATGACACAAAATGTATTGTGCGGACACATTAAGGCTGTTAAGTTCTCTGTATTTTGGTGAAGATAATTTTGGAGGGTGCAATCCTGAGGTTTTTACTTGGGCAGATCTCCCGCTGACTCATCCAAGAGTACCATGTTAAAGTCATCAAGGGGAGATTGTATCAAGAGGATACAAGACTGTATGTGGTGTGTTTCTGTAATGCATTTTTTTGTGTGTCTGAAGCAACCGGTATTAGCTTTATTTCCATGTTTTCTAAATTATTTTTGATTTCTTCACTGCTGTTGTTCATCTGTTGTAAAAACACCCTTTCTGACATGAGAAAGGAGACTAAAATTTCTGGCCTTGCTTCCTCTGTAAGAGATGGTGATGGCAGTGTCTCAAGTTGCTGGTAGCACCAACTTCCTGGTGGGGAGAAGATAACAATTTGTCCAATAAAACTCAACATCCCTTCTGTGGTGACACGAAGCACCCTCAGTCTTTGTAACTCAAGATTCAGTTTATGTAGAGCTGGCACACTGCAATCATTTCTAGGCTGGAAGGTGTTCAACATCTTAGTGTCAGTCAACTACTGACTCTCTTCTACAGATCATGTGAATAATGGGTAAAATGTAAGATGTGTCACTTCTCAAAAGAGTTTTCAGATAGAGAGTGATTTTCTTGCTCTTTTGTTAGTTAAAAAAAAAACTTCGACATTTCAAAAGAGTGTCTTACTTAAGTTTCCTATCAGTCTGCTGAAAGCCTGGTATCAGCCTTGGGAGCCCAACTCCATGGATCAGTCATGTAAGCAGGAACAATCTGCCCAGGATTCTTCTCTCTTCATATTTTCCTCAATGAAACTTCTGTTTACAAAAAGAGACTACAAGAAGGAAAGGAGTCTGGGGTCTGAGCTTTCAGATGTTGAGACAAACACTTGACCTGAAATTTGGCCACTCTGGGACCTGTTCCTGGCTCAGCTCCTGCCTTTGGGGAGCTTCAGTCTTCCTGGGCTTGGATGCATTTCATGAATAGGTAAAAAGATGATTAAGGAACAAAAGGAAAAGGCAGTGTTTTCATTAAATCAGGCTTGCTGAGCTGTGAGGATGGAGCTGTTGCAGCATTACATACTTTTTTTGGTTTCAGTGGAGCTACTCTGCATTTCCACTGATACAGAGGAGATCTGAATCTGTCCTCTTGGCTGCTCCACTTCAGCAGTTGATTCTAAATCAGCCTTGCTATCCAAACATGTAGAATTAAAGATTTGTTGCTAATTATATCACTGCAATTCCTGACTATTTTTCTTCCTAGTTTAGTCAAAATCCTTCTGACATTTAGCAGATTGACATGCTCTTAGCATCTCCACAACAATCTGTCCAGTTTGTTTAAGAAGACAACATTTTTGGAAGAAACTGCAGCATCTCTGCTGGAAACTCAAGTACCTGGCAAGAAATGTTTGAGATACTTGTTGAGCTGGCCAAGTTCTGCTGTTACGCTTAGTGATGGGCAGTTGTGTGATCTCATGTGTCTTTGCCTCCTAGGGTTCACCTTTTGTTTCCTTCTAGAAGGCTCAGGGAAAAGCAGTGTGGATTTAGAGAGCACTGCAAGAGGCCTGTTGCCCTGGGTGGTTCATTCTCTGCAGTGCTGAGTGCTCTCTGTGGTGAGAGGTGATTGATGCCAGTGTGACAGACACATGGTCGTGTTTCCAGCGTCTTTGCACGTTTCCTCATTCCCATGGGATAATGACTGCCTGCCAGTCTGACGTTGTCACCAACACTCAATGAATATCTCACCCACCTCAGGGAAGATATAAAGTGCTGGATGGTGATTCCTGTTCCCATAGGTCTGGGGAAGGCTGGGGTGGGAGGAAAAGTTTCCTTATTAGAGTTGTCACTTTATATATTAAGGGTCTACCTAGTTAAGAACTGAACCTGTCCTAGGCTAAGGACACAGGATCTTGTGTCCTCTCAAACCAATTAACTACTGAAAGACAGTCATCACTCTGAAAATAAACATGGTAGAACTATTTAACCCATGGTTGGAGGCTTCCAGCTCCACCTGGGGACTGTATTTTTCCAGCCACATGGGTTGAAATCTCTACTGCTGTCCAACAGTGTTCCAAGAGCCCCTTAGCACTCTTCCTTCTAATACTGGAATAGTTTTGCTCTGCAGTTAATTTTTATTTCCAGCAGTTAGTGGTGGTGTGATCTGTCAAAGAGTATTAATATATGTAAAAACGCCTCAAAGTGTATAAAATTTTTGTAAAGAGAATTTTTCTTTTGTTTTCTGTTGTGGGCTGACACTCTTCTAGGTGTTTACACCCAATACATTTCACAGTGATCCTGCTGACCCCCACTGGTGCCCCTGCAGATCAAGATGAGAATAAGTACCTGATGTGTGCTGTGAGTGAGGCTCAGCTTTTTCTGGTTGTTCATTCTTTATTGCTGTAGTTTGGGTGACTGCAGACCTTGTTCCATCTTATTGGGCAGATCAGTTATCTTGCAGGATCAACTGTGCTCATCCAGGCAAAAGTGGATTGCAAGTCTGTTTTTTACATAATTAACTGCTGAGCAACAGTCCCACTGACAGGTACTGAATTCCAGGTTAGCCACATTGAATGTGCAGTATTTTTGCTACAGTCTTTTTTGGCCGTTAGTGAAACGTACTTACAACTTGTTCAAGCAGTTGGTAACACCCAAGGGTTACTCAGAGTTCAGCCTTTTAGCAGATACTTACCTTATCTGTGCTTGTCCCTATTGGAAGATCACTGTTTATTCTCATTTTGAGCTCCATGATTTGGATAGCTTTTTACACATTGCTCATTATAAAATATACTTAGCGTGTTTCCATTTGGCCTGGATTCTTCTCTCTTTAAAAGCTTATTCCAGGATTTGTTCACTATCTCTGTTTCATATTCAAGTGTCCCTTTTATAACCTTGGTGAGAATTTACAAGTAATTTCAAGCCTTGTGTCCAGTTTCAGTCTGCATCTCCCTTTCATTTATGGCACAAGCACAGACTGCTGTAGATACAGCAGTTAAATCAGTGATGTTGAGAAGTGGTGGAAGACTTGGTTGCAGAGACAACTTACTGACAAGCTGGCCACTGTCTGAATTTTAGAATGACAGTGAAGAAAACATGAAAGCTGTGCTGAGCCAGAGCATCAGTTATATCACAGTAGCAATCGATAGCTCTCAGCAAAATATTTACTGATGGATCCACACTTGTCAAAACCTTGGGGTCAGAAATAGATAAAGAAGTCCTTTCCCTCTTGCCTAGGGCTCTTTGATTTCATCTAAAAGATAAGTTCTTTTTTGATCTTGGTGAAGAGTTCATGTGACTTGCTTAGGTGTTGCTCACTCTGCCTGCTTCTTTGCTGTCTAAGAGGCCATCTCTTAAGTAGTATTCTGGCAGAAACTTATACTCTTTCATATAGTACTAGTCATTTGAAGACCTCCAAATCTGTCCAAAGTGGAGGAAATTTATAATCTTTATCTTGAAAATTTAGAAACTAGGAACAGACAGACAGGGTCAGAGAACCATTGCCAGCACGGGAAATAGAACCCAGGTTTTTGAGTTGTAGTTTCTGATCTTGCTATAAACTAGACAGCAAGTGGGGAAAGGAAAATGATTCTTAATTTCCCTCTGAACCTGTCTTGTGTTGCTGTTCTGTTGCTAGGCTGCCATGGTCTCGTATTTACCCATGCAAAATAACAAAATAAAGCTGTTTGCAGAGCGTAACCCAAAACATTGCTTTGCATGCAGGGGCAGTAGAGCATTGCACAGCCGAGGAGTGCCCCTGCACGCTCTGGGGAGGGCGGGGTTGTGTGGGCCAGTGGGGTCCTGTAATGCAGCTCCAGCCATGGGGCTGGATCCCAAAGAATGGGGATTATTTACCCGTAACTATGTACGGAGCCTGGCAAAATGATGCCTTCGTCTTGCTTTGATCCAAGATGCTGCTGAAACATAAATAGGATAATAACATATTTTTAGATGCAAAGGCAGTGAACTTGAAAGAAGCAAATGGAAAATCCTCACGCACTGCAGCATCCAGTGAACCTGCTATGCTGTCTTGTTTCCACCAGTCATTCACACATACTGTTTCACTCACTGTTAGGGAGTAGGGAAACCCTTTCAAACCTATTTTGGAACTAAGTACAAAAGAAAAATAGTTATTTGTGCAGAATAGCTTCAGAGACTGTATTCTGTGTGCATCTGACTTGGAGAGCATTACTGCTGCTTTTAAAAACATCAGATACTGCCTTACTGTGTGAGGTAGTATCTCACTAGGAAAGATATCCTCCTAAATTCCAGCAGTCCACTGTTAGAGAAAATGAATTTAATTTTTCATTCTTGTCTCTGGTGTAGTCATTTCCTTTCTGTGAATCACAATTCACCTCGCTAGAGAAGGCTGGAACAGAATGAACATTTCATTTGTACCTATGTTCCTAAATTGGTCCCCATCACTGCATTCAAACATCTGCTCCCTGGGGAAGACCATTTGCTTCAGTATTTTGATTTGGAAATTGTACTGACATAAATAGACGGCAACATCAGATTCAGCATCTTGGATGCACTTTCCAGTCTTTGCATATCTTCAGGCTATCTGCTAGGAAAAAATTTTGAAAGTATTTCCAGTGAATCCACTTAGATGCTAAGTCATTTAAATTCTCAGCCTTTTTAGCCATTGTTGTTACCAGGCATTTGAATAACGGCACAAAGTGTTCCCTGCCTTCCCCTCCACATTCACCCCAGCATGTGGTCTGGTGGGCTTGAGGACAGCAACCTAAAAGGATTCCTTTGTTAAAATGGGCAAGTCATCTCTGAAATAGAGGGTGCCTTGATCTGATTGGAGATAGTGGGTTCTGTATTTATGGAATAATGCAACAAAGTGCTCTTGCGTCACACTGAAATAACAGGCAACTTTAAAAATCCTCTGGGGACCAGTGTGTCCAGCCACTCTCAGAGCAGCCAGGAGTCTGAGAGAGCACACACCTCTTGATTTTTCTCTGTGATAGCTCTGGGAATGTGTTTTGCTAATTCTGAAATGGGAACTAACTGAATGCTGAAGAGCATTTTTGCAAACTGCTGCTAAGATGAGGTGACAAAAATTCCCAAATTTCTGTTACTCTAAAGCAAAGTGAAGATGTGTGGTGTGCCTTTCCAAAAGATGTCCCAGCAGACCTGTGTTAAAGGCACCTTGTAGGAGGCTGGCCATGCTATTGTGTTGTCTTTTCTGTTTTATGGCATGTAACCTAAAAATATTTCTCTGAGGTTCTCTTGTTTTGGTTTGGTTTTTTTTAAGTTAGGGGTGGTTTTTGCCTGATGGATGTACAGGTACCTTGAAGGCTTTGAAGGACTGATATAACATAAGAAAAGTTGCATTCTGCTTGACCATTTATTCTCTTGTGTATTTATACCTAGGGTTTCTACTGCTGCTCTGCTTGTGAAGGTAGATATAAGAAATAGTGAACAAATTTAGGATGATGCTAAACAGAAGTTGTACATCTGGTGCTACAGCTACAGAATTTGACTTAGTTACTTCCAATCATGGAAGCATGTACATATTTGTAAGGTACTGAGTACCTTGGCCTCTTAAACTCTAAAACACTTAGCATCTCTGGCATTTGACAAAACACATGGCTGTTTTCCTTTCTCACACATGTTCTTCTCAGCTGTGTGAAAGTGTGAGAAATGGTTTAGGGAAGGGGTGAGCTCAGAGGATGGCCTAGGTCTATTGTAGCTCTAGGAAGAGGGCAGGTGTTCTTCATTGGTGCTGTATCTCTGTTCTGTGCCTCTAACTCCTCATGACTCATTTGCCACATAAAACTCCTGGACTGAACAGAGGCTCTGGGGCTCCCTACCATTACTTATTTATTGAGCTACGGCAGAGCCTAGGAGCACAGAGCAGACTGTGGTGTTGAGCAGTGCAACTCCCACCCACCCTGTATGATACAATATATTATATACAATAATATACAGTTGCATTTAGTTTCCTTGTCTCCTTTTTTATACGACTTAGCAAGCAGTGCTCTGCTCCACACATGGCAAAAGGAGCTGACTCGGAGAGAAGAGCGGCTGTAAGGAAGCAGCAAAGGCTGTGGCAGAGGTGCTGCTCCACTGCCACCCATTCTCATGTTTGGGGCAGAAAGCCCTTCTGTCCTTGTCTTTTTCTTGGCTCCCATTTGGATAGAGCAGTGGTAAGGATGACCCTGAGCATCCCTATGTTGTTCCCTGTCCTGAACCACAGATGGATGAGCAAAGACCAGTTTGGTGACCAGGAGGAAGACAGGAAGTATGGAGAGAGTGCTCCACATGGAGAGAGGAGTGAGGAATACTGGTGAGGTCCTGGTCTCCACCCACAGCCTTGGTCTGACTCTGTCAACAGTCAGAGCAGGTTCTCTCCTGTATGAGACATTTTGTTCCTAAGCCTCAAAGCAATGAAGTGCCTTTGTCATGTTTTGCCAACAGCTGATGGTATAAACACAGTGAAATGAGTGAGCTGCAGTGTAAGCTGTGGACATGTTACCTTCTGGACTGGGCGTGGAGCAACCTTGTTACAGCTGTGGGTTTTTTCCAGATTTCATTGCTGTTGACAGCCAGTCATCCTCCAGAGTCCCTCTGGTTGCTGAGAATAGCATGTGTCAACTAAAGTGACTGAGTTGGTGACCTCTAGGAAAGGAGATTTTGCTTTTAATCATTTTTTCACATCGCAAACAAGAAAAATCACTCTTGAAAATGCCGCTTTGCTGGGAACATGAGCAGAGGAGCGTAGGGTGGTGTTGGCTGCACAAATGTTACCCCTTGAAGGTGGCCTGGGAACAGTAGGGTCACTGTGACCTGCAGTGGCACTTTGGACTGGGTGCTCTGTGTGCAGTGAGCAGTTTGAGTGGTCCCATTCCCAGCTCAGTAACTGACTTTAGTTAATCCGTGATGTTTAATCTATGTTACTTATCTAAAGTTTCTCTGCTCCTGGTTGAACAATTAATTGCTTCTGGTCTGTTAATAATGAATTTTCATTCACTGCTCATTTCCCTGGTTCGTGACAGAGCCCTTCATGACAATGCCTCTTCTTACTGGTTGGGTGATTGTAGCTGTTTGGTTTGGGAGGAGTAATATACTTTCTCCAAATATTTCTGTTAGCACAGTTTTGCTTGTCTGTGCATTAATAGTGATGAATGCAACTTATTTCTCCACATGATGGGTTCATATTTGCTATTAATGTTTCAGACCACTGTAAATGTCTGCGGTCTGGCTGAGGGAGAATTGTGATATTGTGGCTATGTTGTAAGGCTTGGACAATGAGGAGAGGCGTTCATGCTGTTTGATTTTTGCATCTTTTAAATTTAAAGTAGGTTTTAAAAAGGTTTTTTTTTATTAAACTTAATAAGTCGTATTTGAATATGAAGAAATAGTGAAAGAACTTGCTCTAGCAGGGATGCTTCCTGTACACAAACAGTAACCAGAAAAGATGCTGAACTTAAACCACGTGAGATTTGCAATGATTGCCATTTCTCTGGGGCTCATAATGAGGAACTTGCCAAGTGTCACAGCTGGTCCATCACCAGTGATGGTCCATTAAAAAGTTCTTTGTTGCTTGGCTTTCATCCCTTGTGGGAAGAGAGTAGAGGAGAGGGCAGCTCTGCAGCAATGTGTCCCAGTTCTGTGCATCTGATGCTGGTTGCCTCTCATCCTATTGGGGGCCTGACCCACAGCTGGTCAGGGATGGCAGTCAGAGGTCCTCAAAGGACTCGGGATCTGACCCACCTGTGACACCCCTGGCCCTTGCTGGCCTTGCTGGCATGTTTAGATGTCAGCATTCATCCAGCATTGCTCTTCCTCCTCTCCATGCCTTGCCTGGTGTTGGAGCTCTCTGTCTCCATGGTGCCTCTTCATGTTATTCTCTGCTTATTTGAAAAGAGAGAAGAAAGCCAGGTGGTGTCAGGCTGCATTGTGTGTGCTGCTAATTCACCCTCTTACATTCCTACTCTGTAATTTTCCCTGTGACTAAAGGGGAATCATTCCACCTAGTGCTCCAAATTACTTTTTTTCATTTCTAACAAGGTTTTGTGAGAGTGCAGAGAATAAGTGAAGAACCCCCATATTTTCTTCCTTAGAAGACAAAACCTGCCCATTTTATTCTTTTGATTAAAAAACATGAACACCTGACTTGTTAGGTAAAAAACAGATGGTAGAAGCTTGAGGGATAGTGTGCACACACAAAACATCTGCTGTACAGATAGTATTTAAAAAATGATGATATCAGAGCCTATTGCATCCCACAGGCTGTAAATTGTGGAAATGTCCCCAAAAAACACAGCCCCTAGGACAGGACTTAACCCTAGCTTTGACTGCCCTCAAATGCTAGACCTGGATCTAGTTGTGTTGGCTTGAATATGGTCTGCTACTTACCCAAAGTTCATTGTTTAGGGTTAGGTTCCTTACCCCCTTCTTCTGCTGTCCCCCAGTGCAGGTCTGCTGCCTGCATGGCTAATCCAGAGTATGCCTGATGTGATAGTCCAAGTCCTGTTTCTCTGTTCTGCCTTGTTATCTTCATTATATGTTCTGTGCTCAGAGAGATACTAATTTGTGAATATCATGCTTTCCATGGTGACTGCTCAGCAGCCATCTCATTATGGTCTTAAAGATACAAGGCCAGATACTTTCATTCATAAGCCTCTGAGGCTTATACAATCCATTCCCAAATAATAATTTACAGTAATATTCTGCCTTTTACATTCCAAGAACTTAACTTTGAAGGCTACTTCAACAATAAATTACTTACAACAAATTTTATCCAAATTATCTTCTATTTCTATGTTGTATTTTAATCTATTTTTCTCTCACATGTTTTTTTTGTTTGGTGTCTTTATAGATTTAACATGACTATCCAAATGGAAAATCTCTTCCTAAATATGAGTCAGCATAATCAGCTTTTACAAGCATCAGAACTCTCCAGATTATGGCACCTTTGTACTGTGAAACTGAAAATTTAAAATCATATGCTATCTATGGTGTATTATTCATCTGTCTCATAGACTATTAGCTACAGTAATTTGTACGAGTCTGACATAGCAAATGTCAGATGTTGTTTCCATTTCTGCTTTTGTTTTGCTTCACTGGCAAAATTCTTACTGATTTCAGTAGTGGCAGATTAAGCCTTGCGTATGTTTAATTTTCATAAGCCAGCAAAAATGTCTTTCCTCTTCATTGTGCCCATTTCCTTTAAATATTTCTGTGTGTCTTTACACAACTCTCCCGCTCAAATTTCAACATCTTCCAAGGCTCCTTCCTTGGCTCAAGTTGTCTAAATCCCGACAAGTACTGGCTCAGGCTATGGTCTTACCCAGCTAAGGGTCCATCCCTGCTGTGTGAGACAGGCACTGCTTCTGTTTGCTGGAAGGTGAAATAAGGTATTCAATAAAGATGCTTTTCTGCAATGCCTGAGTTTTGAGCCTGATAGGTGTTTCACAGACTTGCAAAGCAGCAGATGGATAAATGATGCCAGCAATATAGTGTAGGCTGTGAGGAAAAAGGTATCTACTGAGCTTTAGGTTAGCATGAACAATATCCGGGAGGAGTGAGCAGCAAGCAAACTCTGGTGTTTGAGCATCCAGGGACAGGTGACTCTCCCTGCCCTCCCCAAGAGCAGCCAGCTCGAAGGGGAGTTGCTTAGGGCCACTGTGGTATGGGTCTTGCACATATTCTCTTAAATAAGCCTGTGCCTTGACAACTGGCACTGAGCTTTGTCTTGAAGCAAAAACTCATGTCTGGGAAGATCACAAACTCTGAAGACATGGATCCTCAATAGACTTGAGCATGCTAAAAGGACCATCATCTGAAATATCATCATGTCCATGTAGTGTACAGACCTGTGCTGCTAACATGGAACATACAGAGATACTTACCTTGTCATGCCCATGTCTAAGGTTCCTATCTTAATGTAGATGGACAGAAAAAGATTTGTATTTAACTACTCTACATTAATGAAAAACATTTTCTTCTGCCCTCTCCCTGAAGCTGGGGGGCTCTGAAGTGGCGGTGAGACTACAGTCAGACCTTGAATGAGGTCTTGGAAATGTCAGTGGACTGAGTTCACTGTGTGTGAGTTAGAAGTGTGGCAGAGTGCAATTTGATGAAGATCTGGTAGAAGTTGGGGAGCACTGAGCATCAGTTATCTGTGTTTGCTCTTGGGAAGTAAAAGCTGGGTAAGAGTCAAGTAGGGATTCCCCTGGGAAGTGCAAGTGTCTCCTGTGGACAAGGACAGGCTGCTGCCACCAAAGTGGTGTTGGTATTGGCCCCTCAAGTTACATGACAAGAGGAGATGTGTGAAAATGTCCGGTTTAGAAAATGTGGCAAAGAGTGTGGTGGCTGATCCACTTCTAGGGGCACAGGTGAGAATTTGCTTTCAATAGAGCAGTGTAGGTGGATACGGGGTGAAAGCCTGGTAAAGACTGTCAGCATTATGATGAGTGTGGCTGCAAATGTGCTGATAAAGCCACTGGAGATGGACATTTTGTCTGTGTGGCTACATAAGGCTAAAGTGACAGGAGTCATCATAGTTGGCACGAAGCTGCAAAAGTGAAAATGCTTTTGTGCAGCTAAAATGTCTCTAGGACATAAGAACAGCTGAGTTAAGATGACCTGATAGGGAGGGAGAGACACTCTGTTTGGATTGGTGTTGTAAATGATGTAACTGCTGATTTTTACTAGCCTGGGGTACGGCTCACAGGTCACCTTGAACAAGCAAATAACTGCACAGAATAGCTTAGAGTTTTTGACTCATCCTGTGGAACATACACTTTGGTCCTAATAAGCAGTGTTTATTCCTCATTGAAACTCAACTTCTTTGATTCTAATCGCGAACATTATTTTTAGCCCCTCATGCTGAACAGAGTTCAGATGTGTTTTATCTGCTCAAGTGACCAGTTGTGCTGGGGTAAAATCCTGCCTATTATTAGGAATGTGTGTATTTAATAAAGTATCTTGTTTATATCTAAGTTAAGCTTTTTTTTTTTTTCCCTTAGATCGGTGTGATTTAATGTTTCTGTTTTAAAGATGTTTTTTTCTGTTCCCCCAAAACCAAATAATAGTTTGGTAGACTGAGAGAAGGAAGGGTGGGAAGAAGCAGACATCTAAGTAAAACATATGTTGAATGGGAAAAAAATCAGTCATCCTGGGTTCTGGGCCTGTGATTATTTCCACATGCCTGGACTGTATCACTGTGTTGTGTGCCATTAATGTCATTAGATGCTTTATGCCAGAGTGGATCTTTTGTTTGTGCTGGTGAGATTGCAGGATTGGGACCTCGATGGGTAAATGTTGCCAGTGCCATGTGGGCACTGAGGGGGTGCTGCCCCTTTCCAAACCCCCTTCTTGTGCTGTGGCTGTGGGCACATGCCCAGGCAGCCCAGCAGCCCCTGAAGTGCCAACAGCTGCCTGCCTGGCTGGTGAAGCAGCCTCCAGGCAGCAAAGCTTGTCCTCAGCTCTTTTTAAGAAAAACAAACAAGAAAACTGGCGAATCCAACCCCACCTTGTAAAAAATGATATTTTTAACTGGTGCTCGGGGCTGGAAGAAGGTTGAAAAGAAGCTTGATGATCCTATTCAAAGGTGCCTGTGTGTCCAGAAGAAATACCAGCCTTTCCCCCTTATTTTTGTGAGGGCTGATTTGTGGGAATGTGGGGTCTTGGGATCCATCACCATTCCCTTTGGTTCCTGGTGAAAGAAAAAGAGATTTGATTGCTCCCTCCAGATAAAAATACAGAGGAGTCTTCTAGGCCAGAAAACGACTTCTTTTTTCCTTTTCTTTCCTTTTTTTGTTGTTATTTGAGCTTGCCAGATTGGTCTGCTCTCCGCTCTCCAAGTGTGTGGGCGGCACAGAAGAGGTTGCTGAGACAAAGAATTGGGGGAGGGAGGAAGGAGAAGTGAAAAGACCTTTGGATTGGAGGCATGGTGCATGGGAGGAAGAGGCGCGATGGCAGGAGCAGTGTTGTTCTGGTTTGCGGAAGTTTGCGGCGGATCACAAGAAGCTGTGGTAGGTCAGAGACACTCAGTCTAGATGCTGCAGTGGTGAATATATTAGCATGGTTTAGATCCTGGGGATATGGACATTTTTCTGCGTTTGGTAATACGAGTCTCATGTCCTGCTCTGATCCCTCCTCCTGCAAATGGAGATGTGGGATGGAGAAGCGACTGGAGCGAAACATGACCACTGCTGTACTTAGTACAATATTTGCACTTCATGTTCTTCTGCTTTGTGCTTTGATAAAGTAGGCATAAAACAAGTGGCATTTGGTGAAGGTAAAGCTCTGATTTTTTGTAATGATTAAGTCCTGTTTTCCTCAGCTGAAGAACCAAAACTCTTTTCTCATTCCAATGATAGCTGCCCCCAGTCTATTGCATCTGTTTTGTGACCTTTCATGATACTTCTGTGAGACTGAGTTAGATTCAAAATGTCTTTTAATTTGAATAATAGAGGAAAGCAATTAAAGGACATAAAAGGGAGAAAGGCTAAATTTCAGGTAAAATATGAAAGGCCACAAAGAGTTCAGGGTGGGGAGGTACAAAATATCAATACCTGGTGAGGGAGAGCAGAAGCCCAGAGAATGGTGAATAAAAGATGAACAGAGGGAGTGGGAAGGGTCAACACCTGTAACAGGCATGACATGATTTGTTTGGTGTTTACACCAGCAAGATTCCTCTCGCCAGGGCTGGAAAATTCACCCTTGCCATGCATTTTGCCCTTGAAGTATTTGACCTCCAACTCCTTTCGTTCCCTGGAGACCAATGTAAAAGAGCTTGTGAAAGCAGCTCTGCACAGGAAAGCTCTGTAAATAAGTCACATTTTCTCTGAGGTGACACTGTAGCAGGAGACAGGGAAGTTTTGGGGTGAAAAGGGGTGCATGAGGATCCATTCCTGGACAAGGATCACTGACTCTCTCCTGTGACCCCAGGAACCTTTCAAAGCCCAGGCTAAAACTTTCTGTGGGCACATGCAGTGGGGGACATTCTCAAGGACACGTGAGCCTGCCTGCCTGCCCATCTTACCAGCCCAAAGGGTTTCTTTTGGATCCTGCTGCCCTTCACCGTCCTCTCTGGAGGACTTTCAGCAGGGTAATAAAAAGGTGTTTCTCTGTTGGGCTAATATTTACATCACAAACATACTGTGCCTTTGCTTGGTTACAAACATCCCCGCATGTAAGGGAGAGGCTTTTCTCAGAAAGGGTGGCACAGGAAACAGAGAGATTATTCACTCTTAACATTGTATCTGCCGAGAAAAATCTTTAGAAACTGCATTTCTGTGATGAGGGAACATTATTAAGATTACAAAGTCAGGCTCTCAACAGCTATCACGTGCTGGAAAGGAAGTTGTCTATCTCACCTTGGTGCCGGTGCTTTCTGATTACCTTATTTACCTCTTTGGTTTCCCAGAGTCCTGCCTGTGCCCTTTCCAGAGGGCATTGAATGAAGGTTGTTAGAGTGAATTAACCTGTTGCTTGAAAAGGTCCTCATTTAAATTTTTGAAAAAAACCTCAAAATGTGCTTCTTTAGCTCAGGCAGAGAGGCATCACCTCTTCCTATAGGGATATTGTGAAACTGAATATAGTGTTTGCTCTGCAGTCACATGTTAAAGCAAAAATGCCATTAAAATGCTGCTGATTCCAGCTGGTAGTTTAGTTTTTCAGTGCAGAATTTGGATGCTGCCTGTGATAAAGTGTGAATGAGCTACTTATAGAGTATAAAACTATATATGTTATACCAATATTCCCTGTAACTTTTTGTGGAAAGACACGATACTTGTGTTGCTAAAGTCTGTCATAGTGCCTTATCACCTGATACTGTTCAAAGTTTCCAAATATTTAATAGCCACAGAACTGGGCTTGAAATAACACATTTCTCAGTCCTGCCATGTTGTCATTGTGCCATGTCTTTAGCTGAAGTAAAAATAAAGATTCTCATGAGATTCAAGAAAATACTTGCTTGAAGATAGAAACTTTAGTTTTCTCTCTAGTTCTGAAAACATAAGTCAGCTTCATTCAGGTGAATGTTATAAATCAGCATTTCCTTGGTTTTTAAAATAACAGTGTTTCTTCCGGTGACATGTTTTTATATTCATTTTCCATTATATTTGGATAAGCCTAAGATTCTTTTGAATCTTGTTGTGCTTGAAGAGGTAATGTGAAATGGCAGTGAGAGGCAAAGCTATTAATTTAGCATGGAAATGAAGGTCAGAGCTGGAGGCATTTGAAGGCCTCGTTGGTGTCATGCACAGCATGATACTTGCCCTCAGGAATGGGTTTCTGGCAGGTTCCAGGGGACCTTGCCCCAGACAGACACAGTTTTTCTGTATAATTTAAGAGCTCCTGGGTAGCCCAGTGTGATATTTTATGGCCAGGCTCATTTTACATTGAATTCTGTGATTTTCATTCCTTACTTCCTCTTAGTTTCCCACAGGGTTTTCTCAATATATTATCCCAAAAGTATTCAAGGAAGTAGGAGCACTCTTGGCTTTTGGTGCATTCATTTCTTTTCTGACACCTTCATGCACTGAGTCACTCTCTGTAAGGATAACCCCCCCCCATCCAGTGGGAGCTTGTGAGCATGCACATGCTGATGGAAAAATGTTGTGCAATTTGGCCTGAGGTCAGTTCAGTTCCTTTCCTTAGAAATCCTTCTTCTTGCTCAGCTTTTTGTCCCTCTCCAGCACTTCTGTTTCTCCCTTCCACTCCTGCAGGCAAGTAGGGAGGTTATGACAAAACACTGAGTGCTGGCCGTGTCAGGGTTAAGGCTTGGATGTCCTGTGGCAGCTTTGGCTTTAAACAGGAGTGACAGCCCTTGAGCAGTGGCATCAGGGCTCTGGCTCTCCTTCACTGAGTCAGTCCACAACCTGGACATCCATTGCAACACCTCCCTGATGTCTTTATTGCCCTGCCAGAGACAGCCTTTACCACTGTGCTGCTGCAGCTCCTGTCACTAAAGCAAACACAGCTGATGTCTCATTTAAGCTAAGTGCAAATGGGAGGTGGTTAGTCAGCCTAAAGATTTTTTCCTGTCCTCAAATTCCCCTTCCTGCAGAGAATTGTATTGGGATAATTGAGCCACCTGGGTTAGCAGTTGCAGCGCTGTAGTTTGCAGGTATGAGTTGTGATTTTGATTTTAAGAATTTGAGCCAGAATTCAGAATTGTGAATACACAGTGAGATTTGGCTTTCACCAGAGCTGCAGCTTTATAACAATGCTTAATAATGACATAACTCATTATATTCCCAAATGGCTGCATAAACGTCAGCTAATCAGCATATTGCTTGCTACAGCAGTATCTGTGTCTTTGCATTACAGATATGGAAAGTGGAGACACACCTTTCATCTAAGTCACCTCTGGTAATGGCAACAAATTAATTTTAAATGAAAGCATAGAAGGCAAGGTTTCCTAGCTGTTTCTTGTGCATGTTGGTGATACCTTTTTTCTTGCATGCTTTCCTTCTGAGAACATAATTTTTCCCCTGGAATTACAATGGCAGAGGTTCCTCAAGGAAATCTGTTTTCTGTACAGGTGAAATTTCCCCCTAGTAGCAGTCAGAGACTCATGCTGAAAAAATACCTAAGAATGTGTTCCCACAAATTATCCCATCTTCCTAGATGAACTCCAGTAGCTGAGAGCTACTAAATTGAGTGAAAAAGTTTCTAGATGATTTGTTTATTACCATAGAGTCAAGTGTAAGGGGTAATAGAGAAACTGATTGCAGCTTTTAAACCTAAAAATCATTAAGAGGAGATTCCATGTACCTGGTGAATATTAGATTGATTTCCAGAGTTCCCACCTTTTACCCATGCTGATATTCAAGGAAACTTTTTGGTCTGTTTCTTGGCTAGATGTCTCTACCTGCAGCACTGTTAAAGGGGATGAAATCCCCATCAAGAGAGGTTTTATTTCTTGTTTTGTCTTGCTAACAAAGAGCAAACTCCAGTTCTCCATAGAGCCAAATCCAGTTCTTGAAGGACTTCTAGCTACATGAGGCCTGCATGAAGTGAAATTTCATTTTCTTGACCTGGCCTATGCATAAGTATGATCTTATCCTTGATCTCCCTGAGATGGAGTTTTCATCCTTTTCTCTCTTTGTATCTTTTTCTGTGTCTCCTCCTGTGCAAGACAGGTCTCTGCAGAGCTGGTTTTCCCTGCTGTGGTTCCCTGCAGTTATCTTTTCTGCTTTCCCTCAGTCAGGGTTGAATGGGCTGTTTGGCCATGTTGGGTTGTCTTTTCCCAGACCATGATGGTTCTTTGGCATCCTCCTTGCTGACCTGACAGCCTTCTTACCAGCAGATAGTCACAACCCTTCCTGGCCACCCTGCCTGGTACCCAGGGCTAGGGGTTTTATCCCAGGAGGGCTGGAAGAGGTGCCCCATTGTCTGCTCGAGGCTGCTTGGAAAGATCCAAGGTTCTTGCTAATACATGGCTTGATGACCGTGAATCTATTTTCAGAAGTGCTCTGCAGCCTCAGCATCCTACTCTCGTGGTTAATAAGTATATTTAGCAAGATCAGACACTGCCTCAAAGTACTCCTGCAGCAGACTCCTCCTGGCTTGGATAGCAGCACTGCTGCTTGGCTGGAGTTGCTGGATGCCGTTCATGAATGGAAATGGATTTAGGGGCTGGGCTTTTGTTGGGTCCAACCTAATACCTTTGTCAGTGATTTAGAAGGGAATGCAAATGGTGATGTTATTGATTTTTATACTTGACACCAAAATGGGAGGCCTTATCCTTATTGACAAGGGCAAAGAAACACCCTAAGGGGACCTAGAGTGTATCGGGAGAGAGAACTGTAAAACAGGAACAGGGCAATAGGTAGGTTTTCCTTTGTCTAGAGGAGAACCTGAGCCATGAAAGACTGAGGAGTAATTTGAAATAGATGAAGGTCTGAAATGGGCTTGGAGGTGACCATAACAAATCAGCAGTAAGTTTCAGTGTGATGTGTCTGTGAAGGAAATGTATGCCATATGGCAAATAATCCTCAAGGAATTATCACAGAACAGGGCAGACAGGCCGTTCTACTGCTGTGGATGGCTCTGAGGGGCTGTGTCTCCCAGGAGCTGCTCCACAGCACTGGGGGAAGCTCAGGGGTGGGAGGGGATGCTGGATTTTTTTGGAAAAAAACCTCCAATTTTAAAATAAATTGAAATTGTTTATAATTTTCTGCCAAACAGAATGACTCATTCTGGCAGTCTGCCCTCTCCACCCTCCCCTTCAGACAAACAAACAAAGCCAATAAGTTGCAAAAAATAAAATAATCAGACAAGATAGTAATTCACAGTTTTCCTTTCGGTATATTCAAAACAAAGGGCTTATTTTTTTTAAGGACATCATTTTAGATCTGGATTGAATGACCATAACTTGAAAAAATGAGGTAAAAATAACTCCAAAAATAAAATGCTTCATTTTGAGTTAAAGAAACATTTTGTTCAGCAAGACGCACAAAGCATTCATTTTTGGGCCAACATGAAATTATATATTTTTTTTTCTAGCAATCTCTTGGTTGAGGCAGTGAACCAAGAAGTCAATTATTCACAGAGCTGTAGCAAGATTAAGGTAAGGATAGAAAGCAGAGCTGAAATGAGAAACTGAGGAAGAAAATTTGGGATTGAATGTCCAAATCAATCTTCATTCCTCCAAGTGAAACATGGTATTTGTTGTTATAAATTCCTGGACCCTTTGCCGTGAGCCTGAGAGGGTGAGATGCTTCCCAGAAGGTGAAACCAACAGTATCCTTGTGGCGTCTGTGGGTCCCCAGCAGCCAGGGAGCAGAGCAGGGTGCTCTGATGGGTTGGTGTGACCTCAGAGATGTCCTGCACCCATTGGGGTGTAGGGGCCACACCTGGGGACGAGTCCTCACTCCACCCGATGCTGCTGTAAATGCAGCATCATCTGGGGAGGGGAAAAAAAAAAGTAAAAAAAAAGTAAGATTCTTCTGCCAAGAAGCTGCCATGAGCTCTGCAGAGTGTGACTTTGGGCAGGGATGAGCAGAGCGCTGCTCAGCTGAGGAAGAGCTGCTGCTTGGCTCTGGGGTCTGGGTGCACGTCTCGGCTGGGCAGGTGGGAGCAGTGGGTGAGCCGGCAGTGGTGACTGGCTGCTGTTGGAGGGCTCGGGAGAGGCTCCTCTTGCAGGTTGAAAATGCTGGACACAGCTTTCCTCAAGCACGCAGCACTAGTGCAAACACCCTGACTATGCTTTTTGGCTTGGGCTTTTTTTGCACTGCTTTTTTTTTTTTTCCTTTTCTTTTTCTTGGTTTGTTTTTTTCTTTTTTCCTCCAGAAGTGCTGAGACCTCAGCACAAAGACGTCCTAAGCAAATAATCCTTACAGCACAGGCAAGAGAAAATCTTATTTCCCTTTTTTCCGGTGGCAGAATCGAGGCAGTGGGATGGCAGGATTTGCCCAACACCATGGTAAGAGTTGGGAGGCAGGGCTGCACTCGCGGCTGCACAAGTTTGACTCCCGCTCCTTTGCAGAGAGAAGAGCGACTGCGGCGCAGCATAAAGATGCATGAGCTAGTTTTAAACGAGCCAGCTGGGATCTGCCGGGGCTGGCTGTGGCAGCTCGGTGCCTGCTGTGGTAATTTACCCATAGAGCAGTGGACAGGAGAGATGCAGGGAAAGGAGCGAGTGGGCAGGGGCGCGCGGTGCTGGAGATGGAGAGGAGGGAACGAGCAAGCTCCTGCATGAACTGCGGGATGCAGGGAGCAATCGAGGGACCATCCCTGGCTGCGGTCCCCTGCGCACCTCCTTGCACCACTCTCGGCATCCCCCCGCTTTTTCTAACGCTGGCCATTATCCATCAGCAGAGGTAATGAGCTGGAGCGCAGGAAGCATTGTATCTGAGTTGAGCATGCGAGCCCCGCACAAAAGAGTTTACGGGGGGTAATGCTTTTATTATTTCAGTCTGTGGCGAGCCATTCTGCGTTTCGAACACTTCTTTACTATTAAATAATTAATAATTAACCTGCAAAGGCCGTTTGAAGACTGGTGTGGTGATGTCTGGTAGTAAATTTTGTTTAACTTTTTTTTTTCCCCGTTGTAATTTATTCCAGGGTTTTGCAGTGGGGAGCGAAAGTTTCACATGGCCAGAGGCGTTTGGTTTTATAAATGGGTTCTTAATTTTTATTTTCTCCCCCCTCCCCCTCCCCCTCCCCCCCATGGAGTCAGCGGTGCCTCCCGCTTTGTTCTCAGCGTTGCCGGGGCTGCGGGTACCGCCGGGTTTCAGCCCCGCACAGCGCCGGCAGCACCGCCCGTGGATGCCTGCGCCCGCCGCGTTCCGCGCTGTGGCACCGCGCTGTGTGCGTGGGGAGGGGGGACACTCTGCATCGGTGAAACGCCGGCAGCTATTTCAGGAAGCCGCGAAGTCTCCTCCTTCTTATGTAAATAAAGATGACAGCTCGGAGCGCCGGTGCCGCGGCGGGAGGCGCGGGGGTGGGCGGAGGCTGCCGGCGCGGGGCAGCCGGGTCCCGCGTGGGCCGGGGACTGCGCAGCGGAGCCGGAGCCGGGCGGGGGCTGCGCCGACATGGGGGGGCAGGTGACGAGAAACCTGCTCTACGGTAAGGACCGACCGCCCCACCGCCGCGAGAGGCGGCCGGGAAAGGTGCGGATGCCGGGGATGCGGGTTCTGCCCGACTCGTCCTCCCGGAGCATCCCGCTCCAGGAGCGGGGCTGGCCGGGCAGGAAGCTGGGGGTGGTCGTATGCCTGCACCACGGGGATAAGGACAGATACCTGCCCGGGCAGCGCTGACGGGCTTGCTGGGAGGTGTCAGGTTCGAAGGAAAAGTAACTGTCCGTGTGTATCCTGAGCGCTGCCTGACAGCCTCCGCCGCGGAACACCAGCCCCGATGGGCAAGGTTACTGCCAGGCAGCTGACCGGGCTCTCAGAGCACTCACCTTATTTCTCCTTTCCACCAGCAGTTCCTTCTTAGCTGAATTGATAAGGTTTGGAATGAATGTTGGTACGAATTGACGGAGCTGGGGCTGCTGAGTGAAGCCCACTCCCTGGTTTGTTGGGTGATGTACAGCGGGGCCAGGGAGGAGCTGGAGAGGGACTGGAATACTCTGCACAGACCAACGTTAAACCCGATTGTGAATCCATGGACAACGTGCGGTATTCGCCGTGTCCCTGCCTGCACAAACCTCGTGCCATAAATACTTCTGTGAGAATATTGCACTCCTTCGTATTAAACTTGTGTTTTGCTCTGAACTGTTCTGTATGAGTGTGTGCTGCATGCTCGGTGAGGTGTGAATGGGGTTTTCAGAGACTCTTCCTTGTCACAATAGTAAACATGGGTGTGAAAGACACAGGTAAAGCATTGCATGAATTTGGATCATCTTGTATCGAGATACATGAAGTATATACATTTACACTGTGAATACTCACATTACAGTCCTGATTCTTCTCATATTTTCTACCAAGTCCAAACCCTATAGTTTAAGGAACAAATGGCCATAGTTAGGGATTAGATGATTCTCCCTAAAGATATTTAGCAAGATGATAGAGATTTTTTTATTTGTTCGTTGTTCGTGTTCTGAAGTTTCTGTGGCCTGACCTTATTTCTTATTTAACCTCATGATATGCATGCAGTATGCAGAATAACTGCTGTTAGGTCGCCAAAAACAAAACAAAACAAAACAAAAAAACTCTGGCTGTTGTCTTGTGATTGTAAGTGCCTTTTTCTTGGAATTATAAGTGCATTTTGCCCTTTAAAGCATTATTTGAATGAATTTTAAAAATGTCAGTGAAAGAATAAGAGATATATATGTTTCCTGTGTGTGCCAGGGGCTTGGCATTCCTGTTTGGGGCCTTCTCCTGCCTGCAGCTGGCAGCGCACTGCACAGTAATCTTGCAACTTCTGCCTTTCGGCAATTCTACTCCAACAAGCATGCTTCTCTTTAATTTTTATTTGTTGGGAGATGGAGAGTAATGAGGTGATGTGGGTAATTAACTCAAATTTTCCTTTTCAAACAGAGGGGCCACAGGCTGTGTTATATACAAAGGTGATGCACTGATCTGTTCAGCACAGTGATACTTGAAAAAAATAAGGATTATATTTAAAAAAATAATCATGCTACAAAGGCACATTTAACAAAAATAGACTACATCTGCACTTGTGGTTTGTCTGTGGCTACTGTTCCTCCAGTTCCATCTTTCTGTTGAATCTTTGTGTTTCAGATGTGCTCAAAATAGCTGAGGAAAGAGAACAGAATCTGTATCCATTTCTCGTAAGTGTAATTGAAAGTGAATGTAATGATACTGAAATGAGTTGTGTTGATAACCTTAGGATTGGCAATCTTTGTTGTAGATAGCACAGTTAATTAAGCAATGTCCTCCAGACGTTTCAGGTGACCTCTCCGTGTTGCAAGAATGGGCTGGGATTTTTTCAAGCACCTAACTGTTCACTAAAAATTAGCTCAGGTGGGGAGATGCTGCACATCCTCTGCTGAGCTGGCCTTGGGGAGACAGCAGGCTTCCCTCTGACATGTGCCCAGACCTGGGCACACCCTGACCTTGGCAGGGTCGTAAAAGTAAATTAAGATAAAAGCTCCTGAAGTGACTCTTGAGGGAGGCACCGTGTCAAAAACACCATAAAATCAGATTGTTGATTTTATATACATAAGGTGGGTGCCCTTATGTAAGAACAGAGGTAGGGTTTTGGCTGACAGCCAGCTGAACATGAGCCAGCAGTGTGCCCAGAATAATGACATTCTGGCCTTTATCTGCAATAGTGTGGCCAGCAGGACCAGGGCAGGGATTGTACTCTGTGCTGGGCACTGGCGAGGCTGCACCTCAAGTGATGTGTCCAGTTCTGGGCCCCTCAATTCAGGAAAGACATTGAGGTAATTGAGTAAGTCCAGAGAAGGGCCACTGAGCTGCTGAAGGGTCTGGAGAGTGAATCGTTTGAGGAGCAGCTGAGGGAGCTGGGATTGTTTAGCCTGGAGCAAAGGAGGCTCAGGGAAGACCTCATCACTCTCTACAACTTCCTGAAAGGAGATTGTAGTGGGGTAGGGGTCAGACTATTCTCCCAAATAGCAATGGATAGGACCAGAGGAAATGATCTCAAGTTGTACCAGGAGAGGTTTTGATTTGGTATTAGAAAAAATTTCTTCTTTGAAATTTGCGATGCAAATGCAATGCAATTTCTTTGAAATTTTAAATGCAGTCAGGCATTGGAGCAGGCTGTCCAGGGAAGTGGTGGAATTGCTGTCCCTGGAAGTGTTCAGAAAGTAGGTAGGTGTGGTGCTTAGGAACGTGGTTTAGTAGTGGTCTTGGCAGGGCTGCTTAGGAGTTGGACTTGGTTATCTTAGAGGACTTTCCTAGTCTTGATTCTGTGGATTCTAGGTTTGCAGTAGTCAAGTGCAACCATACACAGACTGTCATGAGGAACACCTGGCATCATTTTACCCTCTTTCACTCACATATCTGCTTTCAAACAGCAAAGTTACGCAGGAATCCTGCTGGATAGAGGACACTTAACATCCTTTGACTCAAGAAAACCACAAGCGGGTGACATGTCATGCATGGAGTTGTGTGACCATGGTGGTGACACTGGATGTCCCTGGACCTGCACTGATGCTTAGGTCTATTGAGTGAAGTCCTGCAAGCCAGTGCTGCTGATCCTGTTTGGGCCATACTGGGAGGTCCACACGAGCTCACATGCATGGGCATCTCCCTGGGTGAAACTGCTGCTTTCTCATTGATACGTGGCTGCAGAGCCATGCTCATCTACCCTAACCTGTGGGTTTGTCCTCGTGCAGGGGATATGTGAGTCTGCATAGCTGCACCTTTGCTCAATTTCTGTTCCTACTACCAGTTGTAATTATTAATGAATTGTTAGCTGCAGGGCTTTGTTTCACTTTCGCTTTAATTCCGTCACCGGCATTCATGAGAGTTTTGCTGTGCAATCATTTTTACAAGGAGCAGGGGAAAACGTATCTTGTGCCAGGTTTTTCAAACTGTAATTGTATGGCATCAATGTAGTAGCAAAGAAGTCCCAAGTGAGAGTATGTCGGGATTTTAGCCTGGGAGGTAGTGCTGATTGACAGGTGTGGTTTTCAGTTGGAACGGCTGAGGTTTTAGCTGCTTGCAGAAGGTGCTCTGCAAGCCACAGCTGTGTGGTGCAAAATGGAAGAAGGAAGCAGGAATGAGGGTATAGCAGGACTTTGTCCACACTGCATGGCAATAGGCTTCTGGGTGGCTGTCTGGTTTCATTTCCCATTTTGAGATCTCATTTTCCATGGATTTTCCTTTCCTTCCTGGCTGGTCATTTATTCCTGTACAAAAGAGTGTGAAGGCCTGGCATGATCCTTCCTCCACATTTTGTTCTCCTGGAAAACAATTTCTGTGTCTTGTTCACACATGTTGGTGGGAGATCCGAGACGTTCGGGTGCTGTGTGGAAGGCTCAGCCCCATGACAGCTGCTGAGCAGCGGCTGAAGGGCTTTGGGGAAGGGCAGAGGGTGGGGGCCATTTCCCTGGTGAAAAATGGCTATGGCATGCAACTTCTTTGAGTCTTACTTTGCACTATAGAGCTCTATTTTTCTCTGAATTCCTTGTAGAGTGGTAAAATGTATCTATGTGCAAGTGCTGAAATCAGCCCCACTCTTTGTTTCTTGCTGTCTATTTGTTGCCTCTCCTGCAATAACCATTCTAATTATCACCATTTACCCTGGCAGTTAAGATCACTAAACAGTGTTGTTCTCTAGTGAACACATATATTCTAGTTTAATGATTTCCATCTTCTTACACCTGATTAAAACTGTGAATATCCCAGAAGAAATAAGAAACAGCAACACCAAAAAAATTGAAGACCTACAACATCAACTGCTAGTGAGATTTCTGTGCATATTAGTGTTGATTTATATTCTAATAATATCTGAGTTATTGCCTAGGTTTTGGGGTAACTTGTCATTTGATGAAGTGATTGGTGATGATATCAGACTCACTAAGGGATGAACATCTCCTGTATCCTTCAGGCAGTTGCTTGTTGAGAACTAATACAGGACTGAGGAAAGGTTATTTCTAAACTCCCTCTGCTTTAAGCACAATTGCTATATAGCCCTGATAGCAAAAGAGTCTGTGTGTCTGAGGAATTAATCCTGTTCAGGATTGGATTAACTGGTGCAGAAAACCTTGGGCAGGGTGCCAAAGCAGTGTTGGCATTTGCTGAAAGTGGAACTTCCAGAGATTATTTTGGCGTGTGCCTCTGACCCGTGTGTCACCTGCCAGTGTCCCAAGGTGACCGATAACAGAGCATTGTCAGCTGCTGATAGCACTTCTGACAGGAAGCGTAGGATCTCTGTGTGTAGAGATTTTATGGGTAACTGCATTTATACTTGAAAACTGTTTTATTTCTTATGAAAAGCAAATGAGCTTTTCATTAGCCATGGCAGTTTTTGAGTGTAGAGATCTTGCTACACTGCTGAAAGCAAAGACCATTCCTGATCTCATTTTGTCCTTTGCTTTCATGGCATTTTCTCATTAACTTTTCTGTCAGCTTGATGCTCTGTTCAGGTGGGACCTCGAGACTGAATGTTGTTTGTCAGATTTTGTTGTCGTATTTGTCTCCTCTTTGACTGCTCCTTTCCCTCCTGTATGTGAATGCATTCTTAGCTCTGATTCTTCTTCACCTCTTCCTTACTTCTCTTTTTTAAGAGTTATGGGTGATATATTCATCCATCATTCAATTAGTTTAGAGGCAACAGGTGTCTCTTCAGGAAGGTTTGTAGGGTCCCTGACACGTTCTAGGGAATCATTTGCATACTTAATCAAAGCAAGTACTCCCACAGCCTGAAGATTTATATTGTTAATAGTATAAAATAAATTTACTATATAAATATGATTACCATTGCAGACATTAGCAGGAATTAAGAAGACATTATCTCTATACATATAATCTCAAAACTGATAAGGCTGCTTTAGTTTCAATAAAGAACTTTACATTAATGATATCTAGGTGTGCAGAGGGTTGCATCAAGGACAGTCTAAAAAATTAACCCTAAAGGAAAGGGAGTTTCCTGGAAACTATGAGCAAACCAAAGGGTGGAATTAATGTTTGCTCTCAGGACTTGTCAGAGTTCAATGGTGACGCAGCAGGGTGCTGAGCTGTATGAGCATGGCTGTGAGCCACGACCCTTGCAGTACATGTGCCCATGGCTGGTGCACATGCTTCAGCCCTGCGGGTCCCTGGCCTCTGCTCTGGGGTTGATCCCTATGATCATTGTTGTCCTTTCATTTTTGTTCTTGTCTATTCCCCTCTCAATCAATGTTTTACTTTGAAAATGTATTTATCTGAGTCCAAAATGAGTCAGAGCCACCTTCCACCTTGTAGCTCTTGTTGAGTTAGTCTCACCAGTATTGCTGTTCTTTGACTCTGTCCTTGATTGTCTCTTGAAGGGACACTGTAATTCGTTGGCATTAAAAGTAACATTCAAGGTGACTGCAGTTGATGGTGCTGGGGAGAGGAGTTCTTTGGGTTATCTGAGATTTACCATGGGCCTGAGAACTGAAAAGGCGTGGGCTCAGAGTGAGACATGGTAATTGATGAGATGCATGAACATACTTTCCTCATTAGAAACATTGATAGCACTTTTGTTTTAAAGAAGGGGAATAGTAAAATGGTGATATAATAAAAGCTGTATACATTCATGAACATCATGCAGTGTGCTCCTGATTGCCTCCCCCTTAACAGCCAGCATCAGCAGAAATCTGAAGTTCTTGTCCTCTCCATCAAGTTAAAATAATTTTTTTCATGAGAAACCTTTGTGTTAAACCAAGGCCCCTTGCTATGAAAATCAGCTCCTTTTTGTGGTTCAGTTTACATCCTTTTCTGCCTATACCTGTAAACACACCCTAATACAGAGAGGGAACATGGAGGGGTCAAGTAATACTCGTACCAATGGTCTGACTGCCCCATCACGTTGTACCTTGCAGGGTGGTTCTGCACGGAGCTGTGTGACACAGGTCTGTGCCAGGTGACCTTCCCAGATGTGCTGGGGCAGCTCCCAGGGCTCAGCAACTTGCTCACAGCAGGCTTTGGTGAAGTCTGGGAAACAGAAAAGGAGCCAGCACTTGTCCCAGGGAGAATGGATGTGACTTCTCTATACAGTTTGGGTGAAGAGCAGAGGCTGATCCCATCTGTGACTACCCTAACAAGAAAGTTCCCACAAGTGACTTGCAGATGACTCAGTGTGACTCTGAAAATGCTGGTTTAGTCTCACTTCTGGTAAAGTCTTTGGGTTACTTGCTGCAATTTCACGAAACTTTTTCTGGCTGATGCTGCCAGATTTTCTCTGTGATAGGCCCTGCTGTGCAGCCACGTGGCGCCTTGTGGATACAGACTGGAAGTTTTTGGCCAATGGACTTGTCAGTAAAAGCAGGACCTGCTGTGAGATACCAGGGCAGGACTGAAATTGTGTTTTTCAAGAACCTCTGAGGCTTGTGGCCTGGCTTAAGCAGAGCCCAGGCAGTGCCTGTTGAAGCAGGAGGGAGTTTGAAGGAAACGTGCCTGTGTTTGAGTTGCGCCTTGCCAGGTCTGGGGATTGGTTGTGGGTTTTTTCCTCGGACTCCTGCAGGAGTCTGTTTGTCCATTCCCTGCAGTTTTCCCTAGCAACTGAGCCCTTAGCTTGCTTTATGAAGTTCAAGTGATCATCAGGCTACTGCAAGTCCCAGACCTGTGTTATCAGCCAGAGGGAAGCTGCACAGCCCTGAGAAGAGTGGATGGGTTTGATCCTGAGAGAGCTCTCCACCTGTGGAGAGGAGGTTTCTGCCTACAAAGCAGGGATGGGAAGGTGCTGTGCAGAGCCCCAGGGCAATGCTATCCCCCGTTTGCAAGAGTAGAGGGGAATTTGAGCCATAAACCACATTGTGGCACACAAAGAAGCCATTTTAATTTCTTTCTCTGCTGGAAGCACCACATGGAAAAGAAAATGTGATTGGTATGAAAAGAAATGTTTACGTTTCTAGGAGCAGAGACCTCCCAAATAATTAGTATCACTTGACAAACTGCTGTTTAAAATGCAAGTGGTTTAAGTGCTGCAGCTCAACAGGCATTTGTCAGAGCTCTGGCGTAAATGCAATCCCTGCTCTACGTTGGTTCCTGCTGCAAAGTAAAGAAGATTTCCGGTAAACATCTTTTGCTTAAGGAAAATTTCTCTATGGCTTTATCTTTTCCTTGGTTGGAAAACCTAAAGGTTAGAAACTGGACAAGTGGCAGCTTGGTGGCAAGAGTGTTTGGGATGCAGTTTTGGAATGAAATAAACTCTGGATTTCATTTTCTGTTCATTAGACCAGATGTTTGGTCAGAAGTAAGATAGAAATGTTTCATTTTCTTTAGCTTGTGGGACGACAAGAGTAAAGGAAAGGCTTTTGGGTGAGAGTTTTGAAAGCCACAGCTTCATCTCTGATCTGCCTATCTCTAATATTCACTTACTCAACTAAAAGTACTTTAAATAAAACCTTACTTTTCTCTAGGGCTGTTTGAAGACTGACTGAAGACATAAGGGTTGTTAAGAATTGGTATTTTTCAAAGGTTTAAAAAATGGCAGCTTACAGAGAGACTGAGATAAAAAAGAAAAAGCTAAGAAAAGTCTCTCTGGAAGATGGAAATATTTGGGTGCCTGTAATGTGCTAAAGTATGCCAGATCAAAATTACTTCTGTCTTTGTACACTAAATAGAATCAAATTATCAAATATGAAATAGAGCTTTAAGAAACTAATTGCTTTTACAAAGGCATCATTGATGGTATGAATTTCTTGCAACTTGCAAAAGGAGAATTGCTCAATTTATTTTCTCATTTTCTTAAACTGGTTCAATGCCACCCTCTGTTTTTTCATCTCTGAAGGGTGAGAGACTATAATTTGTGTTGCCTTCTTGTTCTATGATTCTGAGTGAAGCTATGTGCTTCGAAGGAACACAAGATTGGGAGTCCTGATGGGTGCTGGTCCCATACGGATCTCACATGGAACTGGAGCTACAGCATGGTAGGAGTTGCTGTTCTTCTCTTAATCTCTCTGCACATCAGTGGCTTTGCAAAAATGGCCAGAGAGACCCTGATCAAGCAGCATGGCTGTGACAAGGTTCCTGGGCAAACCTGTCTCATTTCCGACCAGCCCAAGGCACTGTTTGGAAAATCCATGCTTTAACCCTCCTGGTCAAAACTTTATGAGTTTTGTCTTTAGTGGTGTGGGAGAAGCAGTAATTTTGTGATACACGCATGGCTGGTACTGCTGGCTCCGTTAGTGCAGACTGGGGTGTGTAGTACTGTGTGAGCAGCTGTAATAAAGTGTAAATATGGGCAAATTACCCTAAATAACTTCTGTATTCCAGAGATTTTGAACTGTACCCTCTGTGAAAAAAAAAAAAACAAAACCACAAATCGATAGCGGTTTGGGATTTGTGCAATTTCAGTTTGATAACAAATATTTTGTGTTTTTTCCTCTTTGTACTCTGTTTGCAGAAGTAGGTTCAGATTCTGAATTGAGATCTGCTTTTGGGTGCAGAAAACTAATCAGGGAAATGCTTCATGGCCCAGAGGTCTGGATTTGCAGACTCCAGTTCAACAGCTGCATCTCTCTGTGCTGTCAGGAAGGAGCATCTGTCAGAGATGCAGTGTGGTCCTTATGACATTATAATTTAGTGCTGTGGCTTAGAAAAACAGGAGCATTTATGTACTCAAAAAAAACCCCCAACCCCAAACCCCTAAAAAAACTTAAAGCTCCACTGGTCTTTCTTACCAGAAGAAATGTCCCTTGACTAAAGGATGTTGCACAGTTTTTAAGCTAAAAAAAGCAAGGAAAATGGATGGATGAGTTGGTCTTCGCACTTAATTGCTCCTTGCTTTTCTGAAATAGTGTATGTGTCTTCCTACCAAGAGAATTAAGTCCCCTGAGCCCTTTAGGCTTGTTTCCAGTTCACACGTGATCTTCAAGGCAGCCACACTATGAATGTGGCTTCATCAGGAACAATGCTCTGACTCATGTGGCATCAAATTTCTTCCTCTTTTCACTCTTATCAATACATCAATATGCAAAAATGCCCCTCTGCATGAATTGTAAAATGGTGTTTTGCTCCCATTCCAAGCTGGCTTGCTTTTCTAGCCCATCTCTCTTCCTTCAGCTATTTAGAAATGCAGTAAACTTTTCATCTTCATGATGTCCCTCCCGTGTCATCAGTAGATGGTAACTGGCCATCTGTGTCAGGAAAGGTCATGCAAGTAAAGCTGCAGCAGCATAAAATTGATGAAAACTGAATCATTGTGAAGTTTTCTGCTGTTTGTACACACTGATGGTAAATACAATTTCAAAGCCAGGGGTGGCAGAGCTTCCTTGATGTGTTCTCACAGGAAACCTTGGGGTACCTCCGCTACAAAACAGCTTGAGGGGTTGACTCTGTTACCCAAGTCATTAGAAAATAATCACGAAGGTTTGAGGGAGTTCTGTGAGGGCTTATAATGAAAGGGCTTGGAGCTTCTAGTTTGAAGGGTGTTTTTGCCTATGCAAATCAGAGAGGACTAGAACTCTGCCATGTGCTGTTGTGATGACAGAAGAGGTGTGGAGTCATCTCCTGCTGTCCTCTGGGGCAAGGAGTAGCACTGGCCATGGGTATGGAACAGCAAGGGTCCTGACAGATTCATTAAAATAACAGAAATTCAGATAAAACAGATGCTTGCTTACAAATGATCCTCTTATTCCTATTTCTTTTCTTACATGCAGGCTGTAAACAGTTCTGAGCAGGACCCATCTCTTCTTTCTGTCTTTGTGAGATTCAGCATGAGGTGGTGGCTAGCAGGTAGGATGACTTTTAAAGAAATAAAACAGGTCTATGTGTTCGTGTCCTCAGGCAATAAGGATTCAACACTCTCGGTCTTCTGCTGGCTGACCTGTGGCAGCAAGTGCTAAGGAAAGCAAGTTCCTGTGCGGACTGCTCCAGCAGCTGTTTGTAGCAAAATGTGAAGTGATAACTTCATGGATCTGGCGTGGGAATTGCTAGGAAGGATGGTGAAATAGTATTCACACTCATTCTTTGAATAAGCACCAGAGATACTGTTTGTTTTTGTTAAAGTAAACTGTAACTTTATGGTCTGACTGGCTGGTGAAGTTTCGTGTTTTAATTCAGTGGTCCAAGTTCAAGTTCTGGTCTGCTAAAGAAGCAGAGTTATTTACTGGTAAAGGGTGTTGAAACTGGTGCGAGCGATGTGCTGCAGAGCCAGATGAGAGTGGGAAAGTCAGTAATTTAGATTCCACTTGTGACTGTGGTACAGAAAGTGCAGATTAATGAAGGAATGTGTGCACAGAGGGCCAAATTCTTGCGTAAAGGGAGAAATGCTGCCCTTTCTCCTGGTTTTGCCTCAGCAGTACTTATATTATTTGCCTGGAAAAAAATAATATTTTAATGGTGTAGCGGTTAACACTTCTAATGCTACTGAAACCCTCCCTGGTCTGGGCAAAAATTCTTGTTTATAATTCTATTTGTGTATCGAAGCTGCTGGAGAGCAGGGCTGGTGCCCTGCCCTGGACTAGGAGCTTTACATCTGGGCCTTTGTGCTGGCTCTGTCAGGTGCACTGGGAGTGCACAGAGGCTGACGGTGGGAGTCAGGCATGGAGCTCTGTGCTTTCATCCCAGCAATGTACCTTCAAAAATGCCATTTTGATGACAAACTTTTGCCTCATTTAGTACCCAGTGCAAGTTACCTTGCAGGAATACGTTACAGATTAACTAGTGGTCCGCCAAAATAAATCCATCTCTTTATAACTTTGTGAGACTGGAGAGCCTTGGTTAATCACAAGGGCCTGTTGTGCTTTAGGAGATGGGGAGTTGTTTGGGTTTTTTTTAAATGAGAAGGTATGAAACATGAGGAGAACAAACCAGGATAGTTCAAGAGATTGAAAAAAAAAAAAGAAGTAAACCTAAGTGAGAGAAATGTGCTGGATAAAGCAAGGCCAGTGAAGGAAGGGGAGGACTTGCAAGAGAGAAGTGGCTGAAAAACTTTAATACTTGTGACAAGGGAGGAGGAGGAGGAAGAAGGAGGAAGGGATGGTAAAGGAAGCAGAGAGGAAGTTTGTATGTTCTGTGAGTTTTCCTCAAGGAGAAATGGACAGAGGAAGAGAGAGTGGAAAGGAAGAATTAAAAAAAAAATGTGGCTCCTATAATCCTGAAATATTTAAGAGGATGTTAAATGTGGCCAAATAGTAAAAGTAATAGTAAATTTTGACCTGCCTGATAAGTTGCTAGCTCAAATAACCCCTTACTTTAAGGATTTATTTGCTGCCAAACAGGAAATAAAGCCAGTGGAATCAATGTCTTTTGGGTCTAGTCAGTGTGGAGCAAGAATAGAGTTTCAGGTCATTTTTCCTTTGTAAGCACTTTCATATTCCATTTCACAAGAACATAAACCCTACAAAACCCCCTGGCATAAACAGCAGCCAGGTGACCCTGAGTAGATATATATTTAAAGAACTTCCCTTTAGGACTGCTTTTGGACTTTATATTGAATGGAAATCTTTGACATTTGGGTAACTGATGTGGATGGAAATAGTTTGGAGACTGTTCTGACTAACAGCAAAGAGAGCAGTGCCATTTTCTGATGCTGAAAAAGGGAATTTTCAGTTGATCAGAAAGAAATTAAAATAGACAAAAAAACTCCCCAAAACATAGAAAAGACATACTGTGTGACAGAATTTCCACAGCCACCAGTCTACAGGAAGGAAAGAGCAGTGACCTGAGTTTGGGGACATTGGCACATCAACACCAGATAATTTTGGCAAAAGATCACTGTGCCTCACATATTTAAATATGGACGTGGTAAGGAGCTGCTCCTGGCAGTCATGCTCTCAAGAGACCCTACAAGGAAAAACAGCAGGGGACTTTCAGGAGGAAGGGTGTGAAACAAGAATGGCTTGAGCACTGTGTTTTTAAACAAAACTACACACAAAATGACCCAAGTTCACGGTATCCTGAAGTGGCTTTAAATGGATGTTATATAATAGAAAAAAGGCACACTCCAAGTTTAATTGTCATGTATGGCAGAAGAAAAACTGCCTTCTGAGAGTCTTTAGAAATGGCATTACAGTATAAAACTTCATGGTATGTGGTACTGAACACAATCTAAACTCTCCAGGTGAGTGTGAGGAGAGGATCTTGCACTACTGTACCATTCATCCCAGTGCACCTCTTTCTTGATTAGAGGTGGTCTCTGATTAGGGAACTGTGCTAAACAAGACAGTCAGGATATGGGAGCATCCTCCAGCTGATCATCCAGATAAGAAGCATAATTCAGATATGCTCCACAAAGTACTCTTTTTCCACTGGTGATAGAGTGCGAAGAAAAGCATCCTATTATATTGTAAATATGCAGTGGGAGTAGCCTGATGGGGGCCTAATTCAGCATCTTGAGCCTAGGGGCACATCTTTGATTTTACACAGATATAACTCAGAGCAAATTCAAGTGCTTGAGTTCAGAACCACAGCTTCTCTAATTTGCATTTTTTTTGCATGGCTTTGTCAGTAGGCTGCACCATTTCTACATCTCTTGGATTTTGGTTCTAGAGATCCATTTGCTTGTTTCTACTGCTCTTAGCTTGCTTTCTGCTGCTCTCCATTGTTCTCCCACATCCTTTCTAATCCTGACAAATAAAGGAAGTTTAAGCTTGATAGGTTACCTCTGATTCTGGTGAACTCTCAGTATTCAGACTTTCAAGCTATTACACTGTAGATGGAAAATGTGCCCAGGATAGACTTTCCATTAAACTGTATTTAAATTGGAAGAGAATGCTGGCACCTCAACAAGTATTCCAGAATTAGATCCCAAAATACTGAAGCTAGCTAATCTTTTGGAAGAACAAAAACTCTTACTGATTTATATTTAGCAGAGGGAATGCATTTTAAAAACACAGCCTATATGAGGCCCCTTGAAGAAAACATCTTTTACATTGATTTGTAGTGCATGGAAATACTACGCGGCCGTAAAATATTTGCAGTTGGGCTCTGCTTTTATGTTGGGGTTTTTTTTCAGTATGAACTGTCGTGAACTCTCTGAGAGTGGCTGCTCTGCTGGCTGTGGCTGTGCAGTGAGACAGGGCTGCCTCTGGGGCAGCAGCTTTGGTGTTCATCACACTGGACTGTGCCCAGTGATGCAGGAGGGGAAGGGGAAAAGCAGCAGTGCAGGCAGCACCATGGTGGGAACACCCAGCTTGTGACTGTGAGGCTTTGGGTCAAAGCAGGTGCAAGGTTTGTGTTTGTGCTGTAGCCTGGGGCCTGTGTAGAGAGGGATGAAGGGCTGCTGGCCCTAATCTCAGCATCACAACTCTAAACTGAATGTCTGTAATGACTACTTGGGCTTGGTTTACATGATTATAAATTAGGAGGAATTCTGTACTGTTAATGAAAGTGTAACATGTTCTGTGCATAGTTCTGACCTATACTGAGAACATGAGCAACTGGAGTTACAGTAAGTGGGAGAGATCAATGGCTGATCCCAACTGGGCAGTTCCTGCGAAAGGAGCTATGGCAAGAAGCAGGTTTGTTAATACAGTGAGTCAGAAGAGCAAACATAACTTATAAATTCTATGTAATCTTATGGCCAACAGTGCATCAGCTTATCTTTGAGAAGATAAGGATTATCAACAGGACAGAGCATGGAAAGTTGTGAGTTTTTTTCTTCCTTATGTCCCACCATCTGCAGCATAGACAGATCAGCCATCACCCCTGGCAAGCTGCTTCTCTTCCTCATGAAGCATCAGATATTAGAAAAGGAGAAGATTACCACACTGCACATTTGCAAGAGAAGGATAAGCAGAATTTTTGAAACATTCCTAAACCATAAACCAAACTAGAGTTAACTTGCTTTCTTTTGTTAGAAGACATAAATATATTATTACAATTCTCATTAGACTGCTGACAGAGCCTACCTGATCACAGCAGAGCAAAAATGTTCTAAATCAAGAAAGAAATCTTAGGTGCTTCCAGAAGATGATTTTTTACTTTGATCTTCTCATTTCCTACTCATAGCATCAACCTACAATAATAAGCTTGCCTAAGTAAGCCACAGTAAGAATAATAAAGATGCAGTATCACCGAGTTGCAAAGAGAATGAGGTCAGAAGTGCCTCCCTGCTGTCAAAAACATAATAATGTGGCACATGCAAATTGTTCCTGCCTGTGGATCAGAGGAGCTGTTGGAAGTGCTGTAGGGAGGAGTGGCTGCTGCTTATGCAGGGATGTCAGTCTCCTTTTCATGGATCTGTTTGGAGCCTGGGGGTGCAGCTCCCAAGGCAATTCCTCCCCCAGTGCCTTCCAGGGGTGCTGCTCTCCCCCTCTCTCCTTACCTGGCAGACAGGAGCATATGGCTTCTTACTTATGCCCTGCTGTTTTGATCTTCTTAGTGGGCTTATGGTCTGCAGGGGCTCGGGGGGATTTGCATGGGGACAGGGCAAGGAGGGACCTGGAAAGGGTGGGCTGCATCCATGGGAAGTGGAGCAGTGCCAGAGGTCTCTGTGGTGTGTCACAAGAGTAACTGAATTTTTGGGAATGACTGACAGACATTGAGTAAAGTAATTAGGGACCAGGAGATGGTTAATTATTACATAGCATTGTAACTGAATATATGAAATTTAAAAATTCATTTATAAGGGGAAGAGATTTCTTCTCAACAGCCTTATGTGCATATAGAACTATATTCACACTTTTCTTCTTCGTGTCATCTATTCTTCAAAAAATAAAAGGGCCTGTTTAGCCTTGGTATTTTTTAAGTGCTTGCAGAGCCATCAGCTGGATTGCTGCTCCTGGAGATGGTGTGTGTGAGGGTTTGCCTCCCTAGCTCAGTCCTGCCCTGCTGTCCTCTCCTTCTGCCTCTCCTGCATTTTGAGGGTCTTCCTTACCTTCCTTCCCTCATCTGGCAGAGTCTTCTCTAGGCTCTGCACAGAGGCATCTTCTCATCTCTCTGTGTAATTTCACCAACAAACATTAGCTCAGCCATAGCCTTCCTGTAGTCAGTTAACAGATTCACTTCTCATCTGTGGTACTTAAATGTACTTTTACCAGCTTGAACTTTTGCTCTGAGTATTTTGCCTTTTTAAAAAGTAAAATATTGCAAACAACTCAGGCTTATTATAACTGAAGCAGAGCTCTTACTCTCCTGTCACTCCTCAGCTCTTTTATCTACTTTTTTCAAACTTTACAAAAGTTGCCACACTCCTGACTCTTACTGATACTCAGAGCCTCAGCGTTGTTTTCAAGCAAGCTTTTGTAAAGCCTCACATCCGGGTTCTGACCAGGGACTCCTAAGTCCAGGTGTTCAGTCGTGCTGCTAAAAAATCCCTGCTCCCAGGTCACTGCCTGGGAGTGCACAACTCCTGCAGAGGTTGAACAGGACATGGCTGTGCCCTTCAGGTACAGCACTGCAAGTGGTAGAGAGCAAATCCCAGCTGAGCAGAGAGACAGAGGAAATGCCAGTGTCTCTCTCAGCTCACCCTCCTAAATGGCCTCAAACACACCAGTATCATGGGTCTTGCAGATCCCACTTGCATCTATCCCATCTTCAGGGCACAGCCTTTCTCCTTTCCCTTCCATTCTGAAAGCCTTGAAGTCATCTCTTCTGCCTTTGTCAAAGTCTCACTGTGCTTGTATTTGCTACAAAACTTCACCTGTTGCACCTATTTTTCTGCCCTTTGTCCTTACTGTCACTTTTTGCACCTCTTCCACTAATTTCACTCTTCTTTATGAAATGAAAAATCAGCTTCTTCACTTTGAGGGCTCAACACAAATTAACCACTCCTTTCCCATCACTCGTCAGTCGGGTTTGAAAGACAGATCCATTGCAGATCATCCTGCAAACAGCTCCAGCTTGTGTTGCCCAAGTTTTATTCTGGGTGAGGGGAGGTTTCTCACAGATGCTGTAAAATCACCCTTGTTGTCTTTCATATCTCTTACTGTAGAGACAACTTAGATAACTTTGCATTTCAGGTTAAAAAAAAAAAAAGACTGGTATTATCTCCTTTCATATGCATGTGGTTTGTCTGTACCTGCCTCTTGTCTTGTAGTCTGCAATTTAAATGGAAAATCTTACACTATGCACGAACCTACTCGCTTGATACATCTTGTCACCGCTAAAATAGCACAGATGAAAATAAGTTATGCTTTGGCTTTGACTACTTTTGGAGTCTTGGATGCGAATGCTAGATCTGACCAGCTGGCTGAGATCCACCTTGTAGATATTTCCCTAATTCACTAAACTTTAACCCAAGATGCTCCTTAATTTGGATTTAACACTCCAGAATTAACCCTTTGCATTTCTATCATTGAATATCCCAACACTTGCAAAGCTGTAGTCTGTTCTTGTGGAGGAGCAAAGCTTTGCTTTGGATTCTTGGTCATCCTGCCATGCAAAGATGAGTACTGTGGTGACAGCAATCTCACAGGGTCATTGTCACCCTACAGCCCAGGGAGAGCTTGGATATAGACTGGAGATATGTTATTACTCTTTCCCTCAGGAACAGCAAACATGTTTTTAGAGGCAGTGAAGATTTGCATTAATTTATGGTTCTCTTTCTTCTGTGCACATGCCCTGGGTCAGGCTGCATGTGAGAAAACAAGGTTTGCAACCCCTTTCAGGTTTCCACTGGTGTTAAGCTAATGTTTATTTTTAGTAAACTGTATCTCAAATTGTGCTTTTAAGAATGCTTTTGCAAAGCCTAGCACAAGAATTTCAATATTTTCTCCTTCTGGGGTTTTTATTAACAAATATAAAGGATCAGTGTAACTAGTTATGCTGTATTTCACTGATAATTTTCAGTATTATGGGTCCAGCTCAAGAAATGGTACAAGCGTTCATCTCAGCTGATTATTTTCTCACTGTGCTGCTACTAACTACCCAGCTTTGGAAAGGCTGTGGATACTCCTTCAGGGGCAGCCCTTCTCTGCTGTGCTGTGCAGGTGTTCCTTTTCCCACACCCACCCATGGTTTCCTTTGCTTCCTTCTCAAAATCCTTCCCTTTAAGTAAGGCCACCTGCCAGATACAGCACTGTCTGTCAGCCTCTTTTGATGAGGTAATAATTCTCCATTGAAAGTGTGGTGTTTGCCCTGCATGCCCCTTTCACTTTCACTTGCCTGCAGCACAGATACCTCTGTCCCCACCCCAGACCTCTCCTCCTCCCCAGGCAGACAAGGATCTGTCATTTCCATTTGCTACTGCATGTCAGTCTTTGGGCTCTGTTTTGAAGTCTTGTTTTCTGTTTCTTTCAATTCTGAATGGTACTTATTTCACATGCTGTAAGAAGTTTATCTTAAATACCTTGCAGTCAGTTTTCAATCTGAAATGATTTTTTACAGTATTCTCATAAGTGCCTATCGAGATATTTTCAACTGGCAAAAATGTATTTTTAAAAAAATAAATCCAGATATTTCTTGCAGCATTTAAGAAATCCCAAGCGTTTAAGATTATGCCTAATGTTTGCAGATCATGAACACTTGTCGTTGAAACCCCTAACAGGCTTTGAGCTTCGTTTTCCTAAGCTGAGAACTCCCAGTGTTGCTTTATGTGTAGTGTGTTGTACACAGGATGTTTTTCAGTCTTTGAGATCCAGGAGAAAAGGGACAGCTAATGCACAGGGAAGGAGGAGGTGCCACCTTTGGTGAAATACTCTGCTTTACCAAATGGCTCCAAAAAGGATACACTGATGAGTGGGACACTGAAGGCAGAGCTCGCAGGTTAAGCTGTGTTATGGTGTGGTTCACGTTAGCATCTCCTTCACCTTGGCTCACTTCAAGGTGTCAGAAGATCCAGTCCATGGCCTTGTGGCTCAGGGGAGCAAGTGGTGCGTTAACACTTTTGCTACACTCTTGGCAGGGTTTATGTGTTCAGGGGGATTGTGTTCAGGGTTCAACCCCAGAGCTGGGTGAAGTACTTCAAACAGCATCTATAACCAGGCATGAATGGAGAAATGAAGTCAAACCGAAGGAGTGAGCAGCTGCTGTTCTTTGTGACCCCCAACCTGAAAACTGGAAAGCTGTACAGGGTTCCACAGTGCACCTCTGGGTTTGCAGCCCTTCCACACAGAGGCTGTTTTCAGACAGGCACGAGCTTTCTCTTGTGACTTCTGTCATAAGATAGCAATTTCAAAGGGGTGATAGTAGAGAACACACCTAGTTTGCAAAAATCTAGTGATACTGGAAGGGATTCAACCTCCTGATCTTTAGGGCATGAGACAATATCTAATTTTAGGCAGTATTCTGAGAATATTCTGCCTGTGGGCCTGATGCAGTTTGTATTGTCTTCTGAACACCCAGTCTGGTCTGTGGGGAAAGCCAGGGTGCACCACCCTAGGTCAGCAGTGACCTTTCCAAAGGGAAAAGGTCAGGCTCATGTGAGCTTCTGCATCCTGACCTTCCCCTGTCAAGCTCCCCTTTCGTGCAGTCTGTTCCTCCCAAAGGTTTCCCTCCATGACCTGCCTGCTCTGGTTAACCTCTACTTTCTCTCAGTACTCTGCACCTTATTTCTCCTCTTTCATGTGTGAGGTACAGGACAAGGAAGCTGACATATTCCACATCACTGTGAGCATCTCCCAGTTGATTCATCTCTCCCATAAAGCGTTAATGAAAGTATTTAAAGGTAACAGCCCTGCTGTATGACCTCCCTGCTCTGTTCTGAAGGAACAGCACTGTTGCTGAAAATGGGAGGAAAAAAAACCCAGCAAGGAGATGAGATGGCCAGAGTGACAGATGCTGAAGTTGAATTATAATGTTCTTATCAGAAGCCAGCATTTTAAATTTTGTTGATAGTTAATCACACTCACACTGACGATGTGCTGTTACAGCTTTGTGTAGCTACAAGCTAAGAATACTCAAAAGGCTGGAAGGAAGAGGGTCTGGACTTTTAATTGTAAAACCAAGAGTTATATTAGAGGTGTAAGCATTATTTTATAGTAGCTGCAGAAAGACATAGCAGTGAGCGTTTAATTTGTGTGAAGAATATAGATAATTAGTTTCTATAGTTTGTGTGTTTGAAGAGTACTGTTTAGTCATGCATCTCCACAGCACAAACTGGCACATTCTTAAGGTCATATTTGCTTTTGTAGTATTCTTGAGTCTGTTGCAGAATAGTCCTGTATTCTATTGGTGCTCTGTTTCCAAATTGAGGAGTATTTCCTCCCAAACATATGTGTGTGATGTAGTGTGTGTGTGTGCACACAGGGAAAAGGAAGCACATGACTTGTGTTGAGTGGAGTGGTTGTTTTGAGCTGGAACTGCTGCAGGCTCCCCATTGAAAAGAAACGTGCCTGTCCTTTTGTTCAGGAGCAGAGCTGCTGTCGTGGCTGTGCTGATCCTGTGTCAGGTCTTTCTGTAGAGTCTTGAGTGGAGAAAGATGTAATGTCCTCCCTCCTCCACAGTCTTTCTCCCTCTTACCTTCCCTTACTGTAATCACAGTGTGCTGATAATGCCTTCATGACATGTGGGATCTCAGCTGAGGTTCTTACCCGTGGAGGAGAGAGGAGAATGGATGGGAGTTGGTGGAGAGATCCAGGTGGGTTGCTGCTGAGTGGTGCTTGAGCATGAATTAGCAATGTGTGTGCCTGAGCTGGCTCGTGGCATGGGTGGATAGGACACCCAGAGTCACATGGAGACAAAGATCAATGGATTGCTGTTGCAAAAGATGTGTGAGAGAAATGGTCAAGTTGTGTAGGAGTCCTCTGGAAGTGGAAGATTGTTCCCTAGGTGTGTCAGCTTTGATACAGCAACTTCACAAGTGCTTTGCTCTGGTTTTAGAACCAATTCTTGTGTTCTCTCCTGATCTGTGGCCTCAAGATGGCCTGTGATTTCAATGCTGAGGTGCAGTCTCAATGTCATGCTCTGTACTGTCAGATTGTCCAGACTGGAGTCTTCAGTATCCTTGCAGTCTTTTGTTGCCAAAGATGCTCTAAAATCCCTCAATGGTTTACAGTTTAAGCATTTGGCTAACTTTTTTTCTTTGTTTTATCTATACTTTCTATCTCAAGTACCTCTGCTGTTTTTTTTTTTTTTTTTTTGCACTGAAAATTCCCATATTACTCGCAGCAGATTTGAAACCCTTTTCTCCCATTCTGGTTTCAGATTCCATTGGTGGGTCCTTTTCAGCTTCCTCTCACCGATGCCACCACAAGCAGAAGCACTGTCTCCCCATCCCACAATGTGGAACTCTGTCCATCAGCCCTCTGCTTTTCCATCCTCACACGAAAGGATCCCAGATCATCATGGACACAACACAGAAGGCAGTGAAGCGCCAGGCTAGCTTCTGCAATGCCATCACCTTCAGCAACAGGCCCATTGTTATTTATGAACAAGTCAGGCTTAAGGTGAGTAAATTATACCTTCCCTTTTTGCCATGAGAGTTTCTGGGAATGAATGCTGGGATGTACTGGCTTTGGTGCTTGCAGCAGATCTTTAGCCCTTCCTTGAAAAGCACAGTAGTCAGATCTTGGCCTTAAAGATCTGCAATCTTCATTGGTACTTCTGCTTTTGTCACTGTAGTTCTTGGAGCCATAGGTACAGACTGCTGTAGAAACTGAGAACAGAACGGAAATCCACATTCCAAAAATACTTACATTGATGTTAGTCAAGTACAACAGATTAAATTGAGATCGCTTGGAAAGCCAAGAGATGAGGTCAAAGAGGACCTAGAAGTGAAAGTTCTTGCTCATCTGCTTGGCAGGAAAAACAGGAGTTTGGAGGAAAGGATGAAAGGAGCAATCAGTGTGGTCAAAGTTGCTATCTAAGAAAAGGACCTTTCTGGAGGTCTGCTGATTGCTTTGTTGAATCAGTCACCTTATAGCAATAAGATCAGAGGAGAGAACATTGCAGGGATCACATTTTTCTCACTGGCACAGGTTGGTTTAAGTTCCTTTGTGTCTGTGGTAGCCTGGAGGATGGAGTTTGTAGCCCTGGTGCTGCAACTGGCCTGGGAAATCTGGCTCCTCTATGACAACATGCCTCCATGTACACCAGGAGCTGCTTTCTGATGAAGAAACTCCTCCATCTCCTTAGGAACCGAAGTACTTTTCAGATTACCAGCACCTTAAAGAGCTTGGGACCCTTGAAACTTCATCCACAGATACTTTCCAATCTTTGTGCCCTCTTGTTTGTGGAACTGCACTTTCCTGTTCATAGCTGATTTCACACTTTCCATTGGCACAAAATAGGTCATCTTCTTTGGCCACTTCATGGCACACATGGATGATCTGACTGCAAATCCTTCATTTGTGCAGAAGGAGTTTTCCAGGTTTGTCAGCATATAGATACCCAGTTTGAATGATCTTGCTGTTGCCCATTGCTAGAGGTCCTGGAGTGCTGGGTCCTACAGCAGCGTATCAGCTTTCCCTGCCTCTTCCCTCACAGCCAGCAACGGAGCAAGGAATGAGGAACATGCCTCCTTTCAGAAATATATGGAGATTTCAGGCTCAGGTCCAGAGATAGAAAATCCCCACTACAGGTTTGTTATGCTTCCTATGGAGCTCTTATTGCTTCTATTCAGGCTGGAAGCCCAGCAGGAATCTCTCACATTGCCTAACAAGATTTCTCCCACGTTGGCCAGCAGTTTGGACAAGCAACTGCGACAAATAATCTGGGAGAAGATGAAAGCAGCTTTTCACTTTTGAAGGCACCATCAAAGATTTGACTGGATTTAGTGGTTTAGACGAAGGTTCTGGGTTATTTCTTCCTCATTCTGAAACAAGGTGGCTATCTCTGGAAATTCACACTTGTTTATCTCTGTGTATTTGGGGATTTTAGCTTGCATAACGTATGTGAAGGATATGCATGTAAATCTGCACAAGAGATTTATGAGCAGAGCTCCTGCTGACTCCAATGGGAAGGTCTCATAGGAGTAATCAACAGGATTTAGCAGAACTTGTGCTCTAGGGAGGGATGAAATGTGAAAACATCCTTGCTTTTGTACGATAAGTCCATCCTGTGACTGCCTTGCTATTGTTTGTGCCTGTGGAAAACAGCATCTTACAGCTTCTCACCAGCCACAGACTAACCATGAACCCAGTCATTCAGGTCCTAAAAAGTCTAAACTCCCTCTGGAAAACTGAGGAAAGAAGTAAGGAGATTTCATTCTGTTTATTAGCTATTGTATCTCAGGTTTTATTCTGAGATTATTTTGCAGCTCTGGGAATATGGGAATATGGCTGTCAAGCAGCCTCAGGGACAAATGCTCCACTATGGTTTCTTCCATGTAATTTGGGGCTTTGCTAGGAAGTAAATTTCTCAAAGATGGCACAAGGCAGTAAAGAATAGGAGCCTAAATCTGTGAAAGCAGCAATGGTTTAGCAGTTTGGATGTTGATTCTGTCTTTTCTTCCCCTTCTGGTACTGGGTGGACCTCCCAAGCTTTCAGCAGTGGCTGCTGAAAAGAGAATTTGGTCCATCATTAACCATTGCCTTTTTTAGCAAAACTGTGTACCCTTTGTCCAGCTGTGTCTAATTCTTGGCAGGCTTTATACTTGATTTTAATTTGGATATTAGTTTGCCTGTGGTCAGACTGTATTGAGAACTGTTTATAGGTGCTGATTAATACATGGAACATGTGCAGCCTCAATTACCATATGAATATTTACTTCAGGCTGCCTGTGATTGCTGTGAAGTATTGGCAAGAGACTGAATTGTACAAATGACAATGAGGCCATATTTATCTTAGACCCGAAAGCTTTTAGGGCTTGCAGTAAATTTGCTGCAAAAATAACCCAGGCTCCTTCTTGGAGTGTGTATATTATGTATCCCTGTTTCGTCATGTGCACACCCTGTTAACCCCACTTCTACTGAAGACATGCATGATGCCATCCCACCCTGGCCAGGTATATAAATAGCAAATCTGCTTCAGTCCTTTTTAGTGTCATCCCAGTGTCCACCCTGCAAGCAGGAGCTTCCCATGGTTCCTGGGACTGAGGTCAGTGCACAAGTGTTTCATGTACAGTTTAGGTGCCTGGATGGACTGAGTGGGGATAAAGAGAAGCACTTCCTGAACTGAAAAATTGTTGGTTGATAACTCTTTTTCTGAGCTCTGAGTTATTTTCTCTGATACCTTAATTATAAAACAGAAATCTCTAGGCTTTGAGCAATGTCTTTGTTGTAAGATTATTGTGACCCCAAGGGCACATGTTCCAGATTTGCCTTGAAGAGGAATATGTAAAAGAAAAACACAGTATTTACAAAAGTGATTAGCAGAGAATTCAGAAGTCCAAAGAAAATGTCTTGTAGAATTCCTTGGTGAAAATTCTGTGCTTCCAAGCTGGGACATGAGGGGCTGCTGCCAGGCTTTTGAGAACAAAGTCCTGCAGTCCTGGGCAGTTCAGCCTCTGTCATGGCCATTCATCCAAGCCATTAGTGCTTTGGCAGAGCATGAAATTACAGAAAGGCAACAAGTTTTGTGTGACCATGTGGTAGGTGGTACCTGTCCATGTTTCCAATCTTGTCCTGTGGAATTGCTTGAGGCTGCCAAGGCATTGATGGAAGAGGACTATCTCAAGTGCTCTTGTGTTTGCTGCAGGTTCAATGTGTGAACAGACTGTGTGTCATCTGGCATGCAGGAACTGTCTTGGCCCCACATCAAGGTTGGATCCAGCATCCTTAGGTCTTTCATGTCATAGTCTGGATGCTTACAGGCTGAATCCCTTAGAGAGTAACAATTCCTAGCAGGTTCATACTCCAACAATAAAACGAGAGGAAAAACTTCACCAAGGACATCATCTGAGGACCGTACTAACTCTGGAAGACTCCTTGCTTCTATGGAAAAAAAAGAGACCTTATAACTGGGTAGTGTTTTCAGTGTGCTGCCTGCTCCCCACAGATCCCCTACTGGCCAGGGCTCAGTTCTCGTAAGCAGAAGCTGATGGCTCTGGAGGTGTCTGTGATCCTTTGTCCTGCTGTCTGTCAGGTGTAGAAGGATGGGTATGACACATAAAGCATTCCAAAAACCATAGCAGATGTTTCTGACCCCAGCCACACTGAGTAATTGCATGCTGACAGGTTGGGGTGTAGTTATGAACAACATATTTCACAAAACACCACTCACAGCTGAAATAAGTAGGTTTTCTCAATCATAAGAGAGCATCTATTGTTGCTTCACAATTTTGTATTTAACAAAGTTAAATACTCTATGTTGTGCTTTCCTACACACAAGTTCTCTGCTGCAAGGCTGTGATTTCAATATGCCATCCAATATGATAAGTTAAACAAGGGGAAGACTGTCTTTTACTTGCCTGGGTAACCCAGAAAACCCTGTGGTGGTAACTGTGATTCTGGAGCTTTTCTCTCAGGCCGTGAGAGACCCCATCATCTGAGCACCATGTGGGAAGAGCTCTGCTGAGATAAAAGGTCTTGTGGCCATTTTTGGCACGTTTTGTGAGAGGGTTATTCTTAGGCCAAAGGGAATTACCCTATAAATAGAAATGAATCATCATGCAGCTGTAATTACACTTCACCTATCCACATAGATTTAATTTGATTTATTTGGTTTTAAATACGGGCATTGTGCAGCAGCATTGCTGTGTGCAGCTGAAAAAGCTACGGCAGTGTTTGGTGGGTAAAATGTTTCCTGAATCTGGTGGGGTTGTCTGCACGCTGGCCACCAGTGTTCTATGCATGAAGCCTCTAGTGTGTACGTTGATGTTCAAGTGCCCAATGCTGTTATTGCTGCTGTTGTCTTTGCAGATCACTAAAAAGCAGTGTTGCTGGAGTGGGGCTCTTCGGCTCGGCTTTACCTCCAAGGATCCATCGAGGATTAACCCTGACACTCTGCCAAAGTACGCGTGCCCCGACTTGGTTTCCCAAAGCGGGTTTTGGGCCAAGGCTCTGCCAGAAGAGTTTGCAAACGAGGGGAACATCATAGCCTTCTGGGTGGACAAGAAGGGACGGGTGTTCTACCGGGTGAATGACTCTGCTGCAATGCTCTTCTTCAGCGGCGTGAGGACGGCAGAGCCCCTCTGGGCCTTGATCGATGTCTATGGGCTCACCCGTGGAGTGCAGCTCTTGGGTGAGTACCTGCCTCCAAGCACAGAGGTGATGCTGAGCCATCCCTGACAAAGGGCCAGCCTGACACTCCCTGTCCCCTCGCTGTGCTGGGACAAGTACAGGGAAACAGCTGTTGTTCCTCCCCACAGCATCTCAAGACCTTGGCCTGGATCCCTGGATGTTTGAAATTTAGCATGTAAATATAACATCAGTGGGAGGTGGGAAACAACTGCTACAATATAGCACTAGAAGCCATCTCTAAGTAAGGTGTAGCTCAGAGGTGTAGCTCTATCAGAGAATAGCCTGGAGTGTGTCATACACCTCATAAGACTTTATTTTTATTTCACCTTCTGCTTTCCCTGTGCCAAAGTGGGGAAGTGCATCTTACGTGCTGTGGTTAAATCCTTCCTGGATGGAACTGTTATGATTTTCTGCCAGATTTAATGGACAGATTTGAAACATGGCTATCTTCCAAATACCTGAGAGAATCTGTGGTGGGTTTTTCCTGGATGTTGCTTTCACAGAGGAGTTTGATTTGTCCTCTGGAGCCTGAGGTTGGATATAGAGGTGGGGTTGGAAGATGAGGAGTGCCGAGTGCCTGTGTCTTCTGCCATCCTCAGGTGAAATGAAGATAGTTTGGCATTCATGAGGACTCAGTCATAGTCCCAAATGTGCAGGCTGTCAAGGTTTGGGCTATTTGAGTTTATACATCTTAGAAGAATTGAGAAGAATCTCTGAGGACTGACTGGCAGACGGTTGTTGGGGGACCAGGAGTGTCAGCACACAGCCTTAGATTTGGCATTGTATTGTCACTGGGAGGCAAATTGCAGCACTTCTCCATGTAACAGTAGTTTCATGGGTCTTCTTTTCACCATGGAAAAGGTGAGATGGTACCTTCAGGAGCTGAGGTTCCTTCTGATGATGAGATGACCTGAGGCTGAGAGAGATCCTGGCTTTTTCCTGCCGTGCAGCCTGTTAATCTCTGTTGAAGTGACAGCTTCATGCTGTATATCAAAAACTTCAATAAACTTCTTACTGGCAGTTCGGCCTCCTTTCTGCATTCTGTGCTGTATTAAAAAATATGGTGTCAGGACTACCCATAGCAGTCAACACAGCAAGGAAGAGGGATGTATGTTCAGGAGATGAAGAAATGAGACTGACCTTGTTGCAAAAACTCCTGGCTGGAGATTGCACGAGGCAGAGGAATTAAAGAATTTCTCAGCAGCTTTTTCTTTTTTTAGGTGCAGAAAGATTTATCTTTTGTTGTGAATCAGCTTGAATCAGCGCCACTAGGCAACTGTTCATAGGCCAAGGTGGTGATATTTGAATTGGGATGGATAATTTGGGCAAATGTCATGCCAAAGGTTCAGTTAGAAAAAGCTTACAAATGACTCCAAGTCCTACGGCTGTTCTTGTGAGATTTGGCTCCTCAGGACTGCTCTGCCTGATTAATGAGGGTCCATAACTCTGGATTATGTGTTTCCTTTCAAAACACCCGAGAAATCATTTCCTATCCGTCATCCGCCCCTGCATTGTCCTAGCATCTTCCACATCCCCTTTCGCAAGGAAAATGCGACTTCTGCCAGCCACTGACTTACCTCTAGTCCAAGAGGCTCCCGACTCTTTGGTGGGTATGAAGTCCCTGAATGAAGCAAGCAGCTTCTGAGTTTACACAGTTGGCGTGGAGCTCAGATATGTATTTATAGCTTGTTCCAGCAGCCTTCAGCAGGCTTTGAGCCTGTGACTGTGCTGAAACAGCTTCCACCCGAGTCCTCTCCATCTCCATTCATTATTAAACAGCACTAAAAGTCAGAGAAGGGCAATCATCAGCTATGTTGCCCCTGGATCCTATAGACATACCCGTTACTGTGCTCTGCATGCCTGCTCTAGTGTAGCAGACCACACATACAGCACAGGACAACTTGCCAAAAACTCCCGGGACTTGACAAATGAATTTCATAGCTTAGCTACAAACATATGGTTGAATTCAGCCTGGTATGGCATGCAGGGCATCTGATGGAGGCTGGGGATGCTGGAGTGGTATGTTGAACAGAAGAGCCTAGCATTTCAGATTCCAGTTCAGTGATTTATTGCCCCCTAACCCCAAACATGTTCCTTGTTCTTAAGTCTCACTATTTTCTCAATGCTTGTAGGGTTACAGGTTCAAACTGCACTTCTGCACAGTCTCCATTTGCTTTTATGCGTAAGAATTTGACAAAAAACTTCACCATTTCTGGTGTCTTTCTGTTTATTGCAGAATTACTCCCTCCCCACTCCCAGTAATGTAACTTCACTTCCAAAATGAGACTTGCTGGAGGAAAGACCTGCAGCAGTAAGTCTTGTGTCGCTGCAAGATCCGAGCTCTGCAGGGAAATGGACAGTGTGCATTTATGTTCCCAGAAGTGATAACATCCAAAACTTCTCATTTTTATTTTGCTTATCTGCATTATACTGGCAAATTACTTCCAGCCCAAATAAGAAACTCAGTAAAATAGGGTAATGTCTAAGTCTAGTGACACTGTTCCTGTCTTACAGATTTAATAAAGAAGGACTTGAATGGAGGCCCAAAGCCTGTGAGAGTTAAATGACATGCCAGAGCAAAAGGTGTCACCTGCCGTAAACCTTGTTACCCAGCTCAGTCCTGCCTCTCTATCTGCATCACAGGCATTGCACAACATTCTGGCATCACTAAAAAACAGCTGGTTTGTACCTTAATTTTTGATTTCCTTCTGCTTGTCGCTTTACCCACAGCATCAGCCTTTCTGACAATTACCCATGTGTCAGTACTGCTGTCACTGCACAGGTGTACGTGGCTGTCACAGATGTTCCTGGGTCTGACTGTCCTTGCTCTATGTTCAAAGGCAGATCTCTTTAAGCAGTTTCTTTGCCAGCTGGATTTTGAAATGAACCAGGTGAAAAAGGCTTGCACAGTCCACTGCACTGCAGCCGAGGGGAGTTTGAACTGAGCTGGGTCCATGGTTTGCCTGACACTGCTGGAATGATTCAAAAGGAGGGACTGTTTTAAATCCACCTTGAGGTGGCTTCAGCAATGAGGTTCACAGTGCTGGCTCTCAGTCACAGGTGAGAGGCTGCTCCTTGCTCTCCTCTACCCACATTATAGAGATGAAAGGGCTTAAATTCACCCAGGAACCTGGTCTCCTCTGACCACAGGGTCTCAGCTGGTTTTCTGCCACAGTGTAAGGGCTACATAGAGGAGTCTGTGGCAATGCAGTGCATGCATGTTCTGTGTTTCAGGGCATGAGTTTCAGTATAGGTTTAGGCTTACATGACCTGTAAACATGCCCTTATACAGTGACTCTCCTGCTGACATGCTCAACTTGCAGACAGGATGGTTTACAGCTCTGCTTTCCTTTTTGGGCAGCTAGTTTTGCACAAGTGCACTTTTACATTCCAGGGTAATTTAAAGTAATATTTACTGAAAATGTGGCTTGTCCTTATGTTATCACTTCAACATACACACATGCTCATTCACACTTTTAAAAAGAGTCCGAGAAAAATGGAATATAAGCAATCTGCTGCCTTGATGCTATAATAAAGCATTGAAAAAAGAAAAGAAAAGGCCCAGCTGTTTAAATTCTGGAGTCTTCAGAGCTGTGGAGGAAGGATGGCAGCTCATGGGAACCAAGTGGAGTCGTCTCATATTAACCTGCTTCTTTCAAGGACTGGGCTTGAGCCTGGAATGTGCACTTTCCATGGATTCACTGCAGGACACCAAGGTTGGCAACTTCCCTCAGTCATGTGTGCAGTACAGCATAATGAGTGGTCTCAGTGGTATTTTGCTTTACCTTTGGTGGAGGATTACAGGTTTGCCTCTTCTGTGTGGTGCCTTTTTGAAAATCACAACATTTTTTCCCCTCTTTGGAAATCACCCCGTTTTTTGGGCAGAGACATTGCAACATTGCAGAATGGTTAAGATGGGAAAGGCCCTATGAAGTTCATCTAGTCCTACCCTCAGTGTCTTTTCTTTCAAAGCACAATGCAGGTGCTCTAAAAGTACAGAAAAACGGGGCTGCAAAACAGTTATGATTCCATCATACCTCACTACTCATCCTGTGTTTCCAGTGGGGTAATGTGAGGTTCACTCTGCTCATTTTCCTCGATCCCATTCTTTGCTAGTATGATCAGCAGTCACAGCCCTTTACTGTTTATTGCTCTGTTCACACTCTTCTCCCATCCATCAGTATCTTCATTCATGCAGTATTTCAGAATATTCTTGGTCTTTTACCAGCACAGGCTTTGAAAACCAAGGATAATTTTATTTAGATTGGCACACTGAGAGGCACCTGTTAAAAGCTAAGTCTCACCACATCTTGTAAATATAAAATATGTGAAAAACTAGTAAGACCTTGCAAGATTGAGAAATTTTAAATGCATGTGTATTAAATGTGCATGTATTAGATCTGCCCAAAGTAGAAACAGTATAAATATATATTTCAGTCATAAATATATGTACAGATCCTAGGAGAATTAAATGTGAGTTATGTATATTATATTACATATTTGAGAAATCTCTTCTTTCAGCAAATCCTCTTCCTAGCTTATTATTTTATGTTTGCAAAGTATCAAAGTTAAAATGTGAACTGATCCTGGCTGGAAATGTACCCATCTTATGCCTCAAGCTGGTGTCTCTTTGACAAGGAAGTTGCACATTTTGTAGGGAAAGAAAGAAATGTTTTTCTTCCTTCATGCCTGTCAATTCTTACATAGTTTGAATCTCTAGCTCCAGGCTACCTTTAGAAGAAACATTAAATAAGCCTCAAATGAGGTAGATTTATGGGCAAATTTCAGGTGTTAATGGTATAAGACTGATGATAAATCTAATTTATTGCATGCATCTGCAGTTTTACTGTGTGGTTATTACTATTTTATTTTCCAAATGCAAAGCTTGTTTTCCATTGCCCATGGGAATCCATTTTGTTGCTATTCTGACACGTGCGAATCAGCAGACTGATGAGCCGGGAGTGCTTCGCACTAAACAAAGTTGGATAATCAGATATGACTGCAGTGTATTTTTATAGGGTATTGTTGAAAGTGGAAGCTATAAACAATTAATCCTTTTTGTGGAAGTCTGTGACTATCTGATGGAGAAGCATAATAAGTGCTTAAACAGAGTTGTACTTAATGAAGGCAAGATACACAAGACCTGCAAACAGTCAGTTGTCCTTGTTTTTCCCCATCTCCTAAGGGGAGAGAGAATTTAAATTGCTCATAAAGTTTTATTGTCTGTAGCTGTTGTCTCTATGGCAGCTGCAGGAAGCTCTCTAACACAGCTGAAAATGTGAAAACAGTTTAATCAATAACTCATCTCTTGCCATTTTAATTAATCCCTGCTTTGCCTTAGCACCTCTGGAGGGATGTGTTTTTCCAGATACAACAGGCACCCAAAAGTTAGCCCAGAGACCCAGGCAGCTCCTTGTGCTTGAGGATCTGTCTGTCCTCCAGGTCTGCCTGTCTAGGTTGTGATGATGGAGCTGCTGGACACAGCACTTTCAAGCAAGCCAGAGCTTCTCTTGGCTGTGTGAATGCAGTGGGGTTTTCTCCTTCTCTTTGTGTTTGAGTGTCAGCAGTGCAGATTTTGTGCCCATGAGCTGGGGAAGGCAGCATCCACCTGCCCTCATGGTCAGCACAGGGCACTTGGGCTGAGCAGCAAATGGCAAACACCAAAAAGTCAGAACAGGCAGATGCCAAGTGAAATAAGGTCTCTGAGGGATCAGCATTTCAGGCTTCACTGGGGTCTGGACTAGGTGTTGAATTACAAAGTTGCACAGAGGCTTTGCAACTGGTGTTTTCTCACCTGTTGCTTTCACCTGAAGCACCTTTGCCTTAGCAGGACCTCCTGGAGGGGAAGGCATTGCCACAGGTGCACAGAAAGGACAAAAACTGGCACATAATGTGCTGTAGGGCACTTTATATACACAAAATATCCACATTGGCATCAGGAGAGCCTGCAAGGGTACCTGGATAGGAATAAATTTTAAAGGGATTAGTCTGGCTGTTATTGCCCAGACTGAGAAAAAATGGAGATTGCTACAGGACAAAATGACCAGTGGAAAAATGCATCCTATACTATAAAGTTTCTTTAGTTCTGCTAATCTGAAATATTGTTCCTAAGACAGGCAAGAAGGGCCACTTTACCCATAAAAACCCAAGGAAATATGAGAACTCTGACAATTGTAAATGGTGTTTATGTTATGAGTATGTTGTAGCTCAGATGCTGACACTGCAAAGATAGGGCCCCTATGTTAAAAAAAAGTGGAGTCTTCACGTTAAATATCTCTTGTGATGATTGATTTGGCTGTTGCTCTAAGGAGGTAAATGTTGCTGGTTTACACTAAGAAGTTTATCTTGCCTTTGCTAAGTGTTGGAAGGGTGGAAAGCAGAGTCTGGAAAATGGTTCCAGTTAAAAGGCTTTTGACTTTCTTTTACTTCTACTAAAGGTACAAATTACTTGAATAATTGTATGTATACTGAATTTATTACACAGCTAAAGTTAGTTACAGACATTTCTAGCATAGACAGGGCCTTGGAGAATAATAACCCACCACTAATGGAGCAGTGTATTCTTCTGAGAGACATTTCAAAGAATTCCTTACATTAGCAAATATTTTACCTTTTTGATTTAAACCATTAGGATATCTCTGCTGCTTTTTAAAATGCACTCTATTAACTGATATTTAATGCCACATATAATTGCATTTTCCTTAGTTTGTCTAATATAGTTCCTTATTTTAAATCTGTAAGTAATAGGTGTCTTTAAAAAAAAGAGAGAGAGAATGTGTTGGGAGAGGAAATTAATCTTAGCAGCTTTCTTAATACCTCTCTCAATTCAGCCAAATGGTTTAAACTGTTCAAACCTTGGGCTATAATGCTGAAAGCTAATTCCTCTTCATTCATAAAGCTATAGCTTGACAAAAAGAGTGCATTTGGAGCTGGGGCTAAGTTTTGGATGTGAATTGAATGATCTGGTAAAAATATAACAATTTATTGTGCTAATCTTGCAATTTCATCTCTTGCAGCTGTTCCAGCTGTGGAGGCCCTTTCCCCCAAGCCTGTATGACAGATGACAGCTAAACACTGCTAGCATGATAAAACTAAACACTGTCTCTGTGCAGTATGTCTCTGCTGGCCTGAGATAGCACTTTGTCATTTCAATGTCTAATTGGCCTCACAGCTGCTGAATATGCAATTTACCGTGCAGAGGATGTGAATTTGTTATCCCTGTAGGTTTCTGGGTTATTAAAAAGGCTTGACACCTTTAATAAAATAAAATTGGGTTTTCCATCCATACCAGTAACAGAACTAAAAATGAGATTGCTCTGTAGTCCAGTCTCCATCTTTTTTTTTCTTTTCCCAAGCTGCATAAGCAGAAGTTTTATTATTGAGCTCAGTAATGAAGTCCTTACCTATAGCCCAATTTTGCTCTCAGTTTTGCCAGCCTAAACTTGTAGCTACCTGTGGAGTCACTCTGGTTTCACACTGTGAGCAGAGTCTAGCCCTGGGTTTTTGCTCACTCATCCCTTCTTTTTGGCCAAACACTGAGCAGCAGAAGCTCCTCCAGACCTTGTCTGGCTTATCCAGAAGAAAACAAAACATTTTAACCGTGCTGATTTTTGAAGCTCTGCTGACTCATGCCAGAACTTCTCAGAATCATAGAATGGTTTGGGTATGAAGATACCTTAAAGATCACCTAGTTCCAACCTCACTGTCATGGGCAGGGATGCCATTCACTAGATCATCTGTAGTCATGCTGAGCTACTACTTGTTTCTAAAGGTGTTCTACTTGCATTGAATCTACTCCCAGTTTTGATACAGATGTTATATCAGCTCTGCTTGTGATGCAGCTGATCCTGCAAGGTACTGTGCTCAGTGGGAGCCTGGACTCCTCTCTCCTACTCAGAGATTTGGGAAAATCTCAATCTTGCATTCTTCTATTATGCTCTCTTAACTGCATTTTTATAATACGTTCTTCTGACAATAATTGTTACATGTTTCCCCTCTGGTGTGACTTTTGATGAAAATACCATGCCTTGTACTGACATACACTAGGTAAGTGCTTCCTCTTGTTTTCTTGGAAATTATAGCAGGGTAATGTTGGCAGAACTTTGTGAAATTTATACAAAGCATTTGTATGATGTATAATTGTCTGTTGCCCAGAACAGTATGTCCAGTTGCAAGTTTTGATTCTCAGACATTAGCATCATTTTGATGTTAAAGGCCTTTACAACATATTTTTTAAAAAATTCCATTTCATCCCCTCATATTAGATTTTGAAATTAAAAGTACTTGGGATTGGTAAATTTTTGGTCTGTAGCTAGGGATAAAAGATTGATAAATCAGATTGCTGGCCACTGAGTATGGATGGTGTGTTTAAGGAGATGAAAATCTCTTGTGATGCATCTGGCTACCAGTGTGACCGTTCACAGACGATTAATTCTCTTCAGGAAAAAAAAAAAAAGTTTAATTGCTCTATCTTTTTAAGAGGATAAAGACCACTCCAGGGAAAAAGCCTTTCAAATCCAATAATCCTATTCCCATGCTGGTGCTGTGCCAATAAATACTGCACCACTTGCAAGGAAGGATCTGAAGCTTCTAGAATCTTTAATGCAGAGTGTTCCCTCTTTCTCTGCCTGGCCATGGCCAGAGGACCCCAGCACCTCTGAGCCTCATAGCTGTTCACTTGAACCAGGAGACTGGTGACAATTTGTTCAGTATGCTTCTGAAGGCATTTTCATTTCCTCCTCATTCTGCAGTGGTGTTTCCCTGGTTGATTTTCATTGCTGTCTCTGGTGCTGTAGGCAGCAGCCATCCCTCTCCTGAGCCCTTCGCAGACATCAGCAATCCACTCTGTTATCCCAGCATGGCTTGTGGGAAAGCATCTTTTTAAAAAAGCGCTGGGCCTTTTGGTTTCTGCCCCTGTCTGTTCTAGGTAGATATGATTCAATGTTTCCATGCACAGGAATGTGTATGCTCATGTCAGAGGTGGGCCCTGACACTGCCTGCATTTGTCGAAATGCATTTTTATTGCTTCACTCCTGACATGGGAGAGTCTCCGGATCTTGTCTGTAGCACCCCTTGGCCACGTGGATGGAAATTGGCCTCATGGTGGAGTAAATTGAACAAATGAGAATTTCACTGTGGAGCTGCAGGGACTGACAGTTTCAACTCAGCCTAATTGCACATGCAAGAGAAATACATAGATAATTTGGTTTTGAGCCATAATCACTATTATGACTATTTTAATGATAATTTCTAGTGCTTGAGTTTTGGGTGTGATACCTAAAAGAACAGTGCTCCACAAAAACCAGGTAAGATATAAAAAGTCAAAGTAGCAATCTGATGGTGAGGTAGAGGGTGCTCTGTATTGGCAGGCTAAGGGATGAAAGCTGGAGGGAAAATTCAGTGGGAAATAAAATGCTATTTTTTTTAAAGGTGTGTAGTTTCCAGCTGGGCAAGTGGAACCCATTCTCAGTTGCTCGGAAAAGAAGACTGCATAGGCTGCAGGGCCCAAGTTCAACAGGATGGTAAATTCCCTACCCACCTCCATGTGTATGTAGTTATATGGTATGCAAGAAATCAGATATATGCTTGAATAAGTATGTTAATTCACATTCCTAAAGATAGCCATGTGCTTAAGTGCTTTGCTGGATCCTTTTCTTTGCCATCTGTTTGTTACTGAGTTCTGTGCAGGGCTTGCTAGGTCAAAACCTGTGGTCTGTGGTTAATCAGTAATCAATGGTTATGCAGGGATTAGTCTCTGTGCTTAATGGTTTTTTTGGGCAGCAAAGACTCTTTGAGGAGGAGGAGGAGGAAGAGAGAAGAACGTGAGCAGGAGGGGCTGAATGCACTGTTGAAGTTGGAGGGGAAGTAAAAAGGTTGCCTCCAGGCAGTGCTTGGTTTTCTTGGAAAACGTATCTGGTTTCTGTGCAGGAAGGTTTAAGAAAGGGTCCAGATGCCTGAGGTAGGGATGCAGGAAGATGAAAGCATGGAAGCAGGGTGAACTGCTGTCTGAAAGCAGTGGAAGGACAGGTTTGGCAAAGAGATCAGGTTATATTGATGGGGAAGGCAAGGACAACCCAGTGACCAAGATACCATCCTTTCTTGCCTGGCTTCTTCACTGACACCAGTGGCTCATTTTGTCTTTGTGTTGGCAATTCATAACCCAAAGGCTTCAGTTTCCATTTTTTCCCCCTTTATCTGGACAGCACAGGGTGTTAGGTGTGTTTGAATTATTTTGTATGGGTCACCATGGATGTCTGGCATGTTCCCTGGAGATAAGTGAGCTCTTTTATCAGGTCAAGCACATACTACTGATAGTCTCTCTATCAGGGATCATGAAGATACAGGAGAAAAAAACACTGGGCAAAGAATCTGAGTCAGATTTGTTTCTTACATCCTGAATTAGGTTGATGGCTCTTAGTTCTGCTCTTGATAACACCTATTCCTCTTCGTGCAATGATTCTTTTCATCATACAATTTATTTATTATAGAAGTCTTTTTGCTAATAACAAATATTGACAGAACTAACTATTAAAGGGTTTTTTTGGATGAAGGTGAGCAGTCTGTATGAGGAGAGATGAGAGATACTCCTTTGTGCTTTGCAGTGGGGATTTCACACTCCTCCATCTGTGTGTGTGCAATTTGCTTCTGGATAAACTCCTCTCTATTGAGTTAGACTTTAGAGTCTAATCTTCCACTTAGCAACATCTCTGGCTTGCTTGGCTGAGAAAAAACCCAAGCAACCATCTCTAAAATATGTACTGAGTGCAGTTATTTTTCCAGCAGAGGGTTTAGTTACAATGAGCAACCTAGAAAATTAATTCAAATTAATAGCAAACATGACTTTATAAATAACTAGCTATGCTAATCTGAATATTCGCTATGGGCAAGCATTTAGAATTGAAATAGCCTGACTCTGGTTCAGCTAGATTTAGAGTGAGATTACCTGGCATCTGATTTACTTTAGGAGTTTTACTGACAACCACAAAAGTGAGAAATAGTCTTAACCCCTCTCTGAGTCAGACATGGGGTGAATGGTGGCCACTGGAGAATGCCAGGCAGCCACCTCTTAAATCTTTAGCTGAAGGGTGAAAACCAGCAGTGACTGCAAGGAGATTCTTGGACTGTTCTGGGGTAGACTTAAAGATAACTTTACCATCTCCCCTGGAGATGTGTCACTGCTGGTTGTTCTGCCATAAGCGTTGTCTGGGGCATTTTTGCAGCAGTGCCAGATGTTTGCAACTGCTGTCCCCTCCCCAGGATGTTCCTGTTGGCAGCTCTTTGACCAAGCTATTATTTTATGGTATATTTTTTTTTTTTTAATCTTTCCTCACTGTCAGTCTGTACAGAACAGTAATCATGTTTTCTTCTTCACCACAGCCTCCATATCCTCCTGTCATTCTAAAAATGCTTCTGTGATGTTAAATCTTTTCCAGTTATAGGATGAGAATTAATTCATTCTGACACAGCCATGAAAATCTGATTCAATTGCTTTTTTTGGTATCTCAGTCACAGTCCTTGATCACAAATCAGCGTGAGTCAGAATTTCCCACGTTATTATTTCTTCAGAAAGGCTGATTGCAACCCTGTCTCCATATTTAATATCCTTTTTCTGTCTGAGGTGGAGCAGAGCAGTGGAGGCTGCAGTAATTTTGTCTGCAGACCTGTCTGTTGTTCTGGCATTTGTCGCCACAGGTGGAAAAGGTGGCACTAAAGGATATCCCACAGCAGTTTCAGTGTTGCAGTTCCCCATCATTAGGGAGTTGAGTCCATGCTGGCTCTACAGCATAAAGATGACTACAGAATGCATGAGGATTTATTACCATGGAAACTAAGAAATCTTGGTTCACAGGTGGGGATGGGACACAGTGGCTTTATCAGCATATGCCAGGACATGAGAATTAGGTAATGAGTTTTTAAAACTATCCCATCTAAGCACTACTGTGCTTAGATCTTCTGCCAAAGCAGATTGCCCTGTTTCACATAGATGCGTTTGGAATCCTTTTGGGTTCAACTATTTAAATTAGTAGCTTATCTAAGGTTACTAAAAGTACATCAGAATGAAAAATAAATCGGAAATACTCTCTTTGGGGCCCTTATAATTAATTTATTGTCTCCAATACATCTTTGTCTTTCAAATGTTATGTATAGAGGCCAGGACTGCTTCGACTGCCTATTGAAGGGGTGGAGTGCTGTCTGTCTGTTTTGTTGGGCTGGGCTGTGGCCAGGAGGGGTTTGGAGGCACGAGGAGGCTTCCCTTTCCTTACACAGAGCCTCTGGCAGGAGGAAATCCTGCTTCCACTTGCCTTTGTACCTCTCCCTGTTCTGAAGGCTGTTCTGTCAGTGAGCAGGAGCTGCAAGGGCTGCAGGAAGGAGCAGGAGAGACCCCTGAGCTGGCCCTGTGGGGTTTGTCACTGCACAAATTCAATGTCCAGCTTGAGGACTAAGGAAACATTTCCATATGTTCTATTGATGGCTGCAGTTTTCTTTTGTGTTTCTCTTGGGCTCTTCAAATAGGGCACTCCTAGCTTTAGTACCCACTTGGGGTTTTTGTTTGCTTGTTTGTTTCCTACCAAGCTTTATGAATTTTTTTTTTTTTACATGAAAAGAGAAAAACACTGCCCAGAGATAGACCAGTCCACTATTTTTATGAGGGAGAATATTTATCAGGATTTAATTGTGCAGGAAAAGCAACGAAGCACTGCCTGCAGGAGAAAGCCTTTACACACTGGTGTGAGTGCATCTGATCAATAACTAGTGGTTAGCAGGGAGGGACAAAAAGCCATCCTTAGGTTTAGTGGTAAAGGATTCAGCTCCCGATTCAGACTCAGATTATTCATTTTCCTGAGATATATCACACAAGTGCCTTCATTTTGCACGGTAGAGATATTGTTTTTCTCCCTGATAGGGGATTGTGGGTTTCAACTCCTCTGTGTTTCTGGACTCCTCACAAGCTGAAGTGAGCAAGCCAAGCTGCTGGTCTGACAGAAGTGCCTCATCTTGGTTTGACTCATGTGCCTTCTGAGTGTGTTTCTGGCAGAGACCCGAGTTACCATTTCATGATTTGATTTTATATTGTGTTGCACACGCCAAAGGCTGTGCTGGGCTGCTGTTGCCCTGCTGGACATGATGGTTATTGAAGCTTAGGTGAGTGAACTCAATTTCCCCTAAAGTTTCCAAACAATTCTAGGCTTTATTGGTGAGGAGAGTTAGGATAAGATGCTGGCACCCTTTGTGAGGCTCATCCATTATTAATCAGTCATGTAATTTCCCTTAAGTAGCAAGGTGAGACTGCTTTTGTTTTAGGCCCAATTGCATCTTCATGCTAGGAGCAGAGATGAGACCCTCTTGTCTGCATTACTGTGAACTACCCATCTGGGGAATGAGGATGTTGGAGGTTGGAGATGCTGCCTGGGAGCTCGCTCGTGACACAGAGACACAATCAGATGCTGAATAAGCAAGAAATTAATTCCTCCTTCCCTTTCCCCTTTCCTCATAAGAGATGGATTTGTTTTCACTGGAGCTTTGCCTGTGTAAAGGCTGCAGTGTGGAGCCAGTGTTTGCTGTCACACTTGACCTTTGGCATGTCAGAAAGCAGCTCATGGTGGGGACCAAAAGCCTTCTCTGATGGTGGTAGCTGAGCACAGAGGGGACCTGGGGGAGCCAACCAGCCCGACCTGAAAACACTGGAAAACAAACTCCTCACACATGAGACAACTGTAGAACACTGATTTAGTACAGCCTAATAGTTGAGCTTCAAATGCCTTATAATGGAGAACAAATCAGTACACTCTTAGCTAAAAACAGAGTGATAGCATAATAAACATAACCCTATTGAACTCCAGGAAGCATAAGTCACTTATAAATCAAAAGCATTCTAAAAAAATACTTATGATTCACTGCTGAACTCTATTTTACAGTCTGAAAAATGCCATGCTTTGCTTTCATAAAGGCATTTCCCTCAATCAAAGTTGTTGCAATTAGAGGGAGTGGTGATGAGCCAGAAGGCAGCTGAGTGATGTTGCCTTTTGAGGATCTCTACAGCTGCCATCTTCATAGCGTGAATAGCGATGCTTGGTGTTGGCAGAGAAGCTCCCCTGGATCAGTGCTCCAGAAATTGGGAATGTTGTGTTTTGTAATACACCCCCATTCCCCTAAACCTACCGTGTTGTTGAATTCCATCCACTTAAAACAGAGCCTATGTTTAACAATAATTTAAATCATTATCCTGCCTGTCAGCTCGGAGTTAAGGGGCTATGCAACTGCGATTCTCTGTTTAGAAACTGCCCGGAATAATAACTTTCAGATGTCTCAAATATGCACCACTTATCTATAACATCTAAATACAAATGTCTCCCTGCTGAGCAAGCCCAACACTGTTTACCTATCGTGTCCAAACCATTCCAGAAGGTTTGCTTGGCGTGGAGCGGAAGGCCCTATATCCGCAGCTCCGACAGCACTGTCAGTGTAATGTTTTTCAACTCCTCCTCACCCTTAGGTGTTTGCAAAGAAAGAAATAGCCTGAGGTTGGGGGTGACAAGTGAAGAATGTCCCTGGGTGTGCACCGCCCTTCCCCCCCCCTCCCCCACACACACTGCAAGGGTAAAAGTGCAGTGGGAGGCAGCCCCGTGCTCCTGCAGACGGGATGATGCTCACGCCGTTGGGTCCCTGCCAGCTGCTATGAGATGATCCAAATGCTGAATCCTGCATGCCCCGGGCGCGCTGGGGCCAAGCAGAACCGAGGCTCTGTCACCAGCCTGGGGGCCCTGGGCTCTTTCTCCCCGTGCGGACCTCGGTGGGACCTGTCAGGTCTCATTGAACATCAGGCTATGCAATTGGCTTGCGCCGTATGCCCCCCGCAAGCCACGGCATGCTCGACTGTGTGCCACAGCTGGATGGCTTCACTGCCAAAGCCATGTGCCACAGCTGGATGGCCCCACTGCCAAAGCCATGTGCCACAGCTGGATGGCCCCGTTGCCAAGGCCGTGTGCCACAGCTGGATGGCTTCACTGCCAAAGCCATGTGCCACAGCTGGATGGCCCCGTTGCCAAGGCCGTGTGCCACAGCTGGATGGCCCCACTGCTGAGGCTGTGTGCCACAGCTGGATGCCCGACTGCCATGGGAGCTGCCGTGCTGACTGTGGGCATTCAGCGTGTCCCTCAGGGAGCTGTGGGGGTGATGGGCTCTGGTGTGGGGCTGCCCCAGCATCTCTTGAGTGGGGAAAACTGAAAAATCCTTCTGTGCTTCTCTGTGTTTGATCTGAGGCTTAACATTGGGGAGCCCTTGGGGCTTCTGGGGACTCTCTCAAAGGCATGGAGTGTCTCATGCCACCCACCTGGAAAGAGGGGAGCTCCAGCCACACCTGGCATTAGGTACCAAAGGCCTCTGCACAGTGCTCTGCATCCTAATGGGATAGACTCTATGGCTTCCAAATTTCCTAATACATCCTGGAGAGCCTCACATAGTGCTTGGGCTTTGTTTGCCTTAGGCAGAGCACCCTTGGCTGGTGTGCACTGTCCTGATGTAGTGAATGAAGGTTAAATAAGGAGAAATGAGAAGCTTTTAATGCATCTTTGCGTCATCTTTGGTCCCCAGGTGAAGACTGAGTCGCAGCTCTTGTTCATGTATCAGGTCTATGATACTGACATTCTTCCTGGGGCTCAGCCCTTTGCCCTCAGTTAACTCCTGCATTACTTGTGTCCAGCCCCTGCAGCACTGCTGCTGTCCTCATGCTATACAACAGCAGGTTTTTTGAAATGGGCATGGAGGGGCCACAGTTCATAGCAAATTGTTTTCCATGGCTATGGTTATAGAAGCAAGCCTTCCCCCTTGTCTCAGCAGAGCAGCTAGCACAGTGTCCCCATCGCAGCCACCCAGGGCTGCCACAAAGGAGCACTGCTGATCTGCTGCCTCTGCAGCCAGCTTGGGCCCACAGTAGTGTTTTTAAGAATAGCTGCAATTAGTGAAGTGTGCAATGGCTGAGCTCAAAGCATGGTTTCTTCCTCCTTTTCCTTTTTTTCATGCAGGCTTCCTTGTAGGGATGTGGCTTGGAGACGAATCCTTTACAGTTTTTTTGCAGCCTGCTTAGGAAACCAGACTGGTGAGGCTCAGTACATGATGACTTTCCTTCGTGCAGCACAGCTGCCTCCACGCACATGAGTATTCAGGCCAGTTTATTTGCTTGGAATGCCCAAACTGTGTTTCTGTTCCTCCTTCATCTTGTGGATATAAGGCAGATTCTTCTAGCTGTGGTTTTTCTGGACAGAAACATGCACAGCCACGTGGCTTGGTGCCTGCTCAGCTTGCTGGAGCTGCCTGTCCCACCTGCTGCTTCAGCACTGTGATGATGGGGGAGAAGCTGTGCTTGGGGAGCTGGTGGCTCTGCCATGCTCAGGAAATGAGCTTCTCTGAGGCCCTCTATTCATCCTCCCATTCTGTCCCTCTATTCATCCTCCCCCTCTGAATAGTTGGGGGCTCCCTCTTTCTGGGCCTGTCCTCACATACACAAGCATCAGGTTGAGGATGGGAATGAGAGCAGCATGCAGCATCCATGGGCCCTCCATCCACAAACTGGCTCCTCCTGCATGCTCTTCCGCTTCTTAGCAGCTCCTCACTGATATTCCCATCATCACTCATGCCAGAGCTCCTGGAGCAAGTTAGCACAGTAGAAAATATTTGTATATTTAATCTATTGCTCTTCTGTGTATCTGTGCTGGTGGAGTATGGCAGTGAAAAGCTACCTATGTCCTCTAGACAGAACATCACATTTACCAGTCATTCTCTGATACTGGTTTGCAGCTTGGCCATGGATGCAGAAAAATAATTTGCAGGCACTGGGACTGCCTTTATGCTGTTTGTTGCTCTAAATTTGCATGGGGTGTTTGCTGCCCGGACAGAGAGAAGGCTGTGATAGCAATCCTGGCACCTCAGATATCTCCAGTGAGAGATGACCAGTGACGTGTTTCTTCCCAAGCAGCATCCCGAGGTGACAGGACACAATGACAGATGGTGTTGGGTTGCACGAGAGGCATTGCTGGCGTGAGGGGGATAAACAGCAAGCGTGAGCCCACGTGATCAGGTCCAATCAGTCTCTGTGAGGAGCCATGGCTGGTTTCAGTTGTTGGGGGTGGGAATTGTTTGCTATAATGAGCTAAAGGTTCAAATCTGAATTGAATCTCAGCTTCTGCAAAACTCCCAGTGCTCTCTGATCTGGTGTTTTGATTACCTGAACCCATTTTATGTGCTAGCTCAAGCGTCAAGCCCTTGCATTTCCATTTAGCTGTTCAAGGAAAACAATTTTAATAGCTACCCAGCTATTCATCAGGATTAGGCCCTCCTGGAGTAATTTGGATAGCATGGAAGCTAAGTGCAGCGTGATCCGAGCTTAACTTGGAACATCCAGAGGCACCAAAAAAACATTTGCTCCTGTAACTGAAGCGCGCTCCTCAGCCCCCGCTCTTCATACTGCTGGCCATGTCCAGCACCAGAAGAGGAGGGGCTGGGGGTCAGCCCACTCTCCTGTTATTCCTGGCCCTGAGAGAAATTGGGAGAAGCAGAAATATCAGCAGAAGGCACGTGCTTTTGGAGCTCCCACCCACAAGCTGACATGAGCGCAGAGGAGAAAAGGATCCCACAGGGTGCATCCCCGCCTGCCCTGGCACTGCCGCACAGAGCACAGTGGCCTCCCGGGAGACCTCTGGAATTCCAGGGGAGCAGGAGCAGTTAATTTGTTCTGTATTTATTGTCTAAGTTTAGATAGCTAGTATACTGCTCTGCCAAGAGCTGAGGGAAGAAATTCCTTGTTCCACGTTGTCTGTTTCTTGGAGTGACCCTTGCAGAGCTGCCAGTGCCCAGCCAGGCAGCGCTGAGCAGGGCTTCATGTTGGAGCTGAAGATGATGTTTTGCTGGTGGCTTCAAGGCTTGGGAATGCACATGGTTTTCCTCTCTTGTCCACGTATGCAGACATCAAGAAGTTTTGCTTACTTAGTCTCCTGTACATAGTGGGAAAATGCTAGAAAATGTTCTTTAAAAAAATAGAAAAATTTAAGTTGAATAGATTAGGGCTGTTTTTATGCTGTTCTGCTGGCTGGCTTCTTCCTATCCAGACGTCACTAAGATTTTTGCAAGAGGCTAAAGCACTCAAAAAAAATGTGAACATTTAATGGCTGTGGTGGTGGGGACCTGTCATGGGTGATGCTGGCTGCTTTCTGTGTAATTGCTGAGGTCTGAAAGTGGGAGCTGGAAATCCCTTAAGAATCTGGTCTCTTTAAGCACTTTGACCCTTTAGATTGGCTGTGGAGGCTCCTGGGACAGCAAAATTTATGTAAGACATTTTGCAGTGTCATCTTTTTTTTTCAGTTTTGGGAAGTGTTGAGGCTGGATGGAGTTCAATGGGTGAAAGGAATGGTTCTGTTGCATTTAAAAACTGCTGCTTCTTGTTCCTGAGGCTTTTTGGTTGCTTTACAAGGGGAGGCAGGAGAGTATCTGCTTTCTCTCTGGTAGGACAGTGACTATTTTATTCACAGAATGGTCTGAATTAAGATAAATTACTGAATCTTGTAGAAATCATGATGGTGAGACGAACCCTCTGACTAGCTAAAAATAATGTAAACTCTTTCAAGAGAGTTTTGAAACTCTCTCTTGAAATTTTTACAGTGCTTTCTCTTTTTATATATATATATGTGTGTGTGTGTATGTGTGTAAATGTAAAAGCAAACAAACAAAATACTTGAAACGCTGCACAAAGATTAGAAATCTTCCAGACTTCCACCATTTCCATAAAAAATAAGGGGAAAGTAATACATTAAATTGTTTTCACTTTTTCCAGTTGTCTAGATAGTGCTATACTGAACACAGTGCATTCAGCTGTAAAGGAAATTCACCTAGGACTGCAGATCACATGCAGACAGCAAGGAGGAATTGTTGAAAAGCCTCAGAGAATGGTGAGAGGAAGCTGTCCACTCTTCACTGTCCACCTGGGCATTACATCTCAGAAGAGATGCTGCAGCTGAAAGGGACTGCCAGCTGTCCCCAGTGCTCAGTCCCTGAAAGGGAGGAGGAGGTCAGCTGGAACCTTCAGCATATACAGAAAATAAAAATAAGACAGGAGAATGGGCTTCATCTCTGCTTCTCTGAAAAACAGAGAATTATGACATTGAAAGTGAAATAAAACTGGTGAAGGAAGGAGTTTAGTTCTCATAGGTTATGTATTTCAATTATGTATTTCAAATGCTTTGAGGATCTGAAAAAGGAGAAGGGGGAATTAATTGTTGTTTCTGTTGTCTTGGGACTGTTCTCCTGGTGCTGTGCTTTACAGTGTTTGTTGCACAACAAGCACAAGATGCAACTTCTGTGTAAGAGGAAGTGTGGCAAGTCTCTTGGACACTTAAATATCTCTTGATTCCTTCCCTTGGACATGCATTGGCATGTTCTTGTGGTTCTTTCCTTCTGCTCCCTACCTCCCCAGGAAGACAGGTACCCAGCACTGCCAGGAGAACCTGGACAGAGATGGAGCCACACAGAAATATTTGGGCTTCCCTCTGGGTGGTTCTTACAGCAGGAGCAAGTGTGAAGACAAGTATCTTACAGACTGTTTCCTCCCTTTACTCTGCTCACCTTCAGGCATGGGATGAAACATTTTCAACTGAACACATGCAATGCAGAGAATAAAAATCAGAGCAGGACCTGATGTGCTTGAATAGTAGGCATCCTGAAGTTTTGTAGATCACAGCTACTCTGTTTATTTTTAAGGTGGGCAGAAGATTCAGCCCCATAACTCTGCCTGCCAGCATGAAGCCCATTACTTGTTGTTAATTGAGCTGCCAGGAGAACTTTCAGGTATGATCACAGTAGAGCCCCACAGTGGGGAGCACATTGGCAGTGTTGCAGTATAGGATGTTAGACGCCCTTAATGAAGAAGCACTTAAAAGCTATGCCAAGTGTCTCCTCTGTCTGTCAGCATCATCTTCCCTGAGCAGGAATGTGCTGGGTGCTTTGTGTTTCTCTTTGGGGAGCCAGGAGATACCTCTGCTGAAAACTGAGGCTCAAGACTGAGCTTTTGAGCCATCAGACATGAAGTCTCTGATGATTTTACTTAGCCACTGGATAGTGATGACAAATTTGGCCATTGTGGAAACTTCAAAGCAAAGAGCTGGCTGAGGAGGGAGAGCTGATCCCAGCATTTCCTCCAAAAGCAGGAACTAAGAGTCCCCTGCAGCCCTGGGAAGGCTCAGAGTTGTGTTGAAAGCCTTTCATGCTCAGCCTCAGGAAGGCTGCTGAAACAGCAAGGATGGGGTGGATTGTGACTGTCACTTGAGGATTGTCAATGACTGGGCAGACTACAATAGATTTATTTTAAAATTCATAGGCTGTGTTTCCCATTTAAAACTACACAGATTTCCAGGAGAAGGTCAGCTGCTGGTCACCTGCTCCCCAGAGAAATGCTTAAAAGGGCCTTTTCTCCCTTTTAACACCTAAAGCCTTTCAACATTCAGCAAGGCAAGTGTGGGATCTGTCACTGAGGGCTCCAGGACCTCGCTCCCTACAGACACCGGAGGGCATTCACGGCATCACAAGCTGCTTGCAGGAGGAGAATTCAAGTCACAGGTCACAGGGATTGAAAGACCTCCTGAAGGCTCTTTGGGGAGGACAAAGGACAGGAATAGAAACTGGGGAGCCTGGCTTTCTGCCCCTTATTCTCAAGCAAAGTTACACCCTGCTCTCATGGTGCAGTTGATGACTGTAGATGTGGCAACAGAGTAGTTAGTGGGAGGGAAGCTTTGGGCAGGGGTGGGATCAGGAGGAGTCAGAGAGAGGGAATGGGATGATACAAAGGCAGATGATTGTGGGTATGGAGTGCAGGGAACCTTAACAGCAAAAGCAGAAGTAGAAACCCCACCAAAAGGGCCATTACAGAAAGCACTCATTTTGCTTAGTTTGGAGAATCCATATATTTTGTTAGAGCACCCTCACGGGACAACCTGCCCAGTGTTTGTCATCTAGAATCCTGTTGTCTAACATGTTTTTGGCTGTTAACATTTTCCAACCTATTGTGTAAATAGCTTCTATTTTAACATTTTGGCAAACTGCTTCCTGGGAAAAGCCTGATCCCTCCACCACTCCTTCAGGGTCCTATTGTCCGGGGTCTTATTTTTCCTTCCTGTTTCACATGAACGTGCAGAGCTTTGACAATTGCACTTTGTAATCTTGAAATGTGAACGCTTTCCAAGTCTGGAAGGAGTCTCTCAGTTTTTGAGATTGACCTTTGATTTCCAGTGACAGCCAGGATGGATTTCTGCAATTTTTCATGTTGCCTAGGGCCTGACATTGACTAATAGGACTGGATATTCAGCAGGAATGTCAGGAAACCTTCAGTGATGAGATTTATTCAGGCTGTACATGCATAGTTTCAAAACTGTGGGGATAAGTTCCTGTTTGGGGTGAAGGGAACAGTGCTACAACAGGGTGAACTTAGACCATTGCCCCTGCCTTCATTCCACACTCCTCCAGATCTGTCTGATCAAGAGCAAGCAGTCTGTGCTGCTTAAACTACTGCAATAAGGACATGCAAAATCACATGGTTTTCTATTGAAGACCAGCATTTTGCCTTCTGTTTATCTTTCTTAAGAAAACAGCAGATTCTGCTTAGTTTTACTGAAATAATCCATTGCTGACTGGAAATTACTGTCTATAAAAAAATAAAAATGTAGCAAGAGGTAGTTCACTGTGTTTGAGAAAGGTTTCTGCAGAGCTTTTGCACTGATTTAATGGGGGATGCATGTGGGAAACAACTTGCAGGAACTGGGGTACATCTGTAAAAGCAATTTTACATTCTGGTTATGTCTTTTTGGCCCACTGGGATTGCTACCAGCATCCTTGTGACCTGGTTCTTTTGCCCCTGGGTGCTTGGGAAGACATCAGAGACCATCACAACACTGCTGCAGGCACAGATTCTTCAGGGCACCCCAGGGGTTGGCTGTGCCACCGAAAAGGAAGGGTGCCAAGTGCACATGCCATGCACGGTGGGGGACTCTGCATGGTCCAGATTTGTCTTGCTGCAGCTTCATCTTTTCCAACAGAGCAGATGGGGGCTGCAGGGGAGAGGAGAGGGACTCTACAGTTTGTCAGAGATCTCCTGAAGCCATCTGCAAATGTAGATAAATGGAGTAACTAGACCCTCACACAGAGCTGTTCCACAGAGCACTGGTGATGCAGTAGGACCTGGTTACATTGGGGTTCCTACTTTAAAATTCTTCATTCAGCTCTCCAGTTGTCCCTGAGTACAACCTCACATGACTAAAGCAAAATTGATTTTTAACAATTGATTCATTCTTCCCTCTCTTCCATGTCTAGGGCAGGGGGAGTGAACGAATAATTTTTTTTTTTCCTATTTGCCAGTTAATGTTTTCATTTAACCAGCACTGGTTGCAACTAGGGGAGAGTTTGATTTGTATTTTTATGTAAGTGAAGCAGTATGTGAAAATAGGCCTTTTTATGGTAAGTTTTGTAAAGAGACTATTACTACTTTTTGCAAAACACAAATTTTGATCTGACAGTATTGTTTTCAATCCATGATTGTCTTGAACCAGTCACTAACCCTCCTTTGTCCTTAAGGGCACTGCAATGGATTTCACAGGAGTTGAAAATCACGTTTCCATCAGTTTAAATACTCTCAGCAGCCATTAGGGGCCCTAACATGGCCCTTCCTTTGCACAGCAGCCAGTGGGATGTGTGAGATACTTGTTTTCCCTTCTGTCCCCTTTATATTACCTGGCAGCAGTGGATGGGCTGCAGAATGCTGATCCAGGAGGGAAGGTGTCCTGACCTCCTTTCTTTACAAACCCTGGCATTGGGCGTCCTGCTGGCCTGGATAGCATCCCCACCCCAGGAACCAGCCTTGGAGGTTCTGTAGTCCCTCCGAGGAAGGTCACTACTAAAGGATCAGCAAGCATTTACTTGGGTATTTAAATGCCCCTTCAGGCCCCTGAGATCAGAATCTGACCCTGATTCAGGCAAAAGAAGAAACAAGCAGCTGCTTCTCTAACATTCAAAGCAATGTGAGAATTTTAAACCTATTTCAAAATAAAGGCATTCAGCTGACAATTCATTTGGGCATAAACAAACAGTTACCAAAGAAAGATCCTTGGAGAAATTTAGCTGCTGAATCCTTGACCTCCAAAGGACCCCTAAATATAGTATTGTATGCAATGTGCCTCTTCTTGTGGGTGAGATATTAAGAGCTTATTTATTTATTAGAAAGTGGTTTACAATGTAAGTAAATTAGTGAGTTCCAAGGCCCTCTCTCAGCTGCCAGATGCTGGGAGGATGTTTATGGCCACTGTAAATAATTTCATGGCTTAGTACAAACACATTTTTAGAAATCAAGGGCTGATGACTGCATGTTTACAGTGCAGTTGAGGATTTATCAATTCCTCCAGAGTATAAGAAAGAAAACAAACAGTATTTCAGATATTTAAAAAATTCATAAAAAAGAAAAACCCCAAAGGTATCCTTCATTCACAGTGCGGTGGGCTCAATTCTGCATTGCATTGGCTGAGCTCTCCCAAGTCTCATCAAGTCAGTGAGATCAGGAAATGCTCAGCATCCTTCAGGACCCAGCCCATGCATTCTGGACACTGTGAAGGCTGGGGTTTCAACAGCACAGACAAGTTTTCCCTGCACTGAATTTGCAGATCAGTTTGCTGCTGCTGAATGACCTTTCCCAAGGTCAGCTTTAAATGACAGAAATCAGATCCTTCCCCGTCAGCAGAGCAGCAAGGTAGGGCAGCACAAGGGATTTGCCTTATGTTGTGGCTAAAGAGTAATAAGGACTGAGCAGCCATTCTGGGCTGCTCCAGAGGGAAACCTGCTTCCCAGACTTAGGACACAGAATGGAAATGGGGCTGGAGGGAATTTCCTTTTCGAGGCATGTGTGCAGTGAGGAATTAGAAATCGGCAAGGTGACGTCAGAGCGTATGTGGGATGCTTGGTAGGATTTCTGTGAAAAGTCTCAGTGCCTTGGGGAGGCATGGGCAAAAATGAAGTATTACAGATGCTTCATTTGAGCTTTAAGTCTATTTTCAGCCTTTGTGTGGATGGCAGTGGAAAGCCTGAAAATATCAGCAGAAGCTGTGGGCTGCTCGTGTCATGGTGCCTTGTGGTAGCTGCACGTTCCCGTGCTGTGCTTTCCATAGCAACATATTTTCAATGTAAAACCACAGAACCAGCTGAATAGTTATGAGCATTTACACTCCCATGTGTATGGGGAAAACTGATGATGCTGATGAGCTGCTGCAAGGCACAAATGGTCCTTGCTTTAAACTGCAGCCTAAGCTGTGCTTTCGGTCTGGGGATGAAATGAAGTTTGATGATGGGAAGTGCTTAGGCACATGAATGCACAGGCGCCTTGCTCTATTTTGGGAAAAAGTGACCCTTTTTAAATTACCTGGGAAGTTCTGGGGGCAGGAGGCTGCCTCAGATGTACAACAGGGCAGAGTTAGATGGCTTGACACAATGAGGTTTGCCTGGGCTAATGATGATAGTGCTAACTATCATTAATTTAGGGCAAAATACCTGTTTTTGCAGTTTTGAGAGAGCAGTCAATCCCAGTGCAGCAGTGCCTCAGATCAGGCAGGCTGAGGTTTGGATGCTCATTGCAGCAGTGTCAATTTTTTGCAGTGAGTGTTGTCTGGCACCATGCTGATCCTTTTCCTTGATGGTGCTGGATTGCCCAGCCTTGAATTCAGCTGTGGGGACTGCAATCTCCAGCAAAGCAGAGGTGGCTGTGCAGCTCGGGCAGGCAAGGCATGGCCATGAGCATGGCACTGGGATGGCCAGGGAGGTAAATGGATGGAGCCTGCAGGGCTCAGTGGCTAATCCTGGGCATGCCTGGTTTCCTTGTCCCTCGAATCTTTCCCCCTGCCAGTTTCTGGGACCAGCGGGATGTGTGCTGGTAATGGCTTTGAGGCATTTTGGCAGGTACCACAGTGGCAGAGCATACCCTGAGTGTGTGTGTAGCTGATGTCAAAGGAGCTGGCTCCCAGGCTGTGCCTCCAGCTGCCCAGGCAGCAGGCATGCTCAGCAGGATGGCAAACAGGCACAGAGACAGTGACAGCATTTGACACGCCTCTGCTGAATGGCTGGGAGTGCTGGGGAACAAGGCTGCTGACCTGGAAAACAAGCCAAGATTAAAAAATGTCAAATTTCTGGGGAGAGGAGGGTTTCCTGGAGGGCTGAGAGGTGGAGAAGGTAGACTCTGGAGGTTACTTTGGAATGGCTAGTTTCAAATGGACCATGAACCCTGACATAGCAGTGGTGCCTTTGGAAAGGGCCCCCCTGACACCCAGAGCTGGGACCCACCTCCCAAAACTGTGCTCTGGGGCATGGGCAGCTATTGACAGCACGACATGAATGTAGAGGTGACTCTCCTTCTGGGGACAGAGATGGAGGATGATGTTTTCTAATCACAGCCTTTAGGGAGCTCCTGGCAGGGTCAGTGTGGCAGTGGGCAGGGTGAGGCAGGCACAAGAGCCACACTGTTCCTTTAGCTTGCACCCATAGGTGCTGCAGCTCTCTGTGCCCCAGCGAAGCCTCTGTGTGAGCAGCTTCTGTGGCTAAAAATTCTGGTAACCCCACGGATGTTTTGTTTGTTGTAGGTGTAAAAGTGAACCTAGCAGCTATCCTGTGATTTGTTTCCTTACTAAATTATGTTTGCTTCATATTGCTTACAAATATCAATTTTCAAGGTACTGCAAAACTCACTCAGGAAGGAATTGGCATTGCCTGAGCCTGTGAGAGCACAGGTGACTGCAGCAGCTTCGACAGAGCTGAGCGAAACGCTTCTGGCAGGACAAGTCACTGAAATGCAGCGGGTAGCAAAGTTGTCATTTATCACCATTGCTGCAGATTTGGGCCATGGTGGCAATCCCTGTTCACTTCCATGCAGACAGAGCAGTTTTTCTGCTGTGGCAGCTCTTCCAACTGTGAGGCAGCCGACGAGACAGAGCCAATGTGGCAGAGCCAGAGGGCAGAGCCTGCAGCACAGGGTGACCCTCACCTCTCCCCAGCAGGATGCAGCATCCCAGAGGCACTGTGCTGGCTGTCAGCAGGCCAGCAGACAGACACTATTTCTGTTCTCAGTGCTGTCACTCTGTCCCCCCATCTCACCATCTTGCCCTGACCCTCTTGCCTGTGTTTATTGTACCCTCTCACTGTGTTATGTCTAATAAGAGCCATAAGCTCCCCTGGGATGGGACTTCCCATTTTTAACTGTCAGGCACAAGGCACACCTAAGCCACCTTATAAATAATCTCTGTGCAGAGGGAAACTTGACCCTGGAACATAAAGGGGTGACTATGGCAACCACTGTCTGGGTGCTCTGTGTCAGACACAGAGCACAGGGGCTGGGACATGGCTTCTCCTGGGCTAGAGCTGAGTGTGCACAGCTTTGTGGGGCCCTTTCTGCATGTGGCCATCAAATTCTTCCTAAGCATCAGTCATCTCTGTGCCTCCTTGGGATTTCTTCCCTTTTTTCCCTTTTGGATACTTTGGTATGAAAAAAAAGAAATTACAGAACAGAAATGCAGCCAGTAGTAGCCCTTTCTTCTCTGTTTTAGATACCAGGAGAATTTGACCACATCCTCTGCTTTTGTGTCCCTTCAGAAATCCAGCTCTTCAGTGTTTAGCCTTTCTGCAGCCATCAAATTCTTCCTAAGCATCAGTCATCTCTGTGCCTCCTTGGGATTTCTTCCTTTTTTTCCCTTTTGCATACTTTGGTATGAAAAAAAAGAAGTTACAGAACAGAAATGCAGCCAGTAGTAGCCCTTTCTTCTCTGTTTTAGATACCTGGAGAATTTGACCACATCCTCTGCTTTTTCTCCCTTCAGAAATGCTCTTACAGGTTTAGCTATGTGCCTTCCCAGGATCATACTGTGGTGGGTGGGAATGGGTGTTGATGTGAATTATCCAGGCTCTTGCTCTGATCACTGAACTACATCTGTGCTTGGAAACAAAGACATTTATAAAATTTTAGTTGTTACAGTTCCAGCAACAGTGGGACTGAACTGAGCACGGTGGGGAGAGGTCTTTTTGCTCTAATATCCATCTAATATCCAGACAGACCTGGGGTCAGTCCCAGATTCCTTTGAGCAAGGCATAACTGGTGTTGGTGATGACATTTCAGTTGATGTAAGCACATCAAACTGCAATTTTATTATTATGTAGCAAGGGTTTTATAGTCCCTACAACAGTTCAGAGTAGGTGTAGAAAGGTTCACAATAACATTCCCACCAAATATTGCTTTAAACTTTGATGCTGAAGGAGACAGAAGCTGAAGAGAAATGAGTCTGTTAATGGGACAAGAAATTCTTGAGTTTGGGAAAGTCATCCCTATATTGGTTAACGGATTGGTTACCAGATTGAAACTGGGAAAGTGAATGATCTGTGGATGAAGTGGATCCTATGATCTGTGCATTCAAACTATCTTTTCTGATAAGTAAGGTGTTGAAGCTTTTCTCTGGGGTAGGTGAGAGTGAAATTTGTCTTTTGCTTGTTAAGGAGTTGGCTGAAGTTCTGGTAGCAAGATTCAACTCTTCCTTTAGATCAGGGTATCAAAACAATTTTTAAAGGAATCACAAACCTAATGGGCATTTGCCATGACAAAATGTATGAAGAATTTGTAGAAGAGATGACCTTTTCAGTTTTGTACCTTGGTGGAAGTGAGCATGGACTTTTTCTCTGGTTCCCCCATAATTTTGTCCAGCAAGGACAGCTAGAGTGGGGGATCTAGGCTCAGTTTCAGGAAATCTCCTTTGCTGTTCTCTCCACTGGCACAATGCAAGGGGACAGATGGAAAGTGAAATTTAGCAAAGAGTTTTTTTTGTTGTGTAGAATGTAGTTTTTAAACCTTACCCTGTGCTCCTGGTTTGGGACTGCTGATATTCTTATGTGTGCATCCTATTGCCTTCAGTGGGATAGAAATACTTGTTTAGAGGCAGTGTACATTGAAGTGCTGTTGTGGATATGGAGCATGCCTAAACACGTGCAGAACTTCCCTGAATTGGTGCAGACAGCAGTAATTGTGCTGTTTTAAAACAAGCTCATCAAACAAGGCCTTGATTTACTGCTTCCATGCACAGCTGTGAGAGTGCATCCTGCAGACTCCACCAGCCCTGCAATAGGAGTGGGGTGGATGGGGTGTAAGGGCTGTACTGTAATTCTGTACATGTGGAAAATGAGTCAGAAATTTTTTGAGAGCTCCTTCATGCTGGATTGTGGGTGGAAATTCTCCAAGAAAGAGATATTAAAAGGAATTAAAACAAATAAAATATTCTGGACAAATAGCACTATGTGCATTCTTTCAGATATATGTTTGTTGGATCTTTAGATGAGGAACCAGCTTGGAGGAGCAGAGATATCTGTAAACTTAGTTAGTCATGGTTGAAAAATTGAAATACTTTTGGCAAACTCTAGCTGTTTTCTTTCACTATTTTCAAAATTCTATATTTCAGTGTTGAGTCTTGAAATAACATTTTAATCTTGAAAAATCACTGGCAACAGTGATTTCCAAACAAGCCTCAGAAACCAACTGGAGAAGCTCTTGGTCCAATATTCATTTGCTTTTATGAAAGGAAGTAAGATAAACTGAATACTCTGCTTCAGGTTAGCATGAAATACTGTATCCTCACAATTAATTTTATTTTTTCTTCAGGCAGGACATGAAATATTATGTATTACTACTGCATTTCACAGGCTGCATCTTCACTAGAAAATGTGCTTTTACCTCTGGTAGGTGAGTTAGCAGCAAAACCCTTGTGTCCAGGCAGTTTATCACCTAGCATTGCTTTTCTGAACCAAACAGGACTGCAGCGAGCCCAGGCTCCTGGGATTCCTAAGGAATTGAGTCTTCCACCAATGGCATTAAATCAGTTCAATAAGCAATGCTGGCCCTTGGAGAGACCCTGACAGGTACAAGTTGGTTGTTGCTGGGCTGAGTTCTCCCTCAGCAGCTGTTTGCAAAGCCATCAGTGATGGCAGGAGCCTGACACTGGGAAATGTGGGAAGAAGCTGCAGGAGCCATCATCTCCATGGCTGCCTGAAGGCACGGGGTAAATGAAAGTGAGGGAAAAAGGATAAATGCAGGAAGGGAGGATGATAAATGGGAAGGAGGCAGAAAGTGCTTGTTTTGAAGAAAATTGCTGTCAGGTGATTCAGGGGGTGAGGGAATGTGTCTGATGCAGCTGGGAAATCGGCTGTGAGCACTGAGATGCTATGGAAACGTTTGCACAGGAACATAAGGCTTGGAAATAGGGCTGTGGGAGGGCCCATAGCAACCTGGAGCAGAGCACATGGAGGTAAAGCTGTGGGGTTAACACTACATGCAATTGTGATCTTACCTCAACAGGTGAGGTAAGAGGGTGAAAATTCCCAGGAGGAAAGGAGGGTGAAAGGGATGATAGTGCCAGGAGTAAGCATTAGAGTCATTGGATATGGGAAGACAGCTCTATAAATTTATTAGACAATAAGGACTTGCAATTATTGCCCTAATTCCCCATGAAGAAGGTAAAAAACGAAAAATCCAGAGCTTTTATAAAAAGAAATTTACATTTTAAAGATCAGAAAACATCAGATAATGTGACAATTAATAGTCTTCTGGGAGAATTAAGTCTATTACATGTAATTAAAACAAGTGAAAAAGGCTTTCCAGGTGTAGAAAGAATCAAAGGAAAAGGAAGGAAAAGGTGTGTCACTCTACAGAGATAGGCAGGACTGAGATTAAAATAATATTGGTGTGGTCCTAAAAGTGATGATTGTTTTGTTGTGATTTCCAAGGGGGTTAATGATAATTGATCATGGAGTCTAGGAGGTCTGGGGCATGGAGGTGAAAATCATTGATTGGGGTGGGAATAAAGTGCAGAAACTTCATGTGTGAGTGGGAGATGGATTAAGGAGCGAATAATAGGATCTAGGTTGTCTCCACAAAACCCAGGGCACATGGTTTCTGCTCAAACCATATTTCTCTGACTTTAAAGGGAGTCAGGAAAGCCATGAACACAATAGAGGGAGTCACACCAGGAGGGGCCAACATCCAGGGCTGGCTTTGTAATTGGATAGGCACATCTTCAACCTGAAGGATGTTTGTCAGTCTTCAAAACTGCTGGCTGGGGAGGATGAATTTACCCCGAATTAAAAGCCTGAATGAAACTCAAATGTGTTGTTTGTAACACAGATCTTGCCAATACCCTGCAGACTCTCTCTGAGCACCAGCTTTTGTGGAAAAGAAAACAAATGCATAACTGTAACACACATATGGAAGTTTGTTCTTCATAACCCACTGTCAGACTCTTTCAGAACATTCATATTTTCTAAGGAGAACAGTAATTTATTTCAGTTTTATGAGGCTAGTTATGTTCTTTGTGCTGTTTCACATGTGCAAATCAATTTGACATGCTTACAGATGTTGGGCAGAATTGTATGAATATTTGTTATAAACCAGACTGGTTCAGAGCACTTTATTAGATAATACATGCCCCCAAACTACAATTTATCGGTCCATGTATTAGACTGTATGCTTTCATTCCTCAGATTTTATTGAAGGATATGCAGATGATCAATTCAATTACTGAGCTGGCCTGGGAACTGCAGTTGCTCACTCTGGCTTAAAAAGCAGCCACAATTATCTAAAGCTCAGGGATTTTTATTTTCCCTTTCTGAATATTCCAACTTGGAAACTTGGCAGCACATGAGCTCACATCCTTTTAGAATCCAGATAGTTTGTTTGTTTTTTTTCTGATTTGTTTTGCTGTGATATTTTGTCTGTGCTATTGGTACAACATTGACAACCCATGACAAGAAATCTGTGAGTCACAGCAAACCAAGGGTGCATATTTGTGTTCTTAGGAAAGTACTCTGAACAGATCCCAAGGGTTTTCCTGAGATTCGTTGAGCAGGACACCAGCTGCCTGTGGTATAAAAACACCATTCCCTCAAAGCAGGATTTGGTGCTAAATGGCCACAGGAGCCACCAGATCTACACAATGAATTTATCAAACACCTAGCAGTTGGTAACAACTAAAAGACTAAGTTTATTCTCTTCCATCCCATGTTTTATCACCTCTCCAAAACTGAGTCATGCAAACCAAATAGTTTTAGTGCTCAATCTCTCCCAAAATGCCTGTAAAGAAATGCTGATTTTTATCCAAGTAAATGCAAACACAAAGCAAAGATGAGTCCAGGGAGATGAACATAAGCACTGTTGGTTTGCACTCATTTCTGTTAAAGTGGCAGATGTTTGTAGCCTTGCAATTGGTTCCACAGGGTCAATGATCTGCTTTCTTTTGTAAATCAGCTTTAAAATCTGCTGATGATTTTTAGTGTAAATATGAATTATTTCTCCCACAGAAGGACTTCGGCTTTGGACTCATTGTAATCCTTGGCTTGAGCTTTGACTTCTGCCCCTTGGTTATTGTAGAAATTCTCTTAAATGCTTCCATCAATATTGAAAAAAAACATCTGAGTATCTTGTCAGAAAGCTGATCAGGACTGTGTTGGTCACAGGCAAACAAATGGACTCAGGTGATTTAAATATCTGCCACTCCTGCAATGAAAATGGCTGATATGAAATAGGAGGTAATTTGCCTTCCAGGTTGCAGTGGGCAGGAGGCCAATATTTGCAGGTAGCAATTAACTCCTGCTTTAACCATGGTGATGCACATGAAATGTGTGTTTGCTCTCCACTGACCATGCAGTGATACCAAACTGGTGTGCTGGGTAAGGAGAAATTCTGGAATAGTGGTTTCCATGCTGGCCACTGGGATCTGTAGTGGGTGAGGAGTCCCAAGTAGGTTGAGTTTTGAGGTGAGAAGAGCAACTGCACACAGAAGCAGAGGAACAGGAGGTAGAGAATAATGCATTGATGAAGAATTAAAAAATTAGAGGGTGTACCATGGAAAATGGAGTGGTTTTGTTGTGGACTGAGCTAAACCCTAAGGGGCTTCAGTTAAGACATCTGCCAGAGGAGCCATCTATCCGCTTGGACTGCTCAATCCATCCCACAGTTTCCATTCTACAAAATAAGAACATGAATTCTTCCTGCCTGCCACTCACCTTCTATATTATCCTTTCTGTTTACATGGTGAGGAGTATCTTCTGCTGCAGAGCCTGGCAGCTGGGTTCTGATCTCAGCTGCAGTTTGCCCCTGAGCAGATTTTACTCTCTTAAAGAGCAGCCTGGCATCTTCCATAAATAGCTGCTACAAGTGGTATTGTCTGTTGGCTGCAGTTTTGCAAAGAGAGGAGCCAGAGCAGTGAGAGCAAAAGGCAGCTCCTCCATTTGATATGGGATATTTATACTGTCAATGAAGTAGTGAAATGCACATAGCAAGATACTGTAAAAGTAGGTTTTTGATGTCCTTGATTTGATGTGGGTGTTTTCAAGAAGGAATGGTTGATCAGAGGCAATAACTCAGGCAGTTTGATTTCTCAGTTGTTCATAAAGAGAAATGTACTTTGTAGAAGTGAATTCCTAAGTATATGGCAAAGGAGGTTTTTAGTCTGAATCATTCCTTTGAGGGATTTTAAACATTTGCCTCCCACATGCTACAATAATGCTCTGAAAGCAGTGTCATTGTATGGTCCGAGAAGCTGCATTCTGGCGCCTGATGGTTTATGAGAAATAAACACAATGGAGTGGTCTTGGGTTATATAAATTCACAATTTAGCAGTACAAGCAGTAAGGGGAGAACCTGTGTGCAGCATCAGAGCAGCAGGATCTGTCTGGGAGCGTGGCTCTCTGCAGCATTATGCTGAGCGTGGCAGATCCCAGTCTCCTCTCCAGACCTCACATGGAGAGTAAGAGTTTGCAGAAAAACAAATAGTTTTACAAGTATCTCCTCTCACATGGCCAGCAGGGAAAAGCACTTTGGACATTCTCTGTGAGTGGAGCTTTACCTCTTAATGACTGTGAGTGGGACCTCAGCATTCTTCACTTCTCAGTTTTTCTCCTGTGTTTATTTTAAGTAAGGATGATTTTCACTCTCCTGCTTGCATAGCTCCTCCTGCTACAACAAAGCAGTTAGGATACACATGGCAGAGGCTGAGGGAGCCTAGAGCAAAGCATCCCACGGTGGTGGGGATGTCTTACATCATGAGTACAGCAGGCTGCATGAAAATCTGCTTCCAGTCACCCATTAATTTGGGTGGATTTTGAACACAGGGCTACAGAATGGTCCTTCTCTTCCCAAACCCTGTCACAGATGCTTTTCTTCTTTCCACTGGTGGTGATGCTGTGGGCTGGGTGCCAGACACATCAGGCAAGCTGGCAACCAGAGGAGTGTGAGAACAGGTTTTACTCCTTGCCACCAATTGCAGTGATCTCCATCCTTACTGTAGGAGGGATAAATGAGAATATAAATCGTTCCCATTTTACCATATTTTCAACCCTCAGTCACCTTGAAGTACATAATAAGTTGAGCTATAAACAGTACACAGAAATTATTCTGACTCCTCCTGCACTGAAGCGTGGCTGTTCCCCAGCAGGGCACATCAGCTCACCAGGACTAAGCCAGGTAGGGAGCAGTGGCTGCCACAGCACAACACAAGGCAGCTGAGCTGAGATTAATAATGCACTCCCACGATGGGGGGCACGAGCCTGTGAGCGACAGAAGGTGTCCAGAAGCAAAGTTTTATTCCTTGTCTTATGAGGGGTTGCTTTCCCCAGTTGTCCTTGAGTGTGATGCTGTTTTATAGCGTGGTGCATCTGCCTCGTATTTCAAACACCTCTCCCTGCAAGATCAAAATCCTGCCAAATGGGCTGTTTGGTGAATAATTCTGCTGTAGACCATGGAGGAGATACTGCGAGATTACAGGTGTTGGAAGGGCAGCTGTCCTCCCTGGGTAACTCCTTGTGACAGGTAGAGCTGATGGTGGGAAAAAGAGCCTTTGTCTGCACTTCTGAGAGGGAATGGAGGCACTCGAGTGTGGTGGGAATAATACAGTGTACATCCTTTTGCAGGTGCAGGTTTACACAGAATATTCTTGCAGGGGCCTCTGGTTTCAGTGTGTCTTTTGGTAGCTTAATATCCCTGAGGTTCTTTGGTCATGGAAATTATACCATGAGCAGGAATACTCACTGAAAATACCATTACCCAGTGGAGTGAGGGATTAAGAGAAGAAAATTGCACTTGTGAAAAAATAAAGCAAAGAACAGAAGGAAGGAAAACCATGAGTCTTCACATGGAAAGGGAGGCATCATACCAGCAAAGTTCTGGCCTTGCCAATTTTTTACTCTTGGCTTAGTAGCTGAGGACAGAAATGTTCTCCAGATGCAAGGAATCACTAGGCACTTCCTTGACTTCTCAGTATTTCTCTCTCCTGGGAGGGAGGATCATTAGAAATGGGATATGTTCTTAAGGTTCTCACAGAATGGTCTGATTCCTCAAATTGTAAGTTATTTTTTGTAGTAGTAAGTCTCAAAGTTGATTTATTTCCATTGGGTGTTCCATAGCTTATTCTGGAGACTGGTTGCAGACTTCATACTCTGAAGAATTACAGTTCATGGGGGTCATAGGATTGCATCAATCTCAGGAAACTGATCAAGAGGAGATCTGTGTCCCTTGAGCTGCAGTTAAACACAGACTGAGTTTCCAGTGTGTGTGTGTGTCCATGCTGAGTTTGCTCTGCTGTCTTAGATGCTTTACAGGTGTATGAATACTGACTGCTCATGACCTTGGAAAGTCAAGCCTTCAGGCAGTAACAGACAGTACTGAAAGAGAAAAAGAGGAGGGAAATGATGATTTGACAGTCTGACAGCAACACATCCCCTTCGGGCTTGTGTGGGGCTGAGATGATCTGTGCATGCTGGTGGTTAGAAATGCTTTTGTGTTTGGATGTGCTTGCAGCTGTATTCAATGTGCATGTATGTGATCTCTGCAATAAATATGTATTCTACATATTAACATGTTTAAGGAAATAAATTATTTTGAGAAGACAACATTTGGCAGTGGTTCAAAAGAAAGGTGGTAGTGAATACTTCTGATCTGAGTGCAGTGATTACAGCTGCATCTGTCTGCTCGCCAGCTCCTTGTTAAAGCTGTTTTAAAGTGTTACTGCAGTTGCATTGAGCCTGCACAGAGTGGGAAGGTCTTCCATGCCCTCTGAGCAGGAAAATGGAAAGCTTTGAAGCCTCTGGTCTGAGGAAGATACTTCAAATTATTTTTCTGTGTAAGGAATCACCTGCTGAGAATCTAAATTTTGCAGATGAACCCCACTAAGGAGGAGAAGAAAACAGAAGGTGGCTGAACTGCTCAAGTGCCCTTCATTTCTGCTTAGATAAATTAATTACTCCTCCTTACTTTTTTTCTTAAACGAAGCTAGAAAAAGATACAAAGACATTTGTGAAGATAGGCATCCTTTAAATTCAGTGTCTCAGATTCTCCAACTGAGGAGCAGAAAATCTGTATTTAGTCGAAATCCTTTCCACTTTGGCTCTTTCTGTACTGCTACCAAAAACTTTAAGTCTCAAAATCCAGAAATAACATCGTAACTGCACTGATGCAGAGCTCAGCAAAACCTCTCTGGAAAGCTACCCGGGCAGCCAGCTCCACTGAGCTGCCATGGTCAAGGCCAGCTAGCTGGTGGTGTCCCAGCCACTGGGTTACTGCTTGCTCTGGTGGCTTGGGGACAGCTGTGGTCTTCACAAATCCATCTATTCTCACCCAAGGATATCTCTCATCAATTGAGTTTTCCCAAAGAAACATTGCCAACTATCTTATACAAGGAATTTTATAACCTTGGGTGTTTAATGAAGAGATGAATGATTTCTAAATTCTTCAGACTGAAGCTGGGTGGTCCTTGGTAATGGGCTGTGGGGCCCATTTTGTGTCTTACAGTCTCGTCACATGAAGTCATTCAGCCTTTTTGACGTGTCCCCCAGATTTGCCTCTGTAATATAAATGCTCCTGAACAAAGGAGTCTCTCCTTTGTAGGCATTAAAGATCACTTGTAAATGTTCTGCAGGGCTAGGGCTGTGCTATGGGCCACTCTGGCATGAAGAGCTTCATCTGTATTCAGCATGACTAGTTTGGTCTGTGTTTAAAAAGTTAGAACTGAAGTTTTAGAGGAAGAAAACAACTAATTCCTGGGCATCTTCTTCTGAAAGAAAGTCACCTCATTTGTTCCACATTTCACCAGAATTGTTCTTTCACAGCCCTTGGCCATTATCAGTTATTCTGGGTAAATGGCATTCCACATTTCTTCCAACCAACCTACTACCCCAAAAGACGAATCCCACTTTTGTTTTGATTTATATTCAATGGGATTTTTTTTTCCTTTGGCTGGATATTTTGTGATGCAGGCCAGCATCTCTTAGAGACTCATCTCTAAATTTTCACAAACACACTTCAGAAGCCAGTAAACTGCAATCCTTTCTTCCATGGGTATTTGCAAATATTAATGAGCTAAGTCTCACAGTCACTTCTATATGCTAGAGACATGTAATTCCTTAGGTGGCCATGCATCTGAGCTACTGAGGGATTTAAGTAAAACAGTTGGATCTGTAACCCTGGTTTGCTATCACTGCCATGTGTCTTGTCTGCAGAACTCCATCTCTCTTAACCTCTTTTCAGATGGAAAAAGATATTCTGTCCAGCAGCCAAAGGGAAATGCAAGCATCCTGGTGGAAAACAAGCTGTTTCAAAACCCTGGCTGCAAGCTACCCACACATCACAGTTGTCAGCCAGGCTGCACATGCATAGTTACAGGGAATAAAATAGAGAGGACCTTCTGTTCCTATTCAGAAAGGTCTCTATCCATTCACCTACACAAAAGGATCGTCATCAGCTGCCAGTATTAATTTGTTCTCCTGTGTAGGTTTCCGGCTAAAGGAGGATAAAATAAGTCCAATGCTATCCAGCAGGAGCACTTGGAATGCAAATGCTAGCCCATATATTTCAAAGCATTAATGTGACCCACTTCTAGATTACTTGGGGTAATTTCTGATTTTATTTATTCCTCCTTTTCTTCAATTAACTTCTGGGAAGAGAGGCTGAAATATCACTATGCAGAAAATCAAATATGAGAAACAAAGCCCATTTTTATTTTGAGACTCTGCTTCCCTTGTAATAGCAGTTTATTTAAAGAGGAGCCTGGAATAATCCAGTTTAAGCAAAGCAAAGAGCTCTACTGAAGCCAAACCTTGTGTGGGTGTGCTCTTGTCAGGGCTCCCAGAAGAGGAGGACAGGAAAGGCTGTTAGTCAGACCTCAGATATTGCAGGAGATGTTGGTTTCTCAGTAGCTGGCATTTTTCCTTGGCATACCAGTACAGAGCTACTACTCTAGGGTACTGGGAGAGAGGACATCCCATTGGGAAAATCCTCAGATAACCTGGTGTCCTGCTCTTTGTTGTCATAAAGAAAATCCCAAGGATATGTGGCTGGAAGAGGTGTCCACAGCAAGGGCCTAGCGTGTGCTTCAGGGACAACTTTGCCTCTTCCTCTTGTTCCACCTTGAGCTGTGCTTGCAGCATGTCCCACACTGGAGTCTGGTGTGTTGCTTTGTGTTGTGTGGGGTGGTGTCACCTCCTGCTATTTGGACCTGGGCTCGAAGCCACAACAGCCTTCAGTCCTTTTGGGTCACAGCTTCTTGCACAGTCCCAGACGTTTCCCACATGCTCAGTTTGCACAAAGTGAATGGTCTCCTCATGCTATAAGCTTCTCTGAGTTCAGAAAGTTGGACATAAGAAGAAATTTTTGCTTAATCTCAGCTTTCTTTATAATTTTTAATGCAGGTTTTTTCCTCAGTATATTGTTCTTTAAAAGACAACAGCACATCTAAGGATGTGTTAAATATAAGTAATTTCGGCATTAAAGACAGGGGAGTGTGTTCCTCAGAAAAAGAATCAAATAAATTGATTAGTTCTTGGAGCAGCAGGAGATACTAACAAAGAGGATAAGGTACAATTTTGTTTCCACTGGTGGATTTGAATGTCTGAGCATTATCTTTCTTAGTTATATATCTGTGGATTTGAATTTTAATTATTTGGCTTGGAAAAAATAAATGATTGTATTGTATTTCTAAAACCCAGCATCTGAGTGCATCTCAAATTCTGCACTGTAAAATTTGTATCTGTACTGCTCTGCAGTGAGCACCAGGACACTAATGATTAGTTATAGACAGGAATATTAATTAAATTTCATATGGTGATAAACAATATAGAGCTGAACATAGCAATTTCTTTTAAATAAAAAAAACGTGTAGATGGATATTTATTCCATAAGTCTGTGAGAATCACTGTGGACAACAAAGAGAGCATGAAAACTTGGAGCCTGTATAGATATTGATTGCTATATTGAGGGTGTATTTGAGATATTTATCCTCTGCTTTCCCTCTCCAAGGAGAGCCTCCCTTGGGCAGTTCTTGCCATTGATTTCGAGTCTGCCTGCTCAGCAGCTGGAAATGCTGTTGCTGGTGGGGAAAGTACAAGAACAGCAATTGATTGCAAATACATTTTATGATTTTCTGCTCCCATATTTCAAAGGGGAAAATTTACTAATGGCAGCAGGTCTCTGATTCTCCCTTTCAAACATATCAAGCAAACCCATATTTTTTCAAGCTCCTGGACATTTTCATTTTCTCCGAAAGTGACCCCTTTTTTTGTTTCCTTTCTCCCCACAGACAGTGAGATCATCCCTCCCGACTGCCTGCGGCCCCGCTCCTTCACGGCCATCCGCCGGCCCTCGCTGCGGCGGGACACGGAGGACACGCGCCTCTCGGTCAGCCTGTGTGACCTCAACCTGCAGGAGGACACCTTCCACGTGACAGCCACCACCTGCCCCATCCCGCAGAACTCCCTCAACTCCCAGCACTCCCACCTCCTCCCGTCCCAGCTGGAGAGCGACCTCCGCTTCCACCACCTCCGGGGACCCCACGTCAAAATCCTCGATGACCAGACCGTGGCCCGCCTGGAGCACGCGCGGGAGGAGAGGACTTTGGTGTTCACCAGCAGACCCCTTCGCATCAACGAAACCATTTTTGTCAAAATCAACAAGTCCAACGCTGTGCGCACAGGGACGCTGTCCTACGGGGTGACGTCCTGCGACCCCAGCACCCTGCGCCCCAGTGACCTCCCCTATAACCCCGAGTCCCTGGTCGACAGAAAGGAGTTCTGGGCCATCTGCCGAGTGGTGGTGCCCCTCCAGAGCGGAGACATCCTGGGGTTTATGGTGAATTCAGACGGGGAGCTGCACTTGAGTCACAATGGTGCTGGCATTGGCATGCAGGTCTGCGCGGACTGTTCCCAGCCCCTCTGGATGTTCTTCGTTTTACACGGCGCCATCATGCAGATCCGATTGCTGGGTATGTTGGACCCCCTTTTCCCAAACCTTGTGCACAAGAAAGCAAAGGGGGGGATACATCATGGGAGAGGGAGGGAATGGCTCCCTCCCTGCTCTAGGATGAGGTACAAATTTTGGTTTTATAAGAAGAAAAAATATGCAAAGGCACAAACATAGCATATGGGTATGAGTTACAAGACTTGACCTCCTTGCACTTCTGTAACACCCTTCACGTGATGGTCTCAAAGCTCTTTTCAGAGAATGAATTAAGCCTCAGGGACCTCCACTAAAGTACAGATGAGTCATCACTGACCTAGGAGAAACAAGAAAGGCAGAGGAGAGGTGCTTTGGGCTGAGCTAATGTAAGACATAGCCAGCAGGAGAAAAGTGATCTGATGCCCTTTTCTGTGTGTTATCTGGGATGATGGACTCCCAAAAGAGTGGTAGCTTTGCTTTCCCCAGGCTTGAATGTGAGAGGCAAGCCAGCAAGCAGAAAGGAAACCCAGAAGTGCACGGAGCATGGCACTGACTGTCTCAACAGAAGAAAGATTTCCATGTCCTCCAGCCCTTTTTAAGGCAGTGTAGCTCACACAGGTTGACAGACCTCTGAAGAGCTGGCCTCTTGGTATTTTTGCTGTTTTTTCAGCTCTTTTAGCTGACATACTTCATTGAAATGCTGCAAGTCATGGTTCAAAGGTATGGAGGGAAAAGCTTTGAAATAACATTTCTCAGGATCAAATGTACTTTTCCATGTGTGTATATTAGACCAAGTATAGGATGTGTTTGATCATGAATTTGTACCATATAATGGTTCTGCTGGTGTCGGTGTCAGACAGTGAAAGATAGATTCTGAGAACATGATGTAACTCCTGGTATCCCTCTAAATGAAGATGATTGAAAAATGCTCCTTTCTGTTTATACTGTTACATAACTTTAAGTATATTTATACTCCATTTTGCTTCAAATCCTCCTCATACCTAACAGAGAAAAAAAAACCCCAACAACCTACCTCCCCATCAAACTCAAAAGCCAACCCAACACCTCTTTTTTTTTAGGATTTATAGATTTACAGTCTTTAAAGATAAATTGTGGTGAACACACACATCTGTCTGCAGGGTCCAGTTCACCTTAATCACAGTATGAAATGCCTTGTATAATTTGTTTGAAGTTGACCACAGGCCTGTGCTGTGAGTGTTTTGTGGCTGTTAAAGGCTCACAGATGACAAATGTAATACTGCAATTTATTTCCAGGAGCCTGAGACTCAATCCCTGCTAATTCAGTCTGATTACATTTGATGTGGGTACTGTACATAATCCATGGTTAGCTCTGCTCTCCACCAACATGTCATTGTGATAATGGTAGGTGAAGTCAAACAGAGCCCAGTAAAGCAGGAGATTAAATGCTCCTGTGTACATTAGAAGGAAAACATACTTAGGTCATTGAGCTGCTGGTAAAACTAAATCATCGACCAGTGCTTCCTTTCATATGAGATCACTAATTCTGGCAGTTGGCACAGAGCAAACAGCCTGTTTGCAATGAGCTCTGAAACAGGGCAGCAAGGATGTGTCTCCCCAGAGGGACAGAATCACATCCTCACACTCAATTTGACAGAGCACGGACATGAACTCAGACCTCCTGTGTGAACCTGCTGCTGTGCATGCCCTGCATGTGTCCTCCCTGCCTGATCACAAGTTCAGCCCAAACCGGTACATCCCCAGTGCATCTTTTAGATAAATCTGCTTTTGGATGCATGAAATGAAATGTGCAGAGTTGGAAAACCCCTCACTTTTTGTGTTTGTGACCACGACAGGCTTTTCTGGCCTAGATCACCAGGAAAGAACCTGAAAATGGGCTGTTGTTCTTAAGTGAGATGTAGGTGAAAAGAGCTGGACTTGCTGACCTTTCCTCTCTCAAGCAAAGGGTAGGACCCTGCTGGGTGTACAGCTTTATCCACATCATGGGCAGCAAGCTTCTATCTCCAAGGTAAATGCTATGGAATTGGAGCTTATCTGTAATTTTTAACAGGTATTAAAATACAAATAGAGCTTTTCATACCTGTATTTCCAGTGTAACAGTGCTGGGAGCAGTGCAGTCCCAGTATCAGTACAGTATCAGTGTAGTGCAACTGCCCAGACAAAGACACTGATGCTGCCCCAACTGCACCTCTGCAACTGCAGTAATTACATGGATCAGCAATATCCTGGCAGAAGGCAAAGAAAATAATGAACTCCCATCTCTAACTATTGCAGTTTTATTAGGGAGGTGATGTGCACTGTTTGCACTGCAGTGGAACAGATTATGGTGCTTGCCATAATATCTGTCATTATAATATTAGAAAATGTAAGAAGAATGTAAAGTATTCATCTTTCTAATGGCAAGCTCCATCTTCAGAATGCAAACAAGAGTAATTTTGTGAGATCTGTCTTTTGTAATTTGAGCTTTATTTCACAGCAGAAGACATTTACAGTAATTTTTTTCTTGTTTTAATAGAAAAGTGAAGTTACATATTCTTGAAAGAAATGAGACACAAATACTGCAAAAGGCATAATTGTACCAAGCCTATCCTAAATAGCAGATGTCATTCTATTTCTGGGGCACACCATTATGAGATTAACCAAAGTGACTTTACACAGTGTTGCAGGAACATCAGCACTACAGCTGACTATAAAATGAAATTAAAGTTGCTGGGTTTGCTTCTTCTCCAGCTTTTCAGTTTTATTTGGAGAATGGACAGCCACTCTTGCATCTACAGAAGGTTTATTTTTGACTCAGAGGACAGGATGATTCCAGGTATTGATCACTGGATACTGTATTTCATGCCTGGAAATTATTTATTTGATCCTGATGCAGAGCAGGAGCAAGCTCAGGTCTCTGCTGGCTTGTGGCTTTGCCATAGAAGCTGACATTTGCTGACTGCAGTTTTTCCACAGTTCTGGGGATACAACATTTTTTTCCCTAATATCAGGGGAGACCATCTCTACCCAGGCTGGTGATCTTACAGCACTCTGTAGGAGAGGAGGGCAGTGTGGGCTTAGCTGGATAGTAAAGAACTCTGACTTCTGTTTTCCTCTTATCAATTTGGCATCATATACTGACAATATATTTGCTGTAGGAGAAATAAAACAGCCGAAAATAAAGATGAGGTTGGAAACACTATTATTCTTCATGCCATCCCAGCAAAAGTAAAATAAATTAAACCCAAGCCCCACTGTAATGTAGTGAGAGGCCACAGTCATCTGTAGAGGAGGCAGAAGAATGTCAGTTTGTTTCAAGGAAAAGTTTAAAAGGCAACTTGACCACATGGAGGAAAGATAAATGAAGGAGAAGGGCACTTTAATGTAGCAGATAATAGCATAAAAATATCAAGCTTCTGGGAAATGAAGGGACACAAATTTAAATAAAATATAAATGAGGGTAATTAACTATGGGAACCAGCTATTGAGGGAGGCAATAGATCTTTTTTGTCAGGGAAGCCCTTCTAAATATTTTATATGTTAAGTGCTGGTCTTAATTTAGTAGTTCTGAGGATTATGCACAAAAAAACAACCAAACAGAAACCCAGATCATTAGGCATGTAGAAATGAAACAGTCTTTGTGTATCCTTTAGGAATTTCATTAGTTCAGGCTTGGGTTGGTTTTTTTCAGCCATCATTCCTGTATAGTCAACAAAACCAGCCTATTAAATTTGATTTACTGCTCTCTGCTTTTGCTGGTAAGCATTTCAGCTCGCACACAGTTTTATTGACAGCTCTGAAAGGTTAAAATGAGCCAGTCTGGATACAATGGTCTGGTTTTGGTCAGGTTTTGGTGGTGTAATTCATTTATGAAGTTAAACTGATTGACCCCATAAGGTTTCAAGGTTTCAAAATGTATGACTCATGTCTGGAGAAGCTATCACAGCAATAAGTTTATATATTTAGTGTTTGAGAATCCAAATGGTTGGGGATATTATTTCATTTTTTTTTTGTCTCGGAGTTGAATCCCCAACAAGTAAAACATCTTCCTTCATCTCCTTTTTGATATTTTTGTTTGTTTTTGGGTTTTTTGTGGTTTCCCTTGCGAATTTCATCCTTTCCAATAATATTGAAGCTTTCTTTTGAGCAATGAAATAACATGTTCCATCAACAGTCAGACTAATGAAGCCAAGTTGCCAACTTATCTGTGTCCTTTCTTTCCATGCTCTTCAGTAACTCCAGCCCCACCAGAACAGCTGCACAATATAGCAGCTCTCTGGATGCCTCCTAATGTTGGCTGAGAGCCAGCCCTAGGCCTGAAAAAAAACAACCCAAGAGCCAGCATTTGGTGTGGGTAAGTCTGAATTCACATCCTTGCTGGATAAATGCAGGACGGGAGATTCCTTCCGACCTCCTTTACCATGGACATGAGCTGGGGCTCCTGCTTAGCTGCCCATTGAAAAATATTTAGATATCAATTGCTGCTGAGGTTTTCATCCTTCTTTCAGACTTTCTTGACATAGGACAATGTGCTCAAAACTGAGGGGGTGAGGAAGAAAGATCTGACATGGGACTTGCAGAAAAAACAACTCTGTGTCTTCAGTTCCTTGGGATTCCTGACAACAGCAGTGGGCAATGGACCAAACTGGAAATTAGTTCAGCAGAGTACTGTGGGACACAATTTGCTGGCAAAGGGCTCTTTAAATCAACAGTGAAATTTGATCTGAAGTGGCCTCAGTGCCAGTCTGAAGGACTGCCAGCTGCAGTCGGTCCCAGTTACAGGCAGCTTACTCAGAGCTGTGCCCTTTATGACTCTTATTGGTGGTCAAGCTTTGCAGCCCTGGTAGTGCTGCCCTTGTTGACCTGGGGCTGTCTGGAAAGATCTGAAACTTCATGGATGAGCAGAGCAGTGTCTTGCTTAGGTGTCAGAGAGCAATGGTTTACCAGGGGAAATTACTTTGTCTCCTTTGATGTTCATCACACTGCCCTGTCTGGTTTTCCTTGACTTTTGCTCTATCCAAGGTGAGTGACCAGCTCATCACAGACCACTAATGATTCACAGGCCATTGGAGACTGCCCTCTCCTCTCTAAACAGTATTTTTCCTCTGTGTCCCAGAATCTCTCACTTGTCTTGCTGATACAGTACCTGCAACTACTGTCTCCAGTGTATCCCCAAGGGAGACTTTCTCCTCTTTTCTCTTGTCTCTGCTTGACACTTGTCTGGCCTGATCCTCCTAAAAATCTGTAGGACTTCTTGGGAGATGATTCCATCTTACTTTGTCTTTCTAGGCTTTTGTCCATTCCTGTGTAAAGATGATTTTTATCCTGTGGTTGCTCCTTGACTGTCGCAGGACTCCAGCATCCCATGGCAGAGAATCTGTCCCTTCCAAAAAGCTTCTCCTCTCTGGGTGCACTTAGATACTTACTTTCCATATGCAGTTACTGCAGTGAGCACACAAAATATTTAAATGGCATTTGGTGTGTGTTTTACAGTTGTTATACACCCTGCCCACAGCACAGACTGTAGGTAAGTTTGTAGAAAAGAATCTCACACAGGTGAGGAGCATCGAGAATCTTGGTTCTCCAGCTCTGAGTTTAGAAGCCTCTCCTGTTTGAGAGAAGATAGTTCTTGGCAGTAGCAAATCCCACCCTTTCATCTCTGAGGTGGCCAGTACATTACCCATTTGGAATTTTGATCTTTCTCCACCTTGGTTCATTCCAGTGATGTGGAAATTGTTGAGTTAAACACAGCATAAAAGAAGCCTGATAAACGCCTAAACATTGTAGCACAGAAATGCACATAATGAATCTCTTCCTTTAACAGACTTTCAATTAGTTATGCCCCAGAGTTCTATCTTCCATGTTTTGATTTGTATGGAAAATGGCCTAATTTAAGCTGATTAAGATCTAACAGCCCCATGTTGTGTCATTTAACAGCCTGGAATTCCTATGCACTGCAGGGTACAGGGTATTTTATGGTGTTAGAGACCAGGGGGAGCAAGGAGAGTTAATATTCTGTGCCTCTTGGAAGGCAATCCACTTGTATTAATTGATGCCTCATCATAAACACTCCTATCATGTATGGTTTGCTTTCATTCTGAGTACACATTACTGATGGTAAGCTGAAATAGCTGCAAAGAGCAGTACAGAATCCTTAACTGCTGGGCTTGATTCTAGCACTGCACAGGGCTCTCCATTCACCTCCTGTTTTACATTCATTGTTTCAAAGGAGAGTTAGCACAAAGAGAAGTTGTTGTGAGAGAGAGGAGAAGTTATAACTTGGGCCTTAGAAAACTGGAGAGGTGGATGCAGTGAAATGCTTGACTTCCCTGTGGTCAGTGCCAGCAAGGTCAGTGTTAATACCTGCTCGTGGCACCTTTGCACCATGCAGTGAAGATCTCATCACACATAACACGTAATTAACCTGCACTTGCCACACGTGGTCAGTGACATCAGCCTGGGTTCCGAGGTGTGAGCTGGTATCCGGGTAAAGGCTGGTAAAGCAAGCAAACCTCCTCCAGCAACAGCCACAGGGCTCCAAATGTCTTGTGCTCTGCACATTCTCCTTGATAAGAGCAGGAACTATTATCATCATTAGTATAAGAAACAATTACTGGCTGCTGTGAGATTTTCATAGTAAGTGAGGTATAGATTTCCCTTATCTCATAACACCCTTGCCTTTCTGCAGTAAATACACAGGATATGGGATCCCATACTAGCCTCTCTGCCTTGCAACTTGTCTGTCAGGACAGATAAAACCTGCCTATTCTTTGAACTAACACTCATGTGACTTGGTTATTCTGGCTACTGTGAGAGTCACATAGCAGATTAAACACTTTCTTTGCTTCTTTGTCAGATCCCTTTGTATCCAGCAGTGCCCATGGAAATCCAGAGAGTGCTGGCCAAGAAAAGTAAAAGTGTTTGTTTCCTGTATGCATCTACCACCCTGTTTATACCTGTCCCTCCTGAAAAAGCACAGAGCTTGGAGGTGTTGGGTTAGGCAGCAATTTTCCTTTTGCTCACAGAACTACCTTTGCTGTGGTGTCCCAAATACCCTTGATTTGTTTTTCTTAAACAAGATGAAAGCACCAACTCTCATCTTTTGTGGTTTCAGCTACTTAATCCAGGCTTCTTTTTCACCTCTTCCTGATGTAAGCATCTGCCTGGGCGCTTTGTTGCTCTAGTATTTCTCAGGTTGTGAGGTAGAGCTCCAACTCTGACTCTTTCATGTCAGTTCAGCCAGACCTTCCCTGCATAGTGTCCATGCCCTCACGATTTTGCAGGATGTAAGTGCTGAGTGACCACTGAACTTCACCTGTCAGGCTGAGAAAGTTACCCTGTAAGTTTGCCCTGTGCTCTTCGCTTCCAGGGAGCACACTGGCTTTGGGCTGTGAGAGCTGCTGAATCAAAAACGCCTGCGGTGTCTGCAGCTTTCATGTTTCCCCTGCTTAGCTGGAGTGTGCCTGTGACTGCAGGAGGGTAATAGATGTGCTGGTGCCCCGCTGCCCTTCTGGACACAGCAGACAGCAAGGCTCCAGTAAAGCCATAAAGTACACTCCTTTTCTATTCCTCATGAAAGTCTGAACTGTTGTTCTCCATGTGGTTTGGATCTAACTTTTACTTCCTCAAACAGTGGCTGTCTGACGCCCATCTGCAAACACAGACCTTATGGTTTTGCATGAAAAATCTGCCAGGCTGCTTTTTGACCTATTTCTGGACATTTCTTTAGCATAATGCAAAACCCCTTATGTTTTCATGGGCCTGTGAAGGACAAAATGTATTGTTGTTTTATTCAAAACAGTTTTTAGGTCCTGCAGAAAATACTTGAATGCAAAAAAGCCCATGGATCATCAGCTGATGTGGTCACCACGTACTGATGTACCTGAGAGGCAGAGGTGAGCTGCAGCACAGAGGCTGGGCTCTGAGCGCATGGTTGGCCAAAAAACATTGAGCCCAAAGGGAAGGAAGCTCTGGTTTCTGGCCAGTGCAGTATTGTTCCCATCACCATGGGAACACAACAAATGGATGTGTAAATACATGTATTTTACAGCACTCAGAAATGATGGATATGCTCACATCCTTCCCTGACATTATCGTTGATCTTTAACTACCACGTAACCATGCAGCAACAGGTGCTTTGTTCTTTTGTTTTAGCACTATGGATTCAGAAGTCCCTGTTGGGCAAGACTTGAGTGGCCCTGGGGGACAGAATAACCCTCCTGCAGCCTTGGCTGGAAGCAAGAAAATCTGAAATGGATATGGATCTCCAGTATCCAGTATCAGTAACGTCACAGCTCACTCACACTGGAGCAGCTCATGTGTTACAGGACAGACCTCCTAAGAGAGATGTTCACGTGAGCTCAGAACCCACATTTGTGCCAGATTTTTTAAAGAATCTGGATCCTGGTTAGATAAAAAAATCAATGGCCCTGATACACTGAGAGTGTGAAACATGAGAAAGGGAATTGAACAGTTTTGGAGACAGGGTAAGAAATTTAGGTGACATGCCTAAAAAATCTGTCTCCTAACAAAAGGAAATCACATTGAGAGTTTTAAAAGACATCTAAGTGACTATGACTGTCAGGTACCCAGTGCTCACTAGACTGAAATGTTTGAGAAGTACAGAGATCTCTTGAGCTCCCTTAAATATGCCAGTCGATGGCTGCAGCCAGACCTCAGCAGCTGTATTAACCTTTTCCACTGTGTGCTGGAAGCTCTGGGTCCTGTGGATGGATGGAATAACACTGAAAATCTGTGACTGCCATTGATAATTATCTGATCTTGATTATCTGTCCAATTTATGCAGCAAATGTGTTATAAAAGAGAAGGGGCTGTCAATGTGCTCCACATGAAACAGCATATGGGCAAGTTAATATGTTGCATAAGACTTAATTTTCCTTAGAAACTATGGCAGGAGGTTCCCATACTTTGTCTTTTAGGTACAATGTTTAGTTAAGCTTCTGGAATAGCTGTCAAGATGATTATGGGTAAAGAAAGCCCATTAAAAAGTTGAAGATCATCAAGCTATGTGAACTGTAAGTTGGATAGTAGTGGACATTTACTGATAGCATCCTGTAAGCTAGGAAGAATGAAGTTTAAGTGGGGTGGGTTCAAAGGGGGGGAAAAGGATAATTCTGGATTGTGGACCAACTGGTTATGCATTATTGGTATAGAAATTCATGTAGAAATAATATTTTCATAAAATAATTGAGGGGGAGAGTTAATTGAAAACTGTATTTTTAGGGAGCATTGACTGTATCTGGTCTTCTTACCATTTTAAGTCCTCCAGCAGTACAGGTCTCTCCAGACAGCTGCCATTAGGAGAGATGCTTAAAAGTTGGGACAGCCTCAGGAGAAACCCTGGAGAGTGGATTGCAATGTTCTGGGAAACCACCCTGTTCACCACAATAAATACAGACAATCAAAAGCATCTCTGACAGGCACAGCTGCTGTCTTTTGGTCACAGGACATTTTATAAAAGGGCAATTATGGATTCAGATAGCTATTCTCATAAAAATTGTAAATGTTGTATGAGATCCCAAGAGATCTTACTTCACCTTCCTGTCCTGAAAGAGCTGTAATGATGGAGATGCCATGGTCTCTCTGGGAAGTCTGATTGCTTTACAGTGCTTCACTATCTACATAATGTCTAACCCTAGCACCTTAGGAGTCTGAATCCATGATTTCTTGTCTTATCCAGAATGTTCACGAAGAACAGATTGCTTCTTAACTTCATTCATCAGGCTGTGAAAAATATTGCAGTATAAAAATCACAGAATCATACAACACTTTAGGTCAGAAGGGACCCCATGGAATTACCTAATCTGACCTTCTGCTCAAAGCAGGGCTAACTTCCAAGGTAGCACAAGACTTTGTCCAGTTGAGTTTTGAGTATTTCCAGGGACAAAGATACCACAGTGTTTCCAGCCTCACATGACCCTGGATTGGCTCAACCTTTTTGTAACAGGGTGGTATTGTTGGTTTGTGATCATCTGGTGACCTCCAGCAATTTCCAGGCCTTTTTCTGTAGGATGCCTGTATTTCAAATTGAATGGGCTAATTCCCTGTCCTGTGTTTAGGTAGCTGATTATCTCTGCGTAAGTGCTGCGTTTTGCATTTGATCACATTGAATATCATACCATTTATTTCTGATCCTATTCCCAGTTTGACAGACCATTTAGAATTACAAAGCTTTAGCATACTAGCAGCCTTTCCTGGCATGATGTTGTCTGTACATTCCATGGTAAAGCTCTCTTCTGAAAACATAACACTCTCTTTCCTTTGGTGGCTGGACACGGAGGTTCAATTTATTTGCACTTCTCCCAGAGTGATGACAGAAGTGTAGAGAAAGCATCAATCTGCATTGGTCTTTGCTATTAATTGGACTTTGTAAAGATAAAACAGCAAATGGAATTGATTGAAAATCTATTTAAGGGTGATTCCAGTGTGTTCAGCACGTTTGAGATCAAGCATGAGACAAGTTAGCAGCAGAGACAATTGATCTGGGGGCTTTAGGGAGAGAAAGAATGTTTAAGTTGATTTACTTAGCATTATTTAGTTTTTAAGCCATGGTTTGAAAGCTGGCTCTTGATGGGAACTCTGCACACAATGAGCATGTTTGGCCTTGAGCACATGTATCTGGTTTTAGTTAAGCCAGGCTGGCCACACTCATTCCACTCCGCTCATGATCTCATTCCATGCTCCTTGTCATGGTATCTGCACACCATCCAGCAATATATTAAAGCATGAGTAACGTGTCTTATGTTGATTATTCTGTCACCATGGGAGAAATGTGTCTTGTCTGGTAAGGAACTCAGATTGTTTCAAGCAAAGCTCTATACTGACGCTGGAGCAAAGTCAAGAGCTGCGCCTTGAATTAGGAGGAAGAATTGGCAAGGTGTCTGCTGGCCCTTGGGTAAGGCCATTTTGGGACTCAGACCAGCTACAACCAGAGAAAACCATGGTTCCTAAACTGCTGAGCTCTCTCTGCACTGTGGAAAGGCCATTTGCCCTGCTTCCAGCATGCTTCATCAGCTCATACACTGTGAAACTTGGGGCACCTCCAAATTCTCCTATTAGTCCAGGAAGAGAAATGCTCCTAACAGTCTTGATTCTGCCTGTAATGAAATGACCAGGTTGGTGTTAGAAATGCAATGTGCTGTGTGTCAGCCTAGTGGGAGAAATGTCTCTAGGCTGTAGGGAGGAGAGAGAAGGCTTGAAAAACTTGTTCAGCTGCTTGGTGATCATATTTGTGTGTGCAGTGAGTGAGCTGAACCCTGTGCCCCTGCTGGGCCTGTGTTCAGTGTGTGTTACCACAGGGCAAGTTTTCTGCTTCTGTCACACTGGAAGGGAAGGGCTCTTGCTAGTGGCTGTCAGTAGAGGCTGCATCATTCTCTTTGCATATTTACTGAGCTGAACTCCAGCCTCAGCTCCCATCTGTGTGATAAAGGAGGTACCTCTCTGCAGTATCTCAAGTGTGAGAGCTCCAAAGCCCTTTGTAGAGTCTAATTGAACTTCAGCTTCAGCTTCAGAAGAAGCAAAGTGCTCCTTTTTTTTGGAGAGGGTGAAACTGAGGGACTGAAGGCTAAGACTATTTGTTTCTTCTCTCACACACAGTCCTCAAAACAGATTTTGACTCAAACATGACCCCTCCTCAGTTCTGGCGTTCCACTTTCACTACTGAGTCTTGATCTGCTAAAAAGGGCAGGAGAATCTGTGCTTTTGCTGTTTTGCACAATCCGCAGCTGGCACTTGGGGTTCCTGTGTCCCAGGTTTGGTCAGTAGCCTCCCTGCAAATAGGAATGGAAGGACCTTTCTGGCATATGGGGTTTTCCTGACCTCCCACTGCTGCTTTTCCTCTGGAGAATAGCCTCCAACTCATTGAGGACACTGTGGATCCAAACCCTCCGTGTGTCTGGCTCCTTATATGGTAACATGAAGAAGTCTGAGCATTTTAGGTCTGATTTGGAGTTACCCTGGTTGTCTTCTCAACTGGAGAACTAGAAACTTTAAAACCTTAGGCAATCTGGTTCTTACCACCAGGAAACCATCCCCTTAGGTCAGGCACATGTGTGCTGCTGTCTCACCACTGGCCTAGTGAAGACCAGGCTGCATTGGCAGCAATGGAAGTCCCTACAAAACCTTTGCAGAAGGTAGAGTTTTAAGCATTCCTGTTTTTTTTCCCTTTCTGGAAGGGGCTTTAAGATATTTGTTGTTATAACAGCAGAAGAAAGAGGCCGAGATAGAGGCAGCCAGACAGGCTGTGGGACAGAGTTGGCTTCTCTGGCAGGCAGCACAGTAATATGGAGTTGATAGGGCAGTGACAGCATGAAGTAATGGAGCTGGGGACATCTAGAAGAGACTTGAAGAAGCTTTGCACTCCTGAGCCATCACATCTGGACAATGCAGAAAGTGGAGAAAACATTCCTGAATGAGGGAGAGCTGTCCTTGTTCATCCTAGATCCAAATAGATTTTGGCAACTTATCCCTACCTCTGACAGAAGCGACCCTAGAAAGAGGCAGAGCAGTGAGCACAGCTAAAGCTTCCTGATTGCCAGACCCTCATGTTTGTTTCTGGAAATTCCTTGAGTGACTTTGTATGAATTTATCGAAGCCTGGAGTGGTGCAGTTTTGCAATAGGTTAGCAAAGAGTGCTTTGACAGGGTGATGTGTTCTTGTGCTGGAGTCCAGCCCACCCTTCTGCAGGCTGTGCCCTTGACTACTACAAGCCCATGGCTGGCTCTAGTGCTGGAGGTACATATGAGCATGAAACCACATGGGAAGTAACCACTAAATGATTTGAGACACATTTAAGGGCCGAAAAAATGGGTTATGGTCGCTGAGGGAGCCCTAGCAAATTTCAGGGGTTGTGAGAGCTTGATGTCTCTTCAAGACCAGCTACTAGCATTAAAAATAAGGCATATGAGGATTCTTTTATCTCCTCCCTAGATTTCATACAGATGAGACCAATTCTGACAAGGACTGAGAGCTGCAACCCCTGCCACGTATCCCCAGTGCCTTGTCAGGCCTCAGTTTTTAAAAGTAATCCTAGATTTCTTCTCTCACGGCACAGGTTCCACCATATTGGCAGAGCGGCTGGGATTGTCGGCACCGAGCTCGCCCACATCAACACCCAATTCCCCCACCGTCCTCTGCAGTGGCGTCTCTGGCCCCTTACTGTCTACGTGTGGCTCTGGCCCCCTCTGCAGCTCTATCAGTGGTAAGAGTGGTGGGATCCCCTGCTGCCTTTCCTTTGCCTCCCTTCATAGTCTCACACTTGTCTCCCAGAAGGGCTCTAAAACCACAATAATCAACAGATTATTATTATCCCATCAGCTCCCCTGGCGAGGAAGGGAGAGCCTCTGCACGGGCTATTTTCAGTCTGTTTTATGTGGAAGCTGCTTGGATGCCTAGACAGCAATATTTCTCTAATCCTTTTCATCGTGAAAGTCCCAAGGGAAGCCGCGGATTCTCTGCTGCGTGCGTGGCCCTGTGATGCAGAGCTCCTTCTGGAGAGCTGTGTGGCACTGACATGACTCATGCTAGCTTGGACTGGAGCTGAGGGTCTGCCTGCACCTCCCCCTTCTCCCTCCACACACCTTCAGTAAAACACAGTATTGCTATTTCTAACATGCTAGTGAAATACAGTGATATTTAGATAAATGCACATGCAGTAAAAATGTGTAGGCAGTTCTACAGCAGTTGTAAAACTCCAGACACCTGCACGATCCCAAGGCATTGAGGGTGGGGTACATAACTTACCAAATGCTTACTCATGGGAACAGCTGTCTCTTGGCTTGCTCTTCATGGGGTGCAGACCCCAGTAGATGTCCTTCTGCTGCATTGAGCCTTGGCATGTGAACCAGGACACAGCGAGTGGGACAGCAGGAAGGAACCCTGATCCTGGAGCATGCATTTCTGCTAGGGCATGGTTCCTCCCTCTGTAGCTGCAGGGCAGAAATTACTTTGGGATGTCAGGAAGCAACAGGAGTGACCATGTGTTTTTGTGTTGCAGGCACAGCTCCCAACTCTCCCAGCAGCTTGCCTGAGTCACCCATCTCCCTGTCTGTCTCAGGGCCCTGGGTGGATGAATGCACCATCTGCTATGAGAACATGGTAGACACAGTCATTTACTCCTGTGGACACATGTGTCTCTGCTATTCATGTGGGCTGAAGCTCAAGAAGATGGCCAATGCCTGCTGCCCCATTTGCAGACGGGCCATCAAAGACATCATCAAAACATACCGCAGCACTTAGAGCAGCAGCAGATTCCATGGTGTGGGGACTGGGCACGTGGGGAGGAGGCTGTGAAACCATACAGGTCCTTATTCATCACCCAGGAGATTCAAAACCCATCACCCACCACCACCCTGACCTCCTCTTCCCTGGACAACAGATGAGACAACCTTAGATGCTGCTCTTCTACCCCCAAGCAAGCCCTGGGGCTGAACTCCAGTGTCAGGGAAGTTGCGATGGACTACTCTCCCTTGTGGATTTTAAACTTTATCTCAAAAAATGCCAGCTGGTGCAATCATCCCTTTCTATGCCATGCACAGCAGGAGGGGAGTCTCCACTCTTTAGCAGAGACAGCAAGTGGTAAAAGGTTCAGTGCTACACATCTTCCAGAGGCACCCCACATGCAGAGACAGCAGAAGAGAAGAAACAAGCACTGTGTTTCTGTGTGCAAGCAGCCTGACCAGAGGAGGCTCCTCAGAAAGGATGGAGCAAGGCAAGCATTGACCCAGCCAGGGAGGTGCAGTGAGCACAGTGCAGAGAAAAACCCAGGATTTGTGAAGCAAAACCCACCCCATATCTGCAGACAGAAGAGCAGACCCATGGCAGCCCCTTGAGGGCTTATCCCAACTCCTCCATTGGCATTCTCTGACAGAGGCTTTCATGGTGGATTTGGCAATGAACACTGGCAACAGCTCTGCTCCCTCCCAGCAGCGTCAGCCACCTCCTGTCACTGCCCCATTGCATGATGAGCGGCTCTCGAACCCCCCCACCACCAACCTGCGTGCGGTCTCCACGCAGCACAAGGGATTCAGCAGCTTCTCTTCTCCCATGGGCCTGTGGGAGAGGGAGACACAACTCCCTCACCTTTCTCCCCCTTCCATCCAGACAGCACTTGTGAGGAAAAACCCCAGCCTCACCGGGGAAGAATGTATAAACCCACACATCTGTGGGTTACCTTTACTGGTGACTTTATCACTGTGCTTTAAGACAAAACCAGCCTGGTGGTACTCAGCTCTTCACAGCCACACCGGCAGGACACGGCTGTCCTTATCTGTTAGGAAGTAAGGAATGAAAAAAAACAAACTTGAGGGGTTTGGTTTGCTTTGGTTTATTTAAACAAATCCCCTTCTCTCTTGCCTGAGTCAGGAACCCAGCTGTGCCCAGCAGGGACAATGGGGGCCCCCATGGTTCCCATGCAAACAACTGTGCTCTGCCATGGCCACAGGTGTGACCCGGGGCTGCAGGCCCTTGGGCCTGGGCTGGGTGGCTTGGCAGCAGTAGAAGCTGTCTGCCTCTCTTCCCAACCCAACCTGCTGCCTTCCAGGGCTGCAGGGGAGGAAGGGACGGTGTCTGGGTCCTGGGGGGGTCAGGGCTGGGGTGCCACAGCAGTGGACTTTGCCCCACCACATCACCCATCTGGCCAGACCAGGGAAGGCCGTGGAGTCACACCCTTCCTCTGAGCTTTTTCTTGTACCCCAGCATTTGGCCATTGAGGGGATAGGGGGGAACAGTGTGGTGTAAAGATAACAGCATTTAATGCACACACTGCAGGGGACATCATCCCTCCCCACAACTCCCCCCAGCAGCAGGTGGGTTTTTGCCCACACTGGCAGAGGCTGCTCCTAAAACCACCTGGAAAACAGATCCTTGCTTTGCCTCTCAAGGAGATGCAAAAAGAGACCACTCACTGGGGAGCACATTGTAGAGCCTTCCTCTGCAGGTGCCACCAGCACTGCAGCCTACCCAGGGGCCTGCAGCTCCCCCCTGCAGGCAGCACTGACTTGAACGCTGATACCCTGGGTGACAGGGATTTGTGTTATCTCCTGGCATACCTCTGATGTACAACCCAAACCCAGCCCTGGCCCCCGGGCCAGCTGTCACAGCTCCTGTGCCCACATGCCCTGACTGAGGGGCAAGAGGAGGCTGGTTGGCACAACCTGGGGGATGTCAGAGCAGCCCTGCAAGGAGCACAGCTGGTCCTCAGGCACACAGCCAGCTCCAACTGTGACCAGCACACACAGGGAGCTTTTTTTCAGCACTTACACAAACTCCAGTGCAAAGATTTCCAAAAGTAGGACTCATAAGGGTAAGAAGGTGTTGATGAAATAGTGGATGTGGGGAAACGTGCAATAAGCAGCCTCCCGAGCCTTCACCACACCAGTGGGACCAGTCCCCCTCCATGCAGGGAAAGCCAAGGGGTAACTTTTATTTTTCAAGAAATTCCATCCATGGGTACCAGTGCAGCGGTGTGAATTCCCTTTTCACCTTTTGAATTGAGAGTGTTTTAATATATTAACTGTGTTTGTTTTACTGTGGACCAAACTCTAGGAGTTAGCAGAAGCTGAAAGCTCCCCCAGCATCTGAGTTCAAAAATTGGGGTTCACTCCTGTCCCTGCATAGGCTGGCCTCCAGCTTTAAGCAGGGAGGAGAATAAGGCTCTCTCCAGGGAGGAATTTTAAAAAACCAGCAAAACCAGTAAAAATAACAACAATCCTAATCTTTTGTTTTGTTTGACTGGTGTAGGTTCCCATGTACCTCTGTGTTGTGTCACTTGCATTTCATTGCTTTACTTTAAGATGTTTTGTGTTCTGTTTAAAGACAAGAATAACTCATTGTGAAAAATTGGATAACTGTGATCGTGAATAAAGTTGATTTAGATATCCTGCAGCAGCATGGGTGACTGAGTATTTAGCATGATGGCCAGGACAGTGAGAGGCTGAGGTAAAGCAAGGGTGACATCAGAGCCTCTTCCTTAGGGGGAGCTGGGTGGAGAGATCTCAGGCTTTGCTTTAGTGCTTGAGGATGGGAGGGCACTGGGAGGGCACTGGGATGTGGATATTAACATTCCCTTGATGGACACCACACACACGTAAGGAGCAAAGGAAGCCACAGAAGTAAAAGCAAGGGCAGACAGCATTCCTGAAAGCTTAGGCCCCACACTCCTGAGCCTCTTCATGCCCTCCCCAGAGAGAAGCCACAGCTTCTCTTCTCTCACTGCCTCTTTTGTAACCACAAAGAAGTGCCCTCCACCAGCACAAGAAAGAATGTGTGCTGTGAGGAAACCCAGGAGATGCTGAGCCTAGCAGGGGCCAGGCAGGGTGGCTGAAGATGATGCAGAGCAGCACCATTCCAGCCCTGAACTGAGCAACATGTTGAGAAGGCCCACTGGCAATGTGTGGTCTGGCCAAGCCAGATGCTGAGGTCAGATGCAGATGCTTCCTGAGTATGTAGCAAGAGGTGCAAGGACCCAAAGAATTTGGAATCTCCAGAGGTGATGCCATTTCCTTCAAAACCCAATTTTCTGCTGCGGGTACCTGCTCAGGAGCACACCTACTATACAACAAATGTGACATTTTCTCCTCATCTTTTTGTTTAACTATTCAGTAGATGAGAGAGTATCTGGATCATTCTCTTGTCATGGGACGTATTTGAGGTGGCATCTTCTCCCTCAGTGCGGGTGCTCCATCTGCCAAGGGCCAGGGACATCCCAGGAGTGGTGTCCTCAGCCTTTCCAGTTGAAGCCATTCCACTCTAACAGTTCCTCAGTGGCCTAAAATATTTCAGGCTGGGTAAAGTGAAACCTCTTCTCCAACACCAGCCTGAGGAGATCCCAGCTGTTGGGACAAGGCAAGTCTGCACACCCATGTGCTGCCCCCCAAGAGCTGTTCCAGCTCCTGTTTCCCTGGGACAGGGGGACCTCTAGTGGGTCTGGAAAGCCTCCTCATTCCCTCAGAAGGGACAGAATTGCACAACACAGGATGCCCCAGAAACTGGCAGCACTGACTACCTGGACATGCTGATCCCAAGCACTGCCACAAGTGAAGTGCGAAATGCTCTGGGCCAAACTCAGATCTTCCCCTTCCTTGGCACCAGCAAGAGGGACCATGGCACATCTGCCAGGTTTCCCCTCCTGCCTGTGCCTCTGCTCCTGCAGCTGCCACATGCAACAGCCACAGTGAGCTTTGCATCCTCATCTGCTGAGCATCGCTGGAGTCACCCTGCCCTGCCCTCCCCAGGCCATCACCGTCACCTCACCACGTCCAAACCAGAGCTGCATTTTCACCATCGCTCCCAAACTATTCTCCACCAAGCCCAACTGTGGTGCAGCACTGACCTTCCCCAGCGAGGGCATCCCGCACCGCGGCCCTGCCGCTGCTTCCTGCAGGGCTGTTCCCGGAGTGTCCCGGCTGCGGCACAGCCCGCGGCGGGCGAGGAGGAGGCGGAGGAAGATGAGGAAGGATGCTCCGAAAGTGGTCCAGGAGCTCCAGCGCTGGTCCGGCATCGCCACCTGGTGCTCAGTGCCCGGCCCGGCACACAGCCCCGCTCCTCCCGAGATCGATTTTAACAAACACTGCAAATTCACTTAAGTAGGACCAGAAAAATTCAGTCTTGAGCGCAGCATAATTCTGGTAGTGGCTCCCCGAGAAAAATGGGCAAGAGGGGAGCAACTCACTGTAACAGTGAGTTACAGCATACAAGGGGATACATCAGTATATAGTGATTGCACCAGCCCAAAAAAACCCTTTCAAGCTGTAAACCTTAAGAACTTGCTCAACACAGACAAAAGTTCTTCATGTTTGAGGGCTGAGGTGACTAGTCCATAAACTTCGTGGAATAGGAAAAATACAGAAATACAGCATACAATAACAACTGGGGCCAGGGAACAAGACAAGTTCCTGTATCCATTTAGCCTAAGATGAAATTTGCAATTGCATGAATGCACTATTTACAAGTTATTCTGGGACAGATAAATTCAGGGAAATTCAAGTGGAATCAAAACAATACTGAAAAAAATAGAGGAAAAACTCCAACAAAACAAACCAACTGGATCACAATTAAAAAGGTCAAAAATTTATTTTTCCTTAGGGCATAAGAGGCATTGTAAACAAAATACCAACAAACAAACAAACAAATCACAAGTCAATTCTTACAGTCTGCAAGCATTTGAAGATAGAGTACCCTTTTCCCACCTCCCCCCGAACACTGCAAGCCTGCTCAAATGGTAACAGGCAACAATCCTGGGCCCTCAAGGTCCAGGGAGTTTTGCCATGTCCTAGGCTGGGACTAAATTTCTCATGTAAGAAGGACACTGCATCTGTTTTACAAACACTAAAAAAAAAAAAAGTCCAACAAAATATAAATATTACAGAGAAAGATCAGATTTAGCACCACCTTTGGTCCAAGCAATCAATGAACTGGGAGATGACAGGTACAGTTTGTGTAGCAAGTCCTTTCTGCCTGAGTCTTTGAAAACATTAGAGGTTCACATTGCAAGAACTTGTAATAACTCTGAGAAAACAGTCCTCAAACTCTGGCAGTCCCTCACAGCCTCCCAGGGTCCTGCACACAGGGAGGGGGGAGCATCCTGGCTGGGCAGCAGCACCCAGGTCAGTAAAGATCACTCAGAGTGCTTGGCAGAGCCCTGTGGGACGTGGCAAACACTGTGCCAAGGGTCTGGTCCTGCTTTGGCCCAGCAGAGCTCTGATTTCAGGCATGGCTGCTCCAGGAGGAGCAGTGACAGTGGGCACCCTGAAATTCCCTTTCCACTAACATTTGCCACCTTCCACCTCCTGTCAGACTGCGGCACCTGTGAGCTGCCAGGGTGGGTGATGGCAGATGCCTGGAAGGAGCTGAAGTTGCCTCAATGCAAGTTATTTCAGCATATCTGGAACATGCAAATCAGGAGTTCTTTTATCAATTGTAGCTTGCTCCAAGGCCTTTGTAGGCTCATCTTTTCCAATACACACATGCCCATCACAGATGCATGGTTCTGAATTTTTGCAGAGAGGTGTCACTGACCAGCTGCTGTGCCACAGCACCAGTGTATGCCAGGACACAGTTACAAGGACTTGTGATAATCCTAGGAGAAAAATTAAGTTCATAAAGCACCTGGCAATATTTCATTTTTCTTGGAACTCACTCTTGTTTAAGTGTCCAGAACTCAAATTGTCTTTTCCTTTCGTGCAGGAATTTTTGAGCAGTCCTAATTAACCATTATTAAGTGTTGTTCAGTTCCAAAATAACATCAGCTCTAACAAATGCCTATAGAGAAATGCTGAGATCTACTTTTAGGCACAGTAATCTGAAATCTTTGTTCTGCATCTTCACATGCAGAACAAAGCCCAAGACAAACGGTGCTTCTCATTCTCTGCTGACAGACCCACACAGTTTTCCCTTTTGCAGACAGAGACATGATTAAAATTCCCCAAACAAGCATTTGTTTTTACTTCACTGCTTTAGAACATGTTGCTCTGGGGAAAAACCCCAAACCTCAATTACTTTACATTGTTTGGCAGATCTCTGAGCAAGCAGTTGGTCATGGCACAGAGAGGAGGGCAGCCCCCCTGTGTGCATTCCCTGTCCCACACAGGGCACAGCCATGAGGACAGCTCTAAAAACACTTCTGGACTGGGCACTGCAGTCAAGTAAAGTCTGCAAATCTGGATTAAGGGGGAGATTATGCTTTGCTCATCTCATTCCTCCCACCACTGCCATATTCAGAGCAAATGAAAACATTGTGCTATGATGATTTCATTAATTCTTGCTGGGACAAAGCTACACTTCTGCTGTTCCAGTCACAGAAACAGGCCCCCAGTACCATAAGTATCATATAAATCCTCACAGGTCCCAGCTGATTTATGCTGAAGCCTGAGGGAAGTTCCTAGACAGTCACTTGGCAAAAAAGGGACCTGTGCTTTCCTCACCACTAATGCATCTTCTGTGTTGGCCATAGAAAAAGTTGCTTATCTTAGCTAGTACTCTAATCTGCATCCAGTCTTTACAAATGTTTACACACAGACTCAGGGACTGGTCACAAAAAGATCTGTTTTGTGCCAGTTCAGACAGACTGGGGCATCTAATCCCTCATTAACAATAACTCTTGATATCAATGGCTTAAGATACTGTCAAGTGAAAAAAGTGTCACTTTCCTGGATTTCAGTTTTACTGGGATGACTGAGAAAGACAATTTTTAAAATAATGCATAGGATTTCCTTTCCAAGGAAACCTCTCACAGACTCAAGCACATCTGGACCCTTGCAGTTGTTCATTGTACAAACAGTTTTATCCAACTGGTTCATTAAACAAAAACTGAAAAATGCTTGAAGCTACAGTTATTATTTCTGTCTTGAGCTCCTATTTGTTATGCCATCTGTGAATGTCAAGATACCTGTCACCTCTCTAAGAATTAATTAATGACCAAAAGCTCTAACATCTACATGATCAGCAATATTCACTCCACTGCCTTCAGAGGAGCTGGATCTGAGGCCACAACAAAACATGGTCCAAAGCTGTTACCACAAAGAAGGATTTCCCCAGACTCATTTTCTTCCTCTCTCAGCTTAATTTGCAACCCGAAACAAACTAAATGGTCTCCTGCCCATAAACTCTCTTAAAAAAAAAAAAAAGAAAAAAAAAGCTCTCAGCTAATTCCTTCTCGTATTTACTGCAACAGAAACCACACCAACTTCCAGACCTTTCCCCAAGCAGAACAGACAAATTGGTTCCCATATTAAAAACAAAACAAATAAAAGACAAAAAAGTGTCACCAACTTGACCACACACACACTAAGACCAACCACACATTTCTCTATCTCTGGTCACCGACATACTCTCCCAAGGTTCCAAGCTCCCACCAGGTACATTCCCACCACCTAACCACTAAAAAAAATATGGAGCTCTACACCAACACAGAAACAACAACAGCATCTAGTTTCCAAGGTCACATTAAGAACATCAACCACCCAAGAAACCCACTGCAAAACTTCGCTTAGACCAGGCCTAGATCCATTTTTTTTTTTTTCTTTTTAGTCAGTTAAAAATTTGGGACAGCAAACCCTCTAGGAGCATCCAGTCCAGACTCGTGCCACTGCTCTGCTAATGCAGAGCAGCACAATGGCTCAAACAAATTTCAGCCTTCATTCACCAACAGGTTTAGGCTCCCAGTAACTCATGACCCAGAGTTTCTACAGATAATCTGGGCTAATTAACAGCTCTGGAAACCGCTACAGATGTACACAGCCAGCTGAGCTGCTTTCAACACCCACCTTGAGTTATCTACAGCTGAACTTTAGCCTAAGCAGCAATCAAGCTGCTGGCAGGACTTATCCTAATATGACATTTGATATTGAGTCTCAACTGAGGAGGCTCATCTGCATGATTCTCCCTAAACACTTCTAGCAGACTAATAAGCACTGCTGTCTGCAATGAAATCTGCAATAAAGGAACAGCACTGATGTCATGTGCAAGTCAGCCAGACAGCAGAAATGCACTTACTCTCTGCCCTACTGGCCCCACAACACTCACTTCGGACCCTCAGTATAAAAAAGTCATTGTAGTGCTACACACACTTTGCTTTTGCAATATTCCAGGCTTGAATTCATCATGAGTAACGAGCAAGACTTTTTAGCAAGCCTGTTCAGCATGACACAGAAAAATTCCTCCTAGCAACTGGAAACAACTGTAACTTCCTCCTTCCCTGAAAGTCCAAGATAGGAAGTAGTTAAGTCAGCTATTCACTGAAATACTTCATTTTCAAAAAGGTTTTTCTTTTCTTGTTTGTTACAGTTTACTAATTGCTACAGGCTAAGCTCCAGTGAGTGCACTATTCTTTTCTGTTCTGCTGCAAGAGGACAGAAACAAACCAAGTTAATGTGTTTTGGGGGTCCCAGAGTCAGGGCAGAATTCAAAGCCCCTCTAGTCTAAACCCCAAGGGTCATGATGGGATTTTGTTTATTTATTACTACTTCCCTGGTGACCCAGAAGCAGTTCAAAAACAAGTTCTCAAACCACAAAAGAACTGTTTGCACAGAGAAAGCTGCAATGTTGCTGACCTTTCAACCATCAAATACAGAGTCAGTAACAGCTTTGATGGGAGTATCTGGAAAAGCCTGAAGTATTTACCTAAATATTAAATGTTACATTTTAAAAATTCTCTTACAGTGCCAAGTGATTCTCCCTTCCACTTGTTTTTCTCCTCCACCAAGCAGGGACCAAGACAGGTACCATTGTAACCAAACAACCCTGAGCATCAGGGAAAGGTCACTAAAGCCAACATTTTTCCAAGAAGCACTGCTAGCTCAGGGTTGTTCCTGCCAACATGGGCAGGTCTAGAACAGCCACACTTGCCCACTCCACCAGCTGAACCTCAGTGTATGCAAACTCCCAGACACACAAACTGCCTCAAATACAACAAGCATATAACCCATGTTTGCCTTCTTTTGGTGGATCAGTGTCTTCAGGATACAGATTATCGTAGTATATTAGGGAGTGAAAAAAAAACCAAAACTTTTCTCAATAACAAAAAATCCTATCACAGAGCACTGATGTATTTAAACCATCTATACAGAGAAAGCACCTGCAGTGTCAGACCAAATAATTTATGGCCCTCTTAGAAACATACTTTTCCTCATATTTTATCTATCTCTCCCCTGCCAAGATAGTTACTTCTAATTTATTTTCTGATTTCTTTCCAAATTATCAACATAATTCCCATAATTTTAATTCAGTAACAAACAGGAGTCTCAACTCAGGACAGTAGTGGCTTATGCTGACAAAAACAGGTCTGTAAAACGCCAGTGTGAAGCTTTAAACCAAATTTATTTATAAAAAATCCAAACACAAAACAAAAAAAAAAAATTGCACTCTCCAACTAAAAATCAACACTACCTTGTTGCAAGAACAAATGAAGAACATAGTTGATGGGACCAGCCCAGCCCTGACAATATAAAATGAGGGAAACTAGTTTGTTCTGCCTATGCCAGCCGTGCCTGCACGCAGTGCGGCGCAGCTCCCGACCCAGGACTTGCTGCACAGTCCCAGCCCTGATGCAAGGGCACCCAAGAGAAAAAGATCTCCTCATTCTACCCTTGGCAATGCATGCACACCCCACAGAACTGACACCCCGAAGCAGAGTTGTGGGTGACTTTTTACAGACACCTGTGCTTTGCTCCAAATTGGGTCTAAGACGGAGGAGGAAAAGCAGCAACAGCAACCTACATCCCAAGCCAAAGCCAGCTGACTGGGGGCTTCTGGATCTGACCTTTCGTACAGTACTTTATTTGAAAATTACAGACACACACAACAGACACGACTACTGAGCAGCACAGAGGGAGAGAAAGAGCAACACAAACACTGGGCAGTGTTAGCAGAGGCCACCAGACAGTTCAAGTGTGCGGACACATTCCCCATGCATCATCGCAGTGCTGGTCCCTGCTTCTAGCAAGCAACGAAAAGCAAATGAAAACAAAATAACTTAGACAAACATATGCTCTCAGACCACCTTACTGGTACTGTTGGCAGCTATCAAACACTGCACTGATACACAGCACTTCACTATGTGGCTAAATAGCATCTGAAGCTGACAGAGAAGGAGCTGCTGGTGATGGAAAACCAGCAGCAAATAGCAGCAAAGCTCCAGCTGATTTTAAAGAGCTGCAAGATTTGCAGCATAGTGGATCATGGCAGGGCAGCACCAAGGCTAAGCAGTCCTGTGCACTCTTTGACGGTGGAGGAACAGAGTGCACAGAGCTTGCTTTTGCTGAGAACGGTCCATGCTCAGCATCCACAAGTGTCTTCTGTCAGTGTAACTCTACTGATGCTCGTGGGCTTCTTGCCAGTTTAGACAAGAGCATTAAAGAATTAAGCTGGTTCCTCAAAACCAGATTCCTAATTGGTAAAGTATTAGAGGTTTTTCAAAATCATGTGTTTGGTACTATTTCAGTACAGCTGCAGAATTCAGTTTTTCTGTTTGAATGCAAAGGTCTCTGGTAATATTAAGGCTTTTTTGACAAAATTAAGAACAGCAGGACAAAAATTAAGTAGAAAACTGAGGTACATCCCCTCTCCAGAGTAATGAACTAGAGCCACAGGAGATGCACTTCCCAGAGTTCAGAGAGCCAAGTGCTCTGGCTTTCACATTTCTCTTGCACCTTACAAAAATAGTCCAGTTTTAAAAAGGTAGTAGGTTTTGCTGCTACCTGTAAAGTCACATTACTTTTGACAGATGGAAGTTCTCCTTCCATTCAAATAGAATTTAAGACAATACCTCTTTTGAAGAGCAAAGTTTCTGCCCAACTTTATTTAGGACCTGAGAGATGCACCTTTGCAAGCCAAGAAATATGAAACCAATATCCAAAACATCCGTGAAATTCTGCAGGTGAGAATCAACCCAGATAAAAGGGAGACTTTTTCTTCTTAGGTTAACAATAAGGACAGAAAAGAAAGGACCTGTAAAAATAATCCCACAGCTCTTGCAATAAATACAATTAACAATGCAGTATCCAAACTTGGGACTGCACCAGCAGAATTATTTTCTCTTCTGAAGTTACCATCAATTCTGAAGCGCAACAGAGGACGTGAGCAGCAGAGACAAACCAAAGGACAGAATCATGCATGGATGACACACAGAGTGTTTCAAGCATAGCTCAGAGTCCTGTATTGATGAGGATGGTAATGTACATTCTATACATAATCCTGGCAATGTGCTGCATAATCCTTACACTTTCACTAACAAGTGATACTTTTTTATGGAAAGCAGCCAATCCCAACCCAAGCCACCCCAGCTGTCACTCTCTACCTACCCAATGGTCCTGTTTTCATCCAGCTGTCCTCTCCCCTGCATTTCCCCTTCCCCTAAGAGTGCATGAATAGAGAATTGCAAACATTTCACACTGCACGTTCCACTCCAAGTCCTGGATGAGGGGCCTGTTTATTCTATGAATATTGCACTTATCCACTCATTGGATTTGCTTTTTCTCAAGAATGTAGAGTATTTGGGAAAAAATAGAAAAAATAGTAGGATACAACACAGGAAAATATGAGTTATTAACAAGCTAGCTATGAAGATCTAAAATTAAATAGTACTAGTTCTATTCTGTTAATACTAGTAATATGAAAATAATGAATGCTTTATCAAATTCCCTTGTTTTTCATATAAGATAAAAGCAGTAACTTTCTTTTTAACTGAGGGAAGCAATGAATATATATTACAATAAAATATGATTCATTAAGATCTGAAAGTGATGAAAACAATTATATAATGCCTTCGTCAAACTTTATAGCATCATAATGGAAGGAGTCTTTGGGGTGCACATCCACAAGGGACAAATGCATTTTTTAGCTATACCCATGTAGATGTGAATTTCCATTTTGAAGAGTCTAGCTGCAAGACAATTTCAATCTTTCCCTATTGTGTATCTGCTATTATTGAATACATCAGTTTAAAACCTTCCTGTTGACACATCAGTTAAGTACCCCAACATGCGCCCATCATCTCTTTTATCTTGAAAGGTTTGGCTTGCAAAGGACTGGTACATGTGACTACACTCCCCCATTGCATGGGGTGACATCTAAAACAATGAACAGGAATTGCCTCCCATGGGGAAGGACTCTTAACAAAATGCATGACTCTTGCTGTTATGAGAAAGTGTTTTGAAAGGGGAGACAAGGGAAACCAGCAAATAAACTTTTCAGGCATTATATAAACCTCAATAACGAACTCAGAAGTGCTCATTATTATTAAAGTTGCAGTATACAGCAAGACACAATTTTCACATTCTTTAATTCTGTTCTCTGGCATTGGAGATTGGAATTTCTGCTGGTCCAAATTCAAGGCTTTTTGGAAAATAGAGAGTGGGTGAGAGCAAGACAGCAAAAGCAGCTGCCTCTCTGCCCAGAGGAGGGCCCCCTTCAGCTGCAAATGGCTTTGCTCAAGCCCCTGCAGACTCTTCCTCTTAACAATCTGGTTCAGGAATAAACCAGAAAGAAATTTAAACAGTACTATTGATTTCTGCATTGAGTGTTCACTGAGGTGTACATGACATTTAAATATTGCTCTTGATCCAGTGTCAGTTCTGACAAATTTAGGAAATAAAAGGCGACGTTAAAATTTTTAGAAAAGAGCTAAAACACTTCTAGCACTACACTGTCCTCTGAGTACTCTGCCAGGTTTTCCTGCCCTGCAGTCAGCTTTTCTGATGTAGCTTAAGGCCTTTCCCTCTGTTTCACAGCTAAGAGTGAAGGGTTTGCTATTTCGGGTATCAGTAGAATTGACCAAAACTAGCTGCTCGCTGATGGAAAAAATAACTATTTTCTTGATATCTCTCAGCTGACAGAATCAAAAAAAAAGAGGCCTCAGTGAGAGATGCTATGACAATGGTAGAGACAGGAGGGGGAAAAATTGAATTGGGGGTATTTGTTTTAAAAGTGCCCTTTTAAACACAAGCAGCCAAAACAACCACCACGTGAAGGGAAGCACAAATGGAAGCTTTTCCACCAAGGTGGAAGCCAGTGTGCCAAGTGGTGGCCAACAATAATTTCTGGCACCAAGTACATCATCTGCACCCCATCCTTTTTGCTGGTACATGTGAGGGCAGAGGGAGGCCACAGGTGTGGCTCTGCAGCCCATGTACAGGGTCTGGCCCCTCCTCAGGAGGGCATGAAGCCTTTGAGATGGGATGAAGGAGCAACTGAGCCATGGGGCTGCTGAATGAGAAAACCCTGGCAGTACTGCAGGCACCCACACCCTCTATCACCCTGCCCTGCCTGCAGCACTGCAAACCACCTCCCTGCAATAGCCAGAGCTGGAGAAGCAAGCCAGCAAGATGGAACAGGAGCTGTGGGACAGACAGACATCTCTTACAGAGCTGTCTCAGGCAAATCCTGAAGCCTCCTAACCCAAGCCTCACAGAGAACTTGCATCCACTGGGGCCAGCCCTGTGCAAGGCACACGGCAGCCAGGCACTGGAACTGTCAGCCAAAAACACCTGTGCCACCCCACACCCTGCAAGGACTCCTGCAGTTCACAGGTGCCCTGTGCTTGGCTTTGCTGGATGCAAAGTATTTCCAGTAGTCTGGGCTCTTTTGTTTCCTTGTTGCTCTTCCTCTTTGGACAGGGGCTGATGCCAGGCCATACCATACTCAGAGAATTCAGTGGCTCAATGCAGAAGATCTGGGAGCTGTGCTTTACATGCCCCAAAGAGATGACCTAGTGGGAATGTCTTTAAACAAAACTTTAGAATATTTTAAATAATAAGTTAATTCTTAATAAATATGTGCTTCAAGAAAATGATAATTATATACTGCACCTTTAAATAATGCACTTAGTTCTCTGCATTGGCTTCCATTTTGGTTTATTTTCATGTTAAAGTGCATTAATTCAAAATAATGAACCACTTCCGCATCATTATTGTTAAAATAAATCATAACATTAATACGAATCACTAAGTCACTACTATTAGTACTGCAATCTAGCAGATAACTCTATGTATTGCTCTATTTAATACTGTCCAGCAGAAGAATATAATACTTCTATTATAATCTCACAACAGCTCCAGCAGTCTTTTATGGCTGCTACCATATTAGTACAATTGAAAATGGGGAGAAGTATGAGAGACAGGGCCACAATGTCTCACAGACACACCCATAAGATGTAGCTAACTGGACATAGTTACACATCAAATGGTGAGACATTAAGGTACAAAGAGGACCCCGCACTGTGATATGAGCTGTTGTGCAGTTACACCTCCTCCTCCTGCCACCACAATTTAAAGGGATCACAAACAAACAGCCTCCCCTCCCAACCTGCATGTAGAGAGCTGCTCCAACCACAGCACTGCTTGTAGCCGGTAGTTGTGGCACCTGGATGTTGTTTCAGCTACCAAAAGGACATCAGTCACATTAGCTGTAGGCAACTCTCTCAGTGTTATCATGGAAATTAATGAAACCCCCAAACCACATACACACACACAAAAAAAAAAAAAAAAAAAAAAAAGAAAAGGAAAAAAAAGAAAAAAGAAAAAAAAAGGAAAAAGACAAGAACAACAAACACAAATTTCCCAATTTTCTTTTTGGCAGTGAAACATCCCCAGTATCATATGGTATTGTTGTGCTATTTTACTGAGCCCCTTGATCCCAGCTATTTTGAAGCCTTTATAACCTTTAACTTCCAAGCCCAATCAGAATGAAATTCCGGTGGAAAAAAGAGCATGTAATGCTTTGTGTAAACCAGTAGTGAAATGGTCTGCCCCTCCCCCTTAGAACAGATTGACAATGCTGCCTATTACTTAAAGGAATTAGGTACTGATCTTGAGTGATTAACAAGGCCATTTAAGAAAACCCCCAAGCATGACTTCCTTAAGCACAGTTGGGATTTAGTAAATTATGTTTACAGTACAAGGTTACCTCCCAAATAACTTTTCCAATGGATATCTCTTCCATTTCCCACACTACCCACACTGTGTGCCACATTTCAAAGCATGAATTAAGAAAGGCAAACAGAACTGGAACTAGAAGAGGCAGCTACCTGGTTAGATGGATTGTAGACCAAATTATTTTGATATTAAATCTCTGAGCCTGAGAAACCCAGGCCCACTTTCCAGTACTGATTTACTCTTTGGATTCAAGTGGGAACAGAAACATATATTTGGCTTCTACTTCAGTTTTAAATCTTTTCTGCTAAAACCAGACATACATACACACAAAGAAAATACAGTAAACTCAGAATGCACAGAAAAGACAAAAACAAACCACAAAAGCAATTCCCCAAAAATATACAAATTATGTGCAGACTGAGTTTGATGGCTTTTTTTTTTTTTCCACTCATTGTAAACACTGATGTTGCAGAAGGTTACAAATATTTCTCACTAATATCTTGGTGGGCCCTGCCAGCAGTCAGCACCCTTGGATTTGGACCAGAGGGCAAAACAAGAATTAACACATTTGACAGCTTTGTCTTTAGTGTCTTGAAGGGACTTTGTTGACTTTGATAAAGTTTTGAGAAACCCAACTCTGGGAAGAGAATCAACCAGTATCACCTGGCAGGAGTCAGGCATAGAACCAAACATGAAGCCTACACAGTAACAGACATGCTTAAGCAAGGGGTTTGTAGGTTTGTTTTCACAAGCACCAGTAGGCATCACTGCCCTTGAACACCTGAAATCCCAACTCAAAGAACAAGACAGAATGAAAGGAAAAAAAAGCCCCCAACCCACACCACCTGATGGCCTTTTCCGGTGAGTCAGCCATAACAACACTGAAGTCGGAGACCAAAACTCTCCACGATGAAAAGGCTCCAACTCTGGACCTACCAACTGTTGAGTATAGTAAAAAAAAAAAAAAAAAAAAGTGAACATCTCCAAAGGATTAGAGTCCCTCTGTGTTTCAGAAACTTTCATTTGCTTCTCACTGTAAGTTGTGGAAAAGCATTCAGAACTCTTGAGTATTCCACGTATGGACAAAAATGAGGAGAAAGGGAGCCAAGATCATAAAACAGTTTGGCACAGAACTCCCCAAGTAGATGCATGTGTATTTCTTTCACAAAAGGCACACATTTGGTTTCCTATCAATAATGGGAAGGATGGGATGTCATACCCTGTTACACATACAAGATTATTAACAACTTCACAAAAAGGCATTTGACTATGCTGCATCTTCCTTGTAGTTGCTTACAACATATAAACCCCACAAACCTCTCCAGAACATGGCAGATTTGTCCTCAGTATAGACTCCTTTGTACAAACTGGAGCACAGGGAAACGTCTTTTTGTGTAGCAATTGTTTTTTCCACATGTACACAGCAGGAACAGTATAAATTAGGGAGGTTAAGGATATTGCAATATTAGTTCTTTTTCTCCAAATAATTTGAGGGCACCCAGCCTTTGAATGGCTTCACCCCATTCATGATCTGGCAGTACCACCAGCCATTCGGGTTCCTTTCGAGGACCTCCATGCAGACACCTTCCTGAAACCCCGCAGTCTCCTCATCCCCTTCGTAGTCTGCAATTGAAACATAGATGTCCTTGAGATTATTGTGGATGAACTGGGATTTCTCGATGGGCTTTGGCCTGACTGTGGACACGGGGATCCCATTCCTCTGCGTTGGGAGGTTGGAGGTGATCTCAGAGCTCTCTGTGCCCAGCCGCTCCGGCTGCTTTCCCTTGGTGTCACCAGGCTGTGACCACGCGTTGCTGAAGGAGGAATTCCGACGGACGGTCCTAAGCTGATCTGTAGTTGTTAAAGACTCATTTCTGCGCAAGGAGCATGACAGGTTGTTATCCTTTGGTGGTGGAGACACAAACACTGACTGCGGACGGACAGCAAGTTGCCTCACACCGTTCCTCATTTTAACTGGTCCCGATGCTTTTGAAAAGCCACCAGGAGGTTTGCTTGGGATGGGTGGTGTTGCACGTTTGCTCTGGTTGATGGTGTTCAAAGCCTGAACCCTCTTCTCTATCTTCTCTAAACTGTTTGACTTGTTTTCATTTTTCCTGTTCCTGGCAAATGAGGAATCACTCTCTGCTGATGTAGTCTCTCGTTGGTTATCAGGGAGAGCCAAATAATGGGAAGGAGCCCAGCCTTCCATGTCTCCGTACTTCAGGTACCACCATCCACTGGCTTGCTTTTCCAGCACTTCCACTTCTACTCCTGCTGGGAAGCAAATTTCAGAATCCTGTACCTTTTGGTATGAATCAGTGGTCACATAGAAACATCTGGAGTCATTTTCTTGCTCAGTTTTGGCTGTATGGCTGGAGCAGAAGATGCTGCGGGAAGGAGCTGTGATAAGATCAGCCGAGCTTCTCCGAACAGGGTCGTCCTGGTTCTCAGAAGCTGTGCGGGGGGGGCTCGCAGACTCTTCACTTCTTGAACCTTTCAGTCCACCTCTGAGCTGCCCAGTTGGCCTCAGCTGACGCCTTAAAGTGCTAATATCCATCTTTTCTTGGCTCTGAGAGTCTGCCTTGTTCAGGAAGGGTTTGGGCCTAACGATTGGCTTTGCTCTGATGGAAGGGCTCTGCCCGGGATCTTTCTTCATGCCCGTTCTTGGCACACTACGTAAGCCGACATCTGAAGCTGATCTTGGTTTTGTCTCCTCACTCCTGGAAAAGTGACATTTTCCAAGATCAGGCTGGATGTTTTTGTCTGTCTTGAGCTTCACAAGTGATGACTGAGGAGAGCTAGAACATGGAGAATTCCTTCGGATCAAGGACAGAGAGGAGCTTTTCTGAGAATCAGAATCCCCGCTAGATTCCTTATTGGACAAAGCATCTTCCACATAACGCCTGAAACCCTCGTTCTCATAGATGGTTTCTTCTTCATGAGCAACTTCTTCTGAAGACTCTCCTACTTTGAACTTAGCTTTCTGAAGTGATGACACAGGTGAGGGCTTGAGGGGCTGAAACAGTCGTTTCTCAGGAGTGCCCTCTTCATGATGACTTTCACTCACTTCGCACTCAGAGTCAAAGCCAAAGGCAGGCACATCATACTCAGGTTCTTCGTATTTCAGCTTATGGGGAGAGTCCTGGGCATCTCCTGAAGAAATCGCTCCAGGAGCTGTTCCTTCTTCAGAGTCTTTTGGTTTACTGGGAGGTGCTGGGGGAGGAACCTTTGGGCGGGTTAAAGTACTGGTTCTTCTGTTCAAGTTCGGTTTCTTTCTCTTGTCAATGTAAGATGCTGGAGCCCATCCTTCCTTCTCTCCAATCTGCACATACCACCAGCCACCAGAATTCTTTTCTATAACCTAAGAAGCAACAAGGAACATGTTACTTAAGACAAAAGTCTCAACTCACTGCTTCCCACTCCTCCCCTTCCAATCCATTCCCATGCAACAGATGAATATTACAATTTTTCCAGGCACACTGTTAAGGCTCACCTCTGCTTTTTGTCCTCCACGAAAGCTGATGCCATCAGAGATGCATGACTGGAATTCAGCAATGGTGTAATATTCCACTTCCACGGAGGGTGGCTCTGGTGGCTTGGGTAACTGAAAACCCTACGGCAAATAGGATGCTTTGTTCATTTAAACCAAAGAAACAGACAGCTGAACAGCAGTATGAAAAAAAAATTGCTTTTATTCACTAAGAATAAAGTCTTCCTTCTTCCTGTGCTACTTCTTAATGATAAGTGCCTACTTCTCCAGAGCAGGAGCTGATGTATTGATATGGGTTAAAAGAGAAAAGCCTTTCAATATATGCACTGCTCATGCCACCTTCACCAACTATTAAAACTGCTATAATCTTTACCTGAACAGTAAAATGTTTTACTCATGGGCGATAAAGAGTGAGCTGCCATCTCTGTCACACTAAGAGCAGCCCATTTGTGCTGAGATTTTGTCCAGAAAGACTGAGCTCTGGATGACACACCACAACTGCAGAAAACCGCATTGCAACAGACCCCTAACTGATTCTGCCTGTCATTAAACATACTATTTTAAAATGTAATCCAAACGAATTACTGCTATTAATCTGCTGCTGGACTAATCTGAATTAGTCAGTGATATGCGCTAATGGGCATCTCTTGTAGCAAGAAACAAGGATAATATCATAGACCTCCTAGCTTTGCACAGCTGAAGTGCTAGAAAGGAAGGACTTTATTGCTTGATCAAAACAATTCCAGTTCCTCCCCATAACAGACTCAGAACCTCTACTCAATCCCAACACAATCTTTATAAAGGCTCTACAAGAAGTGGGACACTGCTATTTACAGCCATTCTGGCAGTGTATCAGACTCCTCTAAAAGCTAAGTGCCTTTACATTAAGCTGCCACATTTTAGACTTTGCTACAATTATTTTTTAAGGTGATAAATAGGATAATGGTCCTTTCAGGAATTACAACATTGAAAGCTTTTCACATTAGCACAGTGCTCATCTGCAGGACAGCTAGATGATGGTAAAGCTGCACAGATTCTACATTTCACTACTTAGGGTTCTATGAAAGAACCAAAGGTCAGAGCATCCACAGACAAATACAGGACAGACAAAGACACAAAATGATCCTGAGCCATCAATGGGAGAAGGGCAAATCACATACTGTGCTTTATTCTCCCGCTCCTCCATTTCTATGATACCCTTTCTGTAACTAACAGTTGATGTTTCATCACGCACAGCATGTGGCATTTCACACAGAGTGCATCTCTGCACCTTAGGAACCGTGTCTAACAATGTTATAATTGGATGTTTCTGCACTATAAATGCTGAAATACAGCAGAAGCACAGTATAATGAAATGCCTTCAGATAATAGGATGGTTTGGATTAAATGAAGATAATTGGAAACAGCAGATATGCTCAGGGTTTCACATATAATATCACTGTTATTTTTAGCATGGGATTAAGTGTCATAGTCTTGCCAAAACGAAGTCTAATTGAAAATAAGGCAAAGAAAAATAGGAAGAAAATGCTAATATGCTATTCATGTAGTTTGTTAAGAAGCATCTCTGGTGACAGAAAAATTACAAGTCGCATACTGCTCATAAAGGGTACAGCAAAGATTAAACACTATGTATTGCCTAGATAAACAAGCTATTAGCATGACTTTTATATAAATACACTACTGACTAGTTCCTATTGAAGATGACAGTTCTAATCTCAAATTGGTACAAACTTCCAGAATTCTAGCTTTGGGAATAAGAAATCATAGGGGATCTTGCTTCTGTAGCATACATCCTTCCATAGATTCCAAGCCACTTTAAACATGCACAGGAAAGAAGTTTAGCCACCTCAAAGGTGGCAGCAATGGAAGGAGGGGACACATTCCCAGTTGCTTAAGTCAAGAGAAGGTCAAAAGTTTCAGTCTGGGCTAAGGACACCCAGAGGAACTTAAACCTTCTGAGTCAGCCACACAGGTTTTAATGCTCATGCACAGAACACAGCAGCTTTATCATGTTCTCCCTTCAGACCTGATTAGCTGGTGCAACATTTTGAATAACAGAAAACCTGATTTATCATCAGGATGCCCTGAGGTCTGCTCAACACTTAAACAGTGAAATGAACATGCATGCAAATAAAGGAACCCTCCCATCTTGTACAGCTGCACAAAGTCTCACAAAGCACCCAGACACCTACCCACTGCTAAGATAAACCATAAACCAATACACACCAGACTGGACTCTCTTCGTGGGGGCGGTCTTGTTCTTAGATTTGGAGAACCTGAGCAGGAAAGGGAACAGGGAGAGTTTATTTAACTTCACAAGTACTGCTAAACACTTTTTTCAGCAGCTCTCTGCTGTTACACAGTTTGAGAATAGAAGTCAGTATTTGTAATATTTAAGGTATCTCTATGAAACAAGATAGGAAAGTATGAGGGTATATTAGAAATACCAAGGTAGCTTAGCTATTCATCTTTCCTAAGCCAGTAAATTTAAGAAGAAATCACTGCCAGAAAGTAGTGGATTGTATTTTCTACTGGAACTGACCAGCTCCATTGGAGACTGGCCAACAAAGAACTGGCCTAATACCTATTTTTCCCCCAGCAGTAAAAATAATTCACTGAACACTCACACTATCCTCTCTCATAGCATTTTGTCATTCCTTGCACAGAATAGCACATTTTGCAGATGAAGCAGTAAAAACATGGTAACACCTTGCCCCCAGGAAAACAGCAGAGCAAACGCAAGAGTAGACACAGGTGGTCTCTTCAACTTGAATGTGCCATCACATCATCTCCATTTCTGGGGTAGAAGGGCACAATTTAGAGTGTTCAAAAGAAAAAAAGTGTTCTTCTCTGGAAAAATTAACAAAGTAAACACATGCAGGATAAGATAAAGAACCACCAGCCAAGCCTGTGTATAAAGTGAAGTTAAATTCTATCCCTGCTAGTGAAAGATCACATTCTGGAGTTCCTATTCATACAGCTACAGACTGTCAAAGGTCTGTTTGTGTGAACTTGGCTGTAAGGCCAGGACAAATGGGACCTTAGGTGACAGGCAATGCCAGCTCTGAAAGGCAGAGAACAAGAATTCATCCCAAGCCTGTGAAAACCCAGACTATTTTACTGCCTTACTGATTTGAGCTCTTTGTGGTGCTATCCTTGCAATGGCTGGGGATCCCTGGGCCAGTTTGGAAGCCTGCTTGTCTGGAGTCATCATGGCATTGCCATTGGAGTCATTGCACAGGATGGGCAAACTGATTTCCTTCTTGGTGATATGAGTTTCTGCAGACTCATTTTCTACTTGAGCTTCCTTGTCAGTAGATGATTTCTTGTTCAGCAGGTTACTGATCTCCATGATGTTTCCTATGATTTCCACTGGCCCAGTTAAGTTCTTTTTCCTCGATGGAAGATCATCTTTAGCTTTCTTCAGATATGAAGCTGGGGCCCAGCCTTCTTTGCCCAGATGCCTGCAGAGACAAAGGAAATACCATCACATCAAACACAGCCTTCTCATGCATTTCAGGTAGAACAGCAAAAGTGATGGATGACAACATCAAACAAAGTCAGCAGCTCTCAGATAAGATTGTGTGGACTCCATTTATTATCTATTGATTAGACACATCAAAGTCAGTCGAGCCAGTAGAGAACTGTGTAGCTGAAAGCCACTAATCATCCCAAGGAGGGAGTCTCTCTGGACAAGTAATAGTTACACACAAGGTAAAGAGCTTCACCATTTTGTTTTATGCTTCTCCTAGACAATACTAGGCAAACTCAGTATTTTTCCACACAGCAAAAAAAGCAAACTAGTGAGCAAAATATTTTAATAGTTTTTAAACTTCCTAGTGGCAACTCAAATTGAAAATAGGCTAGAATATGGGTGTACAGCACCCAGTATAGAGAACCTATGCCTGCACTTTAAGACCACTGTGCAAGCCTCTATCCCTGAAATTATAAAGAACACTGGCCCTCCTTCCGTAATTCCCAGCTCTGCGTGAGCACCTTTGTCTCATGGAGGATATGGCACCCTCAAACTACTGCAGCTTCTTCTAGCACTGCCTAAGGAAAAATGGCTTTGATGGAGACTCATTTTCCTGAAGAAGCTAGAGGCAATTTGAAGAAATAAACGGAAATGTGAACAGACATCAGAATCCAGTATGTGTTCCTGAAACACCATCCTGAGCTGATCACGCTACACTTCAAACTGAAGTAATTCTTCTACAACTGGGCTTTAGGGAAGACTTTTTTCTAACTCCTGCCATTCCTAACACCTCAGCAGGGATTTCAGATTGCAATCAGACTCCAGGGAGGACCATGCGGATGAACTCTGCTTTCCCTAATGAAACCCTAACTAGCTACAGTGAGAGTCACTGAAAACCTTCTCTCTTTAATCTCTCAAAATACCAAAGCACGCACTTGAACTGTAAGTGAGAAAGCAGGCACCATTAAAATCCTGGTGCTCAGGAAACCTGCAGGAAATACAGAGGTTAAAAAAGTAGGACTCTAAGGTTCTTTATCAAAAAGGGAGCCTCATTAGACAGCAGAGGAAGGAGCTGGGGCACATGGGATATGAGCAAATAATTTCCTGGCAGGTGAGCATCTTTGTCATGACAACACTTGGGATTCTGAGGTTTCCAGTGAGGTTTCTGCATCAAGTCTCATCCTGGTCTCCCTCACCACATCCACACAATTAAGAGTGGCTCTGGGACTTTACAGGGAGAACAGGAAAATGCAGTGTAGGTTTAATTCTCTAGACCTCTTTATTACTCTTCCTGTACAAAAGCAAATACAATTGTTGTACTTCTAGCAATGACTACAAGGATCTTTCTGTCCAAAATCCTACCTTTTCCTCCTCACCCATCTAGCAGGATACTAGAGATTCTGCTTCTCCCTACATACCTGCCTTTTGTCACACATGAAGGCAAAGATGTAGGATCCCTCCTGCTCAGGGAGTTTAGTGACAAGTTTTTCCAATGATTCTGAGATGTCAAAGGAAAGCATCCCAAGAGTTCTGAGCTTTGTTTGCCGACTGGAGACTTACAAGAAGTAGCAATCTGGTACTTAGCTTGCTTTGACTTCAAAAAGATACACAGCATCCACTGTGTGATACTATGTCAAGAAGCAATTTGGATCTATTCCATCCTGTCCCTTTTGAGGCTTTTCTGCTAGGCCTCAAACCAAGCCAAAAAAGGAAAAGGAAAAAAGGCCTCAATACATGCCACTATCCCTGGTTGTGTCAAGGCATCACCCAGTGCCATCTTCCAGCCCTGAAGACTTGGCGTCATTCCCTTTTGCAGTTGACAGCCCTTTTGCAAAGCTGCTGACCAATGCTCTCTGCTACCTTTGCGTCAATTAACTTTTTTTAAAGGATATTTGTGGGTTTATGCAATGTGGACGTGTAGAGGTCTCTGTCTGTGTGAAAGCCACAGTGGCCAATGCACTGAGCACTCCAGTTCCAAAGCTTGCTTTCAACAGAGCTTGATTGTGCAAAATCAGCATGGAAAAACAGTTTACATTCATCTTAGTTTGTGGGAGGCTTAGCATGTTTAAGATCAGAAAGGCAGCCACAGGCAGGTTCTGTACTGGCCTGTTAGTTCTCCTGCCAACTGTGTGTATTTGGATCAGCCCCACTAGTACAAACACCTCTGATCTCACGTAGTTTCCCCCAATGAATAATAGAAGCAATAGATGGACACTTAATAACTCTGGGCAACATACCCTCAGTAGAGAGGCTGTTGTAGGCTACTTTCTCCTGTGTTAGCCAATTTAACCTGAAGTTAATGCTGAGCAGCAGTTACCAGAAACTACCAGTTTACTTCTGCTATACCACAAATAAAAACTATGTACTAAGTGAAATATTCTTACATTTGTTACCTTACCCCTTGAATTTGGTAAACTTTAAGCCCTTTTCAACTATGACCTTGGAAGGTTCTTTGATCTTCCCCCTTTTATAGGTGAAAGAACTAAAACAACTGTTAATCAATTTCAGCGAAGTCCTGAACCAGTAACAATTTTCATTTCACATCTTAAGAGTTGAATCACAAGTATCCTTCCTTCATCGATATTCAGAACCTACTGGAAACATTTCAAACCCCATCTCAGATTCTTCCTCATTTCAGTGCTGCCAGCACTTCCCAGCTGCGCTTCGCTCTCACGGGCTGAGGCTCAGAGCAACCACAAAATGAAGGAGATGAAGACAAATAAGAAAAGCTTTCCTTAGCAGGAAAGCCCTGCAGTCAGTCCACTTGGGCACCACAAGATTGTATCTATTGCTGTCACCTGGAGGCAAAGTAAGATCTAAATGACAGATGCTAATGCCAGCTATGGGCACACTGGGAAGCACAGACCTACTGAACTCAATACAACAGTAAGCAGGATCCCAGGACAGAGCCTTTCTTTCATTTCTCCAGAGTCCTGATGTTTCGGGTTTTTTTTTTTAAAGTCATAATAATGCACATGGGGCAAAAATAAAGACAGACACCTATACTGCCTCTTGCTTGCACAGCATTGAATTGGGAGGGTCTCAGAATTAGGTGCTGCAATTTGGTTCCTTCATGCTTCCAAAACTCTCCCTGTTTATATTACATGAAGGAAAAAATGGATTAAAACCATCGGAATGTTAAAAAAAGTCAGAAGTGCCTCCGTAAGTCTGAGAGTCACATCTGCTTTCCAGCTCCAGAGCACTGGAATTACTCCAGAGGGAAGCAAACTAGGGAAATAAAAAAAAAAAAAGAAAAAAAGAAAGAAAAGAAAAAGAAGGACAGGAAATGAGGATCAGCACATGGCCAAGAATTTGAAGAAATTACATATTTAAGGTGGAACAAGCTAATGTCTTTAAGGTGGATTTCATTTACAAACTACTGGATTTGTTTTTCTCTCTACACATTGAAGTGTGTTCAGTCTGTTATCCAGCCCAGGATTCAACTGCATTCTCCTCCTGCTCCCTTTCTTCCCTCACACTCACAACAGGAGGAGTTGCTCCTTCTAAGACACTCAATACTCAGAGAAGTAAATTTCTGCAGGAAGGGAATCCTTTTCTGGGGGGTACCTAACAGTATTCAGGGCAGTTTACACGTAGCTAACAGCACAACAAGCTGGAGATCAGCTACCCAGGCTGCAAAGGACCAGCTTGCAGGGATGGATCACATCATCAACATTTCTTGAAGTGCTGCCCATGGAAAAAAACCCTGTTCCTAAGAGTTTAATCCTGCAGCAAGAGAGTAGCTCAGTGCTCCAAAGCAGCAGAGAGCAGCACAGTTGGCACCCCATATACTGGTCACATGTATGGGGAGCGCATAACTCATCTTGTAACAAGAATAGGGATTTCACAAATCAAAATGCCTCTTATAAAAAAGCTGAGCACATGCTGCAATCTCCAACTGTCATGGGGTGGCTGGGGCATCCACTGTCCTTCCAGCAGATTGCCATGAATGAAGATGCCATGGCAACCACTGCAGCAAGTGTCACCATGATCCAGAAGGCACTCCTGGTGTATAGAAAAATGTGTCTTTTGGGTTGACTCAGAGGAGTGTGTGAGGAAAAGGGGGGAAAAATTCAGCTTATTGAAGCAGTGTTTATATGGCAAAGGGAAACCTATGGTAGGAACCAGGCTACATTGCAGAAAGAGGATAAAAAAATAAACTAGAAATGTCTTGCAATGGTCCGCTCCTCAGAAAACCTATGTGCTCAATTTCCCTATCTGAAATTTTGGATTCCACTTCTGTAGATGATTAATGGAGAAAAAAATGTGACCTGACCAAACCCAGGCATTTTTGAGTTCCTCCTATCTAGAGTGCCTTCCTGGCTCCACTGCTATCTTTATTAGCTTATTTGCTCCATGGCATCATTAGATAGAAAACTGATATTTTTTTCTTCTAAGTAAGGGAAATCAAGAAAAAAAACAACAAAATTGTTTCAGTCAGCATTTGCACAGTCTTCATTCATAGCTGATAAATCAAGCAGCATCCAAACAAAAATCAAGTTATATCTTGGGGAGGGAAAGAGGAAAAAAATCACTCAAATTACATGTTCAATGGAAAAAGATGACTATATGAGATGTTCTGCACTGCTGAGAGATAAACCTCCATTTTTAAGCTACCTGTTGTATCACATCTCTTTTAATGAGAAATGGCATCTCACAGCACTGTCAGGTTCATGTGCACAAACAAGACAAGGGGCAGAACCATGAAAGAGCACTAAACCCTAAATGATGTAAATCTAGATGAAGAAAGCTTGCATCAAGTGCTCATCCTGACACCCTACCATCACTGAGACAATATCTAACCTACAGGCTCCCCAGAAGCATTAACTAAGAAGACTCTTAAGTCAAAACTCTTTGCTAGAGCTGCTGTTCCAACTACATAACAAAATTTGATACACAGTAACAACTTCACCTGCCCCTGGAATCCAGTCCCTCTGCATTAGGAATATCTAATGTGGACAGACAGAAATCAAAGCAAATCAGCTGAAACCACTGGTAAGCTTGCAAAAGGACTATAGCCAACAAACTGATCTCACATCCCTGAAAGTAGCACTACCTGCCCCAAACAGCTCAAGAGATCACAATCAGCCTTTCAGCACTGCTATAAATAGATTTAAATAGGCTGCAGAATAACTTATGCTGGAAACACATTAAAATTATATACAACAGAAAGCCTTGTTAGGTCTCACAGATCTTAACTCAGATATGGGCTTTTAACTTGAAGCAAGAAAAAAACCCTGTAAAACTGCAAGTTAAGGCATTTCCTCACTGGAACGATCCACACAGCCCTTGCAGACACTGTAGTGTTACTTTAGTCACCATTGTATCGCCTCAGACTTTTCTTTACATTTCTTCAGGAGGCATTAGGAACAATCTGGGCTTCCCTGTCCAGCTAGGGAATGATTTAAATGCTAACATTCAGTGAATGATCGAAAAGTTCATTGCCACAGCTCCTGCAGGTTGCATGGCTTCTTTACCTGATGTACCACCATCCTTCCAGGTTCTTTTGGATGACCTCCACGGTGACCCCTTTTTCGAACCCAATCTCATCCTTCCCCTGGCTGGCGTACGGCTGGATAGTGACATATTTCTCTTCTGGTGAGGGGAGAAAAGGCAACATCAGTTAGGGTCAGGATCAGCCCAGCTGTTTTTCCGCACTGCTCGCTTTTAAACTGTTATGCAGCGATTACGTGAAGCCATTACCAAAGGCGGAGCCCAGCTCAGGGGCCCACTGGTTATTTATGCTGACGACATGACAGATAATCAGCCCCTTGCCACTACCCTGCTGCTGATAATCACAAAATGTTTCCATGCCAATAATGACACAAAGTCCCCAGAGAGCTTCCCCCCGCTTCTTCCCGCCTCCCTCCCCCCCTCCAAGTTCCTCGAGCGGGTAAGGGAGAGGATTTGAAGCTGGACTTAACTCCCATACTGTAACTTGACAGAATCAATCCGGCTGCCAAATCAGCCGAGCGTCACTGCGGGAGCTGCAGCCAGTTGGCTCTCAGCACACACACATGGCTGCACAAAGCATTGTGTTACTGAAACCCGAGCGCTGCATCCCCAGGGGGACAAATCTCCCCAGCCCAGAGGGGCTGGCCCAGCACTCTGCTCTCCTTGCACCTCCCAAGCAGCACAGGTCTACAGCAACGAGCATGAAACATTGAAAAAAAAACGTGACAAAAGAACAAAAGAGGTTTGTACATGACAGGAGACAATACAGCATTTGCATTCATGGATTGTGAAGTGTTTTACAAACATACTTTTGCTAAACCTCACTCCAGAGAAATGCACGTGTGACACTGGTGAAGGAGGGCCAGAACTAAGACACACACTTCAAAAGCACAGATTGGATTTCAAGTATGTTATTCGAGCCAAAAACTCAGCATCCCTATTCATCTGCAGCATCTATCCCCTTCCCAGCTGGGCAGAGGTTTGAAGCAGACTTGCTGAGAGCAAGCCAATAAGCAGAGCAGAACAGACACTTGTCAACATCTTCTTCCACCTACCCAGGAGTCATTTACTGCAGCATTCCCATCACACCCAAGGTCAACCTTTCCCTCCGGAGCTTAAAAAAATTACCCCTGCCATTGAAAACTTGAACTACCATCCTTCCTCTGCAGCAGCAGACACAGAAAGTGTCACCAAACCCCTCTCCTCAACCCAAACTATGGTGCATGGGACAGCAGGAGTTTTGTAGCTAGATCAAAGGCACAGAAGGCAAGAATTAAGTGCACCCCAGCCTTCCTAGCACCTTCTACCAGCAGTCACAACCAGGCCGGGAAAGAACAAATGGAGGGCTGTCAATGCAGAGGAACTGTCAGGAAATGAAGTGAATCCAAAGCTCCTGATCGCTGCAGAACAAAGGAGCTATGAAAAGGTTGCAGCAGCCTGAAGCGAACACTCTTAAAGAGAGTAAAACAAATCCAAGCAGCTGTTTGGTTTTGTGGCTCAACCTTTTTTTGTTGCTGGGTGAAGCATGGAAACTTTGAAATGAAAAATAAACCAAAGCCCTTACTGAGACAAAGTAAGAAATAATACCTTAGAAAGGGGAAAATAATGTCGACAGAGCATCTGATGGCAGCAAATTCAGCAAAGCTACATCTCTGAAGTCAAGTTCCCTTGACTGGTCACATTTAGATCCTTCTAATTCTGATGGGGCAAAATCTGTCAAAACCTTTGCTACCGAGAGGAAAAGACTCTCTGCTCTTCTCCCTTAAGAGGGCTGCTTAACTGGCTTATCACTGGTAAGAAAATCTAGTTAGTTTTAATTAGCACCATCAGCATATGATGCTGATGTTCTCGACAGAAACACGCAACTACAAGATGAGCCTGACAAATGAAACCTGGCAAATGAAATCCCAGCTTCTAAGCCACATGACAGGACAGTCTTCCTAGCTAGGTTTCTGCTCCGTGTGGTAGAACTGGACTAATTTTTCCTCTATTTTCAAGTCACTGCTGCAGAAGGAGCTCCATGTCTGGTTTCCATGGTATGCAAAGCACTAAACTGAACTGCAGAAGACCCCTGGACAGCTAGATCTTGTTCCTGTAAGGGCCAAGGGAAAGTTCAGAGCTGTCCAGACACACATTGTTTCAGACACTTCCAGGGATGTTTCTAGGACAATAATACTGAGCTAAGCATATATTTGCTGAGTCTTGGAAGAAGGCCCTCATTTTCCTTTCCCCCATACCAAAGCTGCTTTATAACCCAGGCTGTCATAGGTCACCCTTGCCACTACAACTCCCACAGCAATTGCTGTGTTTATTCTATTTTCCTTCACACAAATACCAAGCTCTGCTTCAGCTAAAGCCAAGTATTTGGCTCCTCTTGCTGGGCAGAGTGGCTTCCCTTCTTCTGCAGATGACCATGTGTAGGGTGCTCATTCCTAGCTTCCAATAGAACTTTCCAAACTTCCATGTGAGGAATTGAGAGTGGTCACCCATCGAAACCAACAGCACAGGAGGCTGATCACTCAGGAGGAACAGTAAGGCTCTTCTGAACTGCCACTGTCTCCTGCCCATGAGCACTTTCACTGCTTACATCTTCAGTCCTATGGCTTTCAACTCAAGACTACTGCTTTTTGAGAGGAAAGCCCTTCAGGTGACTCCTCCCTATACAGAGTAAATCAAGAAGAGTGAGTGCATGGAAACAGGGAGGGAAGAGAGAGAAAAAAAGATCTCCCATGAAGCAAGACAATCAAAAGTGCTAAAAATCCACTCTAGAAAAGAAGCTCACACAATGTTTTTGTTTAGCAGCCCTATTTTTAAGCCTACAGATAAAAGCCAGGAAGCCACCATTACAATTTCCCCTTGCAAAGTACTTTGACAGCAAAAATTACATTTCCAAGATTACACACATTTGGTTTCTGTCAATGCTGCAGGAGATACCACAAACATACATGAGGTTTGTAACTTAAAACAGTATTCTGGAGATATAGGCCTCCTTGTAATCGAAGTGTAAATTCTGTTTTGTTTCTCAAAGATTATCTCTAGCCACTGGACACTTTGTATAAACCAAGATTTGCTGAAGAGAGCAGGGGAGCTTTCAGTGGATGTGTCACTGAAAAGGACTGATAATAGCATTCAACATATCAGATTAGTATTCAAAAGTCTTTAAGAGAAGATATTTGACACTTCATGACTGATATGTAGAGTTACTGTAAAGGCTTAACATAGATAAATAGTTTCATGAGAGAATCAGCAGAGCATCAGACAGCAGAATGACACTGCTCTGAGTTACACTGAGAAATCTGATATACCATGCTGGTTTCATACAGCTTTTTTGACAGGCAATAGTATAAAACAGAAGTCAGTGAACCATCCCAGACCTACTATTGAAGTTATATGCCCAGATCTATAGAGAATACAAAAGCATGTAATTTTGGTTCATTAAGTTTTGACTTAAGAATTACCAGGAAAAAAAAAAGACAAACAAAAGGATAATTTGTATTCCCCAGCTGCAGCTTCTGTTACATCAACCTCAGCGTTGAGGTCAAGTGGGCAGAATAAACTTTACTACATGCTACAAAGCACATACACCAGCTAAAAAGCTGCATTTAGAAAAAATGGGATGAAAGTCCTATCCCCCTTCAAGATGAAAATGGCAAGAAGGCAGCTCTGTTCTTAGGGAGTGACATCCAGAGATCTATTGATTGCTCAATTAGCCAACTTCACTCACACGTCTTTACTGGCAATTTGAAGGCCAAAGATACCTTCCCCAGCTGAGCTGAAGGAGGTTCCTCTCTGGAAATTGAGCTGCCCCAGTAAATCTGAACAAGGCACACATGAAGAAGCAAAGCCCATTTGGCAAAGAGCTACGATACACGTCTGTCACATCATGCATTATCCAATTGCAACCTACTTAGGCTGGAAGGAAAGGATTAGTATGTGGCATTCTCTCTCCTCCCTAGACACAGACAGAATTTTTGCACTATTTCAACTACCCAGCTCATACCTTGCTGCTGTAGCTGTGCTCTGCCCAGCCCTCCCAGACACCCTGGCAGCCCAGCCCAGGTCCACTACTTATTCCAAAGCCTCAATTCCCTATCAATGTGTCTTTCTCCTCTTTCCTTTCCTCCTTCCCAAACAAAGGCAGGCTTCTATTTTGCTCTGGTTCTATCTAAAATCTCCTGAACAAATACAGTAGAGAATTGGGACCAAAATATAGGGACAGATATTGGTGGATCAGTGGGAAAACAGCATGGACAGCAGAAAATAGTACCTATGTCCTTGGAACAGCCCACAACACTAGAGAGAGGGCTTTTTCTAACAAAGATTTTCCCCCAGAAAATGTAGCACAGGTAGGGCTCTCCAGCTGGAAGGTGTGCACATACACAGGACAAAGGATCTGAGCTGTGCAGTGCCCTGCATTAAAGCCACATACACCACATGGTCTATACAGATGGACACAACAGACCTGCTACAATGAAGTCACTGGTATTTGAGAGTTATGGATGACCTTTTCACAAGCTGCTAACATCTAATGTCCTTCTGTAACCACTAGAAGAGAACAAAAGAAGCAAAAAGGAAAAAAACCCAAAAAACCTCACCAACCATTTCATGTCCCTCCAGCAACATCCCAGTGTTTTGCCAAGCTGAGACCTTTCCTACACAAACAGTATCTTTAAACTAAAAAGTCACTTAAAAACCAGTTTTTGAATGCAGAGCAGAGTTGAGGTAACCCATACAAAACTTGATCTAAAACCTGGCTAGGACAGTTTAAGCACACCCATGTTTGTTGTCCCACCCATTTTAAGATGCAGCCTAATGAAGTGCAACTTTTCACATAAAAAGAATTTATAATATAGCTACTAAACCATCATCTGATTCATAGCAGAGCAAGATGACCTGTAGCCACCCTGGCAACACTCATCAAGTAGCAACAGGTCACCTCTGCAGCATAGTGTAATGAGGACTGAAATATTTCTTCCGTCTTGCCCAGCCTGTTCATGGGCTGTGATACAACATGCTGGCTGCAGAAAAATGGGGGATGATACATTTGACTTCTTAAATATTAGGACGACTTAATGTCAATGACAATTATTTTTGGATAATTGCAGACCTTGACAACCGTGCTTTCTGTCTTTTCCTTTTGTGTAGGATTGCAGCTTGTAAATAGTGAGCAATTTGGTACATTCCAACACATTCCCTTTAAACAACCTATTTCCAATTAGGTTTTCTTTTGTTTCACCTGATGTATTTCTGTCAAGTAGTAAAAGAGGACTCTCAGAAGAATTTTAATCACTGGTTATGGCATTTTCCATATCAGGCGACCTGTTAGGACACCTCTCCCGCAGGAAAAACCTCAGGACAGCTAAGATGGAGCTCCATTCCCTCCTGAAGAAATTGTACTTACTTGGCTGACAGAGCAAGACACTGAACTTGACAGCCTGTGAGGCTTCTCCAATCCCATCTGTCAAACCAGAATTCCACATTTTGCATGTGTGACTGTGCACACACACGCTCTACATTGAAGTTATGAGGTGTCTTGAAAAGGCAACTTGGTCCCTCCTCTGGCTGTCTGGATTTATACTTAATTGCAGGTCAAGGAAAGCAGACCTATGGTTTCACTGCTTGAGTTGTAACAGAGCTTCACTAGCTCTTTCCAAATCTTCCTTATTCGATCTTCCCGATTCCCTTGGCACTGATTATTTCAGATTCCTCCTAGTCTATCACCAAGGTGACAGACTTGCCCCGACATTTTCGAAGTCCTCCACTGTTGCAGCTTCTGTCCAAGCCCTAATCTGGCCCTTCAATGACTCTTCTGCACAGCCACCACAGCCACCTCCTGCCTGCTTTGCTCCCTTGCCAGCCTTACAGCAAATGTGCTCTTGCAGAAGGCTCTTGGCACAGCAGAACTCTGGCTCTTCAACCAGACTCCTACCAGGTACATTGCCCATTCAGTTGTTCCATTTTGAATTTTCAAGCCTGTGTGCTGTGCCTTGCTTTAATATCCTACTACACACACTCACATATTCATGTGGATTCCCACTTCTCCAAATGCTGTGATCTTTTCCCCCTCAGCCTCATGCCTTTCACATGATGCCACATCAACCTGAGCAGGCTCCTTCCTCAGTGGTATCAAATAACATAAAACTCTCAAATCCTTCCTAAAATAAGCCTTACCTACCCCAATTTCCTGCCTTACCAAACAAGCTGTTTCAGCCCTTCTCTAAAAGCTTTTAAAAATACTGAAAAAGTATTTTACACTGTGAAAACCCCTCTGGTTGCAATAAGATTGATGCCAAATTGCCAGTTGCCCACGTTCCTTTGATGCACGGATCTCCTTCTCTTTGTTTAGGCTGTAAACTATTTGGGACAGAAGCCTTGCCTTCAAGCAGCTAAAATACCAAGCACGTTTCCAGCCCTGCACAATCAGTCTCATCTTTCCCAGGCAAAGGGCCAGTGCTCAGACATTTCTGCTTCCAAGTTCTGAGCGCCCCATTTCGCATTCCTCTCCTTCACCTCTGTTTTGTAAGTCTGCTCTTTTCTGCCTCCATTAATAAGTGTGGAAGTTATCTGCAGCACTTCAGGAGCCAACCAAATAAGGGAGTCATTTCCTTTGCTCAGCTGGTGCTGGTACATGCCCCCAGCTTTCTGTGACCCCATCCTGGTTTGATATGTCGGTAGGGGTAGGGATAGGGGGGAACTGGGCTAGAAATTAGCCAATTAATGATTTCTCAGCAAAATGCAACAGCTCCAAACCACAGAAGAATTTTCTTTCAAAATACTTTCCCCTCTGTCAGCAGTCTGTGTTTGCCCTTCCCCACTCCTCCGCTCCACCCCCGCTTTGTCAGACCTACTTCTGGAAAAAGTCTTGCTGTTCCAGAAAGCAATGCATTAATTCAACATGGACTTTGTTTTACTTGCCTAAATATGCAGGGAATGACTGTCCACAGTTATCAAATGTGTTCATCTGCAGACAGGAGCTCTTCAGCCTTTGTCCCTCTTCCCCTCCCTGACATTTTTGTTTTAAAGAACAGAAGATCTTGTGCCAACAGATAGAAAAGAACAACAATGACATTTCTTCTAAAGAGCTTTGTATTGCGCATGCTCTTATTTCAACCAAGCAAGGAGCAATAAACATTTACTACTTTCCTTGGAGAACAGAGTAAAAAAAAAAAACCAAACCAAAAAAAACCGGAAAAGAAACACAACCAAAGAAGAGAACCAACTAAGTCTGAAGCTGCTCTGTGCTGGTTTGATTTAGCACAGCAATGTCACTCACAGCCTTCTGCTGTGAGTGACAAACATTTCATCACCATCAAGCACAAGCAGAGAAGAGTGAAAACAAAGGGAGAAGTCCCATGGGAGGGGCTGCCAAACAGGGCAGAGCAGCTCTGGTGAGATGCAGGAAAAGGTAAAAGTGCACAAGCACATAAGCCAGGCTGGAATACCAGTACTGATCAAGTGCTCTTCCCACAGCTACAAAACTGGCTCCAGAACCACCCACCTGGACTAGGACTTGGGGTTCCAGTATAAGGACCAACTCAGGATGAGGTTCAAGTACCAAGACCAGTGGGTTACATGGCTGCCTTCCCTCTACACGCTGTCCATCTTTCCCCGTCAAGCTCCCCCTCTCCCTAAGACAGGCAAACAGTGGGAAGTTCTAACTTTAACTCTTTCAGTGAATAGCTTATTCCTCATGCTAGAAGCTACTCCTAAATAACAGGCTAATTTGGCAGAAATTCAGCCCATATGTCACTATATTGTTGGTATGAATAACTTTAAAGTGCTTTCCTGCATTGTAACGGCTCCAGTTGAAAGCACTGGGCACAAAACCAAAGCAGCAATAACTTAGGTCAGATATCTGGCATAGAAGACAGGCATGTAACCTCCCAATTGTACCAATCAAACTGTAAAAGCACAAATGACTTTTCATTAAATTAGCCTGTAAACAATCCTAAGTTCCCTTTCAGGAGAAGTTCCAAATAAATGCATGTGTAGAATTACTATTTAACCCTGTACAAAATAAGAACTCTGTAGCTTGCACGTCTAACAAGTGTCAAATCTGAGGAAAATTACAAACTTTCAGGCTTCTCCTCACAACCCATATTTGTATTTACTGAAGCTTCAGAACGTATAGGGAGAAGTTTAGAAAATGTACCACATTTAACATTAAAAAAAACCCGCAAGCTACATAAGAAACATAAACCAATGTAATCTCTTAGATCTGGGCACACCACAGACCATTTTAAAGAGAAAAGTTCAGCAACAAAAGTCATCTGTTTCTCTTTGTATCAACAGACTGCAGCTGTTCCCTTTGCAGATTTTTTCAGGTTTAAAAAAGGAGCACTACCATGATATTCAACAATTTGTCTTTCATGTTTCTTTTTCACAGACCCAATTACATTGCTTCCAAGTATCTGGAGGTCAGAGATGCCCACCCTCTTCAAATGGCTTTGGAAAGGGTATGAATAAATAAGCCATATGCTACCCCTAATACTTCTCCCCCATCAGGCAGTCTAACAGGGAAGCAAACACTCTTCCCTTCTGCACACAGGCTTTCCCAGTGTTTTTAACATTCAAATCACTTAGAAAATTCTGCCCTGTAGAAACAATGCTAAATTCCTTTGGTTCTGGCCTTAAAGTGATTCTATCACAGACCTAGCTGATAAAAATGCTTATTAGTGGTACCCAAGCATAAATACAAAGGGAGGTATCCTTTACAGCTTGCTTTTAAACTCCAGTGAACTCCTGGAGCTAACCCTTCCAGCAGCAGGGACTATTTCAAGCAGAATATTGCTGGGTGGGAAGAATTTTAGCCAAAATGTTTAATTGAGTTTGTTTCCAAGGAAGAGGCCAAGTGGGGAAGGGGAAGCTGCTCTGCTTGTGTTGAACAATTCTGGCAACCTCCTGTTTGAACAACTTGAGTTCTGTGCTTTGGAGCAAGGACTTGAAGGTTGGCAGGGGGGTGTACTTGTACGCTTCATGCATTCTGTCATTTCAGTGCAAACTCACCCAAATTTGGTCTTCTGGGCCGGAATGGGAAGAAGGGAGAAAAATCTCTCCTGACCTCATATAAACTGTGCTCTGTTAGAGAACAGCAGGCTGGACACCCAGAGAGACTCATACTTTCAACAACTGCAGTTTGGAAGGCGTAGATGTCTGTGCAGGCTGCTGCTCTGCCAGATCATGAAGCCACTGTCTCCAACTTGTGCCCATTTATTTAAGTCACTTTCTTTACTTCCAATAAGCTTGCTCTTGTAAGGGTTCCCTAGCCTATCATTTCTGATGACATTAAACAGCTTATTTTTAGCCAGCCTGGCTAGCTGTGGCTGCAATACATTGGAGAGACCTTATAGAAGCAACTTAGTCACAGAGGGTGCCCCAAATCTTGGGTAGAATCACAGATTGCTGAAGTTTGTGCCAAGTTCAAGTGCCAAGATTCAGTTTGAGATAAAGCACATTCTCCAACACAGTCAAAACCCCAGCCCTGCTTGGGCCTAATAGGGAAGAAACTGTAAAGAAGCAAGAAAAAGGCAAGGATGGAACAGATTAGATGAGCCTGTAGTGGGGAGACTGCCAGGGAGGACACTGAAACTGGTCAGAGGGCAGGTCTGGAGAAGATGCACACTGATGGTGCGCACCAGAATGCAACAGGGAAGACTTGGGAATGCAACTTAGGTCCTTGAGTCTTACCAGATGACTGCTAAGGGACTGGTTATGCAGTCTTAGTATTTTATGGAGCTTTGTTTGCAATACTGTATGAATATGAAAGAATGTATTTGTTTTCACTAGTAAATGAATTGTTTAGAAAACTGATTCCCATAAATTCTCCCAGTTAAATTGCCAGGAAGTATCTGGCAGAATTTGACAAAGCAAACCATTAGGGCACAGAAATAAGCAGACTTTTTTTCCCCCAAGACAGCATGTGTGCTTATGAGGGTTTTTGGTGCCTTCAGATTACATTTGGTGGCTGAAAAGCAAGACTTTGTCTTCTGAAGGTACTTCCAGTTGCTGTGGGGTCAAGCTATGGCAGGAAGAACACGATTCTTGTCGCTTTTGTTGCCTCAATAGGAATTTGAAGCAAAGTTAAAGGGTCACTGAAAAGCTGGGTGTACTTGAGACACAGGAGTCTGCACACAGGACCATCATCAAATCCAGAAGGTAAATTTGCAATTTTGAAACTACATTCTCTCCTTAATAGAAAAAGGCACCTTTCCATTAACTGGGAATCATCTCTTGTGCTTACATTTGGATCCATTCCCTCAGTAAATGAAAGTTACACAGAGGTGCAAATGGTGCTTTGTCCCCCTTTTCCTTTTTGAAGTGCAATGAACATATCTGGATGATTTTGTAAGAGGAGCAGGAGATAGATAGGGGTAGATTTTCTCTGAGAAAGATGATTCACCTGCTTTTAAGAAATACTTGTTTGGAAGGCTCCTTAGACTTTACCAAAACACAGCTTCACCCAAACACAAGATGGTCCCCCCTGCCCTGCCATGCTCTCTGTTAGACCAGCAAAAGCTAAAAGAATACAAAACAAATCAACTAAAATGCTTCTACTGGTGGTATTTTAAATACCTACAAATGATGCCAAAAACTCCCAAAAGTTCTCAAGTCTCTCTTTAGTACCAAGCACTGCTTGCAAGGAAGAGGGGACTGCAACTGCAATGATTTTCATCTTTCCACACCACTCAGTTTTCCAGTGCCCACATCTCCGACCATGGCTTTTTGGCATTCAGCTCATTTTAATAGCCCTGAAAGTATCACTTGTCCTTATTGAGGCAGGAAAAAGACTGAGAACAAATATGCCCATGTTAAAACACAACAGATGTGAGCTTCCCTAACAGCACGAAGAGTCAGACTGCAGAGCTACTCTTGGTTACCAGCCTCCAGCGCCCGGGGTGCCTAATCCTGGCTTCAAGACACCCTCAAGCTGTCATGTACAAAATCCACGTCTGAACTCTGGAGCTTCAGCCCCTCACTACCAAAGTGCCAAAGATACCAGTCCTGACACACCACAGCTAAAGCTGCAGAGTGGCTTTTGGTTCCCCCTGAGGGGCTGGTGCCAGAGCTATGCATTCACCTCGACTCTGCTGCCTGTTGACTATCCCGCCCAGCGTCCATCGCCGGTCCAGGCGCCTCAGGTGAGCCTTGCGTCGCTTAGAAACTAGTTTGGAACATGGATGAAAAGAAAACAAAGGGGAAAAAAAAAGAAGAAAAAAAAATGATGGGAGGATGAAGAATAAAAACAAAACATGGTATTTACAAGCACTGGTCTTGTTAGTGGGAGTGGGTTAGGTGGGATGCAGATGTTTTGTTTTAGTTTACACAGTACGGTGGAACGAGTTAACTTCTTGAGCTTGAGCAGAGTGAGCCACCCAGAAGTGTCACAAATTGCCACTCTTGCTATTGGCTTTCCTTAAAAAATAATAATTATAATAAAAAAAAAATCAAAAACACGTGCACACTCCAAAACAAGCTGTATAACTAAAGACAACTTGTTCAGGGAGAGTGCAGTGGCAGGACACATCATCATTGCTGTTGCATCTCCTCATTCAGCTGCATGACCTTTGGGGAATTCAGTCTATTGCATATGACAGCAAACCCAACAGGGCTCTAAATATCTCTAAGCAAAATTATCACACTCCAAGCAAACCCACAAACTCTTACGTAAATTCCCCCATAACAGCAGCACTCAGGAACTGAACCCAAGTGAAAAGTGTTTGATGTGCTTGCAAGACATGACTTGCATTCACTGCCACAGCTGGTTCTCATGATCAAAACTTCTAATATACAGATTACGATACAAGGAAAAAACCTAACCTTGCAATTATTGAGCAGGCTCAAGAAGCTAACAAGCCAGGACTGAGTGTTAGTTACATTCTAAAACAATAACTTATGCTTCAAGTATAAACAAAGACAAGACACTTATGGATATGGCACTGTGAGAGCAGCTGTGCACAGAGGACACCACTTGTTTTCTGGACCGCATACTTAGATCTGTATTCAGTTTTTTCTTCTGCCTGTACAGGTGTGAAAGACACTGGAACCATTAGACCTGCACAGAAACACAGACAAACACTTCCATTTTTTCCATTGAAGGGCTTCCATCCTGATTTGGCAACTACTGCACGGGTGCCTGGTGCTGCTGCAAAGCAATGCAACATATTGCAAGGTAGTGATAGCTGAAGTGCAAACACAACCATTTTACTAGTGATGCTGGGAAGCTGTTCATAAACTTTGATACCACATCATTGATAATAATTCAATTCTGCATATGTGCACTTATTTAGAGATTTTGCCCTTATAATGGAGTAGATATTGTTGTCTTCTAGAATTGTGTTCTACAGACAATCAGGCACAGCACAATTATTTGATTTGGAAATCATTAGCTGGACAAGGAAAAAAACAACTTCACCAAAGAGTGGCTTTTGACTTTTCATCCTTTATATCTGTCAGGGACTTAGACCAGACTTTTACATCCAGCTCACTCTCCTCAATTTCTCTTTGCTGTAAGGCCCAAACCTTTTCATGCCACCTAAGTGGAGGTGTGGTGAATGGTGTTGAACATCTAGTCTGTGGTACTCTGTACTTCCCCTTTGATCCCATGTTGGGCAAAAACCAACCACAAATTTTCAGATGAGTCAAATCTCAATATTATAGATGGTTTTGGCTCATGGAAATCAGCGATTCTCTTGGTAGCCCATGAAGGGACAAAAGATGAGCAGATTTTACCTGGTGACTTTCCCCAAATCAACAGGACATTAGACTGCCAGTTACACACATGCTACACAAGAGACAACACAGGACACATCAATAGATTCACAGATTACAGCAGAGAGAGAAGTTGTTGCAATACGGCTGCCTGTGTTAGGAGGTTTCTATACAAGAAAGGAGGAAATGAAATGCTGAATGTAAAGACTTGCAGGATGGAGGGGTGCAGAAGGGGTAGAAACAGAATTAAGGTGTCAATACAGAGTAGTCAGCTTGCTCCTTCTCACACTGAGTGTTTGGAGGATTTGCCATCCAGAAACACCCCTTGAAAACAGTGGGTCACAGATCCACCACATCGTGTCCTCACAACATATGGCCATCCCCTTTTATACCACAGTGATGTTTCTGTACAAGCCAGGGTTTTTCCCTCCTTAACAATACTGAATTTTGCCACTTGACCCCAGACTTGAACTTGGGTTGGTGACACCACAGTCACCAGAAAGGTTGCTTATTAACAAGTGTCTACACCTTTCCAGGGATTATTTTAACAGGTTTACTTTTTCAGCTCTTGTAGCTGTTAAATGTTTCTTTAGATTGTTTTCTGATTGTTTTTCAAGCACTGCGAGATGTGTTGCTCTAAACACAGGCCCAGGTAACAATCAGCTGTCTGCCTTCATCCAGACAAAAATGTTGTGCAAGCTCAGGTGCAGGGAGGAAACACTTGTCTTTCTCAATGAACACACTATTTAAACAGAGATACATGGAAATATTACTGCTATGCAGCGGCAGAATTATTAGCAAGATGTGTTCAGCACCCCCCTATCTTTACTGGGCCTCCACAGCAGAGCAGACGTCTCGGTTTGCCTGTTCAAATGGGGAGGGACAAGGAGCTGATACATAAAGCTCCCCACATCAGTGTTTCTGTGCTTTCAAAGTTGGAGGAGCAGAGATTGCACAGTTGCAGGAAGTCAGTGTCTGTTGGAGTCACTCCAAAACTTGTATAAGCTCTAAATTCCGGGGCTAAGGCACTTAATCCACTGAAAGTGCCTTCCTCCTCAGTTTCATCAGAGACCCTTTCTCCTGCCTACCTGGAGAGAGCAGGCAAGTTTTCTGTCTAAGTACAGTCACTTTGATACACCTTTTTAAAGACAGTGAATCCAAGTAATTCTTTCCTGTCTTAAGAAATAATTATATGGAGAAGAACAGCCCAATTAAAGAAGAACTGGAGGGGAAGAAATAAGGAATGTAGGAAGTCTCAGCTTAGATGGTTAATAATATAAACCAAAGTTACTAAAAAGCAAGCAAGCAAAAGCTGGGGTACATCAAAGCAGCTGTAGAGGTTATGCAATTAGATCTGTCACTAAGATGGAACTGAGCAGGAAGAGAAGGGCAGTCTCAGGTTTCAGCATATCTGGATTTGGAGTAAGGCAGGGAGCAGGACTGCTGACCATAGGTGAAGAGAGCAGTATAATGGATTAAAAGGGACTGAGAGGAAGGAGATAAAGAATACTTGATGGATTTTCCATTGCTCAGGACAGACTGCTGTGTGGCAGCATCTCTGTGCAGAGCACACTCCAGAGGGCAACATGAAAGGAGGAGGAGAGCTTGAAATGAAAGCAGTTTAAGCCATAAGTCTGTCAAGCATGCATCATATTTAAGAGTCAGGAAAAGGGAGGAAGCTACAGACCAACAGACAAGGCATTCTTCAGTGCCTGAAGACCAGAGCAGCAAAGTTTATTCTTTAATAACAGGGAAACTTTACTCACTGCTTTTGCAGCCTCTAAGATGTTGCATCATACCAGACTGGTTCCTGGCCTACCAGTCTGCAGCCAGTCTGTCTCTTAACCAGGATATGGGTAGACTTGAGCAGGGAAAAAGGAGTTGCAGAGACAAAGATTTCAATAAGCCTCAGATGTCACCCTTGGAGCCCAGCACAAAGTCCTGTTTTGCCTGTGTGCTGTTTTAATGGGCAGATGGCCACCCCTAGACATCTCTAAGCCTCCTGCCTGTGCTAAGGAAAGGTCAGCTGAGTTTCCACATACATTTTACATAAGTGTCACGTCAAGAGCACCTAGATTTAGCAACAGATTCACAAAATGGAGCAAATCATAATAGAAGTGTCCTTTGTACACAGTTGCTACATAAGAAGCCCATTAAGATGTGGTTAGTCTTTCATAATGGAACTGAGGAACATGCGATGCTGAACTATTTCATTTCTGGAACCTGAATTAAGCATCTTTAGTAAAAAAACAGTACAGCTAAATACATATACATGACAAATGGTATCTCACTTCTAACAGAATGAGACCATACCAAATAAAATTACCTTTCCACACAACCACAGGCCACATCAAACAGCACTGAAACTAGCTTCACAGATTAATTTAAAGAAAATTGATGAGAAGCAACCATTAAAGTTAAATCAGTTAAATCTCACTCCTTGCAACGGCCTGTGGCTCTATCATGCATCTTCTTCCAATTAGAAGCTCTCACTTGGGGGGAAAAAAGCATAAAGCAAGTGAATACCAATTTTCACTTGGTAAGAAAAAGCTTTCCATACCTTCCCCAAATTTAGACGTGTTGATGTCAGAGTCATCTCTGGTTCCATTTTGGGATTCCAGGTATGTAGCAGGGACCCATCCCTGCTCCTCTGCTGTGCTCACAAACCACCAACCTACAAGAAGAATCAAAAGAAGTTTCTCAGTCAACATTTAGAGGAACTAGACTAGTAAAATGCTACCAAGAAGAAGGCAGAGTCAGCAGCTCTAGTGCATGTTTGAGTTATTCTGCAGCTTCCTAGAACAAGAAAGGGTCTAGTGCTATTGTACCATTTCTATCAGATCCTCTCCCAGTGGTAGTGTGCGAGTTTGCTAGAAAAAGGGTGCAATGAAGCAAATATCAATTTATTTTAAGAAATTCAAAGCCCATGCATGACAACTTTGACTCAAGTTGTCTAATTCAGTTTCTCCAAGCTGGTCTTGCTGCATGTACATCTAGAGTATCAAAACACTTTGTATGTGTAAATATGTACATGTGAACAAATGTGAACCGCACAAACACTGCCCAAATCATAGGAAGTATTACAAAAGGCAAATGAGGGAAACAGGAAAGACTTTCATAGAAGGACATAGATGTCAGAACAGGATATAAAAGTGCTTCTAGAGCACTTGTAACCACATCTGGTGTTTAACAAACATGACCTGAATTCAATGCCCTGGGAAACTGGAAAGTACTGCACAGAACAGAAATAAAGACAGAAAAAGCCAACTGAAATCTGACTTCAGGCCATAAGCACTAGTTATTTGTCTTCCTACCTGAACATCCAAGTTTCAACCACTATGTACAAAAATCTTAAGTATTCAGCAATATATATTGATATAACCTTTAGGTCGTATCTGTGGATGGATGAATAAAATCATACGCATTCCAGTTTCAGATCAAATGCATTCCAACTCTAACTATCCTTGCCTCCTCTTGCTTGGTTACACTTACATATTGAATCCTCCACTGGTTTTGACAGAGACTCACTCACCCAAGAACTTGCTGCTCTGAGATATGAGCACAACTAGATTCTCCCCCATTCAGATAAGATCTGGGTTAAGACAACAGGAAAATAAAAAGTCTAACAGGTAAGCAAACCACTTCTGCTGTATTCTGTGATCCCCCAGTCTCCCCAGAATACATAACCTGCTTTGTCAGGACCATGCAAACTATTGTCCAATACCACCCTTTCCAGCTTCCCCAAAGGGAGTTGAGAAAACAGCTGTTTCTGTACATGCACCTCAGAACAGTTTACAGACTTTGATGGCTGTCATAAACACAGTACATTTCACAGAAGCCTGCCTGCGATGAGCAAAGCTGCCAGCCTGGGCTGTAAAGAGATGGGCACCAACACCAGGGAGCTGTTAGGTGGCCACACATCCCTCCCACAGCTGGGATGCCACAGCCCAGCCCAGCGAGGGGAAGGGAAGGTCTGCTGGGCTCTGCTGCCATGCCACATGCAACTGTCTGTGAGAGAAAAACCATCCTCCTCAAACAATGCTCAAGTGTTCATGCTAAGAGTCACCCAAGTTCATTCCAAATCCTGTCACGAAAGATTTTACCAGAGAACAGTAGCTACAAACCCTTGCTTTCCTCCCTGGGGCATGTGTCTGGGAGACAATGCACCCCAAGCAAAAACCCCTCACATGCCCCTGGGCAGCTCCTACGCAGCTCTATTTATTTACTCTCCAAATTCAGACATAGATTTCCATCTTCTGGCCCAGCAGAGGTTTGGAAACTTTGCTTCACAAGGCTCATGGTTGGAAAGTTTAAATTTAGTTATTCTCCCTCAGCAGGAGGTGGATTCTCCTGCCACGAAGCCCACAGCAGCGAACACACAGGATCTGCCAGACCGTTTCAAAAACACGTTTTCATGGTTGCTCCTTATTTCACCAGTAATGTATTGACATGGGTAGCAAACACACTTTAACATACACTTATAATTTGGCACAAAATGCGAGAAGCTGGCTTCCAGCTGATATTAATTAGACTGGAATAATTTACGTAAACTTTTCCTCAGAAAGAAATTAACAGACGCGCAAAAAGGACTTGCCTACACTTAAAAATGTACATTTGGGCCAAATTCAAACCATGGTAAAACCATCTTTGGAGGGCTGGATTGCACTTCCTTGACGCCAACCCCGTGCTAGCCCATTTCACAATACAGCTCCTCTGGTTTGTCTCACTGGCCTCAGAGCCAAGTTTAGATCCTTTTCTTGGGCCCATAGGGTAGCTGAACCTTCATCCATCTAGACATGACTCAGGCTAAAGCTCCTAATCGCCACAGAACTTACGAAAGTTACCATTTCTTTCTAAAGGTTTCCTTTACGAACTCTGTGCAAGGGTAAAGTATAAATGAGCAACCTCTGCAGCTACTGAGAAATCACAGCGTTTGTCCAAGTACAGGCAAAACCAGTCCCCCACTCTGAAATTCTCTTCCCCCAATTCAAGCTTGCTTCTCAGAAGGACAGAAGAAAGGCTTTAATACAGCTCATTGAAATAGCATGTCAACAGAAAAATGCGTGTTCTACTTGAACAGACTCAACAACTGAGAAGACTGAGAAACTTCCAGGAACACCCCATCAGCAGCAGAGAAGTCACAAATGGGTGCTCACAAGCGAGATGTGCAAAGACTCAGAGTGGCCAAGCAGCCACTGCTGAGGCAGCACATCTCTTACGAGACCAAAACCTAAATTATGATGGCACATCCAAGCCATAGCCCTACAGAAAGGAAATTACAGCATATTGCAAGAATTGACTTCTAGCAGAAAATGGCTGCAGTGCAGACAAGCCCCTCAACAAAGCCTGTGCATGATAGCCACAAACTGCAGAACGCTGCCCTGCTGATCATGAAGTACTTGCTCTGCACCATCCCCTCATCAGAACCATTAAGGGCAGCTGCTGTTTGGTATCACCACCCCTTCCCCCTCTCAGCCCTTGGTTCATGGGTATTCATGGTTTCCAGACAAATCAGACTGATTGCTCTTAGTTTGTACCCTGGCTTTCTGCAAACAATCCCTTGTCCTCATTCCCTGCCATCTTTCCCAACCCAGAGCATCACAGAAAACTTGCTTTTGAAACACAGAACAAAACATCGCATTTACTTTGAGTTCTCCCTCTATGCTAGAGTTTAGCTTGACTTCACAATTCATTATTAAAACCATTCTACAGCAACATCTGCAGAGAATTATGTAAAGTTATCTCTATGCACTGCCAAGCCAGTCTGAGGTTCACTCTTGCACTCACACCATCTGTAAAAATTAGGCAGTGCTTTACAACTTGAGTTAACCCTTACAGATGCCTCTGTCTTTCAGACACCAAAACACAACTCAAATGCTGATGTGGCATGGATGTCTAGACTGGGATTGCCCAGCCCTCATCTCTGATGAGGATTTAAAGGGAGTTTAAGCCTCACAGAGGCACAAAGGGAGTTGTAGCCACTGTGTCCAGACCAAGTTCAACTTGAGCTTTGCTGCGTTACCCCAACTGCCTTAACACTAACCCAAGAACATAGATTTTTTTAAGGTAGGAGTCCAGTTTTGTCCCCCCATATGTTGCTGCTGTGGAAGGCATCTGCCAGCATCTCTAAGCTGCAACAGCCACGATATCTCCCCATTCACAGAGTTGACCTAGGCTCACATTAACTCCCAGGCATTGCACAAGTTACCAAGAAATGACCAGTTCCACTTGACATGCATATAATGCACATGGCAAGATGGTGATTGCAAAAGGGAGAATAACTGAATGACAAAAAGACTCGGATTCTAACAAATTGTGTTCTTGCTTATAATTGTATACTCAATCCTCTTCCCGTAAGGCTTTTGCAAAAGCAAAAGAATTAAGCAAATGTTAACCACAACATGCTCCATGGGGAACTACTGGAACATGGTTAAAGGAGTATTTTTTATGCCAGTTTTGTTCATGTTTGCATGCCTCCTCACCCATCCATACTTCAGGGGATGATACACACCAACAGGAGAACAAGACATTCCCAGTGAAGTCGCTCTGATCATAAAATGCTACACAACACTTTAAATACATAAAATCGCAGGATCATGCTGAACTTCGGTTTCTAATTCTCTCCCCAACCATTAATTTCTCTGTAGACTTTGTCATTTTATGAGCTTAACTAAAGTAAACAGGACTGATAGCACCACTGTAAAAGGGCACAGCTATTTCTCCAGCATGAGTAGACTACACATTCTTCTAAACAAATACTTAAATAACACTCCACCTCTCAAGAGTCTTGGAAAAATCCCACTCAAGCAGCAGTCTGGTGCATTTGACACATGGTCTATGGGCTTCAGAGAGCTGTTCATTTTTAAGTCGTTCTGCCTTGGAACTCTCTCTTGAGAGATTTTTTTGATCCAACAATGTAAATTGTCCTACAAAGTCATACTAGGTGCAATTAGGTCAGACCAATCACACAGACCTTTTCATGCCCACAGCTGATTACTTCCCTTCAGAGATATGATCTACTTCATTAAAAACAGCTAAGATAAGGGTGCTGCTGCACAGATGAAGGCACTTGCTTTTTCTACCCCTCCAAAGCTCTTGCCACACAGTACATATATATTTGATACATATAGGGCAGTCAGTTGTAATTGCCTCTGACAGACCTCTGAAGAATATGTAGAAGCAGATGTATAAAGGCACCAGAAGTAGGTTTTACAAGAGGGATTTTCTGCAGTAAGCTCATTCCCACACTCATTCCTGTGTCTGTATGCTGTTAGACACTACCATTGTCCATGCTGGCTCTGCTCTCTGTAAAAGGCTTTTTCAGTCCCACACACTTGGAAAAGGCACAAGGTTTAAACCACTGAATTCATATGAAGTCCAGTGTCCGATTTCTTAGAGTTTTATTCTGACAATTCACAGAAGAGGCATCTTCCTTTAAATATGGAGATACATGCAAGAGGTCTTTCTAGCACAGAGCTGACTGCAGCTTAGGGCACAGAAGTCTGTGAATGACTCATTGCAAGGCAGACTAAGGCTGTCATCTTAGGATGAATTTTTAAAGCTGGTAAAATATTAAAGGCAGCTTTCACCTCAAAACACATCATGTTTCCTAGCCTGTGTGCACTGCAGACTTCACTGGAGCCACCACTCAACCATGGAGCAATGTTTGTCTTGTTTTAGAGATGAAAGTGAGGCCCAAAGACGTGCCCAGGGAAGAAAGATGCCTATAGAAGACATCCTACTCAAACACAATTAAGATCCACAGCACAGGTTCACAGCATTTCATGTGCCACATATTTATGGGCCATATATTAGGGCCCCAGATCAACCACATATTATGATCCTTCCAGCCAGTTCATGTTCTAGAGCTACATGCTGGGAGCACGGTGCATATGGGAAACCACACTTCCAACAGCAGGTTTTGCAACCCCAAATGTCTGATTGCTCTAACATTCAAGAGTGAAGGTTGTGACCTTGTAACTACTGTGATTGCACTGTAGGTACTAAATCCTGCTTTAGGACCTCAAGAATAAAACTCACCACCCCAAGTTACTGCTTAATTCCAAAAGGTTTTCTAATTTGCTGCTGAAATACCCCAAGATCCCAGAGTGCTGCGATAGGGCAGAGCTGTTGCCTTTTTCATGTAAGAGAAAAGAGAAAAAAAGATCACACCTGTCTCTCCTGTCCTGGTAGCCCAGCATGGGAAAATGGAGCTTCTATATGGGTCATGAAACAGGTCTTCTAGCACAGCATTAAAAAAGTGAATGAAGAACTACAATCACAGAAACTCTGCCTTTTTATCTTTCTAAAGAGCACTTCTTCAAAAAAAAGAAAATTAAGATCTAAAAGGTAATAAGCAAACATTTTGCTCCTGGTATCAATACCCAAACATCTGAAGGATATACCTTAGAAACCACACACCTATTCAACAGTGGGCACACACCCACAGGCTACAGTCTGCCCAGCAAGCTACCCTTGATATTTAAAACTGAGTAATAGTTTTAATATTCAGTGAAAAGAGTACACATTGAAGTGGATGAGAAGCTGCACACTCTTGTGCCTTGTGTTCAACTAAAAATTTACAGATGTCCCTACAAAAACACAATAGAAACCTGACCTTAAGAGCATCACTCTGGAACTGTGACAACCCAATGCACACATGGACTTCCCTGGAAGCATTCTTCTTTCCCTCCTTAGGGAGGGTCTGAAAGCTGAGTTATGCTCTCATCAGAGTACAGGCTGCAGCAGTTTTTGCTTAATTTGTTGATTGAAACAACACTTGAGGACTTCCTGAGGAGAGGGAGAAGATGAGGAGCAGGAGGAGGTGGGGACTTCTGGAAGACTGAAATTTGTTGATATCATTTTTTGGCTACTAACAGCATTTTGCCTTATGGAGCAAAAAGCTGGAACAAAAGGCCAAGAGCTGAGACCACAGTTTGCTTTCTCCACCAATATTTGATAGTGACTGCAAATGCTTAGAACTCAGCAGCAGCATAGGCAATTGCAGTCCTTGCACTGCTTTAGGTGTTACTGAGCACAAGGAAAAGAGAAGTGAATCCCAGAGTTTGGGTGCTGTAACATACTCTTCCTGCAATGACTGGTTTATTAAGGTAACTAGTTGGATTTGCTGTCCTAATCCTTCCAGTCTGTCTTCTTCCTACACTTGTACTGCCAATCTTGTGGCATTTGTAGACAGACTTCTCAGCTGAGCTGTTAGTGAACACCACTGCTGCTGTTCCTGCTGCTGCAGAGCTGGCTGGCATGGAGAGCCCACTGCATGTCAATAAACATGCTAGTTAATGGTGCCACACAGGTTCTTCCTGGACCCAGACCAGCTGATTAGGTGTGTACAAAAGTGTTAGATACAGAGTCCCAAAGTGCATCCCAGATCCTGGCTGAAATATCTGGCTTGCTTGGGTGGGTTTCACAGCACATTATATGTGTAGATACACATGTATACATGTGGAAGCTCACACCCTGACCTCTGCACTCAAACATATTCCCCTTGTCTTCTGCTGAGATTGGAACCACGTTTCCTCGTACTTTTGGAAAAAAAAGAAGTGTTCAGAACATGGGAAAAGTTCATGGGAAAAGAGAAAACTGGATAATATACAACTCAGCTCTAATACTTTATGGGTTACATCACTAGCAGAGACGATGGATATTCTGAGTATTAGACAACTAGGAAATACCACATTACTGTATTTATTCAAATCTTATAAGCTAGTAGGCAACAAGCCTTCCAGAGGTGCACAAATATAAGTATTTGGCAAAATACTTATATATTTATCTCTCATTAGAGTTGTGACTTCTTGTGTCTATGTGTATAGGGAGTTCAAGTACAGCACAGTTTGTGTTCTGATAATACAAACTGATAGTTACAGACTCCAAGTGCTGTATCTGCAGCTATTTGCTATGGCCCAATTGTTACCCAGGGGCTTCCCCTCCCTGTTTAAAAAATGGCCTCAGATTTGTGTATTGACACAGCTGGAACGAAGGAATCTGCCAAACACGTTTTCTAGAATTGGCACATACATCCACAAAGCCATCACATAATCCAGTACAAATTACACACTGTGTTCTGAAAGCAAGGGAATCAACACACCACCTACATTAACAGATACGGAAAAGTCCTGGACATTGCCTGTAAACCTCAGATCAAGCCCCCCCACATTCCAGGTCACCAGCTTCTCTTAAATCATGAAGCACTTAGGTCTCCCCAAGACACAAGAAGATGAAAGCATCACTTGCTAAGGCTGCTCATGTCCAGCTCCAAAACATACACAGCCAACATGCCCAGGATGTTGGCCAGCATCCCCAGACCCCTCATTTAGGGAATCTACAGTGCAATCAAGTCAGTCAGCTCTACAGGTCAGTCAGCACCCAAGAAGTTGGAAAAAAAACTGTTTACCAAGGCTCAAACATCCTAATGCCTTCTAAAAATAATTTTAAAAGAATCTTTCCTTTCCTGCTTTACTTTATTTCATGAACACCTAATGGTGAAACTGTCTGTGCAATGTCAGCTGCATTCCACACAGCCCAATGCATCTGTGTGTGTCCAACCCACAGTACCAATTCAGTTATTACACAAAATACCTGGTTACTGATCACAGATTTTCCTTTTTTTCCATCTGTTTGGATATCAGATTTCCTGTCTGACCTCAAGTTCTGGTTGTACTATACATATTTTCACCTTTTCTTGAATTTTTTTTTCTCTTAGAAAGTGACAGATATACACTGATCCTTCAAAGATGAAGTCTGTGATTTCAGTAACCACAAGGCAAGGTAAGATCATGGAGATCACAGACTGAACAGCCACTACAAAAAGTGCTGCATTAAGTCTATATAGGCAACAAGTGGTACTGGAGAGTCTCTTCCTTTGTTTTCTTTCTCTAAAGTTTTCCTTACTTCAGCAGCTCCCAGAAGTTGACCACTGCAGATACTGTCTGCTGCTAACATCTTTCAGCACAACTTTCCTGATCATGGGAAGTTCATGCTCAATTACAGCCTAGAACCATTAATCTTCTTCTCCAAAAGGATTTCTGTCCCATATCTCCTTTTGTATTGCTATTGTTATGAAAATGCTGCTCAAGTAAGAAAGTTAAGCAAAAAGTCCATCTCCCACCCTCCTTAAAGCCTGTCCCCATCTCCTCTTCAGCTGCCCATCATTTAAAGGTTGAAATCTATAGACTTGAGGTTTTAATGAACCTGCCAAACTGATGCTTTTGTCACCACGTTTACATAAATCAGTAATTTACAAAAGCTCCCAACCACAAGTGGGTTTGACTGGGGTGCAGAGAGAGAAGGACTCCAGCAGACAGGGCAGAATAAACAGAAATTTGGGGGGCAAACCCAGCCCACGGCAGAAACAAATAATCCACTGCCTTCAGAAAGGCTACACCAGCAAAGTCAGTGCCTACAGCAAGTTTTCCAGAGCCATGAACAACTGATTACAGTAAAGGCATGCAAACAGATGGCTTTCCACCCCACGGGGCATGGGGAGCTCAGCCCTAGAAGCCAAGGGAGACTATTAGTCATGACCAGTTGTGGGGTTGTATTTTCTGTGGTCAGCGAACGGGGTGCAACCATCAAGCTCACAAGTAATTTCCTTTATATTCACAGGACTTAATCTTAAAGAAAACACATTTTGTGTCCAAGCTTTCTTTAGGAAAACATGAATAAGCTTTCAAATGGGCCTCATAGTAATCTTGTCCAAAGATTACAAATTACTTCCTAGTGGTTTAAAAAGTTACAGACCCCTAGCCCCAGCTGATAGGAAATGGCCTTCACAGGCAGCAAAGAATGGCCAATATTTACTTCCCATACAGATTGACAAAAGTTGCTTTTGTTTAAATTTCTTATTCTGAAGTCTGTAGAGAATGTGGTGTCAGAGCCTTACCGGGAATTCCTCATAACCACACAGAATCAGAATAAAGAGTCTGAGAACTAGGAACAAAATCTAGCAGCATATCAAACAGCACTGCAGGTGCTGGAGTCAAGATCATACAGGAATTCCGTATTTCATTTAAAAACACATTTACTGCTCCGAGGCACACTTCAGTTATGTCAGGACAGAACAGAGCAATGCTACACAAGAGCTTGAAGTAATGAACAAAGGCTACAGAATATCCAGCAGAAATGTGAGGATAAAGCAATCAAACAATGATATTAGTTCAGTCTGAAACACAGCTGAGTCACCAGATTAAAAATGCTGGCTCTTATAAATAGCTTTTGTGGGATCCTTCTGAACCACCATACTCCTGCTTAAGGAGCAGAGACACCTTGGTTTGCTGCAGCACCACTCTGCAGCACGCAGATAACCATCTCACAAAGGGCCATTTCCATGTCCTGGCTGTTCCTTGAAGCTCTACTGTCCAAGCACAACTTCTGTCCAGCTCTATTTATTAGCTAGATCTGGCGAGATTGCAGCCCAGATGGTATGTTATCACAAACACGGATGGAAGCCAAACAGAAAGCTCTGCTCTCTCTCCCTGACACCACTTCACTGCCTTTCTCCTGAGCTCCATTCAAGCCCTGTTTCTGCAGTGACCCCGGGAGCTGAGGCTCAAAGAGCTGCCTGCACAGGGCTGCAGGAAATGACAGCTTCGGAAATGAGTACCAGAGTGATGAATAGCTGGCAACAAGAGCAGCCAGTGCGTTAGTGGGCTGCCAATTAATAACCTACATTGTACTGAACAGGGACATACATGGGCAAGAGTACCACTGACACGCCCCAGAAGAGATTACAAACCCAATGCACTATTTTCTGAATTATTTTTCCAGGCTTTTCTAAAATTTAGAAACTTAGACTTGTTAATATATTTTGTTCAGTGCGAAGCTGAACTGGTCCTATTTGGAGCAGATTATGGAAAACTGGAAGAAAATAGAAATGGAGAAAAAGATTTGCCTTTTATCTTTATTCATCATGAAGTCCCAGACAATGAGAACAGCCTATGCAGGTGAAACAGAAGGAGGTATTGGTCTTTAAGGAAGGGGTAACTGAGATTATCCACGCAGACTTTTAAAAAGCAAGCAGGATTAACTGGGGTATCTGTCCATCAGCTCTAACAAAAAGGTGCCTCAGCAGCATAAGAGAAAAAGTTAAATATAGGAGAGTTACTGAGGCAAAAGCTCAGGTAAGACGACTTCCCCTCCAGCTAAAACGCACTCTTATACTACAGAAAATACTCTCCACACAGCCAAGCAACTAAAGGTTAATTTCTACTCATTCAGGCTTAGCCTCTGGATACAAAGGCTACACGCTTGGCTCAAGCACCTTTGCAGGGGTTTCACTATATGGCCATAAGCACGTGATTTCCCTGCAGCTTCCTTGCCTGCCTCACCTGGGACCTTGACTTTAAAGACTGATGTTTAGGCCTTGGTTGCTCCTTACAGACTGGAAAGGCAGTCTAGATTCAGAGCAGAGATCACTGCCTCCAGAGACCAGAAACACCTCACTGAGTAAGCCCTGCACCATGGGAACATCAACAGCAATGTTTCTATTAACACCTTTCTCATGGAAAAAGGCCACGTTGTCGGCAGCTTCAGATGCTAGCCTGCCTCCAGGAAGGCACTGTTCAAAGTCCCAATACATAAACATTTTCATTTTCTCACTCTCTTTTCTGTCTCCTGAAGCTTAAACAAAGCCAGAGCAGGCACTGAGCACAGATTTGCTGGCAACAATCAGGGAAGTTGATCTTCTGATGCTAAATAAAGGTTAGCAAGGCAAATTAATGACGTGAGATACAGAAGAGCTGTCAATCTCCATACATTTCACGGAGCTGAGAGAAGACAAATAGATCATTGTGAGGCTTATTCCTTTCCATTAGAAATAAATCAACCATGAAACAAGGGCAAGAGAAATGCTGTACTTGGGCAAAAAGCTGAGATCTGCAGACCCTCTGTTACAAACACACATGGATTATACAACACAGCACCATTTAAACTAAATAAGCTGCACGGTAAGGGATTACCTAAACCTGTTAGACAGATGATGTAGAGGCACAGTGTTTATCTTTTCAACAGGGAGTCACTTAAGCTTACCCTATGAGTGCATGCTAGATTAAACCCTTCCCTCTTCCCAGCACAAGGCTACCAAAAGAGGAAATGCTGCACTGCCTGTAACTCCCCCTGGCCAGAGCCTGCTGCAAGTGCTCCACTTTCATGTATCTCCTGCTATTCCCCAGTCACTCTGAAAACCTTCAACAGAAAACCTTCAATTCAGGTGTTTTGCAATCTTGCACTTTTCAGGATCTCACTCTTGGCAGATTGATGGCTTTTTTTTCAGGGTCATTTTGGGGATTTTTTTTTTTTCTTAACTTTCTTTTCCCTTCTCTCAAAGCACATTGATTTCTCCTTCTTGCTTTAGGAAAGGTCAGTGATGGAGCACAGAGGCTGCACATCCACTGGAAACTGAGAAAGAGGATGGTCCTGCAGCTGGGGAGCTGGCCCAGCTTTGGGGATCTTTCCATACAAGAGCTGAGAACCAGACCAATTCTTTACGTGGGAGTTTTTCCCTCCCCAGTTTCCAAGTCTTAGTTACTTCCCTTCCCCTCCTCCACCACCCAGATCTGAACAGCGTTTCCTTTGTCTGTTCCCTATGTAGACTTCCATTCTCTGGAGACGGGGCCTAAATGTCTAGCACAACAGGACCCTGATCTCAGCTGGGCCTTAGGCACTGCCATAAAAAACAAACAGAGATCACAGAAGCATGGCTCTTGCAGTGTAAAACAGCCTGGATAGCAAATAAGTCTTTGGATAGGTCTGTTAGCTGACATACTAATTACACTGTAGGAATGCTATGCTTTCACAAAAGCTTGTATGGTCTGAGAGTTTATTCCAAAACATCCCGTTCAGTGACTATGAGTGCATTTGGAAAGGGAGCTGGAGGTCACTGCAATGCTAACAAAGTACATGCAACACTGCACCTCCAGCAAGACCAAGTAGATGTCTAGCACACTTTAGGATGACTAATGAATTGAAGTTTCCTTGGCATGCTTCCCTCCCAACACATGTGGGCAAAGATTAGAGTGGAAAGAACCCAACCTGGGGAGAAGAAAAGTGCATACTCCTGTAGCCATTAAATCCCTACTGGGGAAGGGGTTTTCCCATTGCATTTCAGGGACATCTACTCTCCTCCCTGTTTGCATGGGCTGTTTGAAATCCTCCCCCCTCCAAATTCTCAGGCTCTAGCTTGGCAATAAATGGTGCAATGCAGCTTGCAGAAGGCAACCAAGACCACACATTTTTGGGATGGACAACTGACATTTCCACTTATGCACAGATTCCTAACACCAGGCATGAATTTCTTGGTCAATATTCTGCCTAGTAACTGACACCACCTGAAGGTTCAACATTCTCCTATTGTTCCTCCCTCCCACATTAAGTTATAGCAAAGCTCTTTTGTGCTCATGTGCCCTTTTCATGGAGATCATGCTTTCTTTGGCTGATCCATTTGTCATCAATTGCTAATCCAAGTCAGTGAGTGGGTTTGCCTAATACCAACACATGTCGCCTTCCCAATCTGTCCCGCTAATGATCCAGTTAATCCAGATGTCAAACAATAATAGGAACTAAATTAATAAAATTTTGAGTCAGGCTTTACATGGTACTAAAAACTTAATTCTCTGTTCTACAGTTGATTAGATTTGTTGGTCACCTACCAGCATACACCACCCCAATGCTAAGACATGCACCTACTTGCTAGTCCACACATCAACCTGAAGGAAAATGAAAATTTGAAGGAGATTCAACATCTGGTCTGTCCTCTTGCATCTTACAGGCCATTAATGCCACATCACCTGGCTCACCAACACTGTGCTAATAGCCTTTGCCAGACTACTCATTCTGAGGAACATGAGGTTTTTCCACAGCTGAAGTTAAATAGAGAGGCTATTCCAGAAACACAAGCACTGGCCATCGATATCTCAGGAATTACCCTAAAGGTATCTAACCTGCTTCCCAAGATACCTGTTGAAAATTTATGTGACAGGAAGGTGGAAAGAGTCAACCTCGTGACACTTATCTAATCAGTGTTATTTTTTTCCAATTTTTCTCCAGCTTCACTTTTTGCCTCTCCACTAGGAGAGCACGCCCCTACAATGAAAGGGCCAATGGAAGTTGAATCTGTCTTCAAGCAGGGGTTGTCTCTTTGTTTCTAACCTGTCTTCTGTCCAGAGGCTCCTCTGGTCCTTTGCAGCACTGCCTCCTCACCACCACAAAGGAATGGAGTTAGTCACCATTCATGTGATTTTCACCTCTATTTTTACAATTTTAAAAAAGTTCCCCCAGCAGTTTACTTGTTTATAAAAACAGGAAACTTTTTTTGACCTGGATTACCTGAGTAGGCTGCAGTGCAAGAAAACAGTGAAATGCCCCAAATTGCATGTTCTAGTCAACTGCAGGCTTAAGCACTTTGCTCAGCTGAGGAGCAGAGCCAAGGAGTGAGGAACATCTTTAAGAGATAAAACCCCCATCTGTGAGGAGCCACTTACTTCTTCATCATGGTGCCATCAGGCCTTTAACTCACCAAAGCTTTGCACTGTCACTTCCAGCCTCCCTCCTTTTCCCTTCCAACTATGTCTCAGGCCTTTGGATGAGCCTATGCTTATTTATTAGCAGCTCAGTTTTCAAATTCTGAGCCAGAGTCAGCAAAGAAGAACAGCTTCTCCAGATGAGGGCCTAGAAATTAGCTCCACAGGCTTCAAAACAGCGAGGTAACACCACTATATTTGCTTCCTCTCCAAACTCAATGAGGATGTGCAAGGGGCACAGGTATTGCACGGCAAGTAAGAGAAAAAGCAAGATGAAGCCTTTGTGACTGCGGCAGTAATTACAAAAGACACTTCTGGCCCAAAGAAATTTAAAATACACCTTACCTACCCAGCCCAAACATTAGGATAGAGCCAGGGAATGGTTTCAGGTTGAAGTTCAAGGGATTTCTTACCTGCTGCTTAAAGCCACTGTACCTCTGATGAAATGTTGGCAACAGAAGTCGAGTATAAAGGACCCCCGCAGTCCTTCCCTCAAGCACTGCTAGCATACCTTAAGGTATATGTCTCTCTGCTGCACAGTTAAATGCTGCATTAGGTCTTCAAAATATTTTTGGCCTTTAGCTTCTAAGAACTATCATTAGGGCAGACCAGTGATTTTCCTATATTTGTCTTTAAAATAAAAATAAACATGCAAAAGTGTGAGCAAAGTGTGACCTCAGATCATTGTTTCAGTACCTGTAGCTATTGCATTTAAAATGAGATCAATCAAAAGCAAGTGAGATGCCTGCCTGTCTTTAGCCAGAGCCAGAAGTCTCAGGAGCATGACATTTCATTCAGATATCACAAAGGACTTCTTGCTTAAGAGATGAGATATTGATTAAAAAGAAAAGCAGCTGATGCACCCCCTGCTCACTCAAGCGAGCTGTGAGTTTGAAGAAAAGGAACAAAATGAACTTTGGTTTGACTCCTCTGTGCCTGAAATTACTCTGTGACAGCGATTCCCTGCTGCCAACACACACTCCAGCTCTGAGAGCAGGAATGGTGGTGTCCAAGCCAAACACACGCGTGGCTGGAGAGACTCATAGCACATTAGACAGCTCTTCTTTGTACCAGTACATGAAACACATCTGGGGCACCCTGGCCACGTTAAGGGCACATTCCTTGGCTGCGCTGATGCCTGCTGAGCACTGCTGCAGGCACCAGTGACGCTCATCTCTGGAGCACTGGTACAGCACTTGCAGCAACTCCCAGGATGGCAGATAGAGATTCCTGGGAATGAGACTTGTGAAACACCCCTGAATGGTTGATATTCTCACTCAGATTATCTAAATCCCAGTGCAGAAAACATGCCAAAAGCATCCTTACTCTGAATCACAACAAAATGCTCAGTAAGAGGCTGGATTTACAGAAAGCCAGCTCCAAGCAAAGACAGTCCTTGGTCATCAGTGTCACAGTGTCCTGAGGAGTCTACTCAGATCAACAGATAAAACTTTATGTGCAAATCTAGTTCCCACCTCGAAGTCCAATACTTCAATCCTGTTGTGCATCTGGAATCAAGCTGTTGCCACTCCATACACAGTACCTCACTAGAGGATCTGTTCTCCAGAGACACAGGGCTGCAAATTGCCCATTTCTCAAGGGTTTTTTGGTGGCTTTCAATTTCTTTTAAAATGTGTTGTTGGGATTTCTTTTTAAGGGAACAGAAAGATAATAAATTGATATTACAATAATAGTATCATCTAATGAGAAAATAAAGATATACAATATAGAATTCCCTTATTATCCATTTCCTTAAATATCAGAACTTCTTTAGTTACTTTATAACTGGCCCATGAAGAAGACGGGAAAATTTACATCGAGTCAGAGTTTAATGGCCAAACCCAAAGGAAACACAGCAGGCCTTTGGGTTTATACACCATAGCTTTTTCATGGATTTAGCAGTAAAACTTTCAACTGTATACCATGAATGCTCAGTTTAACATCAGTAAATACAAGTTACATCACTGCTCATATACATCAGAAGTAATTTGATGGGGCACCAGAAGATGTAAGAAGAGAACAGACATCTCTACCAGCAGGCAGCTCTTGTCCTTGCAGCCTGCCTGACTCCAGCACCTTCCAGTCCTCCCTGTGCTAGTCTTGCCAGGAAGTTCACACTTTGCAGTGGTTTCAGGTTTCCAAATCAGAACCTTTGCTGGATTTTCAATTTTTAGACCTCCCCATGCCAGCAGGAGGAAAGGAAAAAAAAAAGATTCTGAAGAATTTTAATTTTTCCAGACTGCATACCAGGTTTAATTCCTTATTCTCTGTTACTATTGTCTATAAGCTCACTTGACAATTTTCAACTCTTCAGATTTACAGCCATTCCTAGCAAAGTATTTCATCCACAAATAAACGCAACCATCCTTTTTCTGAAGGCAAGAGGAAAATATATAGAAAGCACACAGATGTTTGGCAAGTACATCAAAGCTAGGCTAGTCAGTACAAAAACCCTCCCCAAAACCCTTGACATTCTCAGTGCTTTAACTGAGAGTTAACAATCAAGTTTTAAATATGAACAGAGGGGGATTCCAAATGGGTACATACCATCTACATTAATAAATTAATTGGAAGTGCACAGAAACTTGGACTACAGCGAGTTATACACTAAATTAGATGTCTTCATGTGCCACTTCATTCTGTGAGACCAGGCACACTGAGTCTGAATAAATCTTTGGTTTTCACATTAATATGAAATTAGATGAGGTTGGCCAGTGATATCAACTCCTGGCCAGTAGGTATCAGCTTACTGTCTTTGGCAAAGTCCTGCTCCTGTGTTCTCTGCACAGCTGGAGAAGATGGTACTTGGCTCCTTGAGCCCTGCTATTTGCTGCTGTCCCAAGTACAGTCACTTTAGATGCTCTTGGATCTTCGGCGAGCAGAGAGCACTTTACCCTCCGACAATATTTCATAACTTCAGCATGCAATACCTTTTCCAAAGGAGGACAGATGTGCAGGAGTAGTTTCAGTCTTCCAAGAAGTTTTCCATCAGGATCTTAATTTTCCTCTGGCTGTGCAGCCCAAGAGCATAACCACAGCCCCTGCAAAGCTGAAGACAGGAGGCTGCTGCTTGAGCAATACCTGCTGCCAGCAGGCCGTCCAGCTGCCCATTTGCTCCTTGGGTTTGGAGCTGCAGCTGTGAGGAGGCCTGCCAGCACACAGCTACTCCACTTTCTTGGAGAATTTTGAAAAGGGCATTGTGGAAGAATACCTTGAGCCCAGTTTGTCCTACAAGGGAAATTTCTGCCAGAGGCCATTATGCCAAACATTCAGGTTTTTGAAGGGGTAGAGAGGTACCATATGGAATGGGTGGGGGGGAAAGACTATTTTCTTTTCAGAATACCATATATCCTAGTTACAGGAAAGGAACCAGCAACAATACCTATCTACACTCACAGGTTTGGTTTTGGGTTGTTTTGTTGGTTTTTTTGTTTTTTTGTTCTTTTTGTATTTTGCAGTCTTTGAAGAGGAGAGGGACAAAGAAGAACATTCTGAGCTCAAAAAGCTTCACTCTTGGCATGCCAAAGCCAGCAGTAGAAATGCCTGTATCCTCCACAGTGACTTGGAAACATGCCACAGTCAAAGAAGCCACTTCATAGTGAGCTCTGTCCTTGAAGGAACACACTTCAGATCATTCAGCTTCAGGGAGAAGGGGCTACTTCCCTTCACTACAGAGAGCCCCAGCCTCTATGTGTGTACATGTGCTGCCCCTGACCAAACAGCCAGCAGGCTGTCCAGTCAGCCTTGGGGACTGAGGCCACAAACAAATTGTCATATTCCACAGAAAGGCATTAAATCCATTATGATGTTCAAGGTGGATTACTAAGGGCTAAAGTAGCAGAAACCCTGCAAAAAAGCAGAAGGGAGAAGAAGCTGATGGGAAAGAGGATGGTTGCATCCCCAAAATGCCAATGGAAAGTCAGGGTTTCAGTAGAGGTTTGGAGGCTGAAAGCTGAAGGACAGCCACAAGTTAACTTTCCAATAGCTGCATTCACCTTAGGAAATGTTACTTGTTTTTGCAAATTACTATTAGGACACATTAGTTTTTGCTTACTATCCTTTTTTTTTTTTTGCCAGGAAACCTTGATGCTGCCACCATGTGATTAAGAAGTCACTCAAATTCAGAAGAAACCCAACACTCCAGTGTCTTTGGCTGTAGTCACTCTCCAAAGAGCAGTCCTGTGACATCTAACTGTTTTCCTCTCCTCCAAGACTGACATTAACCAAAAGTCTCCTATTCAAAACAAAATGCTAGACAGAGCACAACCCACATTCCTATTTTGGGAAAGTCTGGATTGGAAACCTAATTTCTCATCTTGAACCCATGTGTAGCTGTTTAAGTGTAGTTCAGGAGCCATATGACATTTACAGTTTATTCCTTTGAATGCTATAGAAAGCTAATAAAAGAGTGAGAATCATCAGCAGAATGTACTACAAAATGCAACACAGAGTAAACTGGAGCAAACACTGATCATTTCATACCACTGCTGCCCACCAAGAACCTTCTGCAGCACAGAAGAGATACAGTTTTGGGAAACAGAAACTTCACGTGACAAGTTGAGAGTTTGAAAACTCCAGTTTTTTGAAGGGAGGCTGAGTATTCTGCTCCCACCTCATCCCAAGTCTCCTCATTTTCACAAGGAACTGTACTTGGATTTTTCCAGAGTGGCTGCCTCCTATTCAGAAACCAGTCTTTAGCAGAAACAGCAAGATTCCACTGCTGCCAGTTCTTCAGCCCCTGCCTGGTCACGCTGTAAAGTCCTCTGCCTTTGAAATCCCTTCTACCAGCCTTCAAATGGTAATTTCTGAACACTTTTGGGCAAGATTCCACCAACGAAATACTATTGCTTTGAAACAGAAGAGTACAGACAAGCATCCAAATACAAATTGAAAGCACCTGCTCAAAAGACTCCCCTAGTATCTCAACAGTCCTTGACTAGTCAACACCTTACATTTTTATTTTTAAAACCTACTTCTGCCATGGTTCTTGGACCCCTTAAACCAACATCATCAAATTCCACTACGGATTTAGACTTCACAACGTGACTTCGCTTCTCCAAGCACAGAGTAAGAGTCTTATGAGAAGGCTTCACTTCTGCCAGCATCCCCTTCCAAGTTCTTCAGCCCTGGACAGCAGAGAATCAAAACAAAGCAGGATAGCTGCGTAACAGCGGTCAGCCTCCTACGCACGCTGGAGCTTCCTGGCTACCGCTGCCTGGTGAATTTTGTGAGCTGTCAAACAGAGCTGGGTCCATCTGCCTGCCCGCTGGTTTTGAACTGCATGGCCTGGGACACCACGTGTCATGCCACTGCAATATCCTGTCATGTGCACAGCCCAGGAGGCAGGGCTCAGTCATTTCAGGGAAGATTATGAAGCTGTACAAAAACACAACTGAACAAAAACCTGATATGGCCCATCCTGAGAGATGGAGAGGTGCACACATATCATGCCCAGCGGGGCACCCAGTTATATGAACTAGAATAATCAGGGACTACTTATTGACTTGAACAAAGCTGATATCCAGACCCATTCACTGGCAAAACTGTGCAAGTCCAGTCCCTCAGTTGAGCACCGTCTCAGTGCTGGCATTCCTGAATGGAAAGCAGCAAAAGAGCGGAGAAAGGTGGATGGAAAACATGAGCAGCAATGCGACTCATTTTCCTCCTCCATACTAGAAGTTAACACAGACAGCAGAGAGCACAAGAAGGAAAAATTAAGGAACAGAGAAGAGGGCATGACAGAAGACACATCTGAGTAGCAGACATGAAGAAAGAAGTCAATTTTAGCCATTCTTTGCCTTTCAGGCCACACAGCACCTCCCACAACTAATGCACCTGGATCATTTTCAAGGATGCTGGCCACACACTGCTCACATAAACTTCATGGGATTAACACTACAGCCTGCAGGATGAATCACTCATATATCTTTCTTTTTTTATCCCACATTAAAATCTCAAAAGGAAGAAAACAGTGGCTTGCTCATAATGGATTTTCTCTCTCTACTCTCCAAAAACATGCAAAGGACTCATTACAAATTGGATATTGCTAAGGCTACAGATACATTTCAAAGGAGTATGCAGCACCAAAATAAAAGCTCCTGAGTTCCTTTACATTGTTAACTGTACCGTCTTCTGCTGTTCTTTAACTGTTTGTTGTATCACAAATAGAAGCTGGGTGTCTCAAGTGTGAGCTGGCCATTGGTGAGCATTTAGGGGAACTTGCCTTATTGGGTCACTTTCTCCCAGAAAGAGGGACTGTTCAGCTTCAGAAGTCAAAGATAAGTAGCTCTGACCTCAGTTATAGCTCCAGTTGAACAAGGATGACTAAAGCTGTGAAATTTCCTTTCTGAAGTGATGGCTGTTTTTACCACTTTAGGTCAGGCTGAACTACAGCAACTGATGGTCTTTCCTGCCAACTCAAAAGAAAAACGCTAACTACCAACGGATGGTTTGACTCCAGACTTCTACCTTGTAAGTGCAATTCTAGTCTGTCCACCAAGGCCTGATAATGGCACAGCTTTACAGCTACAGAAAAATGCCCCAGCATCACATCGTCAAGGTTAAGGTAAAACTTCAGCCTCAAAGAAACACAGGATTTTGACTTCCTTAAACTGAGGAACACGCTGTTACATTTCCTTAGATCAGAATGTCTTCCTGACAGGAGAAATTAGAGGAGAATTTAGCTTTCACAAAAAAGCATTAATCACATTAGGTTCTCAACAGAAGGTATAGGAGATCAGTGACAAGGAACTAGAGACACAGCAGAATAAATAATACCCAGGAAGGAAGTCCCTAATCCCCACCTGCACTCAGTTATCCTCCTTCCAGATCTTCCTCCCATGTGCGCATTTAAGCTTCCATCAAATTTACCTGGGGCCATTCAAGTGGTCCATTCAGGAGTCTGCTTAAATAAGAGGTAAAGAAGAAATAGAGGAAGGATTATGTGATTTGAGAAAATGGAGAATTACTAGGTTTGGCAGGTTTCAGCTGTAGCAGATGGTTTTCCTGATATACCAAGGACCTGGCACTGTTTGTTTACAGAAGCCAGAGTAGCTCATCTGGCAGCCTGCAGCCATTGCTAAAGTACAAGTGAGTTTAGCCCAGTCACTATTTCAATTCCTGTCACTGCAGTGGCTCCAAGACACACTTACCAAGGGCAAGTGCATGCCCAAGCACTCAGCCTCTGCCATGTCTACACACAATCGGAAAAAAGGCCCTTGTGCAACTCAAGTGCACCGCACAAGGAGGTCTCAACACTGGCATCTCTCACAGCATTACAAAGGATGGCTACGTCTCATCTGTAAGGAAGTTTCTCTGAAACCACCAGTGTTTTCCCTCAGATGTTTCTCCACGACAATTCCTGGTATACAGAGCCAAATTTAAACCAGTGTCAGCAGGGATCTTGCAAGACATCCCCAGAACCATTCAGATCCCGAGATCCCACATGCACACTCTGCAGACAGTGTCCTTATTGTGGGATGTTGGTTTCTGTTTAGGATTGCTTGCCAAGGAGGCTCTGGGGTGGCACAGGGAAAGCAACACCCTTTCATGTGGCTGACTCTCAAACCTGGATGCTTCTGTGAAAGAGATACTTAACTTCCCAGTTCTCAGCTAAGTGGAAAGGTTCACACGCCAACCCCAGAAGCTCACTTCTTATTTTAAAACCAACAGGCTAACAGTCCAGGAAGTGTACAGTCAGCTCTAAAAATACAAAGACATCTGGAATGACCAAGTGTGTAATTTAACTTTTAGCTGGTACAGGAACCAGTTCTGCTTGCTGTGCTTAAGAGGAGCAAAAGAGGCATTTTCTACAGGACTCAGTTACCTGATTTGCCTGGCAGTGAAATTAGAATCCTATTTCTGGTCATTCTACTTTCATTCAAGGACATTTTGGTCACAGAAGGTCTACTTGAAGCAAGGGAATAATTTGCAAGCCCACCCTAAGCACACAGCCATCCCATAATTTTGAGAGCCAGCGCAGATCTGGACATAAAACCATGAAGGTGTAACCTTACCCTCGTCAGCACAGACATGTGCCTGCCAGCATTAGTCTGACTAGTCAGGCTGCTGTTGCTAATCATGAGGAAGCAACTTTCTCTTTTATCCAAGTACCAAACCAGTCTGGGACCCTTAAACAAACATAAGGCAGGTGTATTAACAAAGGAACAAAGTGAAGCTCGGTCTGCAGCATGAGCGCACCCAGCACAGCCCTTACCCTCCAGGGGCTGGGTGACAGGATTGCATTACAGTCCATCCCACCAGCATGGTGACCAGAAAGGGTCTGCATGTGAAGGGAGAGAGGAAGAGATCCGTTGGAGGCAGTCCTGCAACTGAATTACAACAATTTTTCAAAGCAACACTTTAGGGCATCACAGCACACATTCACACTGCAGGGAGAAAGAGGAGATACAGACTCCAGCAAGGTCTGGGAAACGCTTGCTGGTATCACCATAAAGTTTGACTACATTGCCAATACAACTGCAATCCAATATCATTTGAAATAAAGTGATGTCCCACTGCATATGCAACTTGCAGATGAAGTCACATTGTATCAAGACACAAAAAGCTGAACTTGCCAATAAACATAGTAACAAGAAGCCAGTCAGTAAAACAGCTCCAAGAGAGCCCATCTCAGCTGCTGCCTCTTCCAGAACTGCTTTGGTTAATCCAGTCACGAGCCAACATCTTTCTACCAAAAAAATAATTAAATTCTCCATCAGGAGTGCCAGAAAGTCTGATGTCCTAGCCTGAGGGGGTGGATGGGAAGGGCTAACATGCACCCCTCTGTCAAGCCACCCCTTAAATCTCATTGTATTATGGCATTCCCAAGCAAGGTAATTACTCCTATAGGTTTTGCTAAATCTGAAGATAGACAAGAAACTGGTTTGTGGCAAAACTGAACTCTTTTTAACATGAAAACCAAAAGCATGGAGTTATGTTGCTGGTTGTAACTGAAACGCGTCTGTTAATGATTACAGCTTCCATTTTGCTGCCAAAGTATTATTGGAACTGCTTATTTGCTGTGCAGCTTGGGGAAAAAAATCTCTTCCATCCTTTATTAATCTTGTCCTCATCTGACACAACAAAAATGCACCATCAGTCTTTTGCTTATTTTGAAAAACAGGCCTGAAAGTCATTACAAGAGCCAAAGTCTTTGTGTATAATTACTGTCTTGATTAACTAGAACCAAGGGCAGAAAACATCAATCATTATGCATTAAATTCAGTATTTTGGGGGCTTATTTAAAGACATTCCATCAACCTGCTTTCTTAAAAGAAATTTTGATATAACAAAAAACTATGAAATAATACAAAATAATTTTTTTTAATTTTTTTTTTCTAGTTTTTTTGGTTGCTTGCTTATTTAAAAGTAGTCACGTCCAAAGGAACGTAGCTCACCAGGTAACTATGGGACTCATTGGAAGGCCTCAGCAATATACTTGTATCTTCTTGGCCCCAGGTAGTTTCTTGCAGCAGTGCTGAGCTGGTGACCTATTTGGCTGATATAGGAAACTCAGCCATTAGAAAGTTTATGCATTCTAATATGAAAAGCAGATTTTCCTTGGAAACATTTTCTTGGGGCAGGTTTTAGGGTCCCAAAACTGGCAGTGACTGCATAAACAGAGGAGGTAATGAGTAAAGGCTCCAATGGAGGATGCTATGTAAATTTTTTTCCTTTTCAGCCTGCCATCCTGGCCTCCAAACAGGGTATGCAGGAGAAACAGGGAATTTAACTATCTGCCTGAGCATAAAGTCTCAGCAGAGCTGGATTAAATGAGAAGGGAAAGAGGAAAAAACTTGCAGGCAGCTGGAAATTTCAGAATTGAAGTTTTCAGAGGCCTGTTAGGTATCCTACTATTAAGGAATAGCTGGATGTGTTGTATTGCAAACTCAAAGGTAACAAAACCTGTGTGTCACTGCTTCTCCACTCTTACCAATGTGCCCTGCTCTTCTGAAGCTGAAGTGCCTTTATGCATAACTGAGTTTTCAAGTCTGTGGTTTCAGTGGTCACATCCCACCCTCTCCCCAGCAGACGGACTAACAGGGCAGTCTCAAAAATCCTGGAACAGATTTCATGCCCACAGCTAGCAAATATGAAGTCCAGACAGGCTTGCTCCCTCTCCTGCTCCTAGAGGAGGTCTGAGGGGTCTCAGTGCCTTGGATATGGAGAAATCAAAACAGATGCAGATGAGAAACAATCTTTGCAAGGGCTGACATTGGTTTATTTTTCCCCTTTGAAATACACTACTTGTGGTTTGAAGACAAGAAAAGTCTCCTCACATGCTGTCCTGGCAACCATGTGGTGCCTCTTTCAGTCCTGGCTGCATGAAGGCTTAGACCCAGCAAGTGGGCTTGCTCTGCTGGCACTTGTAAGGCAGGGGAGTTCTCTCTTTGGGCTCCAATTCCCATTTCTTGAGAAATTAGAGCAAAGTAGATTTCTTGAGAAATTAGAGAAATGTAGATGTTCTCTAATCTACAGTTAGATTGGAGATCTAAATGAAATGACAGCTATATTGGAGATCTAACTACAATTAAATGGGTAGTATATTGTTCTACATCAAGCCAGGTGGAGGGAAATTGAAAATGGAACCTGTTTACTTCAGTGGGATGCATGGAAAAACCCCAGCCCTAAAGATAAGTATTTAATGTATTTGGAGTCTTCCTATTCACAGTAATCACCCTTCTCCCGAGCTGTGAGAACTTCAGAGCTATGGGAGAGTTGCCCCATAGAGGCATGACATCAGCTAAAGAAATGAATGCAGAAGTCAAAGTGATTGGACTTTAGACATTTCCACAAAATGGAAAAAAACCCCACATAACTGAACTAGCCCTGTCAGAACACCAGTTGCCCAAGATTAAGACAAACAATGGGAGTAAGACTGGAAAAATTAACATAACCACACTATAGTGAAAAACACTTGAAAAAATATGTTCTAGAGGGACAGTTTCAAATTGGAAGTTATTTTATCATGTCTTAATCTGGAGAGATGTTTCTTTAAAACTGTTTAAAAGTGAACACTACATAAAAGGCATCTGATACATAGCATTAAAAAGGAGAATGTTTTAGAGAAACATGACCCCATGACATCTTTTGTGTCCCTATTACTTGATAATCATTCTTTTCCCTCTATAGGGAAATGAAATGAGGCAATGTTGCTTGGAAAATAGTAATTAATTTCTTACTACTCTGAAACCTTCAATTATGAGCCCAAGGGAACACCAGTACTAGTTAACTTTTGCAAGGCTTTGTAAATTCACTGAAGGTCGCTTCAGTACGACATTGAACTGCTCCCAACTCAAGTGGGACCCAAATAACACAAGCCACAGTCAACAACTCCATCCCAACAGGCAAAACATCCCCAGCAGCAGAGCTCCAGAACAGCCTGAAGGTGTCCCAGGAAAGCTTCAGCAAAATGAGGCACTGCAAAGGGCACAGTTCTAGCAGACAGCCGTATTTCAAATGTTCTTAATGAGCTTGTCATCAAGGAGGTAGAGCAAATACCAACTGCAATTTGAAGCTGGGCAAAGGAAAACCAAGCAAGGGCGTCTTTGAAATGCAGAAGAGCTTCCCAGAAGAGATGGAAATGTCACAGCACAATTAAAGGGACACTCTCCCCTTGTCGCAGGGTTGGAACAAATAGCACCAGCAGAAAAGCAGGAGCCCACCTTAATCCATTTGTACAGTCACAAAACAATAGACATTTCAGAGGTGGCAGTGGAGAACAACCTCATTTTCCACAGTGATAGAGGACAGCTACAAAACAAACAGAGTAATAACAATCCTGCTTTGGTTCCAACACAGAGAATTGCCTTCCAAGCTCTTAAACAGAAACAAACGTCAATTGCCATGTCAGTTACTAAGTGGGGCAGAGGAAGCCATTTAGACATCACAAGATAGCAACATAAATATTACAAAACATTCATAATTCAAGCATTTTGTTTCATGCAGCAACATCCCAAGCTCAGCTGAGATGTTGGTGGGGTGATGCTCAAGCAATAGGCAGGTCTAGGAACTTCAGTCCCACCCCTTTATCATTCAAACCTATGTACAGGGCAGCTTTAAGCTGCAGCTCAGAGGTAACTGCTTCAGAAATGTTGTGGCATGATTCCTTTCTGGGCACAGTAAATGCATGTTAAGTTGTGGAAAATCAAGTGAGGGCTTCAGCCATACCAACATGCTTTGACTGCTGAAAGTCAAACAGCCAGAAGAAGAAAGCTGCTACCATCCTCCTTATCCTTGCAGAGGCACAGACTTAAAAATTCAACCAGATCACGAAAAAGGCAAGAAAAAAGGTGTTCAGAAAATAGCTTACAAAACAATCACCAGAGAGTTCAGGGTAGGCTGTCAAGGGCTGCTTCCAGCTTACTACATCTGCTGAAGTCATTAGACAGTGTCACCCCACCCTTGGGCTCCCAAGGGCAAGAGCAGAGGAGGGAGGGCTCCTCCTCTCTCCTGCTGACCCAGCTGTTTCTGGTGTGAGTGTAAATTCTCTCCATCCATTCAACATTCTGCAAACAGGCCACTGGAAGAGGGAGTGCCTGTTTGCAGGGTTGGTCAGGAACTGTATTCCCAGAAAGGAGCTGGCTTCCAGGAGAACTTGGCTAGAACAAATCATCACATCCAGTTTTACCTTTCTGCTCTAAGCTTGCCCCAGGCTTCCCTTGGAGCCAGCACAGAACCTGGATTAGTGCAGATGTCTCTGTTGCTCCTATCAAGACTCCATTTCCATTGACTACTTTAAAACAAGGCACCCAGGCTCCCTCCAGAGACAGCAGTTTCCAAGACAGCTAAAATTTAAAATAAAACCCACCCTTTGCAACCAGATGCACCAAACAGGATGCTTTGCTTAAACTGTTGTAGAACAAAGCAAGAGAACAACCAGCCTTGATCACTGCCTCCAAAAAGCCTGAAGACAAAGAAACTGCAGCAGTGAGACAAGCAAGTGCCACTGAGCATCCTTACTCTCCACACACAGCTCTGAACCTCTGCCTGCCCACAAAAGCCCTTCTCCAGCCCTGAGCTGCAAACATTTGAAGGAGGAAAGCATCTCTACTTTGCCAGCATTGTCCCCGTTTGGAGAGAAAACTTCTACAAACACTGTTTTTTATGACATTGAACAACTTTCCAGCAACTCCTAGCCAAAAATTCCAAATCACCCACCCTGCCTCCTCAGATGGCCTGTGTTTGTCTGCATTAGTTCGTACATTGGGCAGAAACTGCAGCAAGACAGGAACTGATTCATAAGTGGATCAAGTATCCTCTGCTGCTAGGCTGGTGCCAGAAAGGCAGGACACAGGGCAAGGCAGCACTGCATGCAGAATGGACACTGAATGCTACACACCTTCGTTTTTGAAAAAAGGGGCTTGGGGGTGGTCCTTCCTTAAACTCAGCTCTCTTTGTTAGAGAGTTATGAACACTGGCATACACAGAAGCAGCAAGAAAAGCTGTCCCAGGTATTTAGTGGTGGCCACTCACCTAAACCTGTCCTCTGGGCTAAAGCCAACAGCGCTAGAGGAAATGTGTTCAACCTCCAGAAGTGTTTGTTTCTCCTTCTCAAATTCCAGGCACAGCTCAAGGACTGACCAAGAGAAGGGGCTGCTGTATAAGGGAGTATTTACTTTTTATATCATGACCTTGGTCTCTTACAAGGCTTAAAATTCAAATACACAGCCACACTGGGAAGAAATGAAAACACAAGAGAACTGAAGTAGTTTCACACAGCAGGGCAAGGCTGGGCTGTGTATACAAACAGAAATCAAGTCCTGCATCATATCTGATGAATTACACACTCCTGAAAAGCCATGTAAAGGCCATAAAAAAAAAAAAAAAAGCTCACTTTCTAAAGAAACCAAACATACACCAATTGCACCTGAAATAAAGCATAATGTTGGCAATCACTACACCTGGCAGCACATCTTACCAGTGGATGCAAAGCTATTGACAATTGACAAGCAAACTAGGAAACTGCATTTGCAATTTGGTGTACAGTTACAGCACATTTGAAACCTAGAAAGCTGCTAGATTGCCACTCATCTGTTAGAATAAACAGAAGTGTGCTGGGTTTGGCCGGCTTTTACAAGATAACACTAATGCTCAGAGACATTTGCTAGCAGTGCACACAGTCCCGTCTGTGAATAAACGGGGGGATCGGGAAGACAAGGACTTAAAAAAAGAGGTAAAGCAGCCAAATGCAGATGCAAGATAGAAACAGTGATCTTTACAAAATCTAAAAAAAAAAGCTCCACCAACACTAAAGAAAGGTGACTAAAAATCAATGCTACTTGCAAAAATCAGGCATGGCAGAAGGGATATAAAGATGCAAGATTGGTCCATGAGTCGCAAGAAACCATATTTCCGTGTCTCTAGTTAGAACATTTTAGGGGTGTGCCTTTAGCCAAGATGCAGCAGTTAACCATGGAAGTAATCTCAGCCCCATCTAGTACCAATAAACCTACTTACTTAACCTTGGAAAGCAATACCTTCAAATAAAGGGTGCTGTGTTCCCCATGAAGAGCCAGAAGCCTGACTCAAAAAGCTTCCAATAGGAAAGCCAGTGCATCCCCAGGGATTGAGAAGTGTGGCCTATGTCCCTCCTAGCTCACGACTGCAGCCAGTGAGCAGCACCAGTGAAACCAAATGGTGCAGCAGAGAACATTGCCAGGCACACACTCATCTCCTGACACTGTGTAGACAACCAGCAAGTCCTGAGACCTCTAAGCCAGGACTCCCAAATGAACAGAGATCATGGATCCTTCAGCGCCAAGTCCCACATCCCAGATAAATAGAAAAGAGCAGCCTCCCTTCCCAGAGATTCCTTTGGGTCCTGATAAAGTTACACTAACCATAATAGCCTTGTTTTACGTATTACATGTACTGTAACACTGAAAATTGGTCTGCAGTTATGTAATTGCAGAGGAAATGGCTACAGTCCTGCTCAGCCCAGCTGAAAACGCCATCCCACGACGCCTCCACCGCAGGCACGGCTCCCAGGGGCTGCAAGGAAAGAGCTCCCATCCTGCCTGCAAGCAGAGCAGAGCAGCAGAGGTGCTCAAGAGTGTGCTCATACTTCACTGTCTGTCAGGTTTTCCATTGCAAACACTGCCGACACAGTTTATAGCTTGACCATTTCAAGCCACATCCATGCAAAACTTGGCAGAGAGGGAGCCGCCCTGGCCCTCCCCCTTCCACCTTAAAGAAATCTGTCAGATTCCTTCTTTAAAGTCACACATTTGTTTTCTGCAACAGAAATACATTTTTAAGTCATTCCATGAGGCTTTTTCTGGTTAAGGTTTAAAAGAAGCCTATGTAGCTGACAGACAGGACTTACGTCAACTACTCACATAGTTTTTCTGAAACAACTCAGAAATGTTTAGATAGTGTTGGACAGAGCAGGTTGATTACACCAGGCCTTTAAACAAATCACAGTCACTTCTAGCAAGAAACACAAGCTCTGTAACTACAGCCTGTTCTCAAACAACATCTGTAGAGACTGTAAACCTTCTTTTTTCTCCTGATGCCTTTGTGACCATTGCTACATGCAGATTGTCCTCCCTAGCTAAGGAAAAAAGAAATATTCACCAGATACAACCGGCACAATTTGGGTACTTTGCTCTTATAAACAGAATTAAAGTCTGAAGGACAATTTCTGTTGAGCCAAGACAGGTATTGCTGCAAAACCCAAATGCTGAAGCCTGAGAGCTGGTACCCTATTAAATAACTTGTTCTGAAGTAAAACAGCTTTATTTCAGTCTAGGAAGGTTTGCTTCCACAGTAATTGCAGCAACAATCAGGTTATAGTGACCCAAAGGTTTCACAACTCAGATTAAGAGTTTTGGAAATTATTCACCACATATGCTACAGTGACCTTGCTCTTAAGTCATAATACTGGACAGAAGTTGCAACTTCAAATAATGTCCAAGTAATAATTTTCACTGGCACAATAACGAAGAGAACATATCCAACTCTTTCAGTGAAAGAGAAAGCCAAATGAGACAAGGCGCTACCAAATAGGCTTGTACATATCTACCTGTGGGACACAAATACCATCTCCTATATGACAAAAGTAACACTGAGTAGTACTATACAGGAGGTGTGACACACTTATTTAAGATGAAGCAAAAGTAGTTTATGAAAACCAGATAAAGCTTCAACAGATCAAATACCAGATTTTTTTCCCCTCTGTTCTACCTCTGCCCTATACACTGGCCTTTGAACAAGCACAGCTTGCATCTTTTCAGGAGAGCACATGATTTGGAGGAAAACATCAGAAAAGATGGGAACTCTACCTCAGGTCCTAGAATTGCGCAGAAGAAAACATCCAGCAGGACATGAAACATGCACCATCATGTGGAAACTGATTTTGAGGTTCCTTGGGTAAAATACACAGGGACATTTGAGCAGTAAAGAGAAGGTCTTTCTTTCCTATGAAAGCCATGCAACAAAGCCAAGTTAAAGTTTTTTCTACTCCAGAAAACAAAAGAATCATTTAAGTGTCCTTGGCATCAGCAGGCAACCCAATTCAGGCAAGGTTTTAAAATGAAACAGTCATCTGCGCCTTTACATATCTAACCTCCCCAAAGGACAGTTAAAGAAACACTCAAAGCAGACATATGATATGCTATATACATATCTATACATACAAGGAAGTTAAAATATTGGCCCAACAGCACATCTAACACACACTGTTCAGTCTGACAGAAGTTCTCAGCTGTCAGCTGACAAGCTGTCGAGCCACTCTTCCTTCCTTTCATTGAAGACGTTATCCGTGCTGCAGGTGACATGTGTAACACCTTGCATCACCTTTGTATGGATTAGAAGAATGAGCCTAATTTATACATCATACGTAGAATTTCACAACACTTACAAGGCCAACATAACCATACAGTCGAATGAATTATTATATGTGTGCATAGTCCAATAATCTTACTTTCTTGCAAATTATATCTCCCTGTTCTTAAGGGACATAACCACATCTCCTAGGCTTGCCTGCTTACACTAAGCAGATACTCAAATTCAAGCCATAATTCATGAGCTTTGAAAGTTGACACTTGAGAAACTTTTGCTACTTTCATTACATGCCCTCCCTCAGTTCAGCTGTAGCTGAAGAGACAAGAAGACATAGCATTGAAGTCATCCCTGTGGCATCCCTAACCTGGGGGAGAATTAAGAGACTGTTTGGAGTCCTGTTCTTGGAACAGCTAAACCATGAGTTCCCTCCCAGAACAGTTGAAACAGGCATCCAAGCAAATAATGCTCTCTCCATCATCAGTCTGTGACTTATGAGCTTATTTGCTGTTTTCTTTTTTAAGGATATAGTTATCTTTATTTTATATGTACATAAATATAAAGAGCAAGAACACAGCATGGAATTCCAGGCTTCAGATTTCCTTTCTTGTTTACATGGACATAAAGGAATCTGGCTGCCAAGCATCAGAATACGGTTTTAAGAAGTGTAATCCAAGTTCAAGGATGTTCCCTTAGAAGAGTCACATTTCTGGACCCACTAATTAATTCAAATCCTGACATTCTCCATTTCTATCTCCACATACCATGTGGTTCAATACAATGTGGTTTGAACTGTGCAAGGCAGAGAGGCCACACTAGAAGAAAACACAAAGGAACTGTAACTGGAATTCAGACACTTCTTTTATTATTTAACAGCTCAATTAATCTCCTTGGCTCCATAAACCATTATACAAGACAAGGCTATCATGAATATGAATATAAGTTGCCACAATATAACCAGGCTCGCTCTGATGGCAGTGACACCCACTTTTGACAATGAGAAGCCACAGGCTTGGAAGGAAGGATGCTTGCCCACTAGGCCAGACACAGTTCAAGACGTAAAGAAATTTTTCCCTCTTCAATCATAACTATTGCTTTAAAGTGGGGCAGATGAGCAGTATGGTTGCTTTTAGTTTTGCAAGTGATACAGTCAGTACCCAGGAGATGGGTATTTCTGTTCACGCTAGCCAGTGCGTTTCCACACACAATCCTTTTGGACTCCACACTAAATCACCAGCCAGCAAACGACTGTATCACTTGGAGCCAAACAAGCACGAGGCTCTCGTACAACAGAGGAATTATCACACCATTAAAAGAAGGAAAAAAATACAATGCATGGTCATCTTTGTGGATAACCTGGCTCAAAGCTCTGGAAGCTGAATTTGAACCTCAGATCAGGGTGCCCTGGTGCCCCCAAGCACACCCCAGAGCCTGCCAGTGGTGAGAGCCCTGAATGTGGAGATACCACAATGTGAGCCTTGGCTTGAACAGATCCAAATGTCAGCAGCTCCTCTGGATGAGGACACACAAGTCACGAGTGGGCTGGAAACCAGTCCTGGGCAACAGCTCTGGATTAATACACAAGGAGTGCTGGAGGGGAGGAGGGGGAGCTGCTGAAGACAGGCAGTTATTCAAACCAGCTGCTAAGCCACTCCAACCACTCACACGTACACAGTCTCCTGCATGTGTTCTGCCCAGCTAAAAGCTACCAGGCATCCAAAAGTTAAAGTACACAAAAGACATCTATAGAACCACTTGCCAAAAATCTCATTTTCCAAGCGTGAGCTGGTTATTCCACGCATGGCAGAAGGGGATTTCATCTTGCTTTTACATGACAGCCTCTGCTTCTATGCCTCAAAATTCCCCAATTAACACTTCTGCAAGAAGTTTTGAAACTGTGCACAGCCACGTATTTATCTACGCACATTCTCTCCCCTCCCTACCGAGCTCTGGGCCACGGGCTAAGCTGTCAAGCCAAGTTTCATCCCAAGCAATTTTTAAACACTCATCCTATAAATCCTCTGCAAAGGGAGTTAGTAATGGAAATACTGACAGAAACTTGAAGAGACAGCAGGGCAACTATAGCAGCCTACTATACATCAGTTTCATTAGCTGCAGATCCTTCTCTCTGTCACCTTCATTTTCCATTAGTGTACCTTGGCTAATTAACACACAAAACCTATGAAACATTCTTACAGTAGAAGGCAACATTTGGCCCCCAGCCCAAATCAACATTGAGAAACTTCAACATCCTCTGCCAGACATAGTAACTGTACCAGATGGAGCAAATGTACAGTTAACAAGTAGTGATGAGAAAACTGAAAGCAGAGGAACAAATGCAAAAATCCAACCACTGGAAGAGGGAAAAGCAGCAAATATAACTTACCACTTTCATTTTTTTCTATGACATCCACAACCTCTCCAGCCTGGAGGCTGATCTCAGAGTTCTCCTGCTTCTCATAGTTGGACACCACCACATATTGCTCCAGGATCATGGGTTCAGAGCTAGCATCAGCACCTGGGGAAGGGAAAAAGCAAGCCGTAAGCCAGCTTCCAGCCATGGCTCCTTGAGAGCGACCTCCGTCCATCCGATTCACAACAGGCCAACTTGTCACCAGAGCCAAGCGAATCAGCAAACAACCTTGGCTCGCAGCATATCCCCAAATGGCTGGCCATATAGAAACAGCCTCCTCTGGCCCACAACCCAGCAGCACAGAGGGACATTGGAGAAAAGAAGAAGAAAAAAGGGGAGGAAAAAAAAAAATATAAAAAGGAGCCAAAAAAAGTGAATTAGTTGCACAGTTTCATGATGGATTCTGAAAATAAACCTCTTCCCAACATGGTTTCCACAATCCTTGCTCCCATTCAGAGAGAAAAATCCTGGGCAGAAGCAGTATAAATCCACAGCTGAGCCATCCCCCCAGTAAACCCAAAGAAGAAACAGCTCTCCCCTTGGCGGCTCAGCTCCTTCTCCACTCTAAAGGCTTGAGCTGAAAGTCAAGAGGGGGCTGTAGATGCCAATCATATTCGTCTGCACTGCAGCCCTTAAATAGAAACACATGAACGGGACTGAAAGAGAGGGAGGTGGGGTGGAGGGAGCGAGGGGAGGGCGGGGAAGAGTGTTTACTTGAAACAGAAGAAGAAAAAAAAGTTACAGCGCCAGATCGCTGCTCAAACACGGCCACCCCTCGCCTGCCCCCCGCCAGCCCCGCAGTTCCGCATTCCCCCAGCGGACGGGGCTCGGCTCCCCCTCTCCATCACCTTTCTGGAGCCCTCGGAGCCAACTCCCAGTTGTCTGATTTCTCCTCGGACCAAGGGCTTTCTTCTGTCAGAGCCATTTATGAATGAGAACAGGCGCTCACGCGAACAGGGGCCACGAAAGGTGCAAAATACCCGCTCTCCTCCCTTCCCCCACACTACTGGTCTTTTTTTCTTTTTTTAAAAAAAATGATTTCTGACTTTTTCACCCCCGAACCAAAATCATGCATTTCGAGGTGGAGCCACGAGGCAGGCACAGCACAGCGCCAGATGTGGAGGGAGCCCTTGGGCTGCTGCATCTCGGCTCTGCAGTGCAACACAAACAGTGCAGACGGGGCCTCTGCGCTCCCAAACCCCGGCACGGACTGGCTGCGCTTGGCCTAGAAACCGCCTTGGAAAGTCATGAAAACCTCTAGGTTTCAGTCTTTACTTTGTAAGAGCCAACATGCCTTAATGCAAAACTATTCTAAGGGTTTTCTCAATTACAGACAGCAGTTTGGAACACCAGCACTATTATACAAATTACATATTAGGAGGCAGTTCCTGCCGCTCTGGATTAAGATGCGGATGGAAAGGGAAGACAGAAGCAGATATACAACTTGCTTGATGTCCCATTTTACACAACAGGGACAGAGCCAGGAGCAGATTCTGGGTTTTCCTGAATTTTTGATGACAAGTTGGCTACAAGAGGCAGGAAGGAAGCAGAATGGTCTGAAACTGTCTACCCGAAAAGTCAAGGGACTGACAGCCAAGCACAGGATGCTGGGTGCTGTATTTCCAAACTCAGCATGTTCATATGTGTTTGGGCTGGAGATGCAAAGTGATTCTACAGACAAGTAATTAGCATCCCTGCCAAGAAAGAGGTAAAGAATGCATCAGCCATTAAAACAGCATCCTGTGAAATGAAAATCCTAGGAAAAAAAAGCAATTAATCCAACTGTTTCCTGAAAGGAAACACTATCACAATGCCTCCCCTTGGACCAGGTTGAAGAAATCCAGAAAATTAGAAGACTTCCTTGCTCCCTAAGCATGCCTCTGCCTCTCCTCAAATTACATAAGTTAATTTTCTTTAAAGAGGAGTCATCTCCTCTAGAAGCTTGTGTTTAAGAGATTTAGCTTTTCTATAGATGGTTGAACCATAGCCAGTAGCAGGAATAGGAGCAGAAGACCATGAACTGACAACATGGAAATTTATAATAGAAATTTTCACCACAGCTGTCCATTCCAAATAAGCATCGTGTTTCTCTTCATGATCAATCAACCTGACTTGTGCACTCTGGTTTAAACCAGTGCTTGTTGGGCTACCTAGACTATGATGAGGTGCTTTCCCCTGTTTCACACTTTTTCCCACACAGTCTTCTCCAGTCCAGAATTCAGCAGCATTATAATCTTCCTTAACCTACTTAGGCAAGTAACACCTACAACCCCTACTTCGTTTTAGTCTTAAGATAAATATAAGTTTTTTAACCAGAAAAAAAGTCATCATGGACTTACGTCTACGCACGTGCACCAGCAGGGAATTCAGTGTGTAGAAAGGCAGGAGGGACCAAACAGTGGCAAGGGGAGCAGGGGACATGCAGGAAGCTAACTGCTAAACCAACAACTCAAATGCCTTCTTTCCTCCAATCTACTACGCAGTTTTCATGGGACTGGAGTAAGGAAAAAAAATCCAAAACATGGCATTGGCTTGGTGGCAGGAGCAGTGTTCATGTGATGCACGTGTCCCTGCTGAGAACAAGGAGAGGACCAGGCTGGAGCACAGGCTGGCAAACACCCCACTGGCAGCCACTGAGGCCAAGCCAGGGACTGTGTGCCAGGAGAATGCCCTTGCCAGGAAACACAGGGAATCAGCACTTCAAATCCACCTCCACAACACTGCTTAAAAAAAAAAAAAAAAAAAAAAGCACTTTAAACAGTTTGGCAAGATAGGTTATATCTGCATTCTCATATCTGAAACCCAGCAGAGTTTCTCTGGGTTATTCTGTCCTGCCTTGGATAAGGTAGTCACTGCAGAAGGATTTCTTTGTCACTGTAGTGGCTGGAGGCACACATACAATTAAGAGATTGTTTTAATAGACGCTTGTATAAGTGCTACAGGGCTCCTATTAAGACAAAAAATAGGGTGATAAATTCCTTGGTCTAGGAAGTAACCAAGGTCAAACAAACTTGTTCATTTACAGCTGCAGCAGATCATGCCTAGAGGATATCTCCCTTTCAAGGCATGGGGTCCCTGTGGCTCCTGGAGTGATGGTCACCCAAGTTAGGTACTGCACAGTGGAGAAGATTTCAGTAACAGAGGAAAGAAAGGAAGAAGAGGAGGAAGAGGAAGAAAAGACAGGAACAGCTCCTTCCAGTAACCAAAAGCCTTAACTATTTTCTGGGTAGCCTGGTCTGGGTTGTTACTACAGTCCCTTCAGGCACAGTCAGTAGGGTAAAGGACTTGAATCCTCCTCAGCCTTCCATCCCCCACAAGCATCATTAGACGAATTACTCCTCAGTGACACTTAGGATGCCCACAACATTGCTGCTACACTGTGTCAGACTCCCCAAAAGGGATTCAAAAGAACAAGACAGGCAACACCACAGGGAGCACAGCACCAATTACACCCGCTGCTGCGGGCACTTCCGCACCCCTGGCAATTAGTTCAGTTCTAATCTGTAACACAGGACACAGCATGCATTCACAAGTAACAGCCTGCTCAGCGTGAGCACACCAGAGAAGAGGGATGCAGTGTGGCACTAGTTCCCCAGCAAGCTCACATGCAGCTGCAATGCCACCCTACTTTTTAAAAAGCGTCTTCAGCCCAGGCAGGAGAAATGGAGAGCAGAGGATAGGATAAAATTGATGTGCCAGGCAAAGGTCACCCCTCCTCCCCCTCGAAAAGCAGAATTTGGTTTTTTGTTTTGGTTAAACTCCAACTTGCAAGCCCGCCCCAGAGCAGAGCACAGATTGCTGGCTGAAATAAGAGTTTGCTTGCCTCTCCATTTCTTTTTGCCTCGAGTCCGTTTCCTGGTTAAAGTCTTGAGGATAGCCCTCCTCCTCTCCATAGGGCTCCACTTTACAATCCTCCCGCTCCTCACCTCAGCAGCTCTCTTCCTGGGGCTGAGCAGAAATGTCATTGGAGCTTGTCCATGCCCCTCACAGCTGGCACTATTAAGTGACACAGTTGCACCCTGTCCCCCTCACCAGGCAGCGAGGAGGAAGCATCATTCCTCCTGCTTTACTCGGAGACCAGCAACTACTGTGAAAGCCTCCTAAATAAGAGCGCAGAACATCCGTTCCAACAACATCATCCTCCTCCTCCTGGTGTTGCAACAGCTAAGACCTACGATGGTTTTGCAATAGCCAAAAATGAAAACCACCAACTGGACTCCAAAAATAAAATCATCTGGATATGGGAATGTGAGACTCCTGATCCTTGCCAGATTACTCTGTTGTTATCAGGCTATAAACATGTCTGCTCTTTTAATCCATACAGCACACAGGCTTTTATATTGCTCTTTCATGATTATCAATCAAGTGTTTACAGATTGAGACTAAATGAATTAGTACTGGACTGGTCAGTGGAAGTCCTGCAGAAGCAGCCAAAACCACAGAAACGGCCAGTGAACACCATAGGGGTGAGTCACAGCTGAACAACCAACTGGCAGGTAGTCCAGCCCTTCCGACATGGGCACAGCTGCTGGGGACACGTGCAGGGTCTGCACGCTGGGCTGTCTGGCAGACACGGCCCCGAGTGTCCTGGCATTCTGTAAGATAATGTCAGAGCTCTGCACTGTTCCACACACAGGGAGGAGTAACTGTGGTAGCTTGGATCTAGAGCTGCGGTTTCTTGTTAAAGCCAGTTCTTGAAGGGTAAACTGTTATGTATCTCTGGAAAACTCCTTTTGGGGAAGGATGAAGGGAAAAAAAAATACCCAGAATAGCAGCAAGTCTACTTAAAATCCTCAGATCAGTCTAACCCCTTACAGCAATCATACACCCAGCTCTATACACATGGAATTCCTTCCCCTAAAATCTTTACTTCTTTTCTTTCTTATCAGGACCACACAACTATAATAAATAAACATTAAAACTGCATGTTTTCTTTGAGCCTTCCACTTGTGATTTATCCTGAACTGTGTTAAGATAGAGAGCTTAAGTTCGTCTAAAAACTGGGTTAAGTGTGTATTGCACACAAGATAAAACAGACGGAGCCATGTAATGCATGTGAGAGTACACAAGAGTTCATCATATCGCAGCAGTGTTGGAAAAGCAGTTCCTAAAATAACCAGTTCCTAGAGTAAGCAGCAGGATGAGACTATATGAAGTCTGTTACAAATCTCTATGGGGAAAACATGGATTCAGATCAAAGCTGTGTTTCTCAGTCTAGGACCTCGCTTCTATTTAGAGAGAGGGTTTCTGTTTTGTCTTGGTGTTTTGGATTTTTGTCCTTCTGTTTTTTATTCTTTACGTGCCCTAAACAATTGGGGCTTTGACTCATCTCCTGGATACTCCTGCACTCCAGCCTGTTATGCCTCAGCCCCATTGCCACTCACCAAAATTCATACTGTATTTATACATCAGTTATTCCTGGAGGTAAGACTACTACTGCCACAAGCTGTGAGTGAAGGCGATTCATCTTCATCCCTCCCTCCAGATAGCAATCCTCCCAATCCTAATAGTGTTTAACTTCAGAGCTCAGAGGCTCTTGGTGTAGCAGCCCTGAGCCACAAAGCTTTAGGGACAGAGACCAAAGTTCACCACCTCCCACACTTAGTGCAGAAATTCCATACAAATCCAGTCTCAAGGTCTGGATTATTGCCAATTACAGAAGAAAATAAACATTTGGGCAAGTCTATCAAATAAGTTATTAGTACATTATGTGTTATGTAGTTCTTCCCTGAGCTTGTCCAGGTAGCTCTTTTATAAAGCACAAAGACACTCTATTGCATTTTAAGAGGAGCATGTCAGGAGCAGGTGACACCTTGCTATTAGACAGAGATGGGTGGAAAACAGAAAGGGAATGGTTTGGATCTGACCACCTAAGTAATGCAGAAGACCCAAAGCCAGAGAAGTTTGGCCTAAAACATTGTCCAAATTGCTGAGAATGCCTGAGAATAAAACAAGATTGAGCATCAAGCACCCTGCAACGGCCAGGTCAGCACATACCCCTCTCACCCCAGGTTAGCAGCCGTGATTGATGTATGAGAAGTTTCTCCCTAAGTGAACATCTCTCCATCCATCCATCCATCCATCCATCCATCCATCCATCCATCCATCCATCCATCCACAGTGCTCATGTGCGCTGCAAGCCTTTCATGATATGGGACAATAGTAGCCAAAGCTCCAGCCTTTCTTTCTATCTTTTTGGCTAAACATGCCAAGATCTGGTCTAGATGGTAATTCCATGAGCTGCACTAAGTCCTTCCTGACCTCCTGGGTTGCTGCTACAAACAGCTATAGGGGGCCCACACCAACAGCACACATGGCTACCAAGAAGAGACTATGATCACCAATCATAGCAGCAAAAAATTAACTGGATGCCTGGATCCTGAATTCATTCCCCAGCATAAGACATGTGTAGTACTTTCTATCACTTCCAAGAACCAAGATCTGGATGAGCCCTCAAGAGTCTGGGAGAAGTGGCAGCTTTAAGGGAGACTGTGGCTCCCAGCACTGGAGAGTGTGTGACACAGAGCTAAAACCAGCAGAACAGCCCCCACGGGGAGTGCCTCAGGAATGAGCCTGGCCCATGGTAAATGGCAGGAGCTTTCTCAGGCAGCTGCTCCAGTTCAGTTCTTCCCTCTTTACAGCCCTCAGCAGCATTTCCAATGAAATCCTGACCAACAGAAAAATTCAGTGCTGACCTTTGCCAAGTGGAGCCTATTAGTCTCGGGATTTTTATTTTTTATTTTTGATCTGCTAGGTTTTAAAACAGAGCCAAGAAAAATTAGAGGCAGGAGGGTGAAAATAAAAAATTGAGTCCTCTTTCCACTCCTTCTTGGAAAGTTGGCTCTCTGAATAGTGATTCCAACCAACTAGGTTACAGGTAGCAACAGTTAAGAATACTTAAGTATTTTGCACACAAATCTGTTAAACTGCTTGGAGATTTTCACACAGCTGCCAGACTGGGTCTTCCACCAGGCTGAAGTCACCTATACACTCTGGCATTTGCCCTAGTCCTGCTCAGTGGCGCAACACATTTCCATCCCTCCACATAGCACAAAGCATTTTAAAAATGTTAAAAGCCAAGGATTTTAACAGCAGTCAGGGTGACCAAAGTTGTGCCCCACGACAGCACCTCTCAGGATGTGGCTGTGTGGCACCCAGCTTTTTCCAAAGTACAAAATTAAACCATTTTCAAATCTTGGTTAGAGTCTCCACTTCATGGAGTAGGTTCATAACCTCAGCTAGAGCTTGGCTTCTGTTCTCATCTCCAAGCCACAGCCTAGCTAGGACACACAAATCTACCACATAGGTGAAATTCAAGTCTGTTCTACCAGCTTGGCACATCAGAATACAGCCTATGGCAGACCTGGACTGAAGAACAGCTATTTTGGAAAGTGGGAATTCATTTGCATGAGAAGTAAACTGAAAGGCCACATGAACTGGAATAGCATGGGGAGCTAAGACTTGCCAAATGTACATAAGACTTTTGAGCAGCACTATGTATCAACGTTCACCTTCTCAAACACCATGCAATGCGATTCATCACTTATATTTGCACTCTTGTCATGCATGGATTTTTTTTCCAAACTAGCAACATGCATTTAGCTCAAAGCAGTAAGCAGAAGGGAAAAAAATTATCTATTAAGGATTTTGTTTCCTTGCCCCTTAACCTTGGCATTCAGCTTCCCATTTTATGTATGGCAACATGAAGCAGTCCCAACACACCTACTGAGTCAAAGAAACCCAACCTCACCCCCCCAGGCAGGTAATCTGAGAGGTTCTTGTCATTTTTCCTGAGGGACACCATCTCTTCTGTCTCCTCCTTAACATGTTTCTCTCCTGCTCAGTCTCATTCTGTTTTTCTGTCTCAACTCCTCCATGACCTATGAAGCAGCAGGCTCCTATGACTGAATACCTCAGATATTTCTGCACTTTATATCCAGTTACCACCCTCAAATTAGACCTATTTTGCAAAGATGAGGCAGAACCCCCCCAAGGATATATTCAACTTCTGTCAAGGATAGCATTTCTGGAATCAGCAGAAAACTTCAGACAAGCAAGCACTCAAGCACCGAGGATGGTGGGATTTTGTTCACATACTTTCAACAGGCTATGAACTTGAATATTTACCAAATCTGGTATGGAAATCAGCAGAAGTGTTTCCATCTTTCCTTGCCCCAAGACCTATATGTAGCCTTTACTGCTTGAGTGACCAGCCTAGCATCCTGTACAGACACAGGATCTGTCACTTGTAATCTCTCCTTCTAAGCCTGAAGGAGAAAATAACTCTTCTGTGATATTCCATGTCAACTGACAAATTTTTGCGGAAGAAATCCACTCCGCAGAAGTCCTGTTTCCTTAGCCTATAAAACTTAGGGGAGCAAAAGTCCCATACAAGGTAAAAACTATCTAGCAGTTGTTCCCCTGCTTCCTCCTCCTTCCTGACTCATTGAAACAAGGAGAGCAATGCTCCCTTGAAAATTTTGCATCCTTATCAGGCTTTCAGCTTTTTCATGTGAAACCTTTTCTATTTACTGGGGAAATGCAAAAAACATTCCAGAAGGATAGGGAGCACACAGTCATGTTTCTCTGCCTTATCCTGACCCATAAAGTTTCTCCCACATGGAACAGTGAGAGCACAGCTGTGCAGGTGCTTAGCTGTGGTCAGGCTCAATCCACGAAAAGAGGGGAAGCTGCCTTGGACTGTGGCTTTGAGTTGGGCAAGGAAGATAAAACCCTGCAAACTACTAACCCCTGCTAGCAGCAACATCAAGGTGAGGCAGTCAGCAGAAAAGCAAAGCTCTTCCTTACCAGAAATCATGCATCATGAAAAACCAATATACAAGCAGACAACAGATCCTGGGTAGAGACAATAGATCTCTACTGGCAGAGACTGACATTCAAGACAACTCCAAAACCACACACAGCTTGAACTAGAGAATTCTGGTTTTAATAGCATGCAGCACACCAAGACACAAGAATTTACCTGGAGTGACACTCTTTTTTGGAGTCTCAGACAAACTGGACATCCAAACTTGAAATCCAATCATAGGGCAGCCATGAAAAGAGAAAGTAATTAGAGATACAGAAAACAGTCAAAACCAGTCATATTGAAAAGTCTGAGAGTTAGTAAAGATTGCTTTGAAAGAGACACTAAATTTTTCTTAAGAGTAGTGTTGGCATGATGGGGACTCAGAGGAAGGTCAAAGTCACAAGAACCACCCAGTTAATTTTTATGTTTTAGTGGATTTGCAGAACTTATGAAACTGATCTGTAAGTGATCCAATTTTGAGCTCTAAGAATAAGATATGCCCTGAGCTTATTCCCAATAGCTCAGAAAACACATACCAAGAGACAGCTTGACTTATTAAGCCTCAGACCTGCAAAACTATTTATCTTGCAGCTGTTAATCACACCCAAAAGACACACAGGCAACTCGCAGAGATTGAGTTTAGCAAACACATACAGGGTTCTACAAGCATCTTGTTACCCTGGAATTGCATTAAGGAAAATAATAGACAAAAAATGCTCCATAGAAAAGAGTACAAAGCTCCAATAAAGGTACCATTCAGAGTATAACCAGAAATTCCATTTTTAAAGCAATGAATGAGACGGATCAGGTTAAAGAGAAAGCTGATAAGAGTAGCCACCACCAAGGTCAAAAGGCTTCCCTCCCCCTCCATGAAATGAGGTGGAAATATTTGGCTTGGGAATAATCTTCAAATATTAAGTGTTAATTTTTTTCTTGAATACACTGGAAGCATGTTTTGAAAGACAGCAGATTTTCCCCCACTTCTAAATAACAAACATTCCCCTTCTGTGGGAAGAAGGAGCCCAAGGGCAGCTGTTACTCTCCCTTTGCCTGGGAGAAGATACATCTAGGGAGAGATGTTTATATGACAGTCTAAGAATTTCCTGAATTCTGACAACTCCAAAATGCAATTTGAAAAACTTATTTGCAATGGGGAACCCTGTTCTGGACACAGCAGTTTAACAACAGAGCAGATGCACATATCAACCACTTGGAGAGAAAAGTAGGCTATACTGGTGGCTTTGTCTATTTATTACTGTCTTCTGAATTGCAGAGTATCTCTAGAAGATTAATAGATAGTAATGTAATAGATTCACAGTACATGTGTAATTGAGGAATTGCTAGCATGATACAAACCTTAAGAAAAAGCTTTCCAACTTTCCCAATGGAAACCAGAGGTCCAAGAAACACATTGCTGTTTTCTCAGCACTAAGAGAATACTGAGGTTTTGAAATCCTTTCTTTAAATTAGGGACACAATTTTCATTGTGTAGTTGCACTGCCATTCAAATGGATTCAGTATTTTGCCTACTTTACAGTAAACTCTCTACAGTGGCAGCTTGGAGAAAATTCTGAAGTCTTTCAACCATCTGACTCCCAAACCCATGTGCTGCACTGTCACAATACACTACAAAATACACAATGGTAAATAAAAATAATTTACTTTGGACTACCATTTCAGAAAAGATGAAAAAGGCTCTGTATTGGTAGAGTGCAACAGGAAATAATCTGGCAGAGTAACTTGTGCTGTAGCTCATGGAGGGAATATACAGCATGTTTCTATTACAGACTTGGGGCACGCACGGGAAAGAGTGTGAAGGAGTTGTTGTCAGCAACTTGTCTATTAGCTTTTGAATAGACTTCCACTGCCTTCAGAACATGATCATGAACTTCAGTCAGCTGTCAGATCTTTTTCCAGACAGAAGAACCTGAATACAATGATGATAAATCAAGTAGATGAAGTATTGCAGGAGCAACTGGGAAGATTTCAAAGTCTGCCCCCACCCAAGCTGCAGCAAAAGACAGAAACACCCAAAGTCAGAGGAAGTGAGCTGCACTTAACACAAGTTTAGGGCTACCCTGAATCTGTCTGCCCAAGAAGAGAGAGTTAAAACCAAGATCCACAGTAGCCATTCCTACAGATATCCATGTGAGATCTCACCATAAATAAACCAATTCTGTTAGCCATTATAATTTTAAAAAAATTCTTCTTTTTAATCAAAGTATTTTTTTCTTCTTGTCAAAACTATAGGTTTAAGCCAGAAAAGAAGGGCAATATAAGTATTAACTGGTAAACAATCCCACAAGTCACCTTCCTGGGCTTCCCAAGCTGGAAAGCAGCATAAAAGCAGCAGCACTTCTGAGCTGCCCCAGCCTGACAGCAGCTAGAAGTGGATGAGGTTGCTTCTGAAGCAGAAGACAGCCAGCATATTTCAGCTGCTCCTGCACATCTGCTTAGCATTAAACTTCCTTCTTGGGGATTTTTTTTTTTTTATTCCAAGACATTTAAGCTGTAATTGCTACCAGCTTTTAAGAGTCCCCCCTACAAATAATAAAAATATCAGACATTAGTGATAGATTCCACTTCACAGAGAGCTCAAACGAAGAGCCGCGGCGGGAGCCAGCGTACGGAGAGGAGGTCAGAGGCCTCAGAAACATGCTGTGCCTGAGCCAACAAAACACAAGCTTTGAACAGCCTCAGGTTTCCCCTCTAGGACAGGGTTTTACTGGAATTCTGCATGGGGCTTGGACCTGGTTTCCAATGGGATTGGTAACAGTAAACGAACAAACCTTTGCTTCCTGCCACTCCTCTCCCCCCACTGCCGAACACCGGCTGGTCTCAGATGACTTGGAAGTGCGGGGGGGGGAACCTCAGTATTTGGAAGGAGAATTAAAGCCGCCTGCTCAAAGCAGGCCACTCCTAGGGCAATGGCATCCCAATTCTGCTCTTAACACCAGTCCCCACAGCCCCTGCTGCTGACTTCAGTTGGAGCCAGAACAAACTCCTCCTACCAGAATTATTTTTAAAAGCTCAAAAGGAACATGGATCCATAAATTACAGCTAAGCCACGAGGCCAAGGCAGTTGTGAAGAACACAGCAGAGGCTTTCCTTCAGAGCCACACTGCACAGAAATAGCAGCTGCACAGCAGGCATGTCACTGGAAGTGGCTGCTGAACCCCATTCCATTGCTTTCAAGCTGCCATGACAGAGTTGGGCAACCCTCAGATGGGTCAAGGGGCTTCCTCAGGTGCAAAAGAAAAGGAAGGAGTTGAAGGAGCAAAAAGCTTTGAAGACAAAATCAAGCTGGTTGCTATGGTGAACATGAATCATATTATTCCAGATTTCAGCAGAAGCTTTTCTGCTGCCAGTGAGACTGGCTTGTTTGCTGCTCCTCCCACCACTGGCAAGAGAACAGGCGCCAGACTGCTGGGGACTATGCTTTATGCTTATGATACAGCTCTACTCATCTCATTTTAGCAGCAGACTATTTGTCTTATATACAGTTAGAGCAGAGCAAGCTTCCACAAAAATCTACAATAGTTGGAGCCAGTCTAGAATCAAATGCATGAGCTCAATGCTACCAAAATCCAGGTGCCACATTCATGGTACACATCAGTACTGCACATCCACGTGGGCCCCTGCCCCAGCAGGTGCAGAGAAACTCCTCTTCCATGGGCATTTTAGCAGCAGCTACTGATGCAGGTTTCTTTTTGTTAGTAACACTGTCTGAAATGTTCAGTTCAGTGTTGAGCCCAGCATCCACTCTTTAACACTGCTGTCAGCACCGGGAGGGACATTCTCCTACAGAATCATGTTTCATATTGTTGGGGTTATCAGGGACCTTTAAAACAAGCTTTTTTTAAAGCAAATGTCTGTATAGCTGTCTAGTATGTTAAGCTACATATTTCATAACAATAGTCCTGCAGTAATTCTGGGGAATTGGATCATGCTGGTCATGAGTCTCAATGTGGTTGTAGTTCTAGTTATGTAACCCTTACTCCAAATGATCTCTATGCATAGCTGAGAAATTAGCATGGGCCAAAGACAGGTCCCTACAAGTGATCTGGATGTGGCTACCTTGCTTTGGAGGGCAAAGAGTTTAATTACACAGGTATGGCCAGATCTTTGGAAGTTGCCTTCCATAGGAGGTAAGAGTCCCAGGGCCTATTTTGTTCTCATGAAGCCCTGCCTTTAACATCAGCTGGGAATACCAAAATCTCCCAGCTGTTATGGTGCAACTTAAATTGCAACTGAAAAAAGGATTATAAGAACAAGTACTGAACAGATACTGACATCTGGTCTGTTTCCAACAGTGATCTCTTCCATGAGTGCAGTTGAGTGTTTCGCAGACTCATTTTCTACACTTACACCCTTCCTATCTTAATGGAGGGGTGAAAAGAAAATAAGCAATACAATCAGTGATTCCTCAGACTGGAGCTGGGGGAAAGAAATGCTTCTTCTGAAGAATGGGCGTGTTCTCATCCCAACAGTGGTATCTGACAAGTCAGCAAGAAGTGGGCGGACCACACTGTTCCTTAGACGTGTCCACTTCTTAGAATTGGCCTAGAGCCTTGTTGGCTGCAATGTTCATCACATATGGCAGAACAGAAAACAGAAGTTAAGCCTGTATTTCAAGTTTACATTTTGAAAGACAAGCCTGCCAAGGAGCTGGTATAAATGAGGCACTGTGTTGTTTTCCTGGGGGCTCAGGTAGGACACCTTACTGCCCCAAGCAGGTAAAGAACCCAACAGCCAGGCTCAGTCTACTCAGTCCAGGGCTCCTTGCTGTAATTTTGCCTGCACTTTTCCTCTCCTTGCTTTCTTTCTGCACTCTTCAGTCAAGCAAAGGAACAACCTCTTCCTCCTTCTCCTCTTGACCAGGTGAGGCTGGCCAGTCAGAGCAGAAAGCTCAATGAGAAACCCCAAAACTGTGGGGCTTGTTTCTGCTTCCATCTGCAGACAGTGCACCATGCTCATACCCTTGTGAGCCTCTCCACAACCTCCATCCCCCAGACCCACTGACCATCCTTTATCTCCAGGTTTCTCTCCTCTAGTCCCTTCCCCTTCACCTGGGGCTTTGGTTAAATGAGAAGGCAGAGAAATGCAACAGTACTATACTAGGGGAGGAAGAGAGAAATACTTGGTGCTGCTAAGCTCCCCCAGAAATGGAAGTTCTTTTACCAGAGAATTGCTGTGATACAGAATCTGGGTGTAGTTTTACAACATGGCTGGAAAGAGGAAAAATGCAGATAAGCCTTCATCCAAACTAGAACCATTGCCACGCATTCTTGGCTCACACAATCAATTCATTCAATTAGGCAGAGAACAACAGATAGTCAGAGAAATGGGAGGATGGCACAGAAAGGTTGCAAGTGTTTTGATCTCTCTCACACAGTCCTGCTCAGGGCACACCATTGAACTGCACCCTTGATGTTTCCCCCCCCAGGTTCCAGAAAGACCTAAACAAAACCAACATTTGTGCCTGGTACTTGGCCCAGGGTGGGCCTGATCAGACATTAAACTTCTTAGGTACCACAATGACAGATTGATTTGTTACTGTAATTGCTGGGTGAGCAGCTGCCCCACACCAGGGTAGCTTAAATAAGCTTTCCTTGCTCTTATGTCTGTGGGATGCTGATGCATCATGTTTAAAGCAAGTGTTTTAAGTCCTTGAAGGAATACACATATATTATTTTTTCCCCAATAGGAGCCTGCATTTTAAAGTAAATCTCTCATCCCTGCAGAGATATCTCCTCTTATATATACTTGAAGCTGAACATCATCTCCACTCCCCATGCCATCTGTTCAAGAGGGCTGTATCTTGAAAAAAAAATTTGACTAGTAGATTATCAAACATGCAAATCCAGCTAAAGTGTCTGAGTAAGAGGATTGGCAGTAGGCATTAAATAAGGCCTTTAATTTTTGTCTTATTCACTATGTTCAGCTTCATCACAAACAGCCTGGGGAGGGCTTGTCAGTGTGGGGGGTGGGAGTGATGAGCACAGCCAGCACCTTCCTCTTTCCCTGGCAGAAATGATCCCACTGGGAACTGCTGGGGCTCCTTGCCTCCCCAGCACCACCACGCTGCAGACCAACCTCAGACCACGTCCACTTGCCACGTAGCCTGGCGTATGCTAGACCCACACACACTGCTTGGAAAATGTTCACATCTGGCTTTCACGTGACTTGAGCGTGCCTCAGAAATTCATCATCTGGATAACTCACTCCTGCAGGGGAGAAATCCACAACCAGGGAGCCCTTTCCTGAGTTGGAACAGAGGAGCAGGGCCAGAAGATCGTGTGCTTGACAAACTGCACAGTGACACGCTCACAGCTGCATTTTCACAGCCTCATCCAGTCCTTCATCCTTTCTAAAAGTACAAACGCAAAGAAAACTTAGTCCCAATTTTCCACTCTGTTTACTTCTGTAGAAACCCATTTTAATCCCATTCACAGACCCAGAAGTATCCAGGACTGTTTAGTTTTTGTTCTGGCAGCCATAGCTCACATTAACTCTTTCCACATGGCAAGTGAGGATTGTTTCCCACATGATGCTGTGGTACAGCCCCTGCACATACAGTTTTGTAGCAGTTCCAAGTTTTGCTGGGAAGTGCCTAGAATATCTGAATGCTAATCCACATCTACAGCTGTACAAACTGAGAGCATCACCCCTCTGAGGAAAAAGCCAGCCTCCAGCACTGCCAAGGAGGAGGGCAGAAAAGCCCTAGACGTTGCACTTGGAAACTCACAGGTATGTACACATGCTGGGATTTATGTGTGGCTCAAAAAATGGAGCAAGAGTCAAGTCCCAACTGTGAAGCAGCCACGCTGCCAAGCACAGAACACTCAGCAGCACTGGCGTGTCCAAGCAGAGAGGGCCAATAATCAGTGCATACACTGGAACTCCTGCTGGACACCTCTGTAAGTAAGGCTTCCAGCCATCTCTGGTTAGGTGAGCCACTTCATCCAGAGTGAACTGGACAGGATTTGTGCTGTCACGCAGTCTGGACACAGGCCAGCTAGAATGGGACAGGTGTGAAGCCACACACAAAGCTGGAGGCACTAGGGAGTGCTATTTTAGGGGCGAGTGCTCTCAACAGGCTAAGGACACACACACACATTCAGGTTTCCAAAATCTCAGGAGAAAGATTCAAATGCTCACCAGCCTAAGTTACCCAAAATGCCCAGGGAAGATTTTATCTGCTCCTCTCATCCAGCCAGACCCATCTGTGCCACATACAGATTCCTGAGGTGGCTGAGGATCACACCCCTCTGCTCCAGCTCCCAAATGCACTTCTCACCTGCCTTATCTAGCAAGCCAAAAATCAAAATACCAGCACTCTCTGTGCAAGAGAAAAAACCCACGCAGGCAGCATTAATACCATCTGCCACCGACAGACAGAAGAGGGAGGCAGAACAGGAGCAGATGGAGAACAGAGAATTCCTTAAAACCAAGAGAAATGCCATTATCCCCTGAGGTACCAAAAGCTTTCTCTGCACTCAGCTGAAGACTCTCTGAGGCATTTGCAGGGTTCAAGCTGTTCTGCCATGGCTTTGCTCAAGCCACACCTCATTTTTCCAGCTCTCCCTGCCCTCTCTCCTGGACACAGGGCTCCCTGCAGCACCGATGCTGAACTGGGAACGGCAAAGAACACAAACACATTCTTTTCCCTAATCCTGAACCCTGTCCCCACACTTCAGTTTAAAAGCCAAGGAGCAAAACAAAAAACCCACACAACATACAAACATCTCTTTCTCTCTTATCCCATCTTCCTCCCGCCCCAGCATATGGGCCACCCAGAAGATGACAGTGATCCTATACATCTAATGGGCCACATGTCCTGTCAGCAGAAAACTGAAGCAGTGCAGAATAAAGTCTCCTATCTGCTCTTCTCTTCAGTAGCCTCAGGCAGAAGTCCAAAGCACCTCAGTTTAAGCAGTGACTTTAAAAATATGGCGTACAAGGAGAAGTGTGAGATCAGCTTCCTTCTGCCAGAATACTACAGACTGGATTTGGAGCGTGGGATTGGAGTGGACAGATTCACATCTTGACTGAAGATGCAGAATTGGGTCACACACACACACAGATGCTGCAAGGACATGAAATCTGCCTGACTTAGCAGCAGCTCTCCCTCAAATCCTGCTCTCTGCTAGCGCACCTGAGCACAAGAGCAGTAGTCTTGCCTTGGAAAAAAAAACAAACCCACAGAATGGATGTTCCTCTAATTATATGAAAAACTTGTTAAAATAAAAAGACTTACAGTCTTGCTAAAAAAAAAAAAAAAAAAAAAATCAGGAAAGAAAATTAGGTCTCTGGGGAACAACTGCATCAAGCAAAAGCCAGTAACTGATCAGAAGTTTAGCAAATTCATTACCTGAGGAAAAATAATTCTCAATCATGTGAAGAGGAAATTCTGTCATTGATGACTGAACTCAAGATGCACATTGAGATCACTAACTTCTACCTTCTTCCTGAACCAGGTCCAAGATGTATGCCCTCAGTAATTAAATGAAAAGGTTTGTTTGGTCCTTAATTGCTATGCTTTTACCTACTCTATCCTTCTTTTATTACTAAATCCTTTATCTTCCTGAAAAGGAACAAACAAAAAAAAACCCCAAAAAACCAAACCAACCAAACAAAAAAAAAACCAACAAAAAAACCCCCAAGCCAACAAAAAAACCCCCTCCCCCCAAAAAAGCAGCTATGTGAGAACCAAAATGTTCTGCCAGAATCTGCTGTTTTTAAATTCCATGCAGTAATTAGTACATACAGCCAAGAAGGTTAATAGTATGATGAGGGAACAGATCACGATTTCTGATCAAGAGCAATCTTGTCAGTACATGCTTGTGAAGTTATAAAATAGTGACTGGCAAACTATCTCATCCAGCCATCCTCATCAACAGGCCAAATGGCACCAAGGAGCCAGTCCACCATCACTATTCCTGCCTTAATTGTAGGAAACAATGCAAGGAGCCCAGTGCACACGTGTGATTCATCAGGACACAAACAAGAGCACATGCCTCAGTCTGCAGGGATCATGTCATACCACAGATTTCTTACAAGGATTAAGACACCAAGTTACATGATTTAAGATGTTCCTGGGACCTGCCAAAGGCTTTGACAGACTTGTATCCCTATTCACCACCTTAAAAAATAAAAACCTTCCAAGCTAAAGCTTTCAGAGGGACTATAGGGAGACAGACTTCAGAGACAAACACCAGGAGAGGAGAATGACTCAAAGTAACATTTGAGTTAAAAACCATATTCTAGCTTTGTTGGTACCACCTGGGCTCAGATTCACTAAACAATAACCAACTGCCTGCTTGGGGCGAGTAGCCCCCAGCACCTGCTGCAGTTGCCAGCCTGACAGAAGATGCATTGCCTCATCCTGGGATTGACCATGGTAGTTAATTGGATTTTTCAGCCTCTTTAGTAACACACTTAGCTTTGGCTTCTTTGAGAACCCACTTAAAAGGCTTAAGACTTCTTCTGATTGAGAAGGTAAAACTGAGACAGATTTCACAGCCTGCTGGATTAGTTAAGGCATGCCCGCAGTTCTGATACTAAAAGGGCATCCAGCACTCCAGATGACATCCCATCAATACTGCAGCGAGCTTAAGGCAAAGGAAAGGCAACCATAGTATGTGTCTCGTGGAGCAGTCCTTCCTTCTCCCTCTACTGCAGCCATTTCCCACAAATATTACAAAACACCTGCCAGGGCTGGAGGCCGTACATTCCCTTCTCTCCCTGTACCCACGTGTAGCTAAATGCCTGCCACAGGTCTGTGAAGCTGGCAGAGACCTGCACACTCAATTGCATCAACCAAGCTTTGTTCCCAGAGTCATCACTTCAGTCCTGCAACAGGTAAAAACAGCTCCTGCCACACAGCCATGCTGGTCCAGCTGGGAGCTCACACATTTGTGACCCCATTGAATGATGAAGCACAAAAGGGGTGGCGCACACTATTCATTTTCTCCATATTGTCTTAAAGGAGACAGCTCAGACTAAGTCAAGAAAATAAAGCTCATTTATAAAAAGGAAAAAAAAGAGCAAGACATGCCATGGAGCTCTAAGTGCAGGCTAGACACATGCGGTGTGGCAGGATGAGAAAGGTTAAGCTCTGAGTGATGAACATAGCTCAGCTGTAAGGACAGAAAAAGCCACAAGTTGAGCCATTTCCCTTTGTAATTACAAAGGAAGCAGAAAAAACCTATCCCAAATAATGCACAGAGATGGCAATTAAGGCAAATTCCTGAAGCTGACAGAGTGCACATCCTTAGTGCATGAGGGTGAGGAAGAAGGTTTCTCTAGTAATGCAGAATTAGGCCAAGGAAGCAACTTTGGCCATCAGCTCCACCCATAATTCCTAGGCAGCATCCCACAAAGTGATCAGCCACAAGGGCCCTTGGTGTTGTTACAACAATCTGCTTGTTTCTCACTTGAGGCCCCACTTCTGTCATTGCTGAAACTCTCTCAACTCTGCTTAGTAATTTCTCCATTGAGGGAAAAGAAAGTATTACAGATGTTTCTATAAAAAGTTTGTGAAGTATCTTCCAGTGGACTCTGAAGTTTTTATTTACTTGCCAGCAGATATATCCTTGCTAGTTTTAGATTACAGGGAAAGAAAGCAGTGGTTGTTGGCTGTGTGTAGCCATAATCTTGCTAGTCCAAAAACTGGACAGGGAAACCCAGCTGAAAGATGGTTTACTCATTCAAGGAAGCCTCATCAGCATCCTGAGGCAACACTGGCTTGAACCAAATCGTTAACTTAATAATCTAAGTGCTCAATTACAGGGACTATTTAAAATAGACTTCAACTGCCAGACTCAGCCAAAGCACAGCCAGCTCGATGCAGACAGGATCTGAACAACGAGAGAAAGGAGACATTGCAGGACTGATGGAGCCGTAACTTCTATATTAGTAAAGTTTATTCCCCCTCATTTGGAGGAGCATCCTACAGCATAGCAACAAGGTGCCAGAGGAAGCCACCAAGCAAGGGCTGGAAGCCAGCTGTGCCCCCAGCAGCAAGAGCAGGGGGGAGTTTGGTTATGATTTCAGAAGGGGGTGGCCAGCAGTGCTCCTGTCCGGGCACACAGAAAATCGTGACCACAAGGGCTTGGTCACGTATAAGGCAGGTGGCAGAGATCACTTTGAAAGCACCTCTTGTGCTGGATCTGACCTCACAGTTAGCAAAGAAATTCCTCTCAGTAGTTGAGGAGCACTGAGACTCAGTGTAGAAAAGTTGTGAAGCCCACAGCAGCTCCCTACTGCCACCAAACACCAGGTCCCAGATGCTTGCTTCAGCTTCATGACTGGGATCTGACCACTTTGGCATGAAACCAGCCAAGAAAGATTCTTAGCAAGGGGAGAGGGCCAAGATCTAACTCCAGAAGTCTACAGCTTGTTCTATCCAGCAAGGGGGTTTTTGGGGCGGGGGACACGACAACATCTTTGGGGAGAAACATACTCCATCTGGTTTATAAGCCACATCAGGATAAGCAGATATCTCAAGGGTTAATTAGTTCCCCATGCACAGATGGTAGCTGGTAGGGTTTGCAGAATGGATTAACCTAATCTGTGGCTTGTAATATACCATACAAATATCCATTCCTAGACTTGCAGCAGTTCTACCCTTATTTTGATTTGAGGACAGAAAAGCCACACAATGGATGCCAGCATAGAAGTAATGCCTATTTTGAGTGACAAATGAGTAGTTGTTCACTTGGCTAATGAATTGACAAATTGGAGCTTGAAAAGTAATTCCTTCCCATTTTTCTGCAGAGGGTCTTTGGGTGGACCAAGAAGAGACCATTTGTTGCAAATGTACAGACTATGCCCACGGTAACCGCTCCTCACAGTTGTACTGAGAGCTCTCCAGCCTTGACAGATGGTCATAGAGCAACAATTCAATTGCCTGGAAGCACGAAGGCAGCTTTCTGAGCAGCTCTGCAGTGTGTCAGATAAAGCCCCCCAAGTCCAAGGTACCAGCCAGCACATGTGGCATTTCAGGCCACAGCAAACGCCTGTGCCTTCACAGAGCCCCAGTGAAGCTCCAGGTCTCTGAGCTGGCTGCAGGTTAAAGCATTTATAATTAGATCACATCCAAGCAAAGGGCTGTGTGTTTACACAGCCCTCTGCACAAGAGGAAGCCTGGCTCAGGCCTGGCATGCAGAGATGCCCCAGATCGGCACAAGACTCCCTTTTGTTTAGCTAAGGATGTGCCACGCTATTGCATTTGGTTCAGAAGGTCTCAAATGTTTACAACCAGCATCAACTGCAGCGGTAAATGTTTCCATAACTCCCATTAAACTCTGAACTTATCCAGTTTCTCCCTGCTCGAAGGGGTGAGCACAGGACTAGCTAGACACTCACTCTGGCAAGGCAGAGGTCAGGGTAGAGGTGATGTTGGCTGTCTGAGGCATTCTCTGAATGTTTCTGCAATCGGCCATGCTCGTGTCATGCCTGCACATGCCTGAGACACAGCAGCTGTGGGATTCCTGCTGGACAGTGTGGGACAGCTGTGCTCACACCCAGCAGCCTCCTCCCAGCACAGCTTTTGTCAAGACACGAGATGTGTTCGTAAGGTCCCATTTGGTGGGAGGTGCTTGTATTTAAAAATGCCTATTTGTCTTGTCTAAAGATGCTGTAGTTCCATAGTCTGCACCTATGGAAGAAACTGCATTTCAAATATATTTGTTATCTTAAAAGACCCTCACAGCTGAAAATCTGTGCTTATTTATCCCATCCCTTTTTCGAATGTCATAAAGCTGGTCTTTGTTAGAGGCTGTAACTGGCTCATTGCATGCACACTCCCACAACATCCAGCTCCAAACAGAAGGAAGCATTCCTCTGCCATTCTAAAATCAAGCAAGAAGATGGCTGAGAACAGAGTCCCTTTATGCAGCTCAATTTGTTCACAGAGCTGCTTCACATTCCTCTTTGTACGGGGTAAATGGAGAAAGAGCGTCCCTCAGCCCCACTGTTTCCAAGCCCTGCACAAACAGCCCAGCACCAGAAAGCAGAGAAGAGGAAAGAGTCCCAGAAGGAGAACTGGCAGAAGGAAGAGTTAGGACAGCCAAAGAAGGGAGCCTAACCTGAGTGCCCCTCGCAGGGATGACTACGTCCCTTGGGGTTCTCAGAGCAGGGGGCCAAAGAGTCCAGCAGGGGAGAGCATCCACAAATGGCATATCAGCTACACTGACTCAATCACTTTTCTCATGATGTCATGGCACATCAACTCCAACTTGCCTCCAGAGCCACAGGAATGGAGAGGCAGCAGTTTCCTTTCCCTCCCAAAGCAGTTCCTCACATCTCTTGCACATGAATTGAAATACTCCTTCATGTAAACTGGTGTGCTGAGCCCAAAGCTCTCTGCGTCTCCTAAAGCTGTTCCAGGTCAGTGCTAAATCAGGTTGCCCCAGAGACTTCAGCAACATTTTTCAAAGATTTTTACATGGCCCAAAAACCCCCAGTGCTCAGGATGTGGCATTGAGCCAGGAACTCCCACACTCAGCTCTGCCTTCTACCAAGTCACTTGAACTTTTTTATTTATGGTCAGCCCCTCTAGAGAAGGTGCTGCTACCAATTTAATTCATGGGCTGTTGTGAACAAACACTTTTCTTAATATTACACTTAGGAAATCCTCGGAGTGCAACCCAGACAGAAGCTTTGCAGGACATTAAGAAGACCAAGCATGCCCTAGTTTATTGTGGTACCAGCACCTTGTACCATGTTTGCCTCTTCATTACCACACCCCATCTGAGAGAAATTTAAGTAAAGGAGTCAAAAGTCTTGGCCTGCAAAGGCAGCTACCATTTGATGCACAGCTACCATTTGATGCACAGGCCATCGGGGTTAAGCAACAGCTTCTCTTCAGTGCATCACTTGGCTTATTGCAGGATAGCAGCTTAAAAGCCCTCATAATTAACCAACAAATCAATCTAGGACATTCACTGGAGCCCAGAATGTAACAGTCATCTTCCCTTCCCTCCCAGAGACCAAGCCACTGCAGTGTTTCTTTATCATCTTAAAAAGCAAGAAGAAAAAAATCCTCCCCTCCCTGCACACAGGCCAGAGTTTTCCAGGAGTTACTATTGGTTTGAAGGGCTTCTCTCTGGATGCCCTGAATGCAATTTGAAGCATCCAAGGTTCCAAAAAAGTCAATGAGAGTTGCAGGTGCTCAATGCTGCTTGGGGAAAAAAAAATTTAAAAAATAGAAAGCCCTGACACATCCAGCTCAGAGCAGCCAAACCCAGAGGCCCATAATTACACATCCCTCTTGAAAACACATCTGTAAAAATCACTAGGAGATACATGGGGAGGGGAAAAATTTGATTTATATAGTTTCAAATCAGGTTTTTATAGGACATTTCAATCCAGGATTTTAAAAATGAAACACTGAGCTACAGCCTTTGAGGCAGCCCAAACCCAGACACAATCACTAAGAACATTTTGCATCAGAAGCCTCACCAGAGCCTTTTGGAAAGGCATGATAAAAGATTCAAACCAGCACAGGAAGAGATACCCTTCCCCTCCAGAAAAGAACCCCAACTCTGACTCTGCATTTTGACCGTTTTCAATGAAAGAGAAAGAAATGTAATACAATTATCATCTCACATTGGAGATGGAGCTGTATAAATACAGCCAGAGAAGAGCAGTCATTTTAGCTGCAACACTATATAAGGTGGATTTCTTCCATCCAGTGCAAAGGAAAGAAACTGATGCTTATCGCCAGCAGGATTCAGCAATAAAAAGTTAAACTGCTACACAATTTAATGCCACACAAGATAAATAGAAGGTTTAACAGGGGAAAGCAGGGGGTAAGGTCCTCTCTAGAGTCATGCAGTACATAAAAAAGCCTGGTGTCTTACCTGATTTCCTCTTTGAAGATCCATAGTCCCTGAAAAAAAGACAACAACAAATAGACATGGTTAGAGCTGGGAACGGTGGTGAGAGAACGAGTGCCTCCCAAATTTCCACCCATATGCTCAAGGGTTCGTGCTGCGCCCTCCCTCCCTTAAAGCGGAGGTGAGGGCGGCCGGGCATGGGCGGGCGGGGGCCGGGGGCGTCCCGGGCAGCCCCGGCCCATCAGCGGCACCAGCTGGGGCTGCCGCAGCACCAGGGGCTCGGCAGCATGTGATCAGCCAGGCAGAGCGAACCATCCACGACCGGCAAAGCAGGGGAGAGGGGTGTCATTTTTTCCCTTTTAAATTGTGCTATTAAATGCACGGCTACTGAATTAACCCTTAGCGTCCCCCCGGAGAGGAACAGGAATGTGAACTGTTTGCTGCAGGGATGCGGCTGCTCCAGGCTGAGCTGGCGCGGCTGGCAGTGCCGAGGCAAATTAATTTGTGAATAACCTCCAGTCCTCTCCTAGTTATCTCTGACAAGCACTTGGAAAGTGCAAGGAAAAAAAAACAAACCAAAACAAACCCCAAACTTTGTTCTTTCTTCTTTCTTCCAGCACAGAACATGCACCCTTACTTTTCCATAGTGATTTAAAGGGCGCTGGCACCTCTACTCATGCAGAACAGCTGAAACCCCAGACAGCTGCTATGGGAGGGGAAGAAATTACAGAAAGGAGCTGCAAGAACTGATTCGGGATAAGCAAAACTGAGGACTAAAATATTTGGCTATGGCTGTGTTTCACCCCGGTGCTCTCCGGAGCGGGTCAGACGCAGCCCTGGCACGGTCTGCACAGGCAGGAGCCCGGCAATGACAGCCTAGGCAGAGGCAGCATCGCTGTGCAGGCACCGGCACACCCCGCACATGGCAGCGTTAATGTTGGCAAAATCACCCGATGGCAGGGTCTGAGCAGGAATCCCACCCGAGGGACAGGCAGAAGCCTCTACATTTTGGGGAGCCAGACTGTCAGAAGTGGGGTTTTGTCTCTTGCACTTTGCTCCGTCCTCCAGAGGATCAGAGAGGGATTATCCCAAACTATTTATTTAAAGAGAGTTTGGGGGCTCAGCTGAAGAAACAACGTGTCTTGAGGGCAGAGTTATGTCTACCCTAAGTTCTATTTCTCCCAGAATTTTGTGTGCATCCCCATACCTTACATATCTAGGATTTGCTTCCAGTGAGTAATAATTGGGAATTTTTTGCACCCTCTTTTAATTTCCCAGTGTCATTTCTGCATCAATTAAATGGTTGTTTTCTCAGCCATGTCTGTAGTTGTATTTGATGGGATGATGCTACTGCTCATGAATAAGTTGCTTCTTCTACAGAAGTGATATCATATGCAAATATAATTCCTGCTATATGGTGCCAGAAACAGATCCCTCAGACCAAGCCAGGAATGGTACGTCCCTAAAATGTAGTCCTCTATCCCAGCTTGGCTCCCACACCAGTCTGGAGCTTTGTGGAGCTGTCAATACAGCTCTCCTGGCATGCAGAATTCAATTCACATGATTAGAAATGAGGTAATGATCGATTGACATAGTTAGCTAGAAGAAATTAATTTATCATTATAAAATAGTTATTTGTATCACCACCACCACCCAGTTCACAAGGCTAATGAAAAATAAAGAAAAGCCAGTCAACCTACTGGGTAAGTTTTTATCTTTTCATTTAGTCTTTCTGTAAGTTTTAAAGTCAACTTTAATTGGGTTCTGATTTTGGAGTTCCTGAAAAAAAACCCAGGTACCCCATGTCTACCTGTCTTATCACTTTTTTGTACACCCACATTTCACTCATTAAGTCAGGAGACAGCAGTATCAAATAAAATGGAGCTTGAAATAAAATCTTCATCTCCCCAGTGAAACTCTGAAATCCGAAACTTGTTCCTCCCAGCAAGGACAGAAAAAAAATACTGCTGAAATAGAAATCAAAGCAGATATAGCAAATAATCTCTCCTGCTGTGTAAGGTGCCCTTTGTGTACATATTCTTCACCTCTTTTCTGCTAATGAAGAAAGCTTGTGCTGCTGCTTTGCAATAGCAGCAGCAAGGAGCCCTGCCTGACTTCATGTTTAATTTTTATGTCTTACTATCCTGCGTATGATTCACTGATTCATCTTCCTTCTCCCAAGTGATGATATATAAGGTCAATACCTCTCAGCCTCACTGTTTTCAGTGAAGCATTAGTGTGAGGCTGAAGTATTGGTTTATGTCTCCAAACCAATGAAGGAAATTATTTAATGGTTTCTCTTAACTGTAACAATTTCCAAATAGAAACTCTGATCTTCTCCTGCAACCGAGACTGCACCTGGCACACTTTGTGCCCTTAGATCAGACAAAAAATATGGTCTTGCAGAAGAAAAACCCTTCCAAGGAAAGGTACAATCAATGCCATATCTGCAGCTACATAGGGAAGCTCCCTTTCTTTTCAGCTCTTGCTCTTTTTATCTTTTCATCTTTATATGCACACATATTTCCATTTTTTTTCCATTTCTATATGAGAACAAACATCACCATCCTAACTCTACTGCCAGCCACAGCTACAAGAATAACAATGGAAGCAGTGGGTGGAACTAAAAGTAGCTCTGGCAGGTCCCTTTTTCATTAGTCAGGATCACTCCATACTGAAAGAACACCTTTCTCAAAACCAGCATATTTCTAGCCTTTTTTGAATTAGAATCTAGCAACTTTGTTAATGTCTTCCTGTGGGGCACCACCTTTAGCTGATGCTGAGCCTCATTACTGGCAAGGAAAATATTTCCTGCTGCTAATAATATTAAAACATGGCTAGTGTCAAGCACGTCACACAAGCTGGATACACTGTTCTTCAATGACAAAGGAGAGGGAAGCTGGATCTCCTTTCTCATCAGCATTACCCAGGATAACATTAATCATTTGAAATCTAGCAATGAATGTGAAAGGAACATTGCTATAAAGCTGACTGCCTTGTTAGCACATTAAGGTATCCACAGTCAGTCTGGAAATTTCTGAATCATAAAAATATCTTATGTTGAATTAATATGTCATTTGCAATCTAATTTAAATATGAAGGTGGTATTAACAACATTATGGAAAAGTTTTTTGGCACATCTTTTCTCTAGGGACTGACTTTGCTGTGAGTTAATATACACTGATATGTGTGTACATGTGTTTTGATCTATCTAAAAGCATACAGATACACACAAACAGTGGCACAACTGGAAAGTTGTTTATAAAGTGAGGAGTATCCTGACATTTGTTCAATAGAGACTAGGAAATGTTCCAAGTGGAGAAGACAGGAAGTGACTAGGTGCATTGGTAACGGATTGTGTCTATCTATTTTCTAATTCACTTTGATTTATATCTGTCCCAGAGGGTTTCTCCTGCATTGCCTGTAGAGGTCTGGCAAGTCTGCAGAAGCCTCCTGCAGGACCAGCTTCCCTTGGAGGTGATGGGTTCAGTCAGGAGACCTCACTCCTGTGGGTCCTGTGGGACCCATGGTGCAAAGGCTCTTTTGAAAGCTTCTCCCCCTTGCTGTGGGACAGCAGACCCAGAAAGTTCACTGTGGGATTCCTTCTTTCCCACATGCGTCACACTTTGACCCGGGGCCTCTGCCTGTCAGTAAAGCAAGGCTCGGCTTCAACTCATTTAGCAAAGATTTCAGACAACCATGAGTTTCAACTATGAGGGAAAACAGTGCCTGCAAAACATGAGGAGCTGTCAGACCCATGGAGCAGCACGGCTGGGGGAGCTGCACAGCAGACATTGCAGCAGACGAGACAGAAGCTAAAGTAAATCATCTTTCTGTCTCTTTCTCAGTGTTTGCTGTCCAAAGGAGATGAGACAGTGACAAACCATGAGTAATGGAGGTCAGTCTGTATCCTCGAGAGTATGTTAACACATAAATTGAATATGCTCCATATTTTTTGGCTTTTGTTAATTCATGTTCAAATACATTGTAGTAATTTCTGTTCCCAGGCTCCTTAATTCCTAAAAGCCTCTAGTGGTGTGGGCAGACTGTGGCGGAGATATATGACATTTCAAACAAACAACTCAGATTATCATTTAATCACCAATGATCTGCCAGGCAGATTAAAAGCACAGAAATATTTTTACAAGGAAGTTCACTCTCTCCTTCCCAACACTTATAGGTTGCAATCAGTAATGAAGACTTTTTCACAAACTGTTTTTCTTAGCACTGCTCTCAGATTCTGTGACACTATTTTTAAAGTAAACCAATACAAAGATACTTTGCTACTACTCTTTACATGTACAGAAACTTGAGAATATATTTGCATCTTGAAACTCTCCTGATTTTCCTCAACAGCCAGACTGACATTTTCTCTTTGAGACAAGGCACAAAAGCAAGAGTGACTGAGAACTGGTACCTGCCTGTCACCAAGGACTATGGTTGGAGGAGCACCTGAACACCTTAATATTATCCAAACACACAGGAGCTATATGGAAAGTGCAGGGTTGAAATTCATATTCATGGTACTCAGAGTGCAAAAGTTGAACCATGTGCATGAAGGCATTTCTATTCTCACTGAGCTCTGAGACCCATATGACATGTAATTAAGCAAAATTAACTCTGTATGTTATGCATGGGGAATAGAAACTCAAACACATGGATGCACACAGCTATACATTTTCTCCCTTCAGCATTCCAACCTCTGATACCATGAAACCACAGCTGATCTCTTCCCCGAGCCAAAGAAACACATGAAGGCTTTTTTCCTTCTTCATTTTTTTTAGAAAGCATTCTGCTCATTTCCTGATATAAATCGTTGCATTGTGGAACCCTCTCCAACATGAATCTGTCCTTTCTGAGCAGAGGGTGAGCTTTCCAGCCCTGTGAGAAAGGGCCCCATTGTGGTGGTCCTGAGACTCCAGAATTCCTTGCCGCGAGCAAAAGGGACTTGTGGGGCAAGAAGAAAATCTGTCGACCTGACTTCAAACCCAGGCATTTCTCACTAGCTGGACATGGCCTGTGCTGCTGCTAAGAAGGGTAAACCACTGTTGTGCAATCAGATCCTTTTGAGAACAGGAACAAAACAAAACAGATGATTTTGCCTTCCTGCAACCTTTCTGTTGTCTTCACAGCGTGTCTGCAGAACAAACAGCCCAACTTTATGTACTATATACTTCTGCTTAGGCTGCAGTGACTTTCTCTGTATCACATGACAAAGATGGCTCAGTTTGGCCCACCAGGACCCAGCTGGAGGTCCTGATTTAGTGCTTTGGTGACTTCTGACAGCTCGCTTGAACCCAACAATGTAAAAGTCAATCAAAGTTCTCCCTGTGAAACTCCAAGCACAACACTGGAAAACTCATTTATTAAGTGCAGAAGAGATGTCCCCCATACCAGTAACCTTAACTTGCATGGAAAAGCCAAGGTTGGAAGGAGATGGACACTGTCTCCTCTGCAGCAATACTCCCTATACCTGAATTCATGGATTTCTACAATGAGGCAGAGAGGCAGGACAAGGGAAGGCAGCATCCCCTGTTCTGCGCTCATCCTGGAGATTAGCCCCATGCAGCACAACTTGAGCTCTGCCACCAAGTCCAAGGTGCAGGGGATGCAGGAAACTCCAAGACAAGTGACATCCCCATGGGCTATCTCAGCCTCACATGGACACACTGCATTTGAGAGCAGCAGCCACCATTTCTTTCTTTGTGTAGAATGGGTATTCGAAGGACAAGAGATGGGTTTGAGGCACCCAACCCCTTCCCTAAATGAATAAGAAATGCCACAGATTTCTGTCCCAAGATTCCTCAGCAGTGAGGTTGATTGCGTGGCCCCAGAGAGCAACTTTAGTATTTGGCTCAGGCTGAAGAAAAGCAGAATTAGCCTCTTGCATTTTTCACAATTATATTTTTATGATGAAATTATCCTCCTGGAGGAAGACAGGGCTTTGGAAATGCACATTCAGCATTTCACCAGGCTGTGACACACAGGGCAGGGCGCTCTGACAGCAAAGCCCAGCCTCTCCGGCACCAGGGAGAGATGGCTCGGCACGGGCTGGGAGCTGCACAACACTGGAGTGATGAGCTAACGCCATGTGATCCTCCACTGCAAGGCCTCAGCAGCCTCAAAAAAGACAACACCAATGTTTATAGCAAGTTTTTCCTGGAAAGAAGTATAAAAACAAGGTCTTGCCTAAGAGTCACATCCTCATCTGTTTCTGGTTTACCTTGTTTATTCTTACAAATGGCAAGTTTCTCCACAGGACAGAAAAACGTATTTACCTTAGCAAGAACTCTGGGTGGAGGTGCTCCTTGCCTCCTCTAAACTGACCCTGCTTGTCCCTTGTGGGGAGGCCAAATTTATCTCTGTCTTACAATGACCAAGCATGTGTCACTTTATTACAGCCTTTCTAGCATAAATGCTGAGTGATAAAAACAAGTTAATAAAAATTAATCATTCTCATGTGCAGGTTTTCCAGTTGTGCCCTTCACTTGGGAGTTTTATTACAAACAGCTACATGCAGATATGTGTTTAAAAGATGCATCTAATCATAGTTACAAATCAAGTATTGAGTATCAAAACCATAAATTCAAATGTACCTTATAAACTGGTCGGGCTAATGAGCTTGCATATACATCATATGAATCTGATTAAGAGCTTAAGAAGGCTGCACAGGCTTTGGATCTTTACTTCGTTCTCTTGAGCCCTCCCTGATTTGAGGGTGGGTGCCTCAAATTCCTGTTTCTCTAGGAGATGAGGGTCCAACCTCTGGTTAGCAACCACATTGTCCATCTGGGTTTTTAACTGAAAAGTCCCTCTGCAGTCCCTCTCCAGGGACACCTTCTGCTATCTCAGACTAACTCTGCCCTGAGCTGTGTGTGGTGCCTGGCCACTGTCTCCTCCATCTCCCTGTTCCTATGGATGACCTCCCCAAAAGGGAGGTCCCATGGCCCGCCAGGCTCATGAGAGGCAGGATACCATCACTTCCACCACAGCATGCATGGGACCAACAATGTGACCCCCAACATGCTCATCCTAGCGTCCTTGGAAATGGAAAGAGGGAAGGAAAAAGAGAAAATTCCCAAGTGACAGACTACCAAGCCTCAACCCCAGCTCCAGACACAGCTTGTCCAAAAAAGGCTTTTGCCCCTTCATTACTCCACCAGGAAGAACAGTTGGAGCACAGCCATTTAAATCAAAGTAAAAGAGGAGCTTCTGCATGTAACGCAGATGAATCATGGTACTCACTGGTGTTAGACTTTGTAATCACCAAAACCAGGCATGGGTTCAAAAAGCAATGAGATAAATCCATGAAGCAAGGATAAATGGTGGCTATTGTACTCCATGCTCTGGATGTTTTGACCCGAAGAGTCCCATAGCGGCTGAATGCCAGAAACAGAGAAGATACACAAGGGAAGTTCACTCTGTATTTGCTTTGTTTCTTGTATTGGCTGTAAGCCACTGTAGGAGACAGGAGGCCAGATGGGGCCCAGGTCTCACCTAATTGTGGCCTTATAATATATTCTCCTGTAAAAGATCAGACTGGATTAGGATAAATTACATCCAAATCACACTGCATTACTCAGCACATTAAATTGTCCTTAATCACGTACTTTGATGGTTTAGAGTCCTGCTTAAATTTACCTCCTGTGCATATTTCTGTGCCTATTCTGTTGAAATCACTGCTGAAGTTCAACTGTACATAACCAGGCTCTAATGAAAAGCCAATAAGGCTCTTTGATCAAGCTTTAATAGGACTCATCATGGGGACATACTCTACTGTAGCAAATGGTTTCCTCATCCTGTCTCTTTCAGAAATGTTTTGTGAGCCTTTAAAAGCAATTTAGTCCTGATTTATGTTAGCTAAGTGATTTCTGTTGCACATGTGAGTTACAAGAAAAGGGCTCTCATCTCTATTTGCTACACTGTTCAGGAAATCAGTTATAAATGCTGTAGTGCCTTCAATGTCTCTGACTTCAATGCAGCGGAAACCAGCAATCTGAGTGAATACTTCATCATCCCCAATTCTTCCATATGTGCATCCAGTACTTAAAGAGCAACCTATAGGATATTTTTTTTGGTAAAGGGTACTGAGATTCCCATCTAAGCTGTTTACCTAAGCTGTTTCCAGCAGATATTCAAGGAAACAAGCGTGCAGTTCTTCAAAAGAGAGGATATGAAACATATCGATGACTATCTAATAAAATTAAGTGTGCATTCAATAGGAATGAGTCACCCCATCACACGTTTAGAGGTGAGGAATGTAGAAAGGGTGATGGAGCAAGCTCATGCATTCAGCCAGGGGTGCAGAGCAACCCAAAAGTTTTGATGGCCTGACCTGACCTGCCAGTGGCATCCAGCGAGCCCTGGCATGGCTCAGACCAGGTCTCTTCACACCAGGGGACAGATGCCAGCAGGACCCATTGTGATGTGCCTGTGGCCAGTGGTCTAAGTGCTACAGCTGCAGCTGCTTTCCTTATGGGGTTGCTGAGCAAAGACATTCCCATTTCTTCTCACTCCTCATCTTGGGCAGAGAGACCTGAGAAAGGAGAAGTGACCCAAACAACAGTGGTTTGGGCTGCCTTCCTCCTGCTCTCCCCTCCTGCCCTTGAGAGAAAGCCCTTGTGACATGCAGTTCCCCTTGATCCTCATGCACCATATCCCACCTGTGAACACAACTCCCTGAGATGAATCTGCAGGCGCTGGTGACACCAAGCCCTTGGAAGACCCACAGGACCAGGACCCTTCCACAGGAAGGCAAAGCAGAAGAACCTCCTGTCTGCCCTTTTCCCTCTGACTGCCAAAGCCATCAGGATACTCACTCACAGCCCCCTCTGAACACCCTCCTTTGCCCCATACCAACCTCACTGTGTGTGCTGGGTTTGCTCATTGCTCCCTGGGATTTCCTATGCCCATCTCAGTGCATGGTGAGAGTGCTGGCAGCAGCTCTCATGCTAGAGTCTCACACAGGAACATTCCAGCTGCCACTGGCATTTTTTACATGCTAAAGTCTCTAACTTGGCAAAGTAAGAAATGATTTACAGGCATTTCCAGACATGGCCCCAGCCCTGCTAGACCTCTGAGCTCCCAGTACAAAGGAGAGTACACCAGATGCTTGGTATTGGACAATTCTGCGTTTCTTTTTCTGGTGGTGGTCTGGTGTGTAGGACCTCTGTGTACTCAACTGGCTTTTCAGCAACATGATGCTTGGACTTCTCTGTCTTGCTGCTCCTCCCTCATGTCCAAGGGCAGTAGGACCTGAAAGATTAAAGACTGCAGTGTGCACAGACAGCAGATGGCTATTGCATCTGTACTTACTTTGCACTGCTAAATACCCTATTGCCCTACCTAGTTTTACATCCCCTTTTAGTGGGAGATCTCTCCCCTGATTTTTTAAAATCATCTGTTGCACATATGGCCCTAAGAATGGTAAATGTTTTTTCCAAGAGAGGCAAAAACTTACGATGCATTTGGGAAGACAAGATCAAGCCCACAGTATGAACTCGGACTTCTTCCTCTGATGACTGCAGTCTTTGCTTTCCTCTTTACATTTCCTTCAGTTAGAGCAGGGAGATTAAAGTAGGGCTCCTTCCCAAATCTGCCTCAGCAGCATGTCCTCAGTTAACTGTCTTGCAACATCAAATGTCTTTCCAGGATACTAAACAGTGTAGTTCTCTATAAGACACCAACTTTATATTACTTGGAATTGTTTTCTGCCTGTTTCTACAAAGCAGCACATGGAAATATCTTTCAAGTCATCGGGTTCTTTAATTTACTAGTCAAGAGACATAAATCATGGCATGTAAGATCTACTGCAAGTTCATGAACTCTAGGAAATTTCTCTAATCACTATCCTTTGAACTGAAGTTTTTCAGACACTGTAAAACTCCAAAACATAGCTAGTAAATGTATATAGTAAATTTTGCTTGGATTGGCATCTACTAAAAGCAGAGTTGTCTTCCCTGATTACCTACCAGGGTCAGGCAGTCTTAGAACATCCTCTGTGATTCTAACATTAAAACATAAAAGAAGAAAGAAGTCTTGAATTTTTCTTGCCCAATATGACTGCTGGGATTCATTCAATGATTCCAAATTATCACTGATAGGCACCAATTATGACAGAAAAACAGAGACACCTTCCCAAAGATAAAACCTTTCAAACACTAAGGTCACTTTTCAAGGTAACTTTCAAATACCCAGTTCTGACAGTAGGTCTAACTCTTTAATGCTCTCTAAAAGGTAAAACAGCTAAATTACATGACACTTGCAAAGAAGCATCACAAAGTTTCTACAGTATTCCACACAAGGAAGTATAAGATCCACTGAAAAAGGATTTATTGAGCAATCCAGGGGTGAATGGAGAGGCTCTTTTTTGCAACAGGGTATGAAATAATAAATTTTAAAAAGCCATATACTTCAAGATGGGGTAAGAGATTGTTTCAGTCTCAATGCTCAGCTCATTTTAGGAAGGAAACAAAGAAAACAGCTATTTCAGCCTGGGCCAGTTTAAGATTCCTGAGACTAAAGATAGACAGGTATACTCTAAGTTTTTTAGTCCCATACCCAAAATTATCAAAACTTCGAGTGAACTTTGCTTGATTGATATTTGATAGATTATAATACTGAATTTAAAACTGATTTTGCAAAAGCAGAAGATATTCTTGCTATTACATGTACAGATCCATCCTAATACTTTCTTTTGAGCCTTTCTCAATTAAAAGGGCAAATAAAAAAATTCACAGTACCATCAAATATATGCTTGCATACTTGCCTCAAAACACCTCAAATAATTTCAACTGACTTTCTAAGGTGAGCAGCATAAAATATTAAATAACTCTGGAAAACAGAAGAAAAAAATATTTTTATATGCATTTACAACATATGCAGTTTGCACACACCATGAAACAGTGCAATGTCTGAATAGACAAAAAATTTGCTGTCTAATTCAGATACAAATTTGGATGTTTTTCAGACATGCTCATGCAGGAAACAGTCAGTTTCTCCTTGTTCTTTTTATGTAACTCCTGTCCAATTCTCCATCCAGACATTAACTTTTAATTCACCTCGTACATCTCCAAATCTGTGTGTGGCATTTCCAATATCTTTTTCCATGTTCTATGTTCATAAAAGTGAAGAGGAATAATGAATGAATGTAATTATTTCCATCCATTCAGCTGGTTATGGGAGCAGACCTTTTAATTCAGCTAAAAGAGAAATTATTTGTTCCTTCAAAATGAATGGTAATTCAGGGAGTATTTCTGGCCTGCCACATGAGGGATCTCTATTTTGCAGAGCTAAATGGCCATTGGCAGCTTATTCGTGCTTTAACTGTTCATGTTATTTGATATATAGATATCACATGTGGGTGAAGGGAAAATGCCATTGATTGTCAGGCGTTACACCCCCTCCTTTTTGATTGCTGATCTCACTTGCTCAGTAGTTCCCAAGCTTGGAATATCAATGAGGTTCTGCAAATGTCATGCCCTGCAATCAGCTTTTGAGCACTGTATTCTCCCTTTGTTACCTGAAACGCCAGAAGTTGGACAATAAGAAACCACACTCTCAGCAGGAACACTTCCTTTCCTACCAGGACAGGCCATGCTGTGCCTGGCAGTAGCACCTACCACGGGATGACAAGAGCATCCCTGAGGTCCTGGGCAGTTTGTGATTCTGAAGTTCACACTGTGGTGTCCAGATTCGAGTCTGAATTCGGTGCTACTTTGAATAATCTCTCATTATGGTAAAATACTGTGAGATTCAAAACTAGAATCTAGGCACACCAGCCACGAGATGCAGCTGTGGGGATTATGAATCAGAGCATGAAATGGAGTGTCCTACTGCCAATAATCTACTTATTAACAATTTCTTCCCCAGTCATCCTCTGGGACTGAAGTTAATTCCTGGAACCTTCTGATTTGCCTCTGCTCCCTCTGCAGCACCAGCTGGCCACTTGTCCCTGCCCTCACCGCTTCTGGCCTCAACCTGCTGTCTCCTGGGCAGCTGATTGCCCCCCTCCCCTGCTTATAACACACACCTCACCCTAATGCAAAATGGCTCTGATCACCACCTGAACACCCTGGGCCCAGCACAAAACCCTACTCTGACCTACTCAGCAACAGCACCAAAAATTCAGCTTCAAGCCTTCAAGCTCTGCTGTGCATCTCATCCATTAGCAGTGCCTTGGGAACTCTGCAGAGACCTACATCATGATTAGATAAAAGCTTTTTCTTCTAAATCATTGTACAGTAGGAAATAAGGTCTGAAAGAGTGAGCTCCGTGCAGATTAGAGGCCAGGCACATCCCCTCTGCTGGTTGTTTATATGTTTTCATTTTATGCTGAAGAATGCAAGGTTCTGTTGTAGCGAGTAAGTTGCTAAATTTATTTACTGAGGTTACACTACCAAGACCCTTTTCTCAGTAAAGACACAGAGAAGGGAAAAGTGCTCTGGTTTTTTACAAGAAGAAACATTTTTTAAACAGTGTTACGAAAATCTTAGCGTGCTACGTGCACCCAAGCAAATCTGGGGTGGTGATGAGAAGGAAGAGATTGTTTTCCCACCTCTCTGCCTCCAGTACTCCAGAGTTTGCAGGTCATATCATGCCCAACAGGTCCTTTAACTGCTCTAATCAGCAGGGAAACAGTCCAAAATGCAAACATAACACCCTGCCCCTCATCCCTCCTTCACCTGCCTTGGGGGTCTCCAAAGGACGGGCAAGGAGGCTTTGAGAGGAGGTGACCTCTGGAGCACAGGGCAGAGGACACACAGATGAGACACACCATGCATGTGCCCTGCAACTCTGGCTCGCCACCAGCTCCAGAGAAAGTCCATCTCCTAGAGAGGACTTGAAAAACAACTGCAACGATGACAACAGAGCCCCAAATGTGCTGCTCCAGGTGCAGTTTTATTCAATGCTCAAAGTCAGGAACATTTCAGAAGGAAAACTGCAGTTAAGGCTGGGAACAGATCCTACATGAAAGAACTCTGAGTATACAGTTGCTAATGCAACCATGGCCATGTTATCTTCACAGCTGAGCACCCAGGAACTTGGGTGGGTCTCTCTCCTCAGAAGCAGGGACAAGATGCCACAGCATTTCACAAGAAAACTTGAACAAGGAACTCATGGCCCAAAGTTGCAAAGGAAGAGTGGAGGCTGGGGTTTAATTTCTCCATCCCTCAAAGACTCAGACTCAGTTGTGCTGACCTTCATCCTATGCTATAGTGTGAGTTTAAAAATACATCGCTTCTCTTGAAAGTGTGTCACAGCTCTTAGAAGCATGAAAATCAGGTTGTGGGTGGGAGTAACTCCACAGTATATCTGCACAGTGTGTAGATATATATATATACACTTCTGAGCAACAGTCTTTTGAATTCCACTTTGCAGAAAGCAGACTTTTAGCACTTCAGGAACTGAACACACTGTTACTATCAGAGGCTGGAAGCAGAACTGTTTTAAGAGGTAGAGGTCCTTTTCTATTAATTTTTTTAGGAAACACACTGGTTTTTACCGCTCAGCTTTCCTAAAAAATAATTATTTTATGCTCAGTCACAGCTCTTCACTGGTAATGTCACGCCCAATTTGGAAGATATGAGCACTGAATGATTTGGCACAGGGATATACTCAAAGGAAAAGAAACTGCTTACAATTTATGATATGCTTTGATAGCAGTGATTTTAAAATGCTAGTGTTTCATTCCAGCAAATATTACAATAACAAGCATGAGACTAATGACCTGATGCCTTATCAGAGATGTTCACAGGTCAGATAAAACCACCACATTATACTTGCAGGATCCAGCATTTCAAAGACAGCTCTGTTTGAGTTTCTCCTGGGCTTTCATCCCCGCAAGCCATACGTCAGCACTATGGTCCCAAAAGCTGGTCTCGCACTGAGGGATTTTCTGCTCACACTTTCAAACCTCTGAAATGCATCAGGGCTGTCCCATCTCCCAGCCACGGCCACCTCAGCCACCTGAGCTGTTTCCTTTGTATGAGGGAGCAGTGAGAGAGAAGAAAATGTTCAGCCTACACCAGGCTTTGCCAAACAGCTGGCAAAGAATAACCTTAGAAAAACTGATACTTAAGCAACTGTGGAGGAGATTTGTCGATTTAAGAGGGGCAGGATGAGATCATCCATTGTTTTCTGTTGTATTTTTGCTGAGAACAGCCAGCAGACAGCTGGATGGCCCCCGATCCTGCACTTAAACATATTCGATAAAAATTTGCATTTCATCATCATGTTGCATTTTTCTCTTCTTCTCACAGGCCTTTCCTTGGCTTGCTCCAGGGTTTCCAAGCCTGTATCACATCCCTTCACACCTGCTGAGGTCTGTTCACATTTAACACTGAGCAGTAACAAATACTTTTCTTATATTCCTTTGCTTAATAAAATTTTGAAATGTTTCAGAGTTTCCCCTTACTTAAAATTTTTATTTTTTGCTACATATTCTGGGGAAATAAGCCAGATTGTGCTCTGAGGATGCAACTGAAGGAGCTCAGAGGCATGTGTGGTGGCAAACTGTACTGAGTCACTGCAGTGCAGATTTGGGCTGGTGATGCTGCTCATGGATCAGGGCAGGATTTCAGCAGCACCTGCACTTTTCAATCACTTATTTTGCCAAGGAAAAGGGTTAATTTCTCAGAGAATCCTGTGGCACTCAGACTCCCACTGCTGCCAGCCTGTGCTACCCTTGAAGAGGCTGCACAAGGACCATGCATCACATGTGTGATGTGAAGGGAATTGCTGCTGTTACTTAAAATAACCTGACACAGAAATGAGGCTCTGCTGGGACTCTCCCACCTGTCTGTGGATGGGCATGGCTGAAATTCCTCCTCTTCCTTGGGTGCTACAGAGCAGCAGCAGCACTTGTTCCAGCCCTTGGGGTGAATTGCAACCCTATTTTAGGCTTAGGCAAATTGAGTTTCACCCTCTATAGATGAAACTTTTCCCTCCAAAAGATAGAAAGACATGTACTGGGTGCATTCACATTTAAATATTACGCTGTGATACGTTGGGTACCAGCACACATGGTCCTTCCAAAACTCACATGCTTGCAAGAACAACTTTTGATATTCATAGAATCACAGAATCATTTAGGTTGGAAAAGACCCTTAAGATCATCAAGTCCAACTGTTAACCAAGCACTGCCAAGGCTCCAGTAAACCATGTCCATAAGCACCACATCTACCTGTCTTTTAAACAGATCCAGGGACAGTGACACAACCACTTCCCTGGGCAGTCTGTCCCAATGCCCTTTTGGTGAAGAATTTTTTTCTAATATCCAATCTAAACCTTCCCTAGCCCTTTCCTCTTGTCCTGTCACTTGTTATTTGGGAGAAGAGGCCGACCTCCACTGTCTGCAAACGACTTCCTGGTAGTTATAGAGAGCAATAAGGTTCCCACTGAGCCTTCTTTTCTCCAGGATAAACAGCCCCAGCTCCCTCAGCCCCCTTTCACCAGCTCTGTTGCCCTTCTCTGGACTCATCCCAGCACCTCAGTGTCCTTCTTGTAGTGAAAGGCCCAAAACTGGACACAATACTTGAGGTGCAGTTTCAGCAGAGCCCAGCACAGGGGGTGATCACTTGCTCGGCCCTGCTGGCCACACTATTGCTGATACAAGCTTTATAAGGCATTTTACAGATCAGCTTGGCAATCCAGATGGATTTTCTGATCTGCTCTAGCTATGGAGTGATTTAGCAGAGTCTGCCTTACAGTATGTGATGGGGAGAAGACTACAGACCAATGAGATTAAATGGCAGTAATTAGAAGAAGTTAAGCCACAAAGTTTACTGAGAAACTTTTACTGCAGCATGTGTTACATCCTTCCCTCTTGGGGCCCATGTCTGGACTCTCCCCCTGGACTCACTGCACAATCATGTTAAATCTGGCAAGAGATAACTGCCCAGAGATAGAGTGATGCTCATCCTCCCTTCCTTCTGCATGATGCTGAAGAGCAGCTGATGCCTTGACAAACACAGGCTGCTTAGGGATGACTTCACACCCAAACTTCACCAAAGGCAGCTTCCCCCTCTTCTGTATCACACAGAACATTTGCATTAAGATTTATCGCTTCATTTCATCTTGGTCCATCTGTTCCTCCTGGCTCATTTCCTGTTGTCTGGTCAATACTTCAGAACAACTTGAATCATTTGTGAAATGAAGGACAGGGAGTCCGGCCCTAGGAGCAAGGCACACGAGGAGAGGCACGCAGAAAACAGAGCTGAGGCACAAGGCGGGCCCTGAGGTCCCCAAGGAGCAGGGGCTGAGCACAGCTCATGACATGCTGCTGCCTGATGAGACTGGGGCTTGATCACTGTTTCTGCCCAAGCACTACAGCTGTGTCTGCCACCACGTTTTCAGCTGTTTGACAACTGGTGACGAAGATGCATCCCCCCTCCTGGCACTAGATTAAATCTTCCCTGCTGTGATACACAGGCTTTTTAACTATGTGTGGCCAACTCCTGCTATGACCAGCTTGCTTTGAGTGATAGGTGGTAAATGCGCTTTATCCCTGTCCCCATCCATAGCCCTGAGTCCCTGTCATGTGTCAAGGGCACTGACCTTTGCTCTCTGCCCACTGAGTCCCAACAGGACTCATCTGGTGCCCATTTATGCTCAATTTCAGGCTCCTTTCTTTGCCACACTGCTCCACAGCTCCTTGTCTCTGGTTAATGTGTTAATTGTTATCACTTGGGTCAGCAGACCTATAGCAGGGTGAGGGTCGGTGCTGACTCCAGTGAGCCCTCTTAGCTTGCCTATCCTTGCTTTTCAGACCAGATATCATTTTTCAGGCATGTTGTGGCTCACAACAAAGTCCTGGCAGCACCCAGCTGTCACGGGACAAGGGCTCAGACACATCATCATCTCCTGCATCATTTTCCCTCTCCAACTGGAGACAGCCACAATGTGGACAGGCCCAAGCCAGCCCCATGGGGACACCAAGCTTGGGTTGAAGCCTAGACGCCAAGGCTCTGCTTTATCTCTGCCTCAGAACAGAGCACAGCGAAAAACAACTCTTGGGACACTGCAGTGACCCATTAAAATTAATGGGGTTAAATCATAGTGGTGTAAGTCACCGACTTCAAAAGATTTACACAAGGGATGAATCTGGAGCCATTATTTTTCTTCTTTGTGCCTTTCAGAAAGATGATCTATTTTCCAGACTGCTATGCTCAGCCAGTCTTTCTAACTAAATTAACTACCCTCTTGTCGGTCTCTTATTCCATGCTTTTTGAGCAGTAATTCCAACAACTGCTCACCTGCTCTGTTTTTCCCTGTGCAAAATGGCCCTCATATACTTTCAACTGGCCTAATTAATTCCCCTTTTCAGGAACAAATGAAAAAAGACATAAAAACCAGCCTCCCAAATAAAGTTTCATTAGAGAAACCAGGAGGGCTATGTACCCTCAAGGTACATTTCTTCTCTACCTTGGTTGGAATAGCAGGTAAAGGAGCAGGTAGAAGTGTAACACCTCTACCTCCCTTAAAACTACAATGCACAAAACCTGCCTGATGTCACACACATTCTTCTGTAATAGGAAACACTTATTTTAGCTAAGGAGGTGCAGGGGACCAACAAGACAGGCAGAGAAGCCTCACATGTAAAAGATACAAGCTCCCAGCTACTCTGTCATCTGGAAGCCAGCCTTGATCCTGAGGATGCTCATCCAGTAACAGCGCCAGTGCAGATGGCCTTCAACTCTTTCAGCAAAGAGCTCAGTAACCTTAAAAAGTATAAATCAAAACTGCTAAAATTGGCAGATGATTTGATAGGAAGAAATTGCCTCTTGGGGACTGCTTTTTGTCTGCCAATTCACCCAGACGCAGAACCACATATGGATTTTTAACCTATGCAGGTTTCAGTGGTGATTACAGCAGTGATTGTGGTATGAACCATGCTAGACGTATTATTTTGGGAGAGCTGATGCATTAGAAGTAGACAATGAAAAGCTCAGAGTGTATTTGGTCCGTGACTTAACCCACCTCCATAATTCCCAGGTATTCAGCTCTGCGGCTTTTGGCACAGGAAAAGTGGCTTGAAATTCAGCTCCTGAACTGGTTTCAAACTTTGCTGAAAGTCCGGAGGTGTTTGGATCTGGGATATTGACTAGCAGCTCCCAAAAGAGGCTGCTAATTTCTCAGGGTGATGCGGCAGAGGATGGAAGGAACTAGTGTTATTTCACTTTGCTCTAAACGCACTGCAGCCATCTGTGCAGCCGCTAAACCACAGGGCCTTGAAGGAACTACAAAACAGTCTGACTGTAAAGTCAGGCATTGAGAAGCAGCCACTGCCGGGCTGACACAGCCTGCTGGTACTCCTCAAACCCCTGGAAGAAATGCTGCCTGACAGCTGCTTTCTATCCCCCGTGCTTTGGCCCCACCGTGTCCCCGCGAGCGCCTTTTCCAGCCCTGCTTAGACGTGTACCAACGATGTATCAAGATGAGTAACGGACTAAGAACAAAAATATAGGGCGAGCAGGAGCTCCGCAAAGCTGCTTGTAAATCAGCTAAAAGTGGCATGTTTCCATAATAAACAATCCGTTATCGCGTAACTCCGTTCCCACCGAGCAGCGTGCGCAGGGAAGGGAAGGGAAGGGAAGGGAAGGGAAGGCGAGCTGCGCGGCCGCGGCGGGCGCGGGTGCGGAGGAGCCGCGCTCCATCTGCCGGCCATGCCCAGCATCCGCCGGGATGCTCACAGCTCCCACGGAGGCCAGGCACCATTAATTGCTATTTGCACTGTGGAAACATCTGTGTAGGCACCGCCCGTGAAGCGAGACCAGCTCTGTCAGGATTTACACTGATAAAGGATAAAAGCGACAGCGCCTATGTGAGAGGTGCTGGGCTTTGGCTGGCACAGGGCTGTGAAGAAACTCTTCCCAACTGGGACTGAGAAGTCACTGCTGTCACCTCCATGAGACACAATCCATCACCGTGCACAAAGCATGCAACAAGGCACGTTGGGTTCAGCAGGTGGGAAGCAGTCTGGGAACCAAAAGGTTTGTATTTCTGTTAAAGGCAACAACACCTTAATTTCCCTTGCCCCAACAAACTCTTTTTCCAATATCCCAGGACAAGCAGAGCTCCATAACAGCAAAAGCCATCTGCCTTCCAAAACATATTCAGGTAAGATGTATGTGTCTCAATATGCTTGATGATGACACGGCAAAACTGTTGATACCTGAAAATATAAATGTATACATGCAGCTAGCAAGGATCTGGGACGCCACGCACGTATGCCCATGTGTTTCATGTTTGTAAAATATCTGTTTCTAAAGGACAGGCTCAGTGATGTTACCCCATCACCAGCAGGATTTTGGCAAGTCCAAATGAGAGAGCACAGAATCACTGTGTTACCCATCAGGTACAAGTGACCTCTACTGGGGGTTGCCTGGAGAGCTAAAACACAGACTGTGCTGTGAACAGGGAGACCAAGCAGCTCCCTTAAAGCAAATCTGCAGCAAAGGGAGAATGTGAATTCAGGACTTCTCTACCCTTTCCAACCATTCATCCCATGAATCCTGTCACAGCCCTATCCAACAAGGCCCCCACTAGGCAGAACCCTTCCCATTCAACAGCAACTGCAGGCACACGGCACCTCAAACCTGCATCAAACAGCCTGTTCCTGCTAATTACATTGTGATGATTAATGGGCTTTAAAAGCCTAATTCCTGACTTATTTTTCTTACGTCACTTTTGATATAATGGGGACAAAACAGCTCACATCATAGTTTTTGAGGTATCAGGCAATTTAATTTCTTGCTAATCTCTGAGCAGTCATAACCCTTTTGATGTGCCATCCATGTTTTAAAAGGATGTGGCAATCCTGACAGTTTAGAAATGTGCATACAATTATGAATGCTAATGCAATTAACAGTGAAAGATTCATACTTGGATCACAAACCCAGCTCTCTTTCAACTCAAGCTCTCCTTGGAGGCTTCCAAGTAAATGGGTCAGAAAGCAGAGCAAAACTCCAGATAAAGAAAACTCATGCTTAAGTGATAGAAAAGACCAACAAAATTCTTCAAAAAGCCCTGACTAGGCACTGTCAGAAAGATTAAAGACAACAGCAGCTCCCTAGCTATTAGATGTCAGGGTCAAATTTCATGTAGGGTAACTTGTGGTAGAGTTACCCTGGGGATGGGAAGGATTTGCATCAGCGATGAACTGCAAGTGAGTCTTAGCCCTGTGCTGAGTGCAGCTTCAGGATCAGTGCCTGTACCCCCTGCACAGCACACGCAAACACAGAGCAAGGGATGAAAAATGCATGATCAAGTTGATGGCAAAGCTCCCACCGAGGATCAAAGCTGCTGCCCCCAGCAACACTCAGTGGCCCCAGCCAGCTTCACATGCTGCCTTCTTGAGTTTTCTAACACGGGAAAAGACATCAAAAGCCTTGAAGGGGGAAAACCGTATCTCCAAGGAGCACCACCTTAAGCAGATAGGCAGTACGGAGAAGTAAGGGGGGGTTTGTCACCCCTCTGCAAACACCATGGGTACAAACCCAGTCTCCCAGAAAAGAAAAAATCCTTCATTTGTCCAAATCCAGCAGCAATCAGGCCAGGGACATCTCATTTGGAGCTGGCACTGCCGCAGCCAGGAATCCTTGGCCCTTGCGAGGACACACCAGTTGGTATAAATTTCATGAATTCAAGTCAGTGGACTGATACTGGTACCTCTTCTCAGAAGCTTTGAGGAAATTTCTCTTCCCAGGCCTGGGGGACCATAGGCAGATGGCTCAGACCAGAGCCTTGTCCGCCCATAGCTCTGCAGGGTGGGTCAGCACCTCCACTGCTGCAGGGTGTTCCCAGCTTTTCCCTCCCTTCCTAGGACACTGACTCGTCTGTGCGGAGCAAGCAAGCACTTTGCTCAGGTGCAGCCTCTCCTGTGAGGAGACATCCTGTGGCCAAGGTAAGCTGCTGCCCACAAGAGCTCAGCTCTGGATGCTGCTGGATGGTGGGAGGCCATAGGAAGGGCAGAGACCCCAGTTTTCCCAATAGCAGTTGGACATGGCTCCAAAACCTAGAGCGCTGTTGCTTGGGTTTTTCAGTTCATAATTGCAGATATAGTTTCCTCTTAAGACCATTTTACAAACAGTTCATAACTCTGTGGCTTGCAAATTGCCCAGCTCTGGGTCAGATTGTTGCTTGCAATTGTAAAATATCAGAAGTCATTTGATTAAATCAGGTTACTGAGGTCCCAGGACCCTCTCCCTGCCCCCCAGGAGCAGTCATTCTTTCCTTTACTTGACCGTTTAAATCTTTATTCTGCACAGCTCCTGCCCTTGCACAGATCCTTGCATTTCACCTGCAAATGAAGAGTAATTTTCCTTCAGAGAAGCATTTGGAGGGCTTTGATTGGAACTCTGCCCTTGTTCCATCATTTTTCAAAAGCTTTGTGTTCCAGTCTGCTCCCTGCTTCACATTAAAAGGAGCAACATAGATAACTGTCTTACTGCAAGGCAGGAGCAGGGCCTGGCAGGGAATAGTTCAGCCTGGCTGACAAATTCCCCTAAGGACTGTATGTGGTGTGCAGGTACCAGTGTGCTGGAGAGGGAAGGAGGGATGAATGGATGGATGGATGGATGGATGGATGGATGGATGGATGGATGAGAAATACAGGGCAAGCAGAAGCAGTCCCTGCCATCTAGGGAAGAGCTATGCCTGGGAAGCTGTGGAGGGGAAGACCTGCTCTAAGCTTTGCTAAGGAGCATCAGTGTGATGAGGCAACAGTCCAAGGGAGCCACAGCAGATGTGGGGTGGGGTTTAATCCTTCCTGGGTCAAGCAAGGAGGCCAAAACTTGGATTAATGTACAGTGTGTTAGGCTGTACATGCAATGCCCTGGCAATACTATTTGGATGACAGCAAATACCCAGATTAGGTGCTGACAACTCCCTAAAGCGATCACGCAGGAAATCTGGCCAGAAGAGCTGTCACTGACTTTCACAGCCAAAAATATGAGCAAGCCAGTGACACCTTCCACACTGAAGCAGTGCCGAGTACCCTGGCACAGCCAAAGCTGGGGATGAGAAAGGTTTCCCTTTCCAAGTTGGCTCTTTAGTTTAGTGAAGCTGGAACAAGGAGAGTCTGGTGATCTGCAGAGCTTCCCAGGCCTGTGGAGATGATTCAGTCTAGTACCAAGTATTAAGGAGACAATTAGATGATCTTCAATCTCTTCCATATGCTTACAAATGTCAGATCCAGGTGTGGTTCTGGAGTTGTTAGTATTGCTGTCCAAGACTGCAAGTCTGCTGCTTTCCCGTTCCCTCATCAAGTCTTAGATGTAATGTTATTAAATACCAAAAAATTACTATCATACGACTGATGGAAAAAGATAGGGCTGTAACACCTAATAAGAAGCCAGGTGGAAAAGCTATTTCATTTGTGTTCATAGCAGTGTATCACAGCTTTCCCACTGCTGTCTAGAGGAATTTCTGCTCTCCAGGACATGAGCGCCAAGAGAAAGTCAGCTTCACCAGGTGAGCATGGTAAGGGGGTGAGGCAGAGCATGTCCCTGGAGAGAGCAGAACACACACACCACCACGTCCAAAATCCATGCAAACCAAATGCATTTTTTTCTGGCTCAGCTCGTGGTTTTTGTGCACAATAAATGCATGTAAAGCATCATCTCTCCACGATGTGGCAGTAGCTGCCTGCAGAGCCTGTAACTCAGCACCTTCCCATGTCTGATCCTTGTCATCAAGTGGAGCTGTTTATACTGGATGCTACAAGCTGTGCAACAAATATGGCTTTGCAAGAGGGTTGGAGAGTTCTGCAAAAAACACCAAGTGCAAACCTTAAAAATTTTAAGTCATTGTCAGACACAGGGATAGTGAACCATGGCTGTGGCAGAAGGACTGTATACATCTCAAAATACGTAGACATGCACACAAGAGCAAATATTATTCCCTGCATCAAACAGCTTTTGACACATAATGGACTTTTGGCTGTAAAAACCTGCCAGAAATCCCTGCCCTCTGGGGCAATGTTGAATACAGAGCATTTTGTGGACAGGGGATGGATGTGCCTGTTAATGTCCCTGGCTGTCCTCCAGCTGAGGAAGTCCCTCTCCTGGCTTTCTGGGAAGGGAAGGACACAGGGCAGGTGAAACCCTGCCTACCCTGCTGGGAGCTGTTTGCTGTACCCACTATTGGTGGTGAGGGATGCCAGACTGAAGTGGCCTCTCCCAGGTGAAGCTCTTGGCAAAACAGATGCCAGCAGTGGGAGGGAGACACTGGATACCAACCCAATTTCACAGCAGTCTCATTGTAGTCTGCAAGAATGAAGGACAGGACACACGGGAAGAGCTTGTGCAAGCCTGGGATAGGAAGCTGTTCCCTCCCTACTGGTGAGTCCTCCTGCTGATATAGAGGGTCCAATTCATCCCCTGGCACCTGGTCTCCATGAACACAGCCTTTACTGACTTGTTTTTCATGCTCCTTTCCTCACAAGTCCTCCCTGCAGTGGCAGTCACGACATCAGACCTCTCCCTGCCCTGCTCCTGGGGCACACGTTAGCACACCCACCCCTCAGGCTGATGAACTGTGCCTGTGTGTGGCCCTACACTACTGGATCTGCTGGGAGACCAAATGAGAGATGTCACCACTGACAAGAACAACTGTTGGATTGAGGGGTCAATAAAAAAAGGCTATAGAAGAGACAAGGTGTTCATCAAGGGGGGGAGGGGGAGGCAAAACAGCAGCAGCTGAGTCCCATTAGGTATTACAGCATTTACCTTCAAGCAGGATAAGTTAAATAAATGTTACAGCCCTGGATTCATGAGCCATTTTCAGCCAAGGTCCAGAGGAGAGGATCTATGGACAATCCACTGCTCTGTAGGCTTGAGGAGCAGTGACATGCAGGCAGCAACACCACTCCCTCGCCCAAGTGTCCCAGGTGTTGCCAGTCTCACTCTGAGGTTGCTCCTACATGCTCTACCTGTGGCACCCTGCTCTGCTTTTAGAGCTAAGGAGGCTTTTGGGAATCCATCCCCAGATCAGCAACACAGGACTGTGCAATGAAGGGACTGCTCTGCCTTCAGCAGAAATTTCCAGCCCAGCACAATTCTCTTTCCAGCTCTCATGTAACCTGTCCCTCAGGCAGAGGGGGCAAAGGGACACGTGCTGGGCGTACTCTCCCATCTCCTTCCACCTCGCACTTGAGACATGAATGATGACTGAAATGGTTGAGACAAATTTGGCCCACATGTTGGCCTCTGGTTTGTGGAGGAGAGCAGGGTCCTGCCCAAAAAGCTGCCACGAGCCAAAACCTGGCCAGTGTGTGGTGGCTGGAGCCCAGGCAGGAGACAAAGCTGCTCTCCCTGGCACACACTGCTGGGCACGGATCAGCTTTCCCTACACAGTACCTACAGCAGTGGGAGCTGCTCAAAGGCAGCCGAGGTCCCAGGCAGCCTGGTGCTAACTTAACTCTCCCTCTCATGTGGCTTGGATGGCATTTCCCTGAGCGCTGCCAAGCCATGAGCCCTTGTGTCTCTGGGACACACGAGTATCTGCAGGCAGGGCTGACAGGGCCATGGGCTGGGCTTAGGGAGGCTCCTGTGCTGGGGGTGAGCTGCACGGTGAGCAGGGTGGGGGGCTCAGGAAAGTGGGATGGGCTTCTCTCCAGCTGCCCCCAGCAGGGCTGTTCTCCTGTGATAAGAACCGTCCCTCAGCTCAGCTCCACTGCAGGAAGTTTGTTCCTGTCACCCCATTTCCCACCTCCCTCCTCTCTCTTCGCAGGTTGAGGAGGTCGCAGGCCTGGAATGTGCAGAGGAAGAAGGACACAGGAGCTTTGCCACCCTCTTCCTAGCTGGCCCCCAATGCCTGGAGCAGGACCCCACAGCAATGTGCTTACAGAGAGGAAAGCCTAAGAGCAGCTCCAGGGGTTTGGTTGCCTTCAGAGCACAAAACTGCAGCAGGCTGCTTGCGGACAAACAAACCATTCCCCATTATAAATCCTTTATTTATTCTATTTCCCCACCCTTCTGCCAGAGAGTTTGTCCCTGGCACTGTGCTGGGCAGTACAAACAGCTGATTCAACATCCAGCAATAGAGGGGAAGAGGTGGGAGCCCCGGTGCTGCCCATGCTTGACACAGGATTCTGCTAGCAAAAATAACTTCTCTCCACTTTGAGAGCTCCTCTGCAAGCTCATCTCCCCACAAAGTGGACCCTCTGCATCCCCTGATGCTCCCTCCTCTTCTCTCCATGCTGAAGAGCAACAAATTAACATTTCCATTCTTTCTCATATGGGTAGCCAGGGGAGAAACTGAGTGAGGAGAAACAAGAAATAGGCAGCAACAAGTGGCTGGGGATGAACTTCTTCAAATGCTATTAAAAGAATACACAGCCTTAAGCAGCCTAAAAGCAACGGGAAATTACTTAAGGGAAGGGACTGCATGCTTGCATTCAGCCCCTCACAGCTGCTCTCACACAGGACTGATGGGAACTCATCAGTCCTGTCTGGTGAAGTGGTTGAAGCAGCAGTATGTACCCCCCAGCTTCAGGTTTCAGCATCACACACTGAGGATGTTTGACAGAGGGGCAGAGAAAGGGAAGCCAGGAGGTTTTTTCAGAAAGAAGTCCTCTCTGTGCCACTTCTCCTCCACCTGCTTCCCTGCTCTTAGACTCACTCAAGACTTAAGTGTGGTGCCTTCCCAGCAGGGCTGATTGGCATCGATGGATATTGTAGGCAAAGGGAAGCTATCAACAACCGTAAGACAATGATATTCAACACTTTCCCTGTTAGAACCTTCAAGTCCTGAGGGAGCCAGACACACAGGTGGGCTCCTACTAAAGCCCATTGTTTTCAGGGAAGTTGGATGAACTTAGCCTATTCTCTTAATTTTACAGATAGGCAAGTTCCGGATAATTAAAATACCATATGTTCAAGGTGTCCTGAATTCTTTGTGCTGTAACACACCACAGGCTTTATTCAGGCCTTACATACTGAAGCACAGAAATTCTGCATAGCATTTCCTGTTAGCAACATGCTTTTAAAGGTCTTTATATAGTAGTTGATCAGGTGGCTGCAATATTCCAGGACTCTGGAATTTGCTCTCCAAACTAGTCTAGGCATTCTCAACTTGGGAAGAATCAACCCAATATACGAGTTTCCCTAGAACATGTTTTCAAATATATCTGTTCCAGTGGCAAAATCTGTTCTGTGACACCTCAGATTTAGATAATATTCACCTTAGTCTCTCTGCTGCCTCTCTGCTCATGGTCAACATTATTTTTTTCCTTATAAAATGCAGGATCAACCACAGGTTTTGGGGAGCAGCAGCATACAGAGGTAGAAGAAGTATTGTAGTTTCTAATGGGAACAGCCTGGTGACAAGTCATCGCATTGAATGAGGAGAGTTTCTGAGAATGTTTCTCAGCTGTCAAGTCAGCACTTTGCAATGCCTCTGTTTCTGTGAGTTCTATACAGGCATGTTCAAACCCTTCCTGCAGGTCAAAGCAGCAGAACTCATCAAGTGCAGCAGCAGAAGCAGGATCCACAGTGGTGCAAAGCTGAGTAATAAAGTGCCCCACCTCATACCTCTATAAAATGCCTAGGGACTGATGTATCCCCAGGGTAACTCAACTGCTATCAACAGCTTTATCACACATGGTGTCTGCCCTGTGACATTACACAACCCCTAAGAGCTTGCTCACTGTGCCAAATGCCATGTCTGCCCTTGCAGCAAGAACCAAGAGTTTGTTGCAGGATCTTCCCCAAGTGCTGGACTTCGCTGGCACCCTGTGGGGAGGTGGCTCCCAGCCTCTCCCTCATTGCAGTTTAAGGAAAGTCCTTGAAGCAGAGCACAGGGAGAACTTCAGGTGCATGCTGGGTTTGGGAAACCATTTGCAAGGCAGAATTATTACTTTCCTATTGTTTTCTATTATTATTTCCCCAATTCAACCAGCCAGGGCTGGATGAAACTGCTGGTATGAAAGCCCACCACAACCAGTGTGTTAGTGCTACCCATTATTTACATTTATCCTTCCCATGTAGCTGTTTGACACAAGAGATGTCATCAGTCTCAAGGTCAAAGAGAGTAGAGTGCAACAGAAGAGATTTCTTCCATAAATGACCTTGCACCAAATGTATTCATATTCTACAGGTCACAGGAAAAACCTCTCTATCTGGAGAAAAATGGTTCAAAAGGTTCTGTGAGGCTCAAAAGATGCTGTCTTTCCTTGCCTTGCTTCTTTTAGGTGTCCAAACACTATTGTATCACTCAGTGTTCCCACTCCTGCAAGGTCTACAGCATTAACACTTCCTCACCCAAATGGGTTGCAGCTGTGTGCTATCACTCCTTCTCCCAGCACACAGCATCCAGCATCAGGGACCTGGCATAAGCAATTCTCTAAATGTAGTTGCAGTAGTTACCTGAGGTTTTGCTCCTATCTCAGCACAGCCAGAAGTAACCCACATTTTAATCCTCAGCCTGAAGCAACAGGGAAGGAAGAGAAAAATATCCATTTTTGCAGCCAGGAGCACTCTCGCTCCAGCTACAAGCACTTATTCTCTCCAATTCTTTATTTTTAAGCAATTTTTCCACTGGTGCAACCTTTGAGCTGACACAGAGAGAGAGGATATCTGAGTTTTAGTCTTGATAAAAATCAAATAAATAAAAAGCAGTAAGTGTCAAATCAGCTCTCCAGAGGCAAAGGACCAACTCAGATTTCCAATACTTGGCAGTCTTCCCCACTCTTCCCAGGCTCATCTCCATCTCCCAATGCCTCTGTGAAGCCTCCACTATTTCTGCGTGTCCCCCCAGCAAAGAGCAATTCTTGATGGTACATCAGCCCTAATGGCCAACCCTAGCAGGGCCTGCATGTCTCCTGCAGAAACACAAACCTGTTTCTGCCCCAAACCTGCACTCGGAGTAGCCAGACAGGGCAGAGGCGAGGGAGCAGAAAGCCCAAGCTGAAGAAGGACAGTGTTGGCAGCAAATTCAGCTGTGAGCCCCTATCTTCCTGGGGTTAGTGGGATTAGAGGTGGAAGTGAAGGACTGGAAGCACTGCCAGGAGCAGGAGGCCAACTGGCCTGGTGGAGGGAAGCCCAGAGCTGACCCACAGGCCATTCTCTGAAGGTCCCAAGGTCTTGGCTTGGCTGCTTTACAGCTCTCAGGGTTGGCCAGAGTTTGGCTGGTTTAAATCTGCCGTTTCTTCGCTCAATCCAGTCAGGATGGAAGAGAGAAGGATGTGAAGCAACAGGGCCACGGCACGCTCCCCACGTGCTGCTGGGACTGTGGCACCAGAGGTGGCCCGGGCCAGGTACCACTTTCACACTGCTGTCCCTCAAACACAAGTCGTGCCCCTGTCCCCACCAGCTGGAGTCTGTCTGGCTCAGTCTGGCTGTCTCATGTGATCTCCAGGAACAGAGAAGCTGTAGGCTTGGAGGGGCAGAGAATGGATCCTCTTTGCCATCTGTCTGAAGGAGCAATGCAGCTTTGACTCTTAGACAGAGTCTGCAGGTGATCCCTCACTTACAGTGACCCAGGTGACTTCTGCCCTGCACTGATTCCTTAAAGTCTTGTCCCCAGTCCCACTGACAATCAGAGCAGACCTTGCCACAGGCAGCAGCAGCAACACAGAGGAAATGCAGCAAATACATACAAAGTCCAGTCCTTTTTATTAGTGTTTCAGAAATTGGAGAATTGCTGCAAGAATCCTGTACTGAATCAAAGAAATTGCAACTCTCTTCTTCTTATTTCCATCTCTACAATCTCAGAGCAAGTGGCATTTAGAAACCAACAGAACAGGGCTGAAGATCCCTGCAACCTGCAAAGCTCAACCAAGAAACTCATCTCCAAATGCTGGCAACGGCTGCCTCAGCTCTAATGATCCCCTTGGAGGCTCTTCTGCCTCTCAGCTAAGCACAGTAATACTGCGTTACATTTATTCAGACCATATGTAATACACACAAGAGCCCATAAAAGCTTAAACAGCACAATAAACATTTGGAAAAGCACAGTGACCAGATTTATGGGTTTGGATACCTGCCAGCATGACCCACCAGAATCAGATCCTTAAGTTTTTGTGTAAGTCCAAGACATACACACAACACAAACACAAATGTGCTGTTATCCTTGGAAAAAAAGATAAACAGCCCCCAAAGCCCATACCCAACAGAGGAACATGACGGCCTTTCACTGTGTCTGACTGGACTTCGTTTAAATCAAAGCCATAAAGAAGGTCTTGGCGAGCAGAAATAAATGCAGCATGACAAAACTTCACCCCAGAGCACACTGTAAAACTGACAGAGGGAAAGACAAAAGGATTTAGACACTTAATTTCCACTAAAGGGGAGATGAGCCCTGCAGTAGAAAAAGAGCTGCGCTTTGCCAAATTCCAAGGTACTTTTGTACAAAGTTTCCTCCACAGGGATGATGTGATACCTCCTGTGCCACCTACCAGTTTGGAGGAAGGGGGTGATGGCACAGCAGAACAGAAGATGTGTGAAATGATGACAGATCCCAGAGTGTGCAAAACATTTTTACCCAAGGAACTGCAAAAACCTTGAGCTTCAAGTACAAATGACTTTAGGACAGTGGGAGAGCAAGGCACCAGCGGGATGTAGAAGTTCCTCTATTTACCAAGCTAAAGAACAGATGAAAGAGTTCCAGTTTCCTGGCTTCTTGGGCATTTTATGACCCTGTGGTATTTTACCTCTTTTACATTTAATAATATCTATGGCTAAACACAGTATTTTGAATACCTACAGCCCCTTCCAGTTCGCAAAGATACTTCACAAGCAGGATTTAGCACAGCCGTGAGCATCCGGTGTTCAAGACTAACCAGGAGCCCTGGCTCCCTGTTTTGTGCCCTTGTCCAGGGCAGAACCACATCTCCAGACTTAAAGCAAAAGGAAAGAGATAAAAGAACAGCACAAGATACTGCTTTTGGGAAACCTGCCTCATTTGTTATGATAAAGGAGGACAGCATTACGGATTAGCTGGCAATACATAGAAGGAGTTGCCCACCTCCCACGCATAATTTCTCACAAAATGTTTTTACAAGTTTAAGATGAGCTGCTACAGAAAGTTACACAAAAGAAAGACTAAAACTTGATGACAGATTTACTTACATAAGGCTCAGGATGTGATGATGCCCTTGCTGTTAAAGGACCAGCTCAGAAGCACTGCTCTGCTTTGCTCATTGAACTGCAGAAAAAGGCTGTTTGTGTTTATCTGCTGCTCTGGGAGGTGGGTTGTGCACTGAGAACAAAAGCCACATGCAAGGGCGCATTCTCTCACCCACTGGCACGGGCACACTCAGGGACAGCTTTGCTTAGGACAAGGTCTATCTTCAGCACCAGTGGCCAGAGAAGACAGAGCAGGGGGGCTCTGCTTAGAATGCTGCAGCTGCTGGGAAGGCCACACATTTGGTGACCACAGAATTAGTGAGAAGGCACAGAGTAGTAAAGGCTCCTGTGGGAGGAAAAGATGTGTTGAAGCAAGGGCCATGTGGTGTGGATAAACGGAGTACGTGCCAAGGGAGGGAGGACAGGCACTTAAAGGTCTGTGCAAGGTGGCTGTGCTCATGTCAGTTCACAGGACAACCCACACAAGAGGAAGGGATGGGAAACAGGTCAGGTAGGGAGAGAACAAAGCCAAGGGAAGAACAGTGACACATCCCTCTTCCAGCCCCTTGGGAAGGAAAGCTCTGCTCAAGCTCCAAAGTACACATCTGCCTGAGAGCTTGAACAGCCCCAGCCGAACCTCCTTGCACAAACAGGGGCTGGGGGTACCTCCAGCACAAGCTGCCATCAGCAAGGGCTGCAAGAAGGGACACAAGGGACAAACAGTGGAGCAGGCAGCTGAAGCGGAGAGCAGAGGACATCAAAGGACACCAAAGGCTGGCTCTGGACAAGGACCTGCAGATGCAATAATCTAGCCAAGTGTCACAGGAAGCCAAGCCTGCAGCCCTACACAGTCTGATTTCAAACAAAGTGTAGGCTCCTGAGCAATTTATCTTCTACAGCAGACTGTGCTCCCAGTTCTTACAGAGATTTGGTTGAGGAAGAAGAGGGAGATGCAGGGTAACCATCAACCCTCCTCCCTTCCTCCATGCTCTCATGATCCTTTCCAGAACTGTCATGGGGCAGCTGGGCACAAATGCAGGTTCTTCTTCCACATCACAGCCACAGCTCACCCTGCTCTCCGTGCTGTCCTGGCATATGAAGAAGTGTGGACTGGTTGTTGTGTTGCTTCTGCACAGGTATCTGCTGTTCATCTCAGGGGAGGGACTTCAGATCAGGCAATTCACCACAGTTTGGGGAAGAAGACAACAGGGTGAGGTCAATCTTGAGCTGAAGATCCCCCTTCACATGCTGATGAGCAGGAGGTGAATGTGTGGTTTTTTAAAGGACTGTGAGATCAGTGGTTGAAGCAGAGAATTCAAGGGCATCCTGAAGACTAGTCCCTCTGTAACCTAGGGCAAGCTAGTTCAATGTTTCTTTGGCACATTTTCCTCAAATATAGAATTTTGCAAAAAGTGACAGGGATCCTGACCCACTCCTGTAGATCCTGGAAGTTATATATCAGCAAGTCAAACTGCTGGCATGCTAGGGGTGTTTGCAGAGGCAAATAGCAGAAAGTATGCTGAGAGTCACAACATGAGGCTAAAATCCAGACCTTCTGGCTCCTGTTCTATCCTTGGTGACCTTTCAAAACCACTTTCATACTTTTGCTTCCCTGGTTCTAAAATAAAACTTGTATTTCACAGTCAAGCTGAGAGGGTTCATGTTTGGGCCATACCTTGAGGTGTACAGTGAGATAAAGCTATAGAAGGGCAATGCAGTACTATTGCCATTGCTAATACTGGATGACTTACATGATGCTTTCTTTTCAGTATTATTATTAGGAACAATCCCTGGGAAGATTTTTGTTTCACTAAAAAAAGAAATAAGATAGATTATAGACAGCTAGGGACAAAAATAATCTGTTCCCATGTGGTTTGTGCTATTTAAAGGGACATAATACCTATTTTTGAAAAGACCAGTTTCAGAAGACAAACAACTGACATCTCTCAGCATAAAGCAATTTGGAAAAATAGACTTAATACCATTTTCCAGAAGCTTTAGCTGTGCCTGAGATGACCCAGAGTACAGCAGCAAGCGGGTGGAAGCATGCCCTGTGCGACGGAGCCCAGCCATCTCTTCTGTCAGAACACAAGCAGGGAGCAGTTTTTCTAACCAATTTTTAGAGGAGGATCTTGGTTTCAAGCCAGGAGGTTGAAGGGTGAACAGAGAAGCACAGGGCTTGGTGCATAGGGAGAGTATTTTGTGCCACATTCCCACATTTCTGTTCACTGTCCCAGCTACAGGCAGGTGGGAAAAAAATGATGTCGTCTTTTCAGCCTGAATTCCAATTCCATATAATGGGCTCAGTTCTCTTCTGCTGAACTATCTGCTGGTTGGACAGAAGCCACTGAGCTAACAACATCTGTGTCTCACAATGAACAACAGTTGGAGGCACCAAGAAACTGGCAGAGAGTGGGAATTTGCCCCAGACAGCACAAGATAAAGCAAAAAAGTCTTATCCCTCCTGCATTCCTTTTGCATCCTCCATGGCCATCTGCTGGGGAAAGCTGTCTGCTGGAATCCAGGGGTGCAAAGATGGGCTGGGGTGAGCATGGGGCTGGAGCTGAAAGATGTGAGTAGACTGAGCAGAGAGACACAGCTGTGAGTACAGGGATTTCCCAAAACGGGAACCAGGGCAGGATCGCTTTTGGTTGGGACATGTCCTGACCCTTACGCAACTACTGTGAAGCATTGATCTTGTCCTGGTCTACAACCTGGAGGTAATTTAGAGATGTCCACAAAGTGGAAAATCCCAAGCCACAGACTCTAGACTTAGTTTGTGTGCAGTTGTATCTTTGTGTTTTGCTCTGGGACCAGCTAAAACCGCAGCAAAAGCATTGGTAAAGACAGGACACACTGAATTAGTGCTGGTGCTGCCCATGCAGTTCCTGTCACTAACAACCATGGGAAATCAGTGAGACATGTCTCAGAGACACAGCATTCAGAGGGAGATGCTCAGCACATCATCCACTGCTGTCCCATTTATTCTAAACACTTAAAACAAAATGCTGGGGCAACTACAGAGAGAACAAAGTCAAATATAGAAAAGTAAACTTGCTTTTCTTTGTCTATAATATTAATCGGTGTATTATGCAATTTGCTTGGCTTATTGATCCAGCAACTCTAGTTACAAGACAGGATGGGATTTCCTTGAGGTCATTCCCCCAAACTGTGTGAGTTGTTATTTTCCTGGCTCACTCACAAACAGAATGGTTTGCTCTTCTGAAATACTAATGTCCAACTGTTGAAAGGTTTTGCCAATCAAAACATTGTGGCCTTTCCCCATTTTAATAATCTAAGGCATCAATCTCCCCTTTAGTATTTGTTTGATGTGCTCTGCACCCTGCTGAAATATCCCCTCCAGACCTCCCTGAGCTCAGGCTCTGATTGAAGAGAGATGCCATGCATCAGGCCTGCAGCTTTCTCTCTGAAATGTTTAGCAGGGGCGGGTGGTAAAATGTATTTATTTTCATGTATTGAGGAAAGACCATATATTCCAGCCTCTTTTTTTTCCATCACTCAGAGATGGGCCTGAGGCCAAAACAGTGCTGCTAAGCTTGTTTTCTATTTAAAACCTTCATTTTTATTAATAACCCTTTACAGCCTACACACCAGCACTGCGGGAGTTGCATTTCCGTGTTATGTCATCGTGAACCGTTACGTATTTAATTCCTGTACCCACAAACCCATATGGACATCATTAAACACGCACCATACAGTATTAAAACTGTGTTCCATAAAGCGTGATTTAGAAAAAAAAAAAGACCTATGAAGTGGGGATTTCTTTTTTTTTTTCCTAAGGTCATGGGAAAATGGAGAAGTAGGGGAGAGAGAAAAGGTTCAGCAGTGCTGCAGGTTAGCTCACAGCTCTCCACGCCTGCAGACTGAAAACCCAGCTTGCCTTATCCACCACAGAAGATTAATTACCCAGGAACTCCAGGCTGGTGATGATGAATTTCTGTTTGGCTGACCACAGAGACAACTTCTACAAAAATTACAGCAGGTTACAAAACAGCAAAAAACCTGGATGATTTTATTTCTGCCGAGTTAGGTTTCCATGACTTCTCCCTTTCTCCCTAAAAGTTGCCTTAACAAGGCAAAAGAGCAGGTTTCCCCACAGTGCTGAGGATCAGTTATCAGGGCCACTAACACATGAGGGTGGCACAGGATTTGCTCCCAGTTTCTGCTCCAGCACCAGACTGGCTCATCCTGGCTGTACTCTATGCAAACAGCTAATCCAGCAATGAGGCAACTTGTGTACCTTCTGTTATCCCTTTGTTACCTCTTACGTGGTATTGGGGAATGAAAAGATATGGGAAAGGGAGAAAGTGATAGAATAAATACATCAGAGAGCAAATAAAGCCAATGAACAGAGTACCAGTGGGACAAATAGAAATAAGTGTAGCAATGCTGGGGGAAACTGCATAGAACATATTGAGAAGAAAGAAAACAATATCCAAGGGATGTGAGGATAATGAAAAAAAAAACAGAGACAGCTAAAAATGACACAAGAAAAGATATACCAGCATGAAGTAGAGAAGCTGATGCAGCCAGGATTAAAGCAGTCAGGTAAGAAAGCAAAAAGAAAGCAAGAGATAAGAACAAAGCCAAATGTAAAAATGTCCTGTAAAAGATTTAGGTGCATATGTAGAATAGGAGACAACAAGCAAATTGCCTACAACACACACCAGACACCTTACAATGACCTAGTCCATTATGCTGGAATGAGACCTGCCAAGCCCTGTTTGATGGATGAATTCCCTCTGATCACGGAGCAAGAGCTGGCTGAAGTGAACAGACCCCAGTGAAAATGGTATCTGACAGGATTTTACAGCAAGTACAGCCAACAAAGGTGCTCTACATAGCCTTGTGCTTATTGCTTTCTCTCAGAGTGGCTGCATTCCCTTATGGAGATTGTGTTGATGCTTCATTGATTTTACAGCTATGCAATTAAAAGGTCCCCTCAATTATACAGATGAAGATACATATCTAATTGCTTTCATGCCCTTTTTAGTTGGGTTTTGGTGCTTTTTATAAGTTAAAAGGTTGTAAAAATAAATGCATAAAAAGAGCATCCAGGGCACACAAAAATTATTTGCCATATCAAACCTCTAAATGATCAGGCCAGTTAAGCCTTTCTGCTGCTTTCTGATATGTGTGTTTAGGAATCTCCAAGAGTAGATGCTACCTACCCTCATCCCTTGAAAACTGGTGACTTATTCCAGTTAAATTTGTCATGTTGGCCCCAAAGTCTGTGTGCACATACTCCACACCTGCCCATCTCCAGGCAAGAAAGAAGAATTAATGATTTGCAGAGATAAATGAACCTCCTTTGTATCCCAACCCTCTCCAGAATTTTTCATTCCCATCAAACATACACATGCATACACACACAAATAACCCTGAGTGCACGTGTGCTCCTGCTGAATTCAATACAGTTACTCACTGTGCAGGAAACTACCCATGTGCATAAATGTCTGGGGGAGGAGGAGGCTGCTCTTGGGATGAGGCTGACAGCAAGGTTAATGTTATCTAGCTGCATTACTCTTGAGGTGAAATGTTTTTGACATGTGTCTCTGTTGGGCTGTGTCCTACTTCATTCAAAATCAGGAATTTGCTTTGATGTTTTGAAAATAAAGCCATAAAAGAAGAAACAGACGTGACTGGCAAAACTTTTTCAGGAAACTTGCAAAGGACCACTAGATCCGCAAGCTGTTAAATTGGTTTATTTTTGTCTATTTTGGGCTCTCTTAAACTGGTTGCCACATATTCTACTTACACAGTTCCATAGGATGTGAGTATATCTGAACTGAATGAATCTGAAGCGGAGATAAGACTGGAGATTTTCTGAGCATATACTAGGATAGACAAAATCATGTCAAAAAAGTGGTATTTGTTTGCTGAAGCCCAAAATTCTCTGTTTGCTGGTATTAATTCAATCTTCTGTCAAACACTGCTTATCCTGCCAGAGATCAGGATGTATTGGCCAATAAACCAGGGCTCAGTAGTTTATATGCCTGTCCACAAAAAAATTAAATATAAACTACTTGTCAGGAATCCACAAGGACAAAATTTTGCGATTTATGAGGATGCTGAATGATTGAGCCAAGACTGCATTTAAAAAAAAAAAGCCTTAAGAGAAAGCAGACAAAAAAGGAAGAAAAGAAGTACTAATTATATAAATCACTGGAGACCAGCCTTCCATAGGAAGAGGGTGAAAGGGACTGCTCTTATGATGCCTATTTCATCCCTTGCCTAACAATCCAAAAGCGCATAACTTTCAAAGAACTGCATTTTTTCACAGGCTGGAAGCACCACAAAGCATCCTTCATCAGCCTGGCCTTTTGGCTGCTCTCCTTCTCCAAATGCAAATGCTACATCTGGAAAAAGCAGTAATCCTCTCTCCTGCCTGAAAGCCTCCTTTTATCTCCATTCTCCTCAGAACTCCTACTTCTTGCAACTGCTCACTCCGACATACTAGTTTATTGAAGGGATTCGAGGCTTTCTGCTCATCTGCTGAACGTCTGCCTCTTATTAAAACGCCAGCTCACCTTTGGAGCTCTCTCACTCGCTAGCACGGGTCACCCTGCCCTCCCTCAGCCAAGCATCTGTAACACAACCCCCTCCTGAACACTCAAGATGAGCATGAGCACGATAACAATGAACATTAACAGAAGCTTATTTATCAGGGCTGGCAAGAAAAGCATCTTGTTAGCTGGGATGGCCTGCGCAGCTCGGCCACGGGGGCTGCTCCTCCCCCAGGGGATGTCACTGATGCATCAGGAGCGTTCCTAACGCCGTAAGTGCCGTCCCACAGAGCCCTGCTTTGTGCATTGAGAGGCGGCAAACAATGAGAGCTTTCCACTGACCTCCTGCTGCAAGGGTTTACAGCGTTTCTGCAGTACCCCGGCCCTCAGCTTCACTACAGAGATACGTGCAGAGGTGAAGGAACTAAGCCAGAGCCAGCAAGATGCCTCAGCAGCCAGGTCACAGCTGCGGGGACTGCAGAAGTTATGTGCAAGCTGAAGAACCTTGTCATTGGGACTACAGAAAGTGCTCAGTTTTCTTAGTCATATGTCACCCAAATTTAGGAGCTGTGTTGCTAAAACGCCCCATCTTGTAGGAAGAAATGTACAACACCGGCAAGATGCACTGGTTCTCACTACAAGAGTAAAAGCTGCCCCAGTTACTATTCAGGCTGCATATCTTGTTTGTATTGGCCCTTATTTTCAGGGGTTGATGACAGCCTTACACCCCACTTTCTGCTCCTGTGTTCTGAACAGCTGAACTAATTCTCCTCACTTGGGGTGAAAATTCACGGCACCACTGCATGTCACACTGCTATGGCCGGGCTTTTGCACAGTGAAACCCTTCCTGCTCCTCTTTTATTTCCCAAATATTCTCAATGCCCCAACCAAGGGTTGCACCAGGGCTTACACTTTAATGCATTCATGAGTTCTTTTTCTGCTTGCCAGATGCTGGCACAGGAGAAAGGGATCATCCACGTGGCTGATGCACTCCCAGAGCTGCCTGCTGGAGGAGTTGAGGAATTAAGTAGGCAGCACTAGACACACCACAGCACTGCCAGAGGCACATCAGAGCCACACAGCAACCAGAGACCTGGGCACCACTGCAGAAGCGGTCACCTGCAAAGCTGTCTGCCAGATGTCTCTGTAGATGTTTGTTCCCTCCACGGCCATCCTGCTCCTCAGTAGGGCCAATGAAAACTATCTGATTTCAGGGATTTGGGACCACATTTCAACAGGAACTGAGAGGTTCATTCTTGGTTAAATGCTTTCATGAGAAGAAAGCTCCTCTTTTGGTCAGATTCAGAGGATAATCCACATCTCCACAAAACGGTGCGTTTTGAAAAAGATTAATTTAATTTTAGCATCCTCAAGAACTATGCAGCTTCCCTAGCAAGAGAGGACAACGTTGGTGAGGTTCTAACCCTTAGGAAAAGGACCAGCAATCTGTCCAGTGGGGAGCAGCAAAGACAGCAGCATTGCTAATTCCCTAGTGCACCAGGACAGCTTCGAGCCTCTGATGAACACTGCCTCTGGCATGAGTCACTCACACTTCACTCCTGGCACGCTTGGATGGGAAAGGAAAAGGTTTATCTTTTAGATATGGTGTCCCAGCTGTCCTAACCCTACAGCTGTTGCCATGGTTGACTTCTCATAAAGCAAAATAGACATTTTTTGGTCCCCAATATTCAACATTTTCTTCTTTTATATTTTCAAGCACTAGCTATCTCAGGTTACTGGTTATTTTTTGTGGTGGCTCCCAAATGAGCCTGAACTGCTCTGATTTTTCAAACCCACAAGACTGTAATTGAAAGCAAATGTAATCAGACATATACAATGTTCTGAGGTTCACCACAGTGCACTGTAGTCAGCATTACTGGAGTGGCTATTAAAACTCCTTGGAGCTGGGAAGCAAATACAGCTTGCAAGAATCCAGCAAATAACCAGCATTTATTAGATTATACTAAAGTATTGCAAAGCCACAGTCAATCCGCTTTTCACTATATAGCCAAGGTCTGTTTAAATGAACATCTTCCTGAGCTTAGGCCAATTGTTTTAAGAGATGAACAAGGAAACAAGGGAAGAAGTCTACTTTTAACACAGCAAATTCTGCAATCCTTACATCAGCGTCAATCTCAAACTGCCCATTACTGTCTGCAGGGTCATTCCAATCAAACTCTGGCATAGCTGCAAAAAGAAAGAGGCCCAAAGACAAAGGGTATCTTTGAACCCAGATACACAGCCCTAGTTGGAGATAAGCAGTAGCAAATCTCTTCCATAAAGCTCCCAAACAAGATGCAAGCATTAAAAGAGGGGGGTGGTTAATTGAATTCCCACTGGCTCTTGAGTCTGCACTTAAAAGCAGGTCTAGGGTTATCTGTGAAATTTCAATTAAATCAAAAGCTTTGATAACATGATAAGTCATTCCAGAGTTTGGAGTCAAAACATGTTGTTATTTGATCCTCTGCTTGTGTTTCTGGGAACAGCACGCATGAAAGACAGTCAGCAGCAGACCAGTCAGGAAGATGGAAAGGGTGGAAATGAATCTACCAATAGATCACTGTGTCTCCGTCAGCCAGAGCCACTTGAGGTCTGGTATTTTTTTATATATACAGAGTCCTAAAGGCACCCCATTTCTCAAGAGACAGAAGACAGAGCAAAAGAGATCACCTTGGACATGTGCAGCACTCCAGGGGATGGCTCCCTACTGCCACAAAAGAGGTTTTTTTTCCAAGCTTGCTATAAACAAGATTTTTACCTGCAATAGCATTAGGAGCTGAATGCAAATCTCTGTGACAGACACAAAACATAAGCCCCGTGTATGTAATGGAATGGATTTTTACCACAAACTCTTTGGTAGCCTGGGGTAAACAGGTAAAAAGCAGTACACCAAAAAATAATAATATGATTCAACCAAGCCAGAATCAAAACCCAGTTTTCATCTCAACAAAATGTGGGAGAGGCAGCAGCTCTCCAGAGGGACATGACTTGCTTTACCTGTTGTTCAGCACCTTCTGATTGCTAAGGCTTCCCTCTCTCTTCAGAGGCAACTGCTGGATGCAAAGGGCAGTGCCAGAGACTCTCAAGGTCCTGTTTACTGAGGAACATCATCTCTACTGACCAGTGTTTAGACAGCAATGCTTCACTTTAAAAAATGTGAGATTTCAACTCCACCTGGCCTGTGGTCAACAGCATTAAAATACATTGTAAGCAATGCCTTCCCTTGGCACATACAGTACAGTCTGATAAAACCCTATCAAATGTACTGGGATGCCTTACCTTGCCCCAGACAGTTCAAAATCACACACAGGGTCGCACTAGGCATGTGGACATGAGAAAAACACTCCTTTTATAACCAGTGAGGCTACTGACCCTCAACAGTGCTAAAACGAAGGGACTCTTCAGATGAGCAATGTCAAAATTACACAGCAATTGACAATAGGAAGAGCAGAGCACTGAAAAAATCCCATCTGACCCCAGGCACCACTGGGGGATAATTTATCACCCTGGTGGCAGCCAACATTGAGCATGTCTGTCTCTAGTGCCCTCCTTTTCAGAGTGAAAGATCTTCATTAAATAATAGTGCAACCATATTATAGACACAGCAATGACAGACTGTGTTCTCTGTGATACAGTCATATCTGCAACATAAGCTGCCTAGTCTTGCTTTCCAGAGATGTGACACACAGAGAACAAGACAGGCTGTACTCAACTCTGTCAGGTTAGTGAATAGAAAACTCCACCCCAGCTCCTCCTGCCTGGCAGGTGATGAGTCAGTGGTGACAGATACCTCAGTGTGCAATTAACCTGCCAGCAGGGGCTCACCAGAGCAAGAAACTCAGATAAGGAGAGGAAGTCTCTATCCCTTGTAGTCTCCTCAGTTCCAGGCTTATCCACAAAGAACATGAGGACCAGACACTTCTCTTCTGCATGGAGATAAAGATCTCTTTTGTGTCTAGCAGCATGGGCAATTCAACCCTGTGGGATGCAAATCAAGCATCACCTGCCTTTAAACCGAGAACTCCAGAAGATCCCATGGCATTGAGCCAAACCTCTCCAGAAGTGAGTGCTCCAGGATAACTGGTACCCCAAATCCTTCACAATAAGCTTGATAATCTCTGAATCCAGTTATTTTGGTTCTGATCCAATCCTGCCTCATTAGCCCAGGTTTCCCCCACTGCCATAAACTAATACATTTACTGTTTAGACTTTTTAACTGGTTTTGCATCTAGAAGCACCAGCAGAACAAGCTTTCCTGACAGATTTTGGAAGTAATGTTTCTTCCAACATTGAGTGATGATTTTTATAACAAATTATTTTTGTAAGTGGTCATTTCTTACTTATAATAAAACTGTATTATGGAAAGAATGGGGTTTCCTTACTGGAATCAAATCCTCTTAGCAAATCTCTGAAACCAAAATCTGCAATCATTCTGCAGGTAGAGCCAGGAGATGCAAGAGGCCTTTCCAATATCACAAAATAAATCAATGAGACAGTAAGGAGCAGATTTCCCAATGCCCTGCATTAACCACTCAACTTCTCCAGAAGGAAGGAATTTTATGGTTTAAGTTAAACAGTAAACAAACTATTACTTTCTAGTCTACAAAATAGGCATTGGCAGATTATCTGCACTGATTGGTCCTTTAGGATATGAACTAAAATTACTGGACAGGAAAAAAGCTCTTGAGCCATCTGGTTTGGCATTTAGTTTTTCTAAAGGCAACATCTCTGCATTTCAAAACATCTCTCAGTCATTACACTTCTACAGTGAAAGAAAAAAAAATTATTTTGAATTTGTGCTCATAAACAGTCAACTTTAACTAGCACTTACACACTCCTGTGTTTAACCCCAGCAAGGCAGTGTCCAGTGCCACTGCTGGAGCTGCTGGCTGTTGGCAGAGCCCTAATCTCATTCTCATACTGATGAATTTCGAGTAAGTCTGTTTATTCTTAAACCATCCTGTGCCCATGACAGCATCCCACTTTTAAACCCAGCAGCCTGCTCATAACCAATCCAGGCAAAAGCTATTTCTGTACACTTGGCAGCCAGTGCCAAGTGTCAGTACATTAAACTGTCTTTGCTCCTCTCAGCTCTGTGTCCTTTCACAGTCAGGCCTAAAACACGAGCCAACCCAAATGTGATACCCAAGGCAAGGGACATTTTTCCATAGGTTTTTTCCTGGTTGCTGAACTTATTTCATTTAGCTTGCTTTCCATTTTCCCACAGGTTTATTGTTTGATATTTATCTACATGTAATTTCTTTTTTCATTTTCTGAAAGAGTAGCAAAACAGATTCCAATCTTTTCTCAGGAAGGCTGAGTTATTTGCTGGTATCACCAATGCTGCAGCCAGTAGCAAATTTCAATATCCTCCATTTGATGCTCCGGTCCAAATCAGTTTATATGTTACAAACAAAAGGGAAAGTCCCATGTGAAACTAAAGAAGAGAACGAGTAATGAATCTGTTATTTCCTTTTTCCCATTCCTGCATTGGCTTAGTTTATTTAAGATAACAATCTTCAAGTGAGACCTTCCACAGATCACAAACACTGATGAAAGGCAGGGCACACAGGGGGAACCACAGCCCCACCTGGCAGTGGCCGTGTCCCAGACACAGCTCCTGCTCTCTGGGTCACAGGGGTACAACTGGGGATCAGCCACACTCACCTCCTCTATTCCTGGCCTGCCTGACCTCAGATTGTCACAGATTGTGACAGTGCCACGCTGTGAGCAGGATACTGTAAAGCACTTCTGAGATCTAAAAGCCGAAGAAACATTTTTTCCACAAATTTCGGTGCTGAGGCCAAATATTACTAATAAATACAGCCCTAAACCAAGCACATTTCAGAAAATAACCACAGGTGCTGTACTACACGGAGATGCTCAAAGAGCTGTGGTACCTAATTCCCAGTGTAATCAGTGAGAGCTGGGTGACTAATTAGGAGTAGCCAAGCAAGACTCTTGGCAATCCCAGCCCTAACCCATTATTGCATCCTTAGCTACCTAAATCTTGGTGAAAGTGAATAAATAATTCTTTGAGAATATTAAATCTTTCTTCCCTTCAGGACAGTGAGTTTTAACTGCCTTATCCTGTCACAACCTTTATTCAGAACTTTTCCCGCTCTGTGTTTTATAGTTTACCTCCCAAGTAAAAAAAATCACAGAAAAATAAAACCTCCATCTTTTTTCTGATTTTGCATTTCTTAGGGAATTAATTTCCATTCTACCTCTCTCAAGTGGAATGAATTTCCCAAATAAAATGCATGCATTGAGCACTCACAGTAATGGTGCCACGTTTGGACTGTAACACCAACTGTTATCAAATGGTGCTGACCACATTCCTAAATGATGTGGAAATTATCTGTACTGTAAGTTCTGAAAGAAAGAGCAATCGCAAAAAAAGAATGCCGGTTTTCCTCATAGCACATCTGCTCAGAGACTCAGTTGTCCAATGTATAGGGAAAAACAATTCAAAAGTGTAGGAGTGTAAGTGAAATATAAGCAATGAAATATAAGGGGTGAAATGTAAGAGAAAATATTTTCATAATATCAAACAAATCAGAATAAATACAGATATTTCACACACAAAAATTTTTCCTCCTCTACCAATAGGTCATTGAATTGTTATTACAGGGCAGATCAAAACACATTTGGGAAACAGAAATAATTCTATATAGACACAGTCATGCTTATGGGTAGAAAAAAGTGTATTAGGGAGCTGTGCCTTAGCACCAATATGCTCATAAACTAAAGCAGCTTCCTTAACATGGTCACTCCATTACCCTGACTACTTCTTTTCAGTATCCTTATCATGAATTTGTAATACATGAAGAATAAGAGGAGAATCCAGCTTCCATTTAACTGTGGCTGTCTGGCACCAGAGCATCCGAGTGTTACACCAATATTTATTTGATAGAGATATGATCAGTAAAGCTCATGGCTACAGACCACAATAGAGCATTTCTGTTCTTTAGTAAAGACACCTTCAGCATTAACTCCATTTTCTGCATCAACCCTCATAATATGTTATAGACCTATAAGTCCCCTAGCTTTTCTGGATTTGCATATTGTTTAAAAATTGCTTTATGATTCTTACAGGAAAATTATTCTCAGATACTGAACACTGCTTTAAATTCAGCTGATAGTATTATTAGTGGTGGTTTAAACAGAAATCTTGTTTGAGCCTGCATACATTTCTGTAGGGGGAAGTATTGGAGAACTGAATCCTTGGCTCTTGATCTGCTCTTTAGACTGGATCTAGACACAAAGGAAAAACAAACTCTCACAGAGTGGTCTGGCTGTGATATTCTGAACCTCGCTGCAAAAAAAGCCCTAAAACCAGTAGACCATATGCAATGTCTAATTGATTAATCCTACTTTTTGGGTATTTCTGTTATTTCTAGTAAAACAGAACCATTAAAAAAATTGGTTTCTGAGATTTTGTTTGTTGACTGTGAGCCCTGGCCTGACCTCAGCCTTGAATTTAAATCCCCAGAAGAAATCTGAAATTAATCTACCTCTGGTTTAGTTATCAGTAATTATAATTATTAACAGAAGTATCCAGTAAATGAATGGTTTTCAGTGACACGGTGTTTACTTAGAACAATGGATAAATAAAAACACACTTCCTTCTTACCTTACAGTGTCTTTTCCCATGGCAGTGCAGGATCTGGCCCTTACACAGGCATGGTAAAAGACACAAGCCCAGCCATGTACCTACAGATACAGGGATTTGCCCAAACACTAAAATGTCACATATTGGAACCACAAGCAGTTGAAAACTGCTCCTCCTGTACCAGGGCTGATGGTTTGAAGCTTGCTTTCCCTGCAGCTAATCCAGGGGATGGAGCAAGAGCAGGCAAAGCAGCCCCGGGAACAAGGACATGGAGCTACCAGCCCTGCCTGGCACAACACTGCTCCCATGGCCCACCAGATCCCTTGCACAAGCCACACTTCCACCATGTGAAACAGTCTGAGAATGCTCCCAGACCCTTCCACACAGGAATTTAGTGTCCTCCTATGGTCTCTCCCATGCAGGAAACCTGCTGTTGGGAGCTATCTGGCCTGGAGCTATCTCCACCAGCAGGAGCAGGCTCACAGGAGACTGTCAGCCAGTACAAATGCTGAGATTTCTTGAGACATCTTTCCAGCTCTCTGCCTGTGAGCTGCTGTACCCAGGAGAGGTTTAATGGGCTGGAAGAAATACCTTCTGCCTATTGTCACAGGAGTCGAAAGCCTGGACCATCACCAAAACAGGAAACAGAAAACCTAAGCTGTGAATCCAACCGAACAAATTGGCCGGATTATTGCAGCATTGGGAAAACCCAGCTTTTATTACAGCTGGATCGTGAGCTGCTCAGCACTGCGGGCAATCAGCACAGCAGCAGTAGGAAATGGCTCTGTGGGGAGCAGCTGGGAGCCAAACACGGCATAACCCGGACAGGACCGCACAAGGAAGCAGGGAGGAGGCAAGGGTAGGGCAGGTGAAGGGTTGTAAGGAAGGAGCCAGCAACACATTTGTACAAGTGCCTAAGGATCTACAAGGAACTTCTGGTGTCTTTCAGGACAATAGGAACAGAAGTGAAGAGCTCATCTTTGTGGCTGAATTAATGCAGCACTACATAGATCAGTACATCACTGCAAGCCTCGGCTCAGCAATTCAAGGCATGGATACCTCTCTGCACATCCCAGCTGCAAGATAAACTAGACATTTTTGTGTCTCCTCCCTTGAAGTTTAAGCTTCCATGTATTTCTGTCTGGAAACACGTGCTCAGTCACTGATATGTAATAACTCAAAGGACTCTCTGGGCTCAACAACCCACATGCCCATGGGATTAAGATTACACTCCTGAAAGTTAGTTAATTAAACCCTAGGTCAGGCTTTGTCTTATGAGGTCAAGCTGCTGCAGAAAAACTGAGCAGGTCAACATGAAATTAAAGATCATCTCATTATGCACAGAGAGAAGATGTGAAGGCAGCACAAGCAATTCTGCTCACTGCCCCTTGGTGGCTGAGCCATTTGCTTATTGTTCTTTAAACCAGCAAGTTAAATGCCATGTCTGTACTGACAGATCAACATACAAACCACCTCTGTGCTAACGTCTGAAAGAAGCAGCTGAAGAAATAGATCAAATAATTAGGACAGTCTAGATGCTGCCCCCAGGCTATAGCCCTACCACCTTCAGTGAGATGAAAGATGGACCATGCACAGGGCTTGGGCACCACTGACTCACTGTTTCTGGAGGGGCTTGGCAGAGTAACAAAACAAAGGAATAAATTGGGATTTCTCTGGAATCATGCTCCTTCCTGCAGTGCCTGCTGAGGTTCAGAATCGCCCTGGAGGTGTCCTTCCCCCAGACCCTACACAGTGGTCCAGTGAGCCTCAGATCTCCTCCCTTCCCCCTCAGTTCGCAGAAGAAAAACACTAAGATGTTTCCGTTGGCTTTTACATCATCTTTTTGTAGAGACTAATCTTCAGTTTCAACAATACATCTTTTGTGAAGCACTCCCAGCAGAAACCTTAGACACCTTCCCTAAGATCTGTTTGCTTACAGAAGACGAGGTAGGATTTGTTTAAACCCAGCTAGATTAATGTCTTGCAGACATTAGTGAAGTGAGATTTAATCAGGTTATTGCTCTACATTTTCCAGGGAAATAAATCACACTTATTACTAGGTTGGAATAGGATGCAAGGTTTGGGCTGAGAACACTTAGTCTTTTTTGTTTTTCCAGAGGGGAGTGAAGGGATAACTTGAAAATTCCTGCAAGGCTATCAAACAGGCCCTCTACAGCTTTGAGCAGCGACAAGGATGCAAGCCATAATGGTTAGTGTATGTGTGGGGGTGGGCCTGGGTCCCAATCCCCTGCCTTGCAGAGGTGCTGTGGGGTCTGTATCAGTACAGAAAGCATACAGGAGTTTCAAGCAGACTCATAATGTCCATTTGAGATCCTCCACACGAACTCTTCCATAACTCTTGGGACCTAACTCCTCTTTTGGGTGTCTGTTTCTGCCTGGCACACAAGGATGTGTCTTTGCATCACAAATGGGGTGTTGTGGGATCAAGCAACCTTTGCAAACCTACTTGCAGACCCTAAATGGAAACTGTGATAATCAGCAGGTCTCAGAGCGTGACAGGCTTATTTTGTTGCAATGTTTTCTAAATCTGCAATATATGTTTAACAATGAACAAGCAACTATATTTACTCTCACCAAACATTTTCCTAAACCAAGGCTGGATAGGAAAAAAAAAAGCATCTCTTTATCAAGACTTTTGATTTTAAACTGCTCTTTCCTTCATTCATGAAACAAAAGAAGAATTTGGTCTCAGCAATGCTAGCAGAGTTTTCTTTAGTACACATGCTAATACAGCCCCTTGTACAAATCCATGCATGTGCAAGAAACAAAGTCTGGGAAATCAAATTGCAAAGGTCCTCCTCTGTTTTTCACCAGCACGGGAGCAGACAGCTGAAGCCAATACAAATCTTTCCAATAACTAGTTTTGCATGTGCTGAAGTGCCTAAACCCCATAAACTTCGCATCCATTTCCCCTTATCCAGTGGGCTGTGCAAACACGTGAGAAAGCAAATTACAGTAACACGGCCTGCAATCAAGTTTCAAATCATGCAACAAAGCAGCACTAAACACAATGGGACCAAGTCAAAATCGTATTGCAGGTTACAATTAAATATATCCTGTTTGGGATGAAAGAGAAAAGGAAATACTAGGCAAGGCAGCAGTGTTGCTTGTAAATACCCTCCTGCCAACGCTTTCCCTGGATAAATTAGCCCTATGAACCCTAACTGCATCAGCATGAATCAGCCTGTCTGCTCCAAGGTAAAGGCTATGATTCTGTTTCATGTTTAATGGGAACTCTTTCCCTCCCCCTTTTCTTGGCTTCCTGCTTAGAAAGAATAGACTCTCCAGAGACAATTTTGGATCTGGACCACAATCTTGCTCCCTACAGATAACTAAGTATCTCTGGGCAGGAGTACATTTAAAGAAGCAGCTGGTAATTATGAGCCAAGTGCTTACTGGCAGGATTTCCCCCTGCTACTGAGCCAATGCTTTTTGGGAACTAAATGACTCCTTGGTGATGACTATCAGGTAAAACCCACAAACCAGGGAAGGTTCCCTCATTAGAACCATGAGCAAGAAACAATGCAAAGGTGGGTGGAGGATGGCAGAAAATTGTGTCTGAGGGTTGCTTGACTTCCCTGTCCTCCACTCACCCAAAGTGGTTGTGTTTAACTGCTGGGCATTTCCTAGGCAGTGCTTGAAAGCTACAAAATCTGTTCCCACGTCTACAGCAGTAATAAAAACAAATTACCTTTTCCTTCCAGCTAATCAAAAGGTACTGAGCACCACTGGAAAGCCATCACAACACTTACTCTTTTGGAGGGTTGAGGTCTTCTGGGCGAGCCTCAAAGAACCTGAAAACTTCATCGCACTGTGAAATATGGGGAGGAAGCCGAACCAGTGCCTGCAAAACAAAACAGAGTGAAAAGCACTTAGACATAAGCCAAGTTTGAAACATGGCCTCAAACAACTAAACTACCCAGCCTGAGGAGGCAAAACATTCCTGGCAGGGGGAAAGGAATACTGAAGAACAGCATCACACCTGTCTACTTACCTGAGAATAAGGAAACAGCAAGCCTTGAGTGCAAATGTCAGGTACTAAGCAATGAGTTCAGACAAGCAACAGTTCTTAGAATCAGCCAATGTAATTTATTTTGCCACATGCTCAAGAGCAGAATTTGGTCCACTAGTGCAAAACCATGACACTGCATAGGTAAGTGCTCTGTGGCTGGGACAGTCTGTGACATGGGCTTGCACAGCACCTCAGACACTGAGGTCAGGGCTTACGGGCCTTATGTCAATGCACACAAATTCAACACCCACTAAGACAACAGATTAATGTGCCCCATAAAGCTTTCCATTAAGCACTGTCCACACAAAAAGCAAGAGTTTGCTTAAAAAAAACCCATAACCAAACCAAACAACAATTTGCTCCTAAATTAACAGGAAAGGAAGTTTGATTAGGTGTTTGAAAAAACCAAATCAAACCCAACAAAAACACAGAGAGGCTTTTTCTGCATGAAAAAGGTTGCACAACACATCCTGGCTAACAATGTCTGTGCACTCATCTTGGCACAGGGACACAGCACTTGTCACATTCAGCAACAGCTGAGTACAGTCTGGGCATCAACCACATTATGTCGAAGTGTACTGGAAAGCAAGACTTAAGACAAGCATACAAGGCAAAAACATGCTATGAATTTTCTGTTCAAAATTTAGAGCTTTATGGTGCCAAAAGAAGTCAAAGAGCTGTCCCCAGCCCACAGAGATGGGGGCAGCAGCTCTCAGTGACATGACTCTCAGATTGCCTCCAGAAATGACAAGTAGAAGAGGAGAAGAGGCTGGACTTCACCTCCTCCTGCACTAAGTTATGTTGAAAATAGGCCACGGGTTAAATATAGACCAAGCTTCTTAGAGTTGCTGTAAACCTGTTTGACAAAATGAGATTGTCTGGCTCTTCTCCTGGTTGAAAGTAGGACAAACAATCTTGAAAGACAGATGAAAAACTGCACCAGAACTAAATGAAGATGCATTAGGGTGAGCAGGTTATATTAACTGTGAGACACCTGACTGATCTTGGTCAGACACACCAGAAGGTCCAACCAAAGCACAAAGGCATGACAGGGCAGTTGGCTACCATCACAGCTGTGTTTAACCAGGCTTTAGAAGTGGCCATATTTGTTTCCAAGACCACATTTGCTTGGGAATGCGTAGGAAAAGAGTTGGAAAAATCCTGCTGTGAAATTACAGGTCTCCAGTATTACATGATGGGGTCTTGTTTTGAGGTGTTCAGAAATTCAAAGTCAAAAGCCTCCACACCTACAGCTCTCCTTTCCTTTGTGAAGGGATGTAATAAAAACATTAGGAAAATCCATTTGGTATCATGAGGCCTGTGAAGAATGAGGCTCTGGCCTTTGGTCATGTGGAATTGCACTACAGGCCTGAAAAAAGTGCCTTGCAGAAAGGAAGCAGCATCAGATGCAGAAGCCAGGCAACAGCTTGGTGGGTCCAGGTGCCAGGGTAAGCACCACTGGCTGGTGCACTAAGGCAGGAAGAAATAGAACAGTTGGAAAACTCAAGCGCTTTTATGGGAACAAAGGATGGCCTGGTCTCCACCTCTGTTTGTTCAAACTCGTCTAAAAGTGTAACAAAGGTGTGAGCTCTGCCTTTATTCCTACTGTACATAAATACATGCATCCAGCTGGCAAACCAGGAATAACACCAGGAAGCCAGGAAGTGCCCAGGAATAGTAATGATCACAGTATGTTGAAAGAGAAATGGCTCACTAGCACAGGCTAACAAGAGCATAAACATTTATTCATCTGCCCCTCAAGCAAGAAGCAGCAAAGCAATGCTGTCTAGCCAACAGTGGATGGAGCTGATATTTAGCTCTGGCTCGACTACTCACACCCTTCTTGGTTAGAGCAGGTTACTTAACCTCTTTTCATCAAATTCAGCTGGGATATATCTTCAGTTACCCTTACAATGAGGAGCAATAACACTTACTTAATCTGCAGAAAGGTTAGGAGGCTCAGATATTCAATATCTACAGTGTGTTTTGAAATCCCAAAGGGCTCAATCTTGCACAGTCAATGGGGCAAGAGCAAGCACTGCAAATGATACGTATCATTATTTGAGAAACACAAATACCCGAGCCACACTCATTGTGGGGGGTCTTGGACATCAGACGCCTTCTCAAAGAGTCACCACTTCTCTACAGGTTGCAGGTGCTCACCCTTCCCAAGAACCAGGCTCCAGATGTCAGTACTGAGCTGGAGCACAGAGTGGGTTTTCACTGATGTAGAAATGCAAAGCTGCTGTGGAGGTTTTTGTTTCCAAACCAAGGGAAGCTTTGGGAAATCTGAAGCCCCTGAACTGGTGGTTGGCTGCCTGGATATCCCCAGAAGCACTGTGGTCCTGCCGAGCTGAAGGGAGATAACTGAAAAGCACCTCTCTGACTCCAGGCTTTTGGAGGGAGTGGATAAAAATCAGCCAGTCATTTCCACACCCAGCCATCCACCTTACCCCCCTGGGGCAGGGCTGGCTCTTCTGCTTCTGAATCATCTCCCAACACGCTGCAATTTCCAGCCTTACGCACAGAGGTGGACTGAAATCCACCCCATAGTAACTTGCCATTACATGTTTTTTGGGAAGCTCAAGTGTCAAGTCCTGCCAGTTAATTTTCACTTGTTTTTGTTTTTTTAAGGAACAAAACCCAAAGTGGTAAGAAACTCTAAGAAAGGGTAAAAAAAGTGCAAACATGGGTATAAAACCAATCAGGATCCTTCTATTAAGTTTTGAATAGCAGTAGAGAGCAGCAACACTGTTTAGTGAGATAAGTGTCTCTTCAGCAAATTCGCAGCATTCACCATGAACAAGGCCAACATGACTCTGGTAAGCAAAAAAAAAGTGCATTGAGGAGATGAGGGATACCACTGTCACTCTGCAAGGGGAAAATGCAAGCATATCTGGCATTTCCAGCAAGATAGTTCCAGGGCAGAGCTGTGACAGCCTGAAGGAGGGACTGCAAGAGTCAAGGAAAGAAGACATGTGTAAAGACATAGAGGAACACCAAGGACAGAAAGGACAGGGAAGAGACATTCTTCTGGGGATGTGGAAACCAGAGGTAAATACACACAGCTACAAACAGCAAGCATCCAGGAACAGCAAGGAACTTGCACAGGAAAGGTGAGAGATAAAAAGTGCCAACAAGCAGAATTGAGCCTTGCACAAGCATCAAGTACTATCAGTAACTGCATGTTTCCTTGCTTGGCTTCTGTGCACAGGCGGACGTGCGCTGCTCAGCCCTCACACATCCCTCAGGAGATAGGCTTTTATGTGTCATTCCAGCCTGTAATGATGCCTATCTCTATATTATAGGTTACAGACAGTCCTGCAGAGCAGCTGACTCGAAAGACTATTGGAAAGCTGTAAAATTGGGCAGGGTGTGGAGCAGGCAGCCGTCAGTGCTGGGGATGGCCAGCCACTCTCACAGCACCAGCCCACCTATGGAAAGCTGCCGCGTGCCACACACAGCAGTCAAAGCCAGCAGAGCACCAAGTGCAGGCAGGGGTTCATTGCTTAAGGTTACATGAACTGGAAACTGGACTGTACCACAGCTCAAAGGCTTCACGGAATACATGGAATAAAACCCTGCAGACACTGGTAAGGATACATTGAGTACTGAGGGTTGCATTTATGCAGATACATTTATAAAACCTGATGCACAGATATGTGTGTATGTGTAAAGATGCACAGAACATGTGTGTGCATGTAAGCACAGAATGGTACTCACCCCACTGAACTTTCTGTGTCTTAAATGGGAGACCGGTCACACTTGCCTATGAACTTGTATCATTGCTAGAGAAAGAGCAGACCTTCAGAGGGTGCTTTGTCTACCCCCTGCCATGGGTGTCCATAGCTCTGGAAGGGGTGAATCACTGATTGTCTCCACACAGCCTCTAGAGATGCTTCAGATGCACAGCTTTTAAATCCCTAATATCCAGTGGGTTTATGCTCAGCTCTGTATACAAATACACAGGGCCAGCTTACAATACTGCACAGTTGTGACTCTCTTACTTTTCTTCTAATTGTTTATCATTTTCATTAACATTAGTCACTAGAGCCAGATGTTTGGGAATGGTCACGAGCCCAGCAAGGGGGAAGGTGTATTTAAAATAGATAATTTCTCAGAACACAGAAATAAATTGTTTCATCTATATGAAAACACCTTCTGTTTGGCTGAGAGCCTCCAAGCTTGAACTATAGCACTGAAGTGGTGAATGGCAAACACTGACAGTCAGGCAGAGAAGTGGATAAAGAGTGCATGGTGGTGGTTCAGACTGCAGAAGAAGGGGGAATAAATAAAGAGCTAAGAGGAGGAAAGAGGGTGCAGTTTTGAAAGTAACTGGAACATGTAGGAGCTCCTGGCATGGAAGCACTATGGTGCAACGGAAAGCAAGGCTCTGCTCCAGGTGCTGAGAGAAGTGTTGCAAAAAATTAACTCTCATTACTGCAGCCAGTTGAAATGCATTGGGATTCTGAAACATGGATTAAAAAATGACAGACCAAGTTTGAAAGTATTCCACTAATGGCAGATAAATTTTGAAAGTATTTCACTTAAACTCTTATTCTTGACCAGGACTACTATTCATTTTCAGTCAAGCTATCTTAGTTGTACAACAGACAGAGAGAGAAATGTCTGTGTACCTGTCTTGACAGGTTCAAGGATTAAACCTTGAAAGAAAGGCAGGACTGAGAGACCAAGAGGGAGGTAATTATGTTTGTGAAGTATGGTCTCTCAAATAGTGAACATTAATAAGAGTGACCAGTACTGCCTGGCACTGATGTGACTTGCTTATTTAATTTTTATTTAGGTGGTGTCCATTTGGGTACTCAAGCCTCACTACAAAAAAGCCCCTAAGCTTCTACTGAAAGCCATATCCAGCTTTATGGGACAGCATGAAGGCATGTGACAAATCCAGGTTAGTGTTTATGACAATGGGATGTTACATCTTAAGGTCTTCCCTGCACAAAGATGCTTCCCTCAATTAGTATCAACACACACAAATATGGAAGTCAGCAAATTCTGGCCTGCGTTCTCCCAGAGAGCTGTGAGAGGACAGAGCAACAGTTTTGTGAACCACTGACCTGAAAGGTCTTTCTTGAAGACAGGATGGTACGTACTGGACAAACACTCACCAGAGGTGAGATCAAAAGCCTCATAAATAAAATGCCTCTCGAGAAGGGAGGTCTATGAAGTTGCTCTTTCTTTTACATTGGCAAAAATTCCTAAACAAATTTAGAAAATCAGGCCCAATGAGCCCAGAAGACCTTAAATCACACTAAACTAATTCCAAGCCTACAGTTAAGAGGGAAATCATCCAGAGAGACTAATTCCAGTGGGCAGCACACATTTACTGGCAAAACACAGTTTGTTTGGTAACTCACTCAGGTTACCAGTAAGGACATCCAGACTCTGCACTTTCATGTTTACAGATGAGAAAACTCCTGGAAGTCTTCCTGTGTATCCCACTCCTCTTGTTTTCATTCCAACTTTAAAGTTTCTTGCAGCCTTATCAAAACCACTGGCCTAGTTACCTCTGTGATGGCATTTCTCTAGGTTGGTACAATGCACTGGGAATAACCCAGACATGAGGGGTACAGAGGACGAAGCTGTAGGGTCCAGAGGGATCATGCCCCAATACAGAATCTTCTGCAGACCTCCCCTTACTGCCAAACTCCCAGAGAGACTCTGCCTCTGGCACAGAAACCACAAACACATCCACACAGCAGGAGTAAGACCTGCTTCTCAGCCATGCAAATTGCCACACTGGCAGACAGTCTGTAAAAACAAGACAACAAATGGTCAAACATTTGCATCCCCCATTTGTGCTCTGGCTTTCCAGGACAGATGAAATGGACGGAGAACTCTTATCTTGTAAAAAAATACCATGAACTTTGCATTTGAACCTGCCTTCCTCCTCTGCTGGCACACAGATTCCAGTGGACAGAGGTCCATTGTTTCATTTATGCATTTTATTATCCCACATCACATTTACTCCCTCAGCTTCACCCACATCATTCCAGCATTATTCTCTAATTTCTTCAAATTTGTCAGCCTACCCATTTGAGGAGTAACATGGGACATAAGCTTTGAACTCTTACAGAAGCAGGACTGAACTTGTCAAAATTATGCTCTTGCTCTACAGTTTCATGCAATTCTAAAGAGTCAAAACATCGACTGGAGAAGGTTAGAAAAGAAAAAAACGGGTAACACTTCCCAAGAGGTGGGCATGAACCCACTTTTAAGCCATACACATCCACCAGTACCTGCTACAGAGTAGGAAACAGTAGTGAGCAGTATTACTTTATTAGGAAAAAAAAAGGCAAGCATTTCTCCTCTTACAACACAAAGGGATTCACTGATCTCACTTCAGCTTTCTAGAAGCTAGCACTGGAGCTAAGCAAGTCACTCAGGTTGCCTCTGTAGCACAGCTGAATGGAGAGAGACCCTGTGTCTGATTTAGGCTGGAAAAGTGAGGCCATTCTGGTTCAGACTCACCACTCAATTTTCTCTTCCCAATTCACAGTTTCCTGTCATTCCTGGTTAACTTTGTATCAGAATGGAAAAGTTACAGCAAGGTAATGAAGGTGATGTTCCCAGAAACCTTGTAAGTTGTGACCTTCAGCAAAGGTAGCAAGAAAGCATTTCTGAATCTGTGCTAAGCCCCAGAGATGAAATCCTGTCCCCACAGAAGGTCAGTCGCAAAACTACCACTGATTTTACTCTACCATAAAGCTCTCCTTCTACCTGCCATTTTCCAAAATTCTTAGTACCTTTGATGTTCAGTGCCTGATTTTCATACTATTTTCAGTCTTGTGGACTTGCATATGCTAGGCCAGGTTTGGAACAGCAATAACATAGGATAATCATTCTCTGAAGAAATGCAAATTGGATGAACCATAAATGTTCAAAAGAAAAGCTTATGCTCATAAAATGTGCAGGTTTAGATAGGTTGGGAGGTATGAATTGCAACTCTTGGGTCCCTGTTTATTTACTCAGGTTGCCCACTATGTGCTGTAGGATTTAAGAATGACTGGATATGGTCTGTGCCAGACAATGCCAGACCAGCTGCCATCTTCATTTACTCTCTGTAATTAGGAGAAAGATGTAACAGAAGCCAAAGAAACTGGATCAGAAGACAGGCAGGACATCACAGTTACTTCCACACTGGTTTTGTAGAGTGGACACAAACTTGCCTGTTATCCACACTGGACACAGATTTATGTCTGGGCATGGGTTTAGAGTCAAATGCAGGGGATGGAAAAAAAAGCTTGGCATTGCTTTATTTCCCAGCACTGGCTGAAGCACTCACCTACCTGCAGCCCATCTCAGGCACAGCCACAGTCATACATGCTCCAATTGATACATCCCTTGGGGATGGAAGAATTAGCCAGGGCCTGCTTTCCTTAAAGATATGACATACCATGTGGAAAGACACTACGGGGTATGTAGCCCTCTTCAAGCACTCACAGACATGAGATGCAATTCCTGCTCAAGCTTTTCAGTGACTATAACCTCTTCAATGCCACCCAGATTGAAACACCTTCTACTGTGGAGTACAGAGGCAAATTAAATACAAATTACCCTAAACTGCAAATGAAATAAAAAGACACTGCATCAGGCACAAGAAACATATGTGCCAAAGACCACTGGAATAATATTCTGGAGAAACTACTATAGGTTGTCAAACTCAGTGCTGAGAACCACTGTAGCAGCTCCTGGAGACAGGAAACACTGGGCTGGGGGAAACTGGGCTAATCCAATACTGCAGGGTTTCTGTTCACAAAAGCCGCATCTATCAATACATGGATTAAGTAAACAGCTTGGCTTCAGGGAGGTACCCAGCCAGCAGCAGCAGATCTGAACCAAAGTCAAACCATTCTATGAATCTACAACCTGAGCCAGACTTCTCCAAGAGAGAGAAAAGGAAATGAGGAGAGCAGGAATCACAGCACCAGTGTCAACAAATGTGCCATCAGCCAATGCCACAACACATCCCTTGGCCATGACCAGTGGAGCCCCAGCAGGTCTGGCTGGGTCAGGTCAGGTCTGTCTGGGGCACAGACAATGGGGCCCCAGAGAACCAGCTGCCCCTGGTCTCTGCTTTCACTGTTGAACGAGAAAGTCCCTGCTTTCCCCACCGCGCATCTGCTGGGTGAACCCTGACATCAGCCAGCCCTCGCTTCTCCTGTCGCCGGCAGTTCCTGTCTGAAGGAGGGCTGGGGACCTAGTGAGACCCTACATATTTCAGAAAGAGCCATTTGGCTGCCAGCAAGAAGACAGTACACTAATTGTCACACAAGAAAGCCTGATCTCATGAGATAAGACTTTAATCGCAGCTTCCTCACCCCGGGGGTGCAGATGGCATGGGTTTCACCACCACCCCCCAGCACGCCTCAGGCACTTGGCAATCTGCTTCCAATTTTGGATGAGCAAATGTCTGACTGGAGAAGTTCTTGGGAATGCTTTTTTTCCTCTCCACCTGCTCCTCTAGCTTTCTAAAAATGGAAAGAAAACCTCAAGGAAAATCAGAGAGGAAGTCTGGGGTTTAAATAACATGCTGACGCACTAGATACCTCTACAAAAACTGGGAATCCTACTTGCTTAGAAACTACTTTTGTTCTACTGACAGAGAATTAATTATCATCAAATCATACACTCTAGGCTAGAAAGGAAAGATTAGGTGACTTAATTTTCTTCTCAACAGTAATGCTTTTCTGTCCAGCAATAGATTTCCAGGCTTACAGTCATGAGGAGAAGGACTCCTGCAAGACACTGGTCCACCCTCAGTGCAGCACCAGCCACCACTGTCCCTCATGTGGCACTGGGGACAGACAAGCAGGAAACAGAAGAAAACACCACCTTAGTTGTGCCATTCTGCCTGCTCAACTCCTGAATCATCAAGGCTGATGTAGAAATAAAATCCACATTTAGGACGGGTGAGGCTTAGAGCCTTTACTGAATGAGGCACCAAACAAATACATAAAGTTTGCTGGGGAAAATGCTGTGGAGCAAACAGCAGCCTGTTTCCACCTGTCCTGTTGGTCTTGGTGTTTGGGAAGGACCATCCTTCCCTGTGATGGATGTCAGCAGTGTCCAGCAGTGAAATCCCATCGCTGGTGATGGCCCTGAGACCCCAGGCAAGAGGGCTGCCCTGCCCTCCCCAGAGCTCTCACCCTGCAGTACTCGTCGATGGGCTTCAGCCTCTTCACTGCCACGTCTCGCACATGGCTCCTCCGGAACAGGATCTTGCCTGAGGAGAGAACACAAAAGGGGAGGGTTAGGGGCATCACCTGCCATGTGGGACAGCACAGCAGCACCAAGCAGGCAGGTCAGCATTTCATCCCTGGCTCCAACCATGGCTGTCAGCATGAAAGCTGGATGACTGCCACCACAGTCCTGCCTGTGTGTGCTGCTGGAAGGGGACACAGAGACTAACAGGGCAGAGAGGAGGTTTCTGATTTCATCCTATAGATAACACAAAAGGTTTTGGTTCTCTTGTAGTGATGGCACTATGCTGGAATGGACTGACACTATGTTATGACTCGCTCCTAATTCAGGGTCGCTTTGGCATGTCCATACTGGCTGTGCAGGAAGCACCACTGGCCTCCATCTGCTCCCCACTCAGCTGCCTCCCAATGTGGATGCTCCTGCCCTTCCAGGCAGACAAACCACACACCCAGCTCACAAGCAAATACAAGACTGCTGGTGACAGAGCCCTTATAAATCTACACAGAGAAACCAAATAACAGAAGAAAAATAAACAAACTCTTTTTTTTGAAACTGAAAAAAAAATAATAACCTCCACATCCTTACTGGATGACATTTCTGCAAGTAGTTAAGATTAAATAAACAACAGGGTTTTGTGTGAAACTGATTGTAACAAAGTTTATCAAAATAATCTAGGAGCTGAGTTTCCCCACACACAAGGACGTCATAGAGTTGGTATTTTTTTGGCTAGAAGGGATTATATCTTCATATCCTTTTTTGGTGGCTTTCTTCCCTTTTCCTTTCGTGTTGTATTTCTTTTAATATAATGAGACAAGAATAAATTGTATGTTCTCCTTGTGGTAGAAAAAAACAGTATCTGCCAGCATTATTTAGTCCATGAAATGTCTATGAAAAAACCCACAACATATATATCACACCCTGCTCCAAACTTCTTCTGCCAACAGGCAAATAAGATCCTTATCCATAGATTGTGAGATAAGAAATCGGACTAAGAAATCAAATCAGGTCCAAAACCTGAATATGTGGCTTTGACTTCATCATGATTACACAATCTGAGAGGTTAATGAAAAGGCAGCCTATGGCAGTCCAGTAGCAAAGGCTCTGAGCATCCTCCAGATGTTGCCCCTCTTGGTAGCTTTTTCCTCCATGGCTGCTAATCTGGAAGGTGTTAAAGCCTTTTGTTTCAGACAGGAGAAAGTGGTTTATCTTTATCCCCAATTCTGGCAACAAAACAGTTTGTGCTGTGAGGTAAAGCCATTTCCTGGTGCCATCAATTTATCTCTCTGGGTTCCCTGTGGTTATCTCATTACTATGCTGGTGTTGAGCCACCCCTGTAGGATGTGATGCCTTGTGGTCCCAGGAAATCTTCAATGGGTCTCTGAGCCATTGTATCATCCCAGCTTGAGCAATTCAGCCAAAAGCTGCTGGAGAAGGAAAGTGACACTTCCAACTTCCCACTCTGGACACACTGAAACATTCTTGCTTTCCTGCTTCTCTGTCTGCTAAATGGGGAGAACTACCTGCCTTTACTTGTACTGTGTAACTACAGTAAACTGCTTTTTTGGGGCAGAAAGAGGTGGGGGTAGCTACAGAGAAAGGAGTAGTTCCTTTCTCAGTGCTCCAGAAATGCTGGTGTGGGAGATCTAGGTATTTTTTTTGCAACTTTTATAAATACACTGCAAAGAGAAAACGACGTTTTGGAAACACTCTCACTTTCTGGCTTTCCTGTTTTCAGTTCAAGCAGTGAGTCGAAAGTTGAACGGGTGACCATATAAAAACATAAAGGAACCAAAGATTTAAACACATGAAAGATCTCCTGTAAATGCAACTCAGCTTTTCTAAAAGTAATAATAAAGAATGTTATATTAAACAGAGTACAAAAAAGACCCCAGGATATGATGAATCTTAATTCAGCCCTTAAATGGAGATGGAAAATATCAGGACGACTGTGGTGTTAGGACAAAACAAAGTCCAGAAGGTGCCTCCATTTTTATCCCGTCAGCAAAACGAAGGTTTTCCTTCTACTACTGGAAACTGGAAAAGGCTCAATGAGTCCAGTGGGGAAGATCTGTAGCAGCCCAGTCCAGTATGGCATTCAAAGCTGAGTATTTTAGAGCTGGGTATTTTAGAGCACCATGGAGTTCAGTAAACAAAGAAAAAACAAGACGGAATACAAGACAAAAAACAAGGACACTCCGCAAACATACCCAGTTATGATGGGCAGCAAGGAGGGATCCCCTCACAAATTTTGGAGGTCCTCAGGCAGAGAAGTTTCATTGACAGAGTCACTCAAGTACCTCTAAGGAGGGACAGCTTCCCACATGCCCAGCTTCTTTCCTTGTCTGGGAAGACAGACCATACTGATAGAAGCTCAGTCAAAGCCACCACAACTGACCAGCAGGAACTACTGCGAGCTACTACTGCTCTACCCAGTTCCCCCTTTTCTCCTCTGAAAGCAAGGGAGGTCCCACAGGACTGGAAAAGGAAGGAAATGTGAGAGATCCATGTTGTACGCTCTTTACCTTCTCCAAGTGAGTGTAGACCCCATCAATGGAAACCTCTGCCTAACAAGAGAGTTAGGGTCACCATAAACCCAGGGAAGGCAGAGAGTTGGGCAGCAGGAGCACATCAGCCAGCAAGAAGCCCTCTGGACAGCACTGGAAGGGAGCATTTTTCCCAGCACCAACATCAAGTGGGGAAGTTCCAGAGTGGCTGGTAAAAGCAGAACAGCCCAGGCAATTTCCTTGTGCGGGTGGAGTAGTGGTTTGTGTGCCAGTGGGCCTTTCCTCTGGGAAAAGCCACATCTCTAAGGAAGAGATCTATTCTGTGTGAGTACATAGAGCGCTGCTTCCTTTCTCCTGAATTTTACTGCAGCTCTTTTAAGCCTCCTCAGGCACTTCAGTCCTGTTTTACAGAAGGATGAGCGGCTTTTAACCATTCTGCAGCCCAGCTAGGAAGTGAACAGGAAGTCTGTCTGAATTCAGATGGGAAGTCATAGGTTACACGAGATGACGCTGCCTCATGCAAATATTTCATTCACTGGTGTGCCAGGCTTGGACAGGGCCAAGGGAGGTCTGGCACATGTTAGGAAGGGCTCTGAAGACAGCAGCATTTGGAAAGAGAGACGTGGGAAAGACAGGGCTCCAGCCCTGCTGCTAATGCAGGATAACAGTATTTATTTTTATCTTTTTTTTCTTTAAAGAAAATATTATTCCTAGGAAATTAATATGGATAAGAGGCAGAGTACCAGGTTTAACATAGCAGAGGACATCTTAAGTCATCCCTTCATCTGTGTGTGTGTGTATATATATATATATAAATATATGTAGTCTTTAATTTCACGACCACACACCTCTTCTCTCACAAGACCTAAGTTCCCTCCTGTACACACAGTGGGTGCACAAAGTGGGAATAATAAAGCTATGTAGGAGACTGTCTATCTGGCAGCTGCTGATTCTGTAAGCTTAAATGTATCCTCAGAATATCACTTTATTCCTGCATCACCTCATACTTGGAGTAACATAGACTTTTAACAAGTGCCACGAGGCCCAAGAACAAACCAGTTTAAATGCATCCAAACACTCTGGTGCTCCCATTAGCCCACAGGCCTATGCTGAGCACACCAGAAGGGTCCACAGCCTAATGGTTTGCAATAGTCGAGGATATGGTTTGTACAGGGAAGAAGCCCAGCTCCTGTGGGGCTTGCTGGAGCACGGTCTGGAGGCAGGACAGCACCAGGCACCACCAGGCAAAGAAACACTGTAAGTCCCTCAGGGGATTCCTCGCAGGAGAATCCTGTCTTTCCTCTTCAAGAAAGGGGGACATATGGTACTCAGCCCCTACAATCACAGCAGATGCCAGCTGTCAGCAGCCACTGCCCCTGACTGCTGATTTGTAAGCTCTAAGACAGCATTTAAAACAAATCTCCTGATCACACCTTTCACCGCCCAGGAGAGGTGCTGCACATCTAGGCCTTGAGACCTTCCAGAGACACCTTTGTGATCTTCCCACCATTGTGCCAGTGGCTCAGCCCTGAGCTGCCAGCTCTGCTGCTCCTTTGGAGCCAGGCAGAGAGTGGCAGCTGCTGCAGGGGCAACAACGAGGCAGTGAAATTGTTTTTAGCTCCTTTCCAAATCTGACAGAGAACAGATTCATCTCTTGGTCTCACTCTCTGATTGCTGAGCTTGAGTGTCATTTCCAGGTATGTCTGGGTGATGGACTGGCCTAAGGACACCAACTGTTTGATGCAAAGAGCCTCTGCCAGAGACTAAGAGACTAAACCAGTTGTCAAAGGGATGATGGACAAATGCATACTGACATGAAATCTCGAATTTCAAGCACCATCACCACACTTCAGAATGCAGTACATGAAGGAAGCCATATGATAAATATTCTTCAGTAGACAGCTCAAAGACTAATGGGAGCATTAAAAATACTCTGATGTCTCACCTGATTTATGTTTAAAAGAGACATGTGCTGCCTTGACTACAGAAGCTCCAGCTGTAGAGGTTCTGTCAGTTCTGTTTCCTAGAAGGGAAGAGCTCCTGCTTCTGCCTCTTCATGTTGTTTTTGTTACTGCGCTGTTGATTCTCTGCCTCTTGTACCTGAAAACCTGGGATGTACCAGGACTATATGCATTGCCAAGCAATATGTTCAACCTAAGATCAACTTCTCAAAGGTACCTGGGAAATGAGGTCAGACTCTTTTTGCAGTTTCACTGCATCAGTTGTATCAGTAAACAAAACCAAAGAATTTAGCCTTCATGCAGTTACAGGTTCTCCTTTTGAGCTAAGAAGCTTCTTCCAGTGTAACTAAAACGATTTTGCTGTTCAAGTATTTTTATGAAAGCTTCTAATTCTTATATATGGCTGTTTGAATTATTTTTATACACCAAATAAGCACAGGCCTGCAATCAAAGATGACACGAATTACCCTCAACTCATTTAAGCTGTGACATCCACCTCAGAGTCCTGACCAAGCTCTCAGGCACCTGACACACAATCTATCTCCCAAATGGAGCATTTAAACGTGCACTGCCACCTTGCAGCGTAAAACAGGCAAATCAACAGCACAACACTATGGAATAGAACAAAAAAAGTATTTTTCTCATGGAAGTACGTGTGATTGTCAATCAGATGGCAATCTGATAGCAGCCAGAAGGGAGGTGTGTTCCTTACAAAATAATATCTTACTTTTAAATGGGGATTCCAGTTTCCATGGATTGTTTCACCCATGATTTCCTGGAGTCAGAAAGTCAGTGCCAGGGTCCTAACACTGATGGCATTTGCTCCTGACAAAGAAAGGGGAGGGAAATGATTCATAGTGTTTCCACCGGTGGGAGGGGGAAAGACTTTTTTAATAAGTAGAAACTCGTGACTGAGTCAGAACTGTTGGCTGAACTTGTCTTGCCAAAGAGCCTCAGCTGATAAAGGCCTTTGCTAATCAGCAGGAATGACTATGGAAGGTGACAAGAGGTGATGGAGACAGATGGGGCAGCCAGGAAAGCCACACAAGCAATAACAATATTGCCCTGAGATGTGGGGGATGGTGGAGACAATGTCCTCCTGCCCTTGGATCCTGTTTTTAATGTGCATAAGCTGCGATGTTAAGGAAAGTCACTGAGAAGCAATAAAGCATGGGAAGTAACGTGACTTGTATAAAAGAGTATCACCAGGAAGAGAAATAATTCTCCATTAGGAGTGATAAGCAGAATATGCCCTTATGTGAATAATTACAAAGGGAAACCAAAGACAGGCAAGTGGTGAGGTTGGATTCCCCTTCAAATGAGGTCCTACTTCCGAACCTGGCTGTTTTGCAGTGTCTGGAGGGGTGGATATTATCCTCCAGGGACAACAGCATCACCTCTAGAGCAGCTTTTGGGAATTCAAGCATCAGGCACAGCTGGAAGGAGAAAAGCCATGAGCACTGACACTGAAATTCAGGAGTGACAGATAGGGGCCATGGGGTGCAAATCTCAGGCTATGTTTGTAGAGTGTTTTTGTTTTGCACAGGCCAAGAGCTACTTCATATTGTTCTGTGTCCTGCTGCTATCACCCAAACAACCCATTGCTGCTGTAATCTCCTCTTCAGATGTCTCAGTTGCAAATGTCCCACCTCTCCAAAGCAAAGCAGGAATCATGGTGCAGGCAAACTATACAGAGTTTGGTCTGGAAAGAGTAGGAAGAAGTTGCACAAAATTACCCTTTCAATTTTTTCACTGTGGGGCAGCTCCCTGTGCATCAGTCTGTGAACAGCAGCAAACCCAGAGATCCATCATCACTTCACTTCAAACAACTTCATCACCACAGAACAGCAAAGTAAAGCATCTACCCCACACAAGAGGATCTCAGTATAAGCACAAGTCCCCAGAACCCTTAAAACAGAACTTCCTAGACTGTGAATGGCTGTAAAATGTTGGTAGTGTTGATTCAGTGGGTCAGGTCTGCAATTTCTGCAGTGAAATCGGTGCCTCCTCCAACTACACAGCTCAGCTTCTCCAAGGTAGAAAGTGAACTTGTGTAATTGCTGGTTGCAAGTGCTACATTATCCTGCAAACAGCCAAGGTTTCTTAATTGCAGAAAGCAGTCAGTGTGTCTGAGGGCAGGAGGAGGGTGTTCACACCTGCAGCCAGCAACTGGCACACCCTCACCTGGAGGAACCAACATGATGATAGTTCCAAGTCCCAGAGAGATAAGGAGCCAAAAGAGGGCCAGGTTTTCAAAACACCTGAGAAACAATGCCTTAGGAAATAGCAGGGCTTCCTCACACAGAGGATGCAGGAGTGTCCTGCTCTTTGCATAATCTTTGCTATGCTGGGAGCAAAAGACACAGAAAACCAGGAATGCCTATGCAGATCCAAAGAATCATTCTTACCTATGCATGCTTCTCCCCTAAGATAAGGATCACATCCACTGCACTCTTTGTTTCATTTTGTTGATCACCCTCCAAAAATATCCATTTCTAAATATCTAGGACCAAGTAATTTATTGTGCAAAAACGCTGAGGCTTAAATAATGATCAAACTATCTAGACCTTACATCAAACTGAGCAGAGATACATCAACCACTACATCTCATTACTCAAACACTTGGTTTTCCTCCTGTATCAACTGGCACCAGTGTCCTGCCTTCACCAAGGTAGTTAGTGGTTCCTAACCTGTGATTTCCAAATCACTAGGGCTCCACAGTCAGTCTGCAGAGCTATGTTCCAGAGTACCTTTCACTCCCTGGGCAGTGTTGGAATGATGTGGATCACTCTACATTGGCCCAACAAGTTTGGGAAGCAGCAGTTCCTAGGGGTATTCTGCATTTGCTAGTGAAAATGGTTGTTTCATCTGAGCTACTTCAGTAGGACAAGGAAAGAGACTCTAAAATGCCTTTGTGCCACCTTAACCATAAAAAATACTCTCCTAAAGGGCAAGACCATGTCCCTGCAGCTACACTAACAAAACTATTCCTCTGCTCTTTCTAAACCCACATAAAGTATCACCTTGCTCACTGGGGTCTGGTAAAGTCACCAGGTGTCTTCCTGCTGATACTGAGTGGCAGGGACCCTCAGGAAAGGACCATATGGTCCCATCTCAATCTTTTAAAGCAGAAGCCTTAAGGAACAGAGCCTATTAAAACATTTACGCTGTCTCATGAGACCTGTCATTCACGTAAGAGCTGGTGTGACACTAAGCCTGAGACACCACCTCAGAGGCCCTTGGCCAGCAGCAGCCTCACTGACAGGGAGCCTTTGGGCTACATCCACTGGGATAAGAGACCCTGCAGCAGGGTCACTGCAGGGAGATGGATCTGCACCACACCCTTACAAACTACACTGGAAAAGCACAGTAAGGTCCCAACCACATCCTCTGGCCTGATGGGGAATAACACTGCTTGAGAGACTCCACCCTTAAGCTGGTTGAGAACTGGAGCTGTGAATAAAACAATATTTGCACTCATACCATGTAGATCAAAGTTATTATTACAGGGAGGCTGGTCAGGCAATAATGCGGTGCCACAGCGTGTGCTCTTACAGGAACATTGCAGGTGCAAATTGAGGGGTAGGGATGCAAAGGTGGCCTCACAAGGTCACAAAATGAGCATACACTAATGAAAGCCATAAAGCCAGCCCCTAGATCCCTCTGCTGATCATATGCAGAATGAAAATACATCTACCTTGCTACCTAGGGCCAGAAAAATCTTTCTGTTCATTTATTTTAATCAAAAACAAATTCTAAATTTCTGCCATGAAAGAGGCAGAACTATCTCCATTGGAAGACCTTGATTAAGTCAGCTGCTAAGTTACACATGTCCCATATTGTAGGAGGTGAAATTCTGCAGTCAGATTAACAGGGACAGTGCTTAACAGAGCAGTTGTGGTAATTGAAAGGCACCAATTAACACAGAAATTAAACAAACAAACAACACAGCAGCAAATAAACTACGTGTCTGTGCTTGTCAGAGGCTGGAACTCACCAGTGAGGATTTCAGAGAGCTGTAGTAAGGAATGAAATTCCTCTGCTTAGCAAAACAGAGCACTATTCTTGTTTCCTAAATCAAAGTGCTCTCCTGGGGTCCTCCAAGTGAAAGTGCTGACTAGTTTTAAGCTGAATTTTCACTTGATGACAACAGGTACAGAAGAAGCTGCCGAATGACAACCAGACCAAAACTGGCCGGCCCCCAAGTCAAGAAGCTCATCTGCAGACCAAGACACCATCTCAAAACACAGACATTATCCTATGGTTCCAGACACAGCTCTTCAATACGTCTTACTTTTAAGTGTTATTAAGACAATCTCTGGTAGAGATTTCCTCTCTGCCTGCTCTGATCCCTGATAAAGCTACTGCTATTTCAAAGGCTCACAAGCATGCACTTCAAAGCAGAGATGACCAGTTTCCATGTTTCAGGAGAAGGGAGATAGGCACTTTTATTCCAGAACACACTGGATCTCTGACTGGCGCAGTCACTTTCGCACCAACCTGTGCCAACTTCGAAGTCAGACCTGCACCCCTTGCCCTGCTCCCTCTGAGCCTGCAGGGCAATAACCCAGCTGGGACTTGTGCCCACAGGTATTGATTGGATCTGGCTGAGATGGAGATGATTTTTCTCATAGCAGCAGAGCACGGTGCTATACTTTGTATCTGTAGCTAGAAAGGTGTTGATAACATCCCAGTGTTTCGGCTGCTCCAGAAGCAGCACTCACACAGCCTCACCACTGGCTAACATTGCCATCACCACCACAAGGTGGGCAAAATCTTGGGAGGGGACACAGCTGACTCAAACTGACCAAAGGGATATTCCAAATCATATGACATCTTCTCAGTAGTAAAAGCTGAGAGAAAGGAGGAGAAATGAGGGGCATTCATTATTTATGACACTTGTCTTCCAGAGCAACCATTACACATAATGAAGCTCCACTTCCAGGGAAGTAGCCAGACATTGCCTTCTGATGGGAGGTAGAGAATAAATCTTTTGTTTTCCTTTGCTTCCACATGTGACCTTTGTTTTCACTTTATCAAAGTGCCTTTATCTTGACCCACAAGTTGTTTTTTCCCATCTTATTTCCCCCCTGTCTGTCCTGCTGAGGAGGAGAGTGATACAGCAGCTTGATGGGCACCTGGTGTCCAGCCAAGGTCAACCCACCACATCACACTGCCTGATGAAACAGCCTTTGGGTCAGGTCTATGGCCAGGCCACCCAGTAGCACCTCCTCTTTAACTCTTGACCATGAAGCCATCTCTACTGCCCTGTTCCAGCTGATGCATGCAGGGTAACCCACTCCTCTGGCAAGCAGTGGACACGATGGCCCATGTGGGCACAAGGAACCTACACCAACACGAGCCAGTGTCTGCTCACTCAGCTTCCCAGGGACAGCAAAGCTCCCTCACACTGCTCCAGCTCGGCTGCACGACTCCAAGCACTCACACCAGCACTTATCACGGCTCACCCGATGCACAGGAACAGGGAAATGATTTTATAATTACTTATCTGATAACCAGCCTCCTTCACACCCAGCTCCTCTGTGTGAGCACGTCAGCTGCTTCCAGCTCAGGCCACTTAATGCAAACTATGCTCAAGTGTGACTTGGCACCAGCAGTGCCTGCTGCTGCCAGAAGACAGTGGAGGACAATCTGAAAAATTCCTCTCAGTTCCTCCACGTGCAAGTAAATGCAGTGTTAAGGCTGCAACAGGACAGAGCTGCTGCCCTGGGTCTCAGGATGCTGAGCATCCCCAGCTTTTCTGGGATGCCTTCTCCTGGGCTCATCAAGGTGCTTATATGTGATCAAAGGAGGAAACAGCACTGTCAGATGTCAACAGCTTTGCCCACTGCAGAATAAATAGCCTCTTTCAGAGATTAATGCTCTGAGCAACTACTCATCCCACGAAAGGAGAAGTGTCTTCAGCCAAGGTGACACCAGGACCCCAGGACCATGCACACTTTTGTTTCCCTTTCCCAGTTAATATGGGCTTTTTATTTCCCAGGGAGAAGAAAGAAAGGTGGACTGGAAACTAATGTATTGCTACTTTTTTATTTTTAATAGGGATCACTGGGCCAGCAGCATAAAAACATGAAAACAACCCCGACTTTATTGCTAAATTAAAGAAAAAACACTAACATGAATAGGCACAGAAATCTGAATTAGGAATGTGAGCTGGTAATGACCCTTTTGGACCCTGATTAATTGCATTTGAAGCCACAGAGACACTGAGCCGCCAAACGGGACTGACTGCTAACAAAATCCACCCCACAAACAAACCTGTCTTTCTCTCCCTGTGCCACCACACAGGAATGGCAGCTCCCCAAATGCTGTTTGCCTTTGTGTCCTGCTGTGCAGCACTATTCAGATCTGGATGGAGATACAAAGTCACACTATTAGGTACCTCAGGTAACCCCTCTGAGGTGGTCCAGCCTGCAGACCTGTGGTCTCCCAGTAGAAGGTCAAGAATGGACAAATGCCATCTCCTCCACCTCTAGATGGAGGACCACTGTCTGTGTGTTTAGCTGCAGCAGCTCAAGAATGCAGCTCCACTAGTGGTTATTACACACTAAAAAGGGATGGAAGATTTAATCCACTTCGCTGCAGCAATGTAGGAGTGTTGCATTTGGTTGGGCCAAAGATCTCTGTAACCTAGCTCCCTGTCTACAAGAGTGGACAGTAAAAGACAGGCAAGAAATTCAAGAACAGGGTACATGTAATGGGATCCTTCTCCTGATACACACTTCCTATGCCTGCACAGCATAGCTTAGACATTTTGGGAATTAGAAAATAACTTTTAGCAACAAATCACTTTTAGATTCATCCTATAGAAACTGCTCTAGTGCATTTTTGAACCCACAGATTTTTTGGTCCCTAAGGAGTCCTCTGGAAATGAATTTCATAATTTAATCACACATCTCGTGATTTCATACTTCCTTTCGTTCACTTTAAGCTTGCTCTTCAGCAACCTGGTTTTTGCATTCTGAGAAATAAAATTAATCATGTTTTCCTCACTCTCAAACCCAACCATCACACTGTTCAAGACTGAAGATTTTTAGTCTGTTTCTCCTGTCCTACAAAAGACAATTCACCTCTGTAATCACCTCTGTCATCCTTCTCAGCACCTTACTTTATTATGTACACTTCCTGAGAGGCAACACCAGACTTGCACACAGTATTCACAATGTGGGGAAATCTTGGATTTCCACAGCTGAAGCTCTGGGTTTTGTTCCCCATTCTTTGCCTAATTCTTTTTAACATCACCATTGGCTTTCTGACTGCTGCTGACTGTTGAGCTGCAGTTTTCATGGAAACACCCTCAGAGCTACTGAAATCTCTTTCCTAGATTGCAATACCTATGCCCTTTACACCCTATGCCCTCTGCACTGCTTTGTGCTTACCACCACCAAACTGCCTTTTTACCGTGTACATTATGAGATCCTCCTCCAACGTTTTTCAGCCAGCTCCAAATTTGAGTACCCTAAGTGAATTTCATGATCAGCCAAGTTAATAACATTGCTAGCACCTCCTAGACCAGATAATTCAAGAATCCCTACTGGTAAATCCTGCTGTGTATCTTTTCAGATAGGAAGTTTTAAAATTTTCATCCCCAGAGGATGCATTGTTTTAAAATGTTGGCTCATTGACCCCTATTAGCTTTCAATCCCCTGTTTTAAAAACTTTCCTGTAACAATTTTATTTCAACTATCAGAAACCAAGGATTGTTGTTAATGTCCTCAAATGCCAAAGCATCCATCCTTAAATGAAGGCTCCAACCTGGCAAAAAATAACCTTAGAGCCTATGTCAGTCATACATCAAATAACAAGAAAGGCTGTTAATATAATTATCTTCTTATTGCTATTTTGGGAGGCACAGTAGGTTTTGATAGATCTGGAAGTAATAGGATCTCTTAAGCCATAATTTACGGGCATGTCTGTCTTGAACAATTTTCCACATGGGAAATTAATCACATTCTGCCTAATGGGAGGAAAAATATCCCTTTGCAGTTTGAATTGGATTTGCCATGGTCAATTGGATATGGGATTCTTCTTTATCCCTACTCACAATCTGAGGTGTAGTGTTGCCATCCAAGATTCACTGTGCTGGATTCCACAGGGGAAGGTATTTCACTGATGGGTGATGCTTCTTTGCAATGCTCACAATGACATAAGTCAAATATACCAGCATGGCACAGCCACAGAATGGGATTGTGGCAGATGCCAGGAATTGTAAATAATTATTGCAGAAACTACATCCCAGTAAATTTCAGTGGCAGCTGCTGTACAGTCCACACATACTTTGGTATTAGTTCTGTGAAAAATAAATAATTGGGCCAGATTTAGGAAGCAGGCAGCACACATCCCTTCAACAGCAGACCAACATATATCACCTGGACCCAGGTCAGGTGAAATGGCTCATCTGCCCTCATGACTGCTCTCAGAGGCTCAGCTCAAGCCACCATTGACCCACATTCTAATCTGAATGCGTGAAACAAATTTCCGAGTCGCACAACTTCCTAAAAGGGTCATGGTCCTCAGACATGTATCTGCACCTCAGGTACAACAGGAGTGAATTTAACTGAGGCAATGGGTTGCATACTTGAAATCACAACACCAGAAGCTCCACTTGGTACAGAAATGCAAGATCTCTCAGCAGAGTCACTGCCCATCCAAAGACACAACCCTGAGCATGAGGTCCTGGAAGATGTGACTGGATGCTGAAAAGTCACTAAATGTTGGTGCAGTGCTGCAGTTCTGAATGACACAGGACAAGGTGCCAATGGCAGCCCAAGGACTCACAGGTCTCATGTAGACATCTATTCCAACAAGTAAACTCCTGCAAGACACCACAAGGAACTGAACTGAAGGTTCCTCATGTGCCAGGCTAATGACTCATCTAGAAGCTGGCTGTTCTTTATACCTGCACTGGCAGTCAAGAATGAACTGTCCAGAAACAGGGGCTGGCCTTCCCTAAAGCTTTTACTGAAATAATTTGCCAAACTTCAGGTTTAGATTTCAATCCCTTCCTGTCTCATCATCAAAAATCCATTATGCAGAGCAGAAGTCCTGGTGCCGATTCATCTCCACTGCGTATCTAAGGGACATACTTCTTGGAAAATCTTAACTTATTTATGGTTCCAGTGGAAAAGGGGTGAGAAAGAGAGACTCAGAAAAGGTGATGGAAAATAAACCAGGAAACTAACACATCAGCTGGCACTGAGATAAAAAAGGTGTTTCCAGGTAGCAGGAAAAGATCCGTGTCTCTGGAATCTCTTGACTTTGCCATTAAGAAGCAGAACACAGAGTTACTCAATGTTTCTTTAAGGCTGAAAGACTAAAGGAAAACAGGATGGCTTAAAGTAAAAAAGGAGTAATCTTATGACTGGAAACTATGAGTGCCCCTAGCCAAGCACCCAAAGGAACTGAGTAATGTTCATTAGTCAGTGACTTTATTGGTACTTGGGATTTTCGACTTCTGAGCAAGATTTAGACCAAGAAGATATTCTGAGGCATGCTACTCTATTTATGTTTAGATGGAATTCACCCTCACCCCGCATAATATTTTTCCATGCTGATTTAGGCAGAGCCAGCCCTCACTTTTTCCCTGTGCAGGGTAAGAGTGGGTCCTCTTCTTGGGATCAGCATGGTGGAAATGCCACTTCCCAACCAGTAGCATGAGGGCAGAGGAGATGGCTGAAGAGGAGTGGTTCTCTTGGAAAGAAGCTGAAGATATTTTCCAAAGTATTTATTCCCAGAGCAGAAACCCACTGTCCCAGGTACAATACAAACACAAGACAGTCCCCCAAGTTAATTTGCTCACAACCAAAATGCTAGATTCCACTGTGGCTTTTGAACAAGTTAGTAAATAGCAGGGAAGTGTTGAGCACCTCAATCAACACTGTGCAAAGCAAAGTCCAAGTCATACCTCAAAATTACCTGACTGCAAGAAATACAGAGCATCAAAGGCTGCCTGTTCAGCATCTTGGATATACTGTACTTGCCACAGCAATGATGGGCCAAATTCAACTACTACTAAGAACCTGTGAATGAAGGGATAGTTATGGAAAGAGAAGGAGAGTGGGACCAGTGGACCCCAGCAGAGAAATTTCTCAGGAAATTTCAGAGAAATTTTCACAGGATGCAGCAGAACCTTCTACTCTGCTCATCAGCAAGACAGACAGAAGAGTATTTCCTGTTGAGTTACATAAAAACATGTGGCTGCAAATGGATTTGAAAGATTGGGCTTTTTCCTTTTAGACAAGAAGGAGGAAATGAAAGTATTTCTCGCAACTGCTATAATGATTGCTCTGTGACACGAGGCTTTCTGAATGCAGTATTCATACACGTACACTTGAAAGAGCACATGCAACTGAGGGACTGGTGTTGTGGTGATACGAATTACACTGGTGCCACTTACAAATCACAGTGGTGTTGTCCAGAAATCATGACGTTTTGATTAAAAATCAGAAGCAGCTCAGGAAAACATTTGATTTTGACAAGTTTCTACTACTGAGTAGACTAAAATCCCTCTTTTTGAGGCTGAGATCTTACAACTGCAAACTAGTGACCCTTCACATCCAGTTGCTGAGCACTCTGAATTAATCTTCATCATGATCTTTTCACCACGTGGCTCCAAACAACCAAATCACAGAAATACAGCGTGAGAGCTCTAGAGACCAGCAAATCCATTACTCTGACTCATGGTGCAATCAACTCTACCTATGGCACTACTGGGGAAGTTTCTTTAACCTGGAGTTACAGACCTCCAAAGTGGAGAGTCCTCACCTCCTCAGGCCATCCAAAATCACCTCTCCAATGCACTACGGTAAGGAAGGAGGATGCACATTCAGTAGATTTAAGACATGAAGAAAAGTTTAGGTCTTATTTACCACCTTATTTATCCAGAAAAAGTACCAGATGGATCTTTTTCACAGGTGTTTGTCTTGTTCAGGAGGCGAGTTTTTTAAATTTTTCTCTAGATGACTCTGTTTTCCACATTGCTCATTTTAGCTCAGACTGTATAAATTTTTGTTCATGTGCCAAGAGGGCAAGACAGGTACATTTCAGATACTGCACTGGAGATAAATTAAATAACTATTATTTGAAAAAGAGGGCACTAACATGAGCTTTTTGGAAATACAAAAACAAAGAATCTAACAAATTTCCAATATTTTGAAGGCATACAGAACATTTTATTTTTAATGACAAGCAGATCAATCTCCTGCAGTCCAATCTTGAGACAGCTCAGCTGCCTGGGAGTGATTCAGGAGGGTCACTTGTGAGTCAGCTCAACCAGTCAGATTGCTTTAGATCATCTTATAACCTGCAGGAAACCTGCATCAGTAACAAACCACAGCATAAACCCAGAGCCCCCAATGAATCCCAGGCATTGCAAATGGGGAAAAGAAAAAAATTTTCTTGGCCCTTTCCAGACATTGCAATATGGAAACACTGCAGAAAGGGAAGCACGTATTTCCAAATGGAAAAGCCATTAAGGAGAATAGAGTCTGGCCCTAGGACTCATGCGGATCAGAACCAAACTGAGCGACATCAGAGCCGGCGTCTCATTGCTGAGAGTGAGAAATCAGCCTGGCTGCACCACGAGATTGGAAACACATGGAGCATCAGTGAGCCCCTGGGGGACAGCAAACCATTCCAGGCCACAGATCAGAGGGAAAAAAAGAGATGAGTGCGGAAGGGACAGTCTGACAGTCCCTTCATCACGTGCTGGCATTGAGATGGACCCAAAGGACTTGAGAAACAAACACCTGCCCTGGCTCCTCTGCAGCACCACAAGGACCTGTGTGCGGCTCCTGGGGCTGAGGAAGCCAAGAGGAGCTGTGTCCTTGTGCCGGAAACAAGCTACGTGCAAGGACAGAAGCAAGAGACACAAGTTAATGAGACTGAAGAGGATTATCCCCTCTTCCCAAGGGTCCATGGGTAAATACAGGTTTTCCTGCAAGCATATTGCCACTTGGGGTGACAGCTTTCCTTCCATTGTATTAAAATAGCTAACCAATTTGAAACAGAAGTCAAATTTCCAAACACATGCACAAACATACACCAGGAACACACTGACACTTCAGAAAACAGGAGTCAGGGTCAGGTGACACTTGGGCTCTTCTGAAAATTTCCTGCTCGAGTCTTTCACACTGTAAAACTACCCTGCAATAACTTGGAACACTCCAGGTGGAAAAGCCAGCTGCTTCCCTAGGTCAGCCTGAGACCTGCTCTTGAGATCCTTCACTTGCTCACCCAAAATAATCATGTTCTTGGGGAGGAGGATTTTACTGCCCTCCCCAAGATACAGAAAAAGACGAGTTTATGACCCCCATATGCCAATGGGATGTTCCCTGTCTGCACCAGCCTCTGCTTGCATGAAGCTCTGTTTTATGAGCCTGAGAGAGAGAACAGAATGAGAATGAGGCTATAAATCACTTGGGAAGAGAAGTACTTCACTCTCTGGACACCCTCAGTCCTACATCCACAGTCTTCTAGTGCCAAGAGAAGCCGTGCCTTTGGCAGCCTAATCTGCTGGGAAACAGCTGGATACTGCCAGGGTGAGGGACTGGGCTCCCACCACCTCCACCCCTTCAAAATCCTACTGCAAACATCACAGATCACCCTGAGCTACTCCACCAAATGCCTCAGTGCTCTGATGGCCAAATCCTTACTCCCTCCTTGCACCCACCATCCTCCCATCTACCGAGGCTGCAGCAGTGAATCCTTCTCTCCTTGTTACACTACTGCACACAGCAGCAGCCAAGAAACAATTTTTCCTTTGCAAAGGAATCACGTCACCATAATGTAGTAATTTCACTCTCTGGTAATTAAAAAGCTTAAGCTCCAACTCACACTTCCAAGCATTTGCTCAGATTGGAGGAAAACTAACAAAAACAGAGTCATCAGAGGCATCACCAGAACCACCCCTGTGAAAGGCCTAATTCCCTATATTGCTTTAATTAAAAGTGGATGAATAGCAATCTCTCAGCCCAGAGACCTTTAAGAGAAATAAAGCCAATCTATAGGCTTATGAAAATAAAACAGGGAGATGGAAACAAACACAAAAATCCTGCCAGTTTTAGGGCTTACCAGAGGATTATAACATCTGGACTCTCTTTTCAAGGGGAGGTGAACTGAGAAATGGATGGTGTAGAGAGGACACAACCACCCCTTGAAGTGCGTGTCATGCACAGGGAGCTGTTGATGGGAGAAGAGGAGCAGAAATTTTCAGAGGCAACAGCCTTGCCCACACATTTCTGTCTTGATGGCTGCCTGGAGGAACACTCCTATCTGCTGACACCACAGAACAAAGGCTCCGGTTTAATTACAAAAAAACAAAAACAGGCCCAGGGGAGAAAATCCAAATAGATGATGAGTATAGCTGACCTCCAGTGAAAAGAGAACAAGTTGTGAGGAATAATCTAATCTGTAAAAGCTAAGTATTTATCATCACTCTTACAGCAAGAGACCACCCTGCTCCAGAGGACATCTGCAAACAGATGTGAGCATGGAGGCTTTTAACACAGCAGTACCACCAGTCAGGGCATAGGTAACTACAGAAGAACTTTACTGCTGCAGTATCTGAGTGCCATACAATGTTTTATGGATTTATTCTTCTATTGCCATGGGGAGATATGGCAATTCTAGTTTGTCTCTCTTCTTCCCCAATACAATATGTGCAGAGAGTCTGGGGGTAGATTTGGACCCTCTACTTGAGCCACCAGATCTTCTGTTTCCTACTTGTAAAGAACTTCAGGCAGCGGGGAAAACTAGTGACACATCTTGGGCAGAATTAGTAACTAAATATGGGCTCAGCTGGTGATTCCCAAGTTCACACCATGGGGTAGGGGAACAGAGAGAAACTGAAATCCAGCCCCCAAAGTGGGCTCCAGCCCCCCTCACCTGGTTCCACGTGCCCAGGGTAAGCCTGCATGGTAGTGGGTGCAGGACATCATCTGGGGCTTTGCTGGAGCAGTATCTACACACACATGCACACAATGAACCAAACTCAATTGCTTTTCCACTTGGGCCAGAGAAAATTAAGACCTTGTGAAAGTCGCTATGTCTTAGAAAGAAAGCAAGTTTACTTTGCTTAGCTTTATTACAACTTAGCCTTCTTATCAGTTTGATTTCACTCTTAAGACATTTTAAACCCTAGCATCATATAATCTGGCAGCTACAGTGATGGGTTTTACACAGAAAAACACAGGGAAAAGGTTTTCAAAAGCACTCAGACCTGCTGTGACTGCTCCTGCTGAAGTCAACAGTAAATCCAATGATACCACTGGGAGCAGAGGTCAAGACTGAGCAGGCTTGACACTACAGAAACTTATGGGTGGGATTTTCAATCTCTTCAAAACCGATTACTAATAACAAAGTATATTAAAAGTAAAGAGATAAGTTGTGACCCTGAAAATATTTACATATGCGCCTAGCTCACAGATTGTAAGTAATTATGGGAGGCCTGATTTCTCTCACTTTCTTTAATGAAAGCCAGGAATAAGGGCCCAGATGTGTGGAAAACCTTGGCTCACGGAGAGGGTCAGTTCCAATGATTTTGGTGGAATTACTCATGCTCTGCAGAGACTTTGAGCACAGGCATGCACACAGCTAGACTTCTTAGAAACACCAGGATCTCCCTAAACCCTGAGCTGCACACTGACATGCAAACACACCAAATGTGAGGTGGGAATTTTTGGGCTGTGATGGTGCTGGAAAACAGTATTAAAAGCCACTCTCTTCTAATTGACTGTAGCAAAACTTGGACCAGAAAACGAAGGCAAATTAGAAAAACTGGAGGGGTGTGTGTGTTTTATTATTTGTGCAGATCTGACATTGTGACATGAACTAACCTAACTTCAAAGGATGAAACATCATTATTACAAAGCATTGCCTTGAGTATAACCATTTCCAGGCTATTATGCAAGTCCAACTGAAATAATATTATGGGTACAGGATTATTCTTGTTCTCTATTAATCCCAAGAGGAAGAAGGATGTGACTTATTTTCTCTTCCTGACAAATCATCTCAAGACACTGCTGAATCAGACATGTTTGCAGCTTAAGAGGAAATAAGTAAAAATGTTCAAGCTTTTATTACTAAGTTTGAGGATTCATTAAGAGGAATGTAAAACTAAACCTCATTTAAATCTCCTCATTGTTCACAATATAAATCCTTAGATTGTGTAGTTACACTGGAATGAGAAAAAAAAAAATATTTAGAGGAGGTGACCTTCCCAGCTATTCATTTGCAGGCAGTTTCACTCCCAGGTTCCTGCACAATACAGCAGTCTTCCCTGCAAATGTTTCAGGGGAAATGCTTTACTTGCATAAAGGCTGCAACTGTTCCCACTGAAGTGAAGCCGTAAAACTATTGCAGTTGAACCAAAACCTGATAACAGTTTAATGGCATAAAGCAATATTTGGACTAAATTGAGCCTGATCATATCACTCTAAAGTTCTTTTCCAAGTTAAAAGGCTTTTATTTATAGTCTTTACTCACACCCAAGAGACTTTGACATATTTTAACTAACCTGCCTTCCTTGTCTTCTTAACCTTAGTCCCTTTCCAAGAAAAAAGATGTCATCTGACCACGAATGGGGTTTGATTTCCAGCAGCAGAATTAACCCACAACAAATCCCTTGTGCTTATTCACTGAGTGACGGTGCATGTTCTGGGGAGTGAGCTTAGCCAGTATTTCCTTGATGAAAGGGGTGGAGGGCAAGAGGCTGGAGTTTCCTCTCCTACCACATCAACCACTTCCATGAAACAAATCTTTGAATCCCACCTATTCCAACTCTTCTGGTTTCACAGACAGCACTGAGAGAGAAGACTACAGCAAGACCCACCAGTGGATTGGTGTCACTCCTACTGGGACTCACTAAATCTCCTCACATACGTCACCCCATGCTGACAGTCACCTCAGACTGATGCACTGCAGAAACACAGCCTTAGACTGCGCAACCCTGGCTACAAATGCAAACTGGACAAAGCAAAGCACACCACAGCCTTCCCTTCAGCTGCTGGGTACACAGAGGAGGGACTTCAGAGATGCCCCAGTGGTCAGATACCACTGCAACCACCACCACAACCAAGGGGGGACTAATGCAAAGACAATTCAGCAGTATTTAATGGCCAAAGAGTCAATTTACCCTCTCTTTGACAGGAATGGAAAAAATAACATTTCTGTGTAGGATGAGGGAAAGAAATTGAAAACAAGTATTATATCAGGTTGAACAATGCCTTTTCCTGTCTGAGGGTCTTTTTTTTGGACTTGTGTCCAAGGGTCTTTTCAACCAGATCTACTGCCTCCAAGTGCCTCTTCTGCTCACAAAATAGTTCATGTCTGCTCCAGACCTAGCTGCTGGTGGGCATGTGACATGGGGATGGCATCACACAAGATGCTGCAGTCCCCAGATCCTGGGCACCTCAACTGCCTGCAGCAGCATTACCCTGGAACACTTTGTGACTCCATTTTCCAAACACCCTTTCCACGGCTGCTCTGCTCTCTAGGAAGGAGCAGGGGCTGTTACCTCACTAGCAGGGGAATCTCACTACCTTGGCTTTGTCAGACTTTGTTAGACCACAAAATGGGACATGAGGCCCAGGTAGGTGATTCAAGCAAGCTCTTAGTGGTCCAGCAGCACATCCCTGGCTGTGGGATGCAGCAGGGAACAGGTGGGTCAGGCAGGGCAGTATCACACTCCAGCAGAGCAGCTTTTGCTTGGCAGACAGTGTCCTCTTTCCAGCTGCAGGCAGCCCACTGGTGGCTCCCCCAGCCACTGTCAGAGCCAGCAGCAAGCAACCCCTTCTCCCAGACCCTGGAACAAGATGGTGGCTGGGACATTGTGCAAGAGTAAATATTTATGTAGCCAGGGCCTTCCTTCCCCTGCCTTGTATTTTCTCCCCTTCTTAAAATGTCACAGATCAGCTGTTTCCATAATTGTGCAGGAAATGAGCTCCCTGCTGGCTGGCAGCTTAACACTCACGTGTGCTGGGTCTACTGTAGCTGCACTGCTCACCTCTGCTGCTGGCCCCTGCATCCACCCAGGATCTTCGGAGGATATGGCCAGAGGGGAAATGGGACAGTCACGGACATGGACACAGAGCTGCCTGTGACTGTGGCTGTCCTTCTCACAGCTACAGCTTAGGAGGAACTCCTATTCCCTGGTCCACAGGTCAGATCAGGATCCCAGGAGACCCGACACTCTGTTTATGCTGCTTCAGAGCAAACATCCAAACCAGACTAACAGAGCTTCCTGCCTGCACACAGCAGCGAGTGCACTCAGGAAGTTCAGGCATATTTCAAGCTTGCGACTTTTTCTTTGTTCTTCAGACAAAGCCTCGTTCACTGGAGATGTTGCTAAAAGGATTATTATCTATAGGAGACTTCTTTACCCAAGAGGAAATCTGCTAAACACACAAATCTGCATTTGCTGTGTTTTGTAGGAGGCGGGATTAATATAGGAACATTCTTCCTTCTGCTCTCCACATCTAAGGATTTAAATAGACCAGTCATGACGACACTACCCACTGGGAATAGGCCCAAATGCCTTTCTCCTGTACTCCGGTCTGATGGTTTCACTCCTTGCCTGAGACAATACCAAACTACCAAGCATTTAGTGAGAAGAGTTAGAAGAGTTTGGTGGGAATCATATCTAACAGTGCACTCAGTGAAAAAGTGAAGTCTGTCCACCAGCCCGAACACCAGTAAAATCCCATCATGGGCAAACCAGATTGCAAATGTTTTGCTTATTCCAGGTCAGCCCTGTGCTGCTCAGAGCCCTTGAATACAAGAAGCACCCTGCAAGTCTAAACTTGTCGATGTTTAGGATGTAAAAGCAGAAGGAATGTAATTTTCTGCTCTTTATTTAGAGGTGGCAAAACCCTGATAGAAAACGACATGGTGGAAGTGCTTAACTTCAGACTCACGGAAATTTGAGGGCAAACATTAATTACCTCAATCCTGCATACAAGCCTGGGGCCTGTATTAGCACTTCTCTGAATGGAAGAAGCTCAAGAGGATTGAATTTCCCACTTCTAGGACTTACTTTTTTCCTCATCTACCTACCCCTGGTTTCCTCTTTCTAATTCCCATGTTATTTCCTACCTCAGCTTTTCCTTTAAATGGGACTAAACTCTAAAAAAGAAACCCCACAGGGGAGTAGACACTGTCATGGGTTATTCCATTATAGTGAAACTAGATTAAGTTTGGCAAATCCCTGCCTGCAGTATCCCCTCACTCTGCTCCTGAGTATAAAGATCCCCTTATGAGTAACGATAATGTTCGTGAGAGCCTGGAAAAAGCTGCATTGTGGAGCAGGGAGGTCTGCAAACACACCACACTAGAGAACATCACCACCTAAAAAGCTCAATAGATAGAGAGAATAAAGTAGGAGAAATCAAGCAGCAAATTCCCAGGTTCATTGTTTCCAATCTATAGGAAAAAAAATAATCACCAGCTGTTTTAAGCATGTGAGTGTACAAATAAATCAGCTGGCCCAGCCAAAAGGCAAAGTGGGCTGAAAACAGATTCAAACACAGGTCTAGACTACTACTTAGCTGTGAATCTCAGCTGTGCTCTTCTCTCTTGTACTGCCCAGGCAACTTCAAATTTGAACACAACAAAGACAAGATTAGGTAGATAAGTAATATCCAGAGGGAATATCTAGAGCCTGTGGGGCTGCAAAGCCATCTGAGTCCCTGGCAAGCTTGACTACTGCATTAAAAAGCACTTTCATTGTATGGGCCATTTGTTGATGGATTGTGGGAAAAAGTCAGATTTCACACCAGAGAGGAAGACAAGCAAACCCTTATATAAAGTCACCCTCTCCCCAGTCTGTGGGTTGAATGTAGAATGCTCTCAGACTTGCTACATACCACCCACTTTAGATTACAGACTTGCAGAGTTATTTTTAAAAAGTAATTATAGTAGTAGAGGGCACACTCATCTGGAATGGCTGCCTGAGGAAACGAAGAGCCCAGTGCAGCTCAAACTGCTTTTCAACTCTATAATCGTGTTTATTTATTGCCTTTAAAAACAAGAATCAAAATCCAACTAATTTCTGAGTAAAAAAGTCTGTATATTTCCCCAAGGAGTCCAGGCAGCTAGACTACACTGAAAAGCTTCCCTGGCCTTTCAATCTAGCATCCAGAGCTGCAAAAACTATATATATAACCCCCATTAGCTCTGGCTTCAAGGAAACCCAGACCCAAATCCCTTTCCATTCTTTGTTTTCCCTAGAAACTGTGGCTTGATCATTACAAAATCCTCATCAGGAGATTCAAGTGGTGTTTTGCATATGCTGATTTCTGCCCAGAGGTGGTTTCTGGTTGAGCAAAACACGAGTTCTTAACCTGTGTGAGAAGAGTGAGTTTACAAGCCCCAGGAAAAGATTCTGTAGCTTTTTTTTCTATTCCAGCCCTTCATTTCAGCTGTCAGCTGGTGGATTTTGGATCTGTATGCTGAGACAGAACTCAGAAGAGACTGAGAGAAGAGGATCAGGTACTCGGGTCTATACCAGCATTATTTTTTTCCACTTTTTCTTCCTTTTGCAATGGAATCAGGCCCTTGATTCATGCCCTATTAATGCCCAAAGACCTTCAGAAGGCCCGATCTGTGAAACAGGCTCAGCATGCAAAGCCAGCAGCCCCCTGCACTCCAGTCAGTGGGGCTCCTTACAGCTCCCTGCTCAGTGGGGGCAGCTCTGAAAGCTGGAGCTGGCCATGCCTTTTCCACAGCTTTTTCAAAAGGCAGCAGCCTTAGGGCATCCTATGACCTCATACTTGACGACTTGTCTTTCAACCAGAAAACACTTAAACCCTAAAAATATCTCCACGGAGCCTAAAGAAAAGAATACCCCTATTCCCCCCAAAATCATCAATCCTCCCGCCGCCCGGCTGAGGAACAGCCGCTTCCTCCCGGCAGCCCCTGCCTTCCCTTCAAGCCCAGAGCCGACAGGAAATCCATTCTCCTCTTGTGAGAGACAGGAGATGAATTTTCCACAATAGCTCTCCTAGCAAGGCAGAAAATAGAAAGACACAATAGAAACCGTGAACTCAAACAATGGGAGCTGCTGAAGGGCAGCTCACCAGAAGCTCCGCATCACCCAAGTCCTAAATAAGCCGGAGTGGAAAGAAGCCAAGGACCTGTTAGCTGTCTTGCTAACACAATATCCAGACTCAAACATAAGTTGGTTTTAAACCTAGAAGCACTCTCCCCTTCCAGAGAACAGGCAGGAAATGTAAAATATGCGTATTAAAATGATATTGCACTGCATTATGGAATGGCCCCCAAGAAGATTTCCATAGCTCTTCAAGCCCACAGTACCATGGGTCACCTCTCCACCCTCTGGCAGCCTCTCAGAGATGGGGACAAGGGACTGCAATGCTGCCTTGTTGCAGGTGGTGGAAGGGGATGGGGGCAGAGCCTCTCTTTCTTCTGGGAGTTTGTTGCCTCATTTTCAGAAAAGCATCTTGGTTATGGATGTTACACAGGTGACCAGACATCTGGGACTCTGCTCTGTGTGTGTGTATGCCTATCAAGCCTGTAATACTAAACCCTGCATATTAAAGGAACACTATTTCAAATAACTTAATTCATATTTTAATCTAAAACATAAGATGTGCCTTGATAAAGAGAATTTTATCTGATCTCTCTTGGGTTTTTTAATCTTTATACTACTTTTTCACTGGCTTTGAACTGCTGCAACGCTGTTCATTTCTGAGTAGCCCAGAAATGTAAGTCTGAGGAATTCAAAATTACTCCAAAAAAAAGTTTAAATCACTTACTAATAACTTGCTGCCCTGGCTCAGACTGATGAAGGACAGAATAATCAAAAATTAAAGACAAATCTGAAATTTGCACATAAAATACAGCTAAGAATTAGGGCAGGGAATGCATTTCCCTTTAAATGCTCTGCTAGCAACTAATTTTCCAAGGGATAAAAATATCTCTAAAAGTTCTAAGGCTCCTCCTCGGCCTTAGAGTCATCATCTGCCTCCCAAGGTGGGCAGAACAGATGCGGAAAACACTTTCCATGCACTGTACCCTGCTGAAATGCAGCACCTTTGACAAAATTACACATGACCAAATCCTAATTTTGTCGATCCTGGTCTTAATTTACACAGGTGGAACATAAAGGCCCAGATCCGAGGGTCACTGCAGTGCTGGCTGTGTGAGGATAAGCCCATCGTCTCTGATCCAGCACACGATCTCTGAACAAAACACTGCTTCTCCTCCAGCCCAGAGCAAAACAAAAGGCGAAAAACTGAAATATACAAAGGTGAGGGGAGGAAAAAAGAAATAACCATCCTGCTCTCATCACCGTGGACAAAATCCTGCTGCTGCAAACCTACTGAAGCCCTCTTCCTCAGCTTCACCTTACCCAAAAGACACCACTGAAAAGGGGAGGGGAAAAAGCCAACCCAACACCTCAAACCGAAACCAAAAGGCAGACAAGCACCTGGGATGCAGTTCATCGGCAGATCTCCTTCCCCACTGCAGCCCGGGAGCAGCAGAAACAGAGGTGAGGAAGGTGGCAGCCGGCATTGGCGAGAAGTTATTCCCCATGCTCCTGCATTGTGCAAAGCGGGGAGGCTCCCGCGGGCTCCGCTCGGCAGCCCCAGGTATCTGGGCGGTGCTGGGCCGGCCGCCCGCGCCCTCTGCGAGACAACCTCTCCCTTCTTCCCGCAGCCCTCCTGAGTCACTCATGGCTCTGCCCTCGGCTGGGGCTCGCTCCTCCACTCCCCTTTGCTGCAGGAGCAGCCTCCAGCAAACCTCGGGCTGGGAGAGCCTGGGGCTTCTCTGGGGAGCCGGGGCCTTGCCCAGGGATTAGGCAGTGAGGCAAGGCCCTCCCGGCAGGATCAGCTCACCCCACTCCCTCCCACTGTTCCCGGCAGGAGCAGCTCGCCACAGCTCTGGAGCAGAAAACAGGGCGGAACTCGCGCTACCAGCAGGGATCTCTGCCGCCCTCAATTTGCTGTCTGTCCTCAGCGGGCCCACAGTGTGCTCCCGCTGCCCACGAAGGAGAAGGGCCCAGAGACCCCTCCGAGATGGTGCCAGAGCGTTTCTCTTCTCAGGGGCAAAGCAGGTCAGCAGGGCACAGCGGGGTGACAGCAGCGGGGTGACAGCAGCTGGGTGACATCTCATCCCCCGTGCTGGCATCCCTCCCAGTGCCCTGGGACACGGCCACCAAGCTACTCTGGCAGCATGCATCCAAAATGGATGGTTTCCTCTTTCCTTGCCCTAGTCAAGGGAGGAGGAAACCTTGAGTGAGAAAAAAAGGAAGAGACACGGTGCCTCTCTGGTAGAGGCTCCCAAGCACTGGCAGCAGGGACTGGAGCCAGGCTGGGGTGTTGTTTCTCCAGCTGCCTGACCAAGCTGGTAGGGCAGCCTGCACTGATCACCCTGCTCCCTTGGGCCAGGACTCGGCTTCCCAAGAGTCAGGAAAACCAGACACACAAAGCAGTCTCCTCAAACAGGATGTCTCCCTCTCCAGGCAGCATGGAAGTTGCAGAGCAGACACCCAGCGAGGATTTTCCCCTTCTGGCACGTCCTATGCAAAAAGCTCCTGCTTCTTCAGTGGGGGTCAAAAGAGGTTTGAAGTTCGGCAGGGATCAAGCTGGAATCTGTGTGGGAAGTGCAAGGGGCTGCCATCATCAATGGCCAGCCCTCGCCTCTCTCCAAGGCAGGGATCTGCAGCCCAGCAGCCAGCACGACACGATTTCATGCCATGCAGCGTTTTGCCCAGGGCTGCACTTTGGAAGACACAGTGGAGCAAGAAGAGCTGACTTCCCTCCAACTCCAGCTTTGTCTCCAGATGGCTCTCCTACTTAGTGCCAAGAGAAACGAAAGACAATGCAAGCCCTGGAGTCTTGGGTCAACCACTGCAAAACTGTTAATCCTAGAGTTGCATCACCCTGTCTCTGCCATTTCATGTGCCACTGTGGTCTCTAGAAGCTCAGCAGATGAGTCTTCTCCTTCCAGCTAAAATTCTTTCGTTAGTTACCTCAAGATCCCTGAAAAGGGGAGCACAAATCCATAACCCCTTTTCTCTTCTGACACAGATGTACCTGAAAGGGAGGGAGCAAAACTATTCATCCACACTCCAAAGATGGTTCTTCAGACATGCAGCAGGAGAAGTGATGGAGAAATTGGTGTATTGCAAATGGGCTCAACCAACAGCCACATTGGTACATTCAGACAGCGCTTTTTGTCCGTGTCTTCTTAGAGCAACAAACTGTCTTTGCTCTAGAGAAGGGTTTTTGCAGCAAATTTTATTCTGACTCTTCCACGGTTTCCCTCCAAAGGAAAAAAATTCATACCACCAGCTACAAAAGTGCTCTCTGGCCAATCCACAGAGTTTATTATGCAGTTTTCTTCTGCACAACCCCTCCCAATGCAGGATTTTCCAACATTTAAAGGGGAAATCAGAGAGAAGAATGGAAAAACTCATGGGAAGAAGATTAAACGAGGAAAGGAGTCGAAAATATCACTTTTCCCCTCTCAGTACTGTTAAAAAAAAATCACAAAAAATTGAAGGCAAGGAATTCACTCTCAAAAAGTAAAACTACAAAATTGTCCACAGGACATTTTCCACAGGACTACCTGGCACTGTTTATAATTTCCTTGCACCTCTTCATGGCATTGAAAGCTGTAGAGTTCTTATTTGTGTAAGGGAGGGTAAATATATTTGAAGAAAGATATCGATGAAAATGAGATACAAGTGTCTAGAGGAAAGAAGAACTGCACTTGCCTGCTGCTGAACCCAGGATGATCTCTCCTTTGGGGGCAAGGCTCTGAACTCCATCACATTTTTCTTGATTTTATAGGTAAAAGGTTTCCAGCACAGTCACACACTAATTACTATTTCAGGAGAGCACCGACAAACAGGACTTGCAGGATGGAATCTGCCAACTTCCTAAGCCAGACCTGATGGGGAGATTTGTCCTACACTGCAAGTGGCACAGCACACCCTGGGCACTCAGAACCCAGAATGCAGAGCCACTCCAGCTTGGCTGAATCAGGCCCACAATAAGCAACCAGGACCATAACATCTTCATAAAGTAGGATTTAAGTACAAACATCTGCCTTGCCATTTTTTAATTAAGGGAGTTTATAGCTAGGTATTAGTTTCCGTAATCCACTGCTCCAGCTGCAGAAATGCCATGCGTATTCTAATTATGGCAGCTAGTTTATTTAACGGAGTTTGACATTGTTTGACATTTAGCTGAGTCACCTTGTTCCTGGGTAAAGCTACAAGGGCTGTTCAGCAGTTCAACAAGAAAGAGGCAGAGATTCGATATCAAAAGTAGAACATATATCACAGAAATTTTAAATTAAATACAGCTGAGGTCTATTCTGTTCTGGCAGCTTCTCTCTTTGGGACACAAAGTCAACCCAAATGTTTTCCAGATATGACTCTTCCCCTCAAGGATATGTGGCACTACCATCTCCCTCATATTCCTGGAGGGTGGGAGGGGTAGGAAGGGTAGTGGGCGTGTGGGGTTTATCTCACCCTCTGCAAATATCACGCACCCGTATATCAGGACATCCATCACTAAGATCTGCACAAAGGCTGAGCAGCAGCCACCTGCAGTCAGCCAACATTTTTCTAGGATAAAATGAAACAAGCCAGTGACAGTCAATACAGGAGGAACAAATGCTACCTGCAGACAGGATTTTCTTACAGCACCTCGTGTGAAGCCATCTGCAAATCCTCTACAGTGCATTCAAGGACCTCACAATGCTTTCCAGTAGAAAAGCAGGCCAGCAGTATCCATTCTTACCACAAAGAAGTTTCATAAAGTAATTTGGCTATGAGTTTGTTGGTGATACAGCTAAAAAGAGAGCCCACTCTTGGAATTCTCTCCTCATCCCACATAGGAAATGGATGGCAACACCACCTTCCTCTGGCTGCAGAGTCTGGATGCAGCACAGAGCACTGCAGAGAGTAAACCCCAAGCCTGGGACTGCCTTCCACAAGGTCAATGGAGGCTGCCAGGACACTGCCAGGCAGCTGTGCTGCCCTGCTGTGCTTCTGATGCTTATGTTGTGTATTTGTGCTGCTGGTTTCTAAGTCCCTACTCCCCAATACCCTTGGAGCTGTGCTCACCACACATCTGGAGCAGCTGCTTTGCCTGCAAATAGCATTGGGACCACAGCATGCTCCTGGAGGGGACTAAACCCTCCCAACCCAGCTTCTCTTCACAGATCTTAAGGGAAGAGCTGGGATCTCCTTTTTATAGTGAGAGACAGAACAGACCTTTTAACAGGCTGAAAATACTCCATTTATCCTGGCAGGCAGTGCAGTGAGCCAAACTTTAAGCCAACAGCCAGAATCGTGCAGTCAGACAATAGGGAGCTGGCCAGAGCCTGCACTTCCAAGAACATGCTGTGGTCTGGCTCATCTCCCCCGTGCCATCCCTGCAGCCACTGCTGGGAAAAGCTGTGTAGAAGTGTGTGCTGTTACCCTGAGGACAGGTTATCCATCATGTCCAGGCCCTCTATGAAAGGTGTCAGAGGGACAGTGGCTCAGGCCAAAAAGATAAGCAAATATATTTTTAGCCAGCATTGCAGAAATCCCTATTTGCATTTAACCTTCCTTCAGTTTCCTTTCTATTGCAGGGGCAACTCTAGCTATTCATTCCTTATTGTACGGTAACAGTGTCTGCAGAGCTGCAGCATCCAGAAATGACCAAGACTGACTCTGGTCCCCTGCGGTCTCCCAAATGGTGGCCGGAGCTCAGGCTGCCTGGGTGCACCCCAAAGACACAGCCCCCCAGAAGCCATCAAATCCCTTGGTGTGACAGGGCATGAGCCGATCTGAATCTGAACAGCTGATGCAAGATCCCCTGAGAGCCCTAAACATCATGCCAGCTATTTTAGGAGAAGGTGCAGGTCTGGTATCACAAGACTGGGTATATAAGCTCCCAGGGAAAAGGCATTTAAAAGAATGGTCACAAAAAGTACTGGAGACAGTAGCTGGGGAACTGCAGTCTGCAGCTGCTCTTACCCATATTATTTAGGGCTTTCCCCATAGCATTACCTGGTAGAAAAGGAATGATTCTTTGCTTGGGATCTTTCTGGCCTCCTTCAATAGGGAACTTGTCCAGAAGCTGCATCTGCAAAAGAAGCACAACAAACATCTTAGGGGGAAACACGGACCGTCTGCATAGGGACCAAGGGATGTCTTGGTTTGTGTGTGGTTTAAGACAAAAGCAACTGCAGGAATTACTTTGTCTTGTTGGAGAGGAGCCTGTACTTAAAAAGGTATGATACAGTTCACTCCAATAAAGGGAGGGCAAGTTTCTGGCAGCACAAAGGAGCTGGGACAGGGCCCAGGCAGACAGCTGAGCCTAGCCTTGCTGTCATTCTAAAATTAGACTCCCAGTTTTAGCTACAAAACACACACCTTGTCTCTAATACACAGCCTGCCTGTGCTGGTGAAGCAACAGGTTTTACCTGTCCATTAGACAGACCACCCTCCTGGCTAAAAATGCTGTTCAAGCAAGCAGATTAAAGCATATCTAATAAAATACCTGCTCTGCTTTTATGGCAGAGCCAGAAAGACGTACTGCCCTAGTCCAGTAAGAAAGAGCATTCCTTTTCTCCCAGAGAGACAGAGATGGGGTTTTGGGGAATGTCTTCCACTGCAGTCCCTATATGAAGGACAGCAGGCAAGGAGGCCTCAGAGAGCAAAGCGTCCCACAGAACACCAGCCCCATGAATGGCCTGAAAGCACAGCTCAGGGTGGGTGTGCTCTCAGCCAAGTACCCTTTAGCACATGATTTCCTAGCCTAGGAAAGCTGCCTGCTGATCTGACATTCCTAAAGGAGCCCTATGATATATCCTTGGGTGATGAGACCTGATGGACCAGTGCCACTGAGGCTGAAGACCAGCTGAAAGGCCTCAGACAGAAAGATGCACCTGGTCTAGTGACACCTTCATGGACTTGCCTAAAAAAGACTGACTCCAGCCCTGAAAACTGCCAGAGCCTCTCATCTCTCCCATTCACCCTCTGCAACCTTTTGCTCTCATTCAGCACATGGTTGTCCCAAGACTGAGACCCAAGTCTTGACATTCTTTTTCATTTCTCCCCATGTTTCATGTGCATGATGTCTCTGTGATGCTCTCTGTCCCCTCCCTACTCAGAAGCCCTGGCGCCTTTGGGCAGGAGGAACTCCAAAGCTCCTGCCTGCCCCAGGGCTCCTTTCCAACAGACCAGGAGAGACGTCTTTCAACTCAGTTCACAGCCCCTGTGATCTCTGAGGAAGGCCAGGAAGGACAAGCAAGCAGTCATGTTATTTGCCCTTCCAGAACCCCTATCTCCTTACCTCTACTGGATCTACAGCTCAATACAAATACCTGAAGTGGCAGGAAGAGCTGGGGGAAGGGAGGGGATACTCGTCAGTCAGCATTTAATCTCATCAGTGCTACACTTCCAACAGGGAGGCTGTGCGAGTGAACAGCAGTTTTGCTAGCTCGACAGATTTCCTTTTAAAACTGTGTTTTTGCTAACTTGGGGAAAAAACAGAATTTTTTTTTTTATTTTTACTGGTTTTAAGCACGCAGAATCCTGCTCATCTTCCATCGCACACAACATCTCCAGCGTTTTCACCATATGGCACAGCAAACCAAAGATCAAGAGGAAACTCGGGAGTAGAAGGAACATCTGTGCAGGAGAAGAACTTAAAAGATCCCACATGTTTCCCCATCAGGGAGTCAGCCTGGTAAATAAATAGACCACAGCTTTGCAGATTGTTAGCTAACTCGCTTTTCTGCCTACAGAGACACGTTTTTTATTGAAAATGGGAAATCTTGTTTTCTTGTAGGTAGAGCTCTGGGTGTCTGAGGTCAGGCATGGGCAGCAGTTTCCTTCAAAGAAGAGGGGGAAAAAAAAGGAGGAGGAGGGAATCCCCACCTACTGACTTAAGGTTTCACTAATGCTACACTTTTAGCCAGGAAGGCAATTCTCACTTTACTGTGCAATGACTGATTGAAGCTGGAACTGATACAGTCAAATTCCCATAGTTATTCTTGGAGTTAGATTAGCTTGGCTAATACAAGCCTTTTTAACCACATCAAGAGAGCCACAACGTGTATAACTCAGTGCTATTTATCTAAAGGGTGGATATCAGCAAAATAGATACAATAAACTGCAGCTGGAAGAGTTTGGCTAAACTTTCCTAGACTACACTTTCCACCCCAGCTCTTCCTTCCACTGGGAGGGTCTGGATGGCAGGGAGCTGGGGGAGGCAGGGGCACTCTGGAAGCCACGGATCCTTCAGGATGTTAAAGTCAAATAAAGTGCAGCAGAAGCAGGGAGCCTTTGTCAGCACTTCCCTGCACCCAGTTCTGACATTAAAAGTCAGTGCAAGTTAGAACTAAAGTCCTAAAAATAGCAGGATTCTATATCCTCCCACCCACAGAGAAGGACGAGGAAGAGATGTATACAGGAGGAAAAAAACATCAGTGGACCTGAATGAAACATCCCAAATCTTTGAAAGATGATGGGGTGTTCTGAGCCAATGCCTAAGATCCCCACTCAGCCCAGCTCTGGTAAGAGGAGACAAAGGGAGTAGCAGGGAATGAAGAAAGCTAAGGGCTGAACAACCAAGACTCCTCCTGGTAGGCACAGCCCTTTCCTTACATGATTAACAGACAAAGACCAATAAAGAGATTTTCAGTTCTCTTAATTAGATGTCTGCAGAGCATCTGAAAGTTGAAAACTTTTATCTGTGACAAATGTTTTTCCATTAAAGGAAGTTACTCTTTGTAACTGCAAGTACACATATGATTGATAAAAAAACCCCTTCACTTAATGCCCCAGATTATTCCGCTCAGACGTGGACAGTCTCCAAGAGTTGTTGCTCACATCTCTGATATGTGACAGTTAACTTAGGGACAAAGTTTGCTAAATCAGAAAGCAATGCTGTAAAAGTTGAAGTAAAATCATCCCAGTATGAAGGCAAAGAAGGGAAGCCTGGATGCAGAGTCCCAAAGAATTGAATTAGGGATAGCTGGCTTTGGGCAGACAAGAAAACACAGCTGGGCAATGCATTTTGGCAAACCTGGAGGAGCTCAGTTCATCTGCTTACAATGAGGAGGAGCCTCCAATTGCATGACTGGTGTAGTGAGCACAAAGAAACGAGTTACCATGTTCCTGTGTCACAGGGTGGAAGATCCGTTTGGAAACAGGGAGGGTGTATGGAAATCAGGAAGTGAGCTTTCCATCCATCCCTTCAGGCAGCATGTCTGGAGTCAGGCTGAACAAACATCCCACTCTCACTTCTGGCACAACAGATGCATGTCCACGAATAACTCACTACCAAAATTGCCTCTCCAGTCTTGGTCTCTCCAAACTGCTCTGGGATTGCTGACATCTTTCCCACCCAAGTCCTGCACAGTCCTGCCTTCTGTTCTGAGCACCTTCCTTCTTGCTTCTGGCCAAAACTCCTTTAGAAGAGCTATAAAACCTTGTGGTCCAGATTATGACTTTCTTGCAGTGGTCAGTAAATGATCATGCAATTAATCTCATTAAAAATCAAGGGAATTACTTGTGAGTTGCTGCTCATTACAATGACAGCTGACTCAAGAGCACTGCCCCACTTCACTCCTGTCTATTTGTACATAACCATGAAATCACTTGACTTGCAAGAATGAAATAGAAAGATTTCAGAATATCAACTCAACCACTTCCCCAGGCATCTTCCTTCTCATGTCTTCTGCTTCAGGCCACCTTTACTTAAAATGCAAACATGCCATAAAGAAAGAGCCACTCCTGCACACAAGAACCATTTGGGTTTGCCAGATAACAGCATCTCTGGTCATTTCCCATCAGCTCTGCTGTGAAAACAGGATTCTACCCCTGTCCACCTTGTAATGGTAATGCCTAGTTAAAAATCTTAACAAAGAAAAACAAGTGCCCTTTGAGATGCTACAAGTAGCATCTCTGAGGATGAGAAGCCAAGCATCTTCCTGATAATTTGCTTACTACATTTCACCTATCACGGTTAAATTTTCATGAAACAACATTTTTTTCTGTTGCAGACATAAGGACATAGAGCACCCCAGACTAAGAGGCAACTTCTCTTTTGCAGGAGAGGCTTTTACTCTGCTACAAATCAACCAGTGCAGGGAACATGAACATATAAACTGTTCAATGGCTTGACCTTGTGGCATTTGCCAGTGGGAACTTTGTTCCTGGTTTGGTTTTGAGGTTTTGGAAGTTTGTGTCCAAGTCCAACTCCCTGGAATTAATCCACTGAGACAGTTACCTGACCTCCACCTATGCCTTATACCACAGACTATAGATGGGTTCCTGCTGGGCTGGTGGTTCCTCCCCTCCCTTCCTTGCAGCAGTTTTAACTCCTCTGGTCAGAAGAACGAAGTTCTCCTATTAAAATGAGCAAATGAGGACACCCACATAATCTCTTAGTGTGGATGCAGGTTTGCCATGTGCACAGATAAAATCAAAGCTCCACAGGAGGTCGGCACTGCAGTCACAGGGAGATTTATTTATAACACAAAGATCCTGAGGATGACTTTCATGCAAGCCCCTTACTTTGGCAAGCAAAATGACATCCACCACTGCAAAATGATAAAGGACTCTCTGACCTTCTACAGAGAGAGATGAGGCCTCATTGCCTTTCCAGGGTATAATTTGTGTCCCAGAGAAAAAGCAGTTGAAAATTAAACCATGACCAAGAGCAGCAGAGTTTTTGCAAGGTGCCCCTAGAGACCCCAGCTTGCCACCTTACTCTTGGCCACTCAAATGGCCAAGACTACAATTCTTCCTACACTGAATACCAAGAGGTACATCAGCTTCCCTTTTTGCAAGCGCTCATCACAAAATGCATTTTCCATTAAAAATGCGGCAAGCTGACAATAACTTTAATTTAGACACTGCTGGACGTGAAGGTAAAGTACATGAGGACAGTCAGGCATCAGGCACATCCCTTCTCACAAGGCTGATCTGATCTCAGAGTCCCAAGGAGGAAAGAAGGACAACAGCCAGCTGGGAGATGGGGAACAGGAGAAGAGGCATCTGTGCATGTATGGGGCTGCGTGCACACTTCTAAGAGAGACTGCCAAAAAAACTGAAAGAAAAGCAAAGATACTTCCAGGGATCTGAAACTAGGGATGATGGAACTCACACCCTCAGCAAGAGGGGTTAAGTGCATCTGCAAATCAGAAAAGGCTGAAAGTCTCTAATGCAGATAACACAAGTTTAGATGAGAAGGAGAGGTAAGATACCAGACTAGGAGTTATTAATTAAACCCCTGAGGAGCTGCAGTAATTTCCTTTCATTTTGAAGTTGGAAACCAGCTGTGCTGCTTGCTGACAGGATTGATGGTTTCAGCATCATCAGGTATATTTTAAATTACAAACCATGTGATCTGCAAGAAAGGGGATGTCCAAGATGGGTTTGAATTCTGTTGTCTGCCAGAGTTTTCTGGTGGATAAACCTCTCTGGTTCTCTCTCTGTGTTTGCACTTGCAAAATGTGAGACAGATCTCAGATAGGTGGTGTGAGATTTAATCAAGAGCCATCAAAGGCTCTCAGCCTTATGCTGCAGAGAGGAGTCAGAGACTGAATTCAGAAGAACTACACTCATTAAACCCAGCAGGACAGAAGCAAGTGGAAGAAGTATTATGGGTGTTTTTCAGATATGATTATCCTCTCTTTTGTGGGCTTGTCCATCTATAGCATATTCCAAATCCTGGTTAACCAGGGAATCCAAGGGGGTCTTTTACTTAAGGAAGATGATTGGCCACCATTTCCAGAGAATGGATCTCATGCTCATAGGTAACTCATCAACATTTAAATATCAGCGGGTGAAAACAAGCAAGAGAGTGAAGAACACAAGAACACATTTCCAGAGATTCACCTTCCACATACTGGTCTAGAGAAGATCATTACTTCAATTGTTTTGTTTTAGAATAGGTTTTCTGCTAGGGCTAATCAGTGGAGTATCCATGACATAAGTGGAAGGACCTGATTTACTCCAGCTCAGGACCATACCTGCTGAGATCAATGACAGAAGCAGATGCAGGGCAGGGAATGAAACCTTTGCTGCTAGGGCAGATCCCTTCACAGAACACAGCTCTTAGAGAACTTTCTCTAGGCTTCTCTTTTTACTTCTCCTCTGCTTCACCCTCTCACAAGAACAACAAGCCAGTTCACTCTCACAGACACAAGACAGTAGGAGGTCTGCTTAACTCCCACCCCTTCAAAATTGGCCAGAGCAGAGCTGTTCCATAGCATAACAGCAATTAGGAAAAGTTTGCAAAAGATCTTTGGGTAAGGACGTGGAACAGACTGAGCCCAGGGGAGCTCATCTGTTAACCACTCACACCTAGAACTGGCATCTTGCACAGCAGAAGGAGGTGAAACTCCAGCTCTTCCTAAAGCAGTAACTGGTTCCACAATGCAGCAGGAATAACTGTATCAGGCAGCCAGCGACACTGGCTCCCTTTGGTGTTACATGATGCCACAGCATGCAAGAGAAGTGCGATAATTCAATCCCTGAGAAGCAGCAGCAACTGCTTTCCTTTTATTTTGAAAGAAAAAAAAAATTACAGCAAAAAGTCATCTGGATAACCAGCTGACATGCCTGACAATTACAGCATTATAGGATATGTTCTGAATTAAATATAGTGCAATCCGTGAGAAAGTCAAACAAAAGCAGGAAAATGCATATAAAATAAAGAGAACAGACATTTACAGCATGGTGTAATCCCCAAAGGGAAAATGCCTTTCTCAGGTCTGAAAATTTCCACAAGAAATCTTGGAAAACTTACAAATCTTACAAACTTCTCAGTATCCAACTAAAACAGCCAGGGGAGGAGAAGGCAGGGAGCAGAGACTGGGGGTCTTTCCCCAATACGATCCATCAAAAGAGGGAATGCTGTTTCCCAGCTGAGACATTTGGTATTTTTCATAAAGAAATGCAGCTTTCTCTAAAGGCTCTGCAGAATGAGCCCAGCGTTTGTGGCTAACACAGACTGGCAAAACATTCTGAGGTGCTGGTTTGGGATGACAGAGGCACTTGGTGCATCTCTGAAGAGCTTCTCAGAAAGCCCACACTGTCCTTTCACAGAGCAGCTATTGAAGTCTCCTGCCAGAAGCATTTTCTTTCCACAGTGCTAAATTAAACTGGCCTCATCCAACTTAACCACACTAGAAGATGCTTGGACAAAGGCTACTTCATATTTTTCCATCTCTCCATGGTGATTATATGTCCCCTGTTACTCTGGTATCTGCACAGGATTTGTCCCGACAGCATCCCTGGGTAGTAAGGCCACACCACAATGCCTGTTTTAGAGAGATGAATGTTGCAGTTATGTGGCATCACAGGGTCATGCAGAGATGTCAGAGCCATGCTGATGCCATGCCCCATCAGGCCAATTAGCTTCTGGGGAGGGCTCATAATTTTGTGATGGGTTGTGAGCAATTTTCCGGATTTTTTTCCAGAGCTGGCACATCCAGAGCCAGCCCAGGTGCTCAGGCTGCACAACCTAGGCATGTTCTGAAAGGCTCACCGCAGGTCATAGTAAAAATCCTGTCTGGGAAGAAGAGCATCTTTCCTTACATCCTGCATTTTTTTTATCCTTACAAACCCCACAGGCTTTAAGTGTTCTTTCACATTGCACATAAGCAGCAAGAGACACTGCAGCAATAGTGCCCTTGGACACTCAGCTCTGGCCTTCAGACAGCAGAACTGCATCTGACAGCAATGTCAGGGCAGAGGTTCCAATTTTAAACACAATGGCAAGTCTAAGAGCATCACTGAAAGGGAGTGAAGCACCAAGGTCACTTCCATCAATTACTGCTTCCTACATCACTTGGGCATTTAAAAAAATACTCACTCTCCATCCTTATTTAAATTTCAAGCCTTTCAAGCCAATGATTGAAATACAGTGTAGCCCCACTAAGAAGTTAGGGTTTAATGAGTTCACTAAGCTCACCATGCCACTCTAAAGGCCTCACAATGCAAAACCTGAGAGTGCCTGCCTTAAATTCGTGCAAGTAGAAGCAGTTCAACTCAGCTCAGCACAAAGGCTGGACAGGTTGGTAGGAGGCTGCAGGGCTTCAAAAAACCCTCTGGTCCTTAAAAAAAACCCTGGCAGAAGCATCAAACACTGCATTGCAGCTGGAAGCAGGGTGCTTGAGGAGGCATCCCAAAAGCAGCACAAGGGCCATTAGCAGGGTGCTGTTATTAATTGCATCCTTACTGTTAGCAAAAACACACACTAAATATTGTCAGCATGATTTGCAGGCTGTTTTGGTTTTAGCTCTGTGTTGTTCAGTGCCATCAGATCATCCAGGGAACCAAACTCTTGATCTACTCCATAATATGACAGATTTAGGATGGCATCTTGTTGGAACAGGGGCTGGCTCTTCATTAATGGGTCCCCTTGTTTGCCAGTGTGACTCCTCCTGGGTTCAGGCAGTCCCCAAAAGGGATGTCAAGAGCTGGAGAATCACATCAGCCATGCAATGCCCTCTTCTACCCTTGCTTACTCCTCTCTCATAAAGAGGTAACAGTGGATTTTCATGGGTGTTTTAGGCAGGGACTGCCCAGCCAGTCAGATGCCATATTTGCAAACTGATTTTGTTTGAACTGGTGCAAAGCCTGGCACAGAAACTGTCTGAAACCAAATTTATACATTGGATGGTCATTGAACTTGCACCCACAGAATCCATCCTTAGAGAGTCTTCTAAGTAGCTCACACAGTGCTGACCATAGTTTTAACTAAACCCTGTTAAAAACATGCCCTCATTTAAATTGGAAGTTTTCTGAGTCTGCAAGAGTACATCCCTGCTCCCACTGCTAAGAGAGAGATGAGACTTTAGCTCCAAATGTATGAAACTTAATCCCTCTGTTTTCATAATCTACATCTTCTCTACAGCCTGTTAGCTTGGCTTGATATATTGTCCCCTGGAAACCATGAGTAACTTCAATATTGAAAACAGAAACAATAGCTCCAAACACAATGGCACATTTTACTGCACAAACTCCATCTGAAATGGTATCTACTCATCTCTGTAGGACACTTCTCATAGCTCTGGGGAGAGCATCTGCCAGAGGAGAGCGACTGCCCAGCGCAGTACAATGAGGAAACCGTGCCAAGCACAACATAACCACAGGTTTTAACTCCACGCTGGGAGGAGACTCCTTTGTCTTCTTTTCTTCCTCTCTCCCTACCTCCAAACCCCAAGATGTTTTGCTTGCGTATCTGGTTCCAAACACATGTGTATCTCATCTTTGGGGGGATTTAGAAAGGAGTACAGACAACAAATCCCACCACCCGAGCAGGCAGAGAGAGCTGCACGTGTAACAGATACCTTGCTGTAGGCCTCCAGGAAGGTAACAAGCAGCCAGCAGGACAGGAGGCATCCAAGACCTTGGAGCCAGCTGCCAGCCTTACACTCCAGCACAGGCCCATCAGCTCAGGCACTGCCCAGCCTTGGGTGCCATGCTAGCATCTCCCCAGGATGCTCATCTGGCATACAGCAGAGGTGGTCAGTGCCTGGGAAGGGCAGACTCCAAAAGCACTGGCTGTCCAGCTGGGCTTGCAATGCAGGGAGGGAGGATTTACATACTAGAATACAATGTGAGAACAAACCTAGGTTTCCAACAATCAGTCTTTACTGGTGCCTACTGTAATGGCATTTCAGAGACTTGTTTCTCTCTGTAGATTTATTTCTGGACAGGGAGGACAAAGTTCATGGGTATCAGAAAAGCTGTTTTAAAGAGCCCTCCCATAGCTAGCACAACCACACAACACAGGCACCTTATCTGCACACTCAGAGCCACACCAGCTCCTTCTGATCCCTGCTCCAACATGCAGCATGGACAATATTCTCTCTTTAAAAGTGAAAGGGGAATTGGGTAACATCTGAGTTAATAAAGTCCATGCCCAGAAGGAGAATCCCAGGGGACCTGGGACCAGAGCTGTCCCAAAGGACCTTGTAGATGGACCGAACTGTGACGCATGACCGCAGTGGGAGGAGGAACAACACATCCTGCAGGACAAGCACGACCCAGCACCCTAAGAAGGGAAGCTAGGACTGAAATATTATTTTTGTAAGTACAAGTCTGCCTGAGGACTTTCATTAATTTAATTGAGAATGAAAGCAAGCCCTGGGAAAGCAGACAGGCTTGGACGGTGGCCACGGCGGCTGCGTATGCTGCTCGGAGCCGGGTGGGCACTCCAAGTGTTTACAGGGCCCCCGTGTTACGCTCTGCATGCTCCAGCTCTGCTCTGGGATGTTCATTCAGATAGTAATCATCCATCTCTGGACGCATTCCTTGTGGACCAGATGCTATTCTGTGTATCATACCAACTAATCACATGTAATATTTGGCAGGGTATGAAAAGCATCGATGGAGGTCTTTGACAATGGTGGGGGTTATTTTGGTCTTTTTTTATCTCAGTAGCTTTTAAGTGGCACAGGCATGTTGTCAAGAAATACTGTCAGGGCTGTGACTTTTCCAAATTTGCAGATGAGCAAACTGCTACAAGTTGTGAGGGAGAAAGAGCACATGGAGGCAGATGCTTGCATCCCAGAGGAGAGGGACTCCTTCCAGCTCTGTCCTTCCACAGGAGGTTTCCAGCCTATATCCCTGCCTGGTGGCATTTGCAAGACCTGATAATGAGACCACGGTCAGCAGTACCAGGTGCAAGAGGTACCCAGCTCATTGTCACCCGTCACAGGCAGCACAGTCCTGCCTTGGAAGCCAGAGCTGCTGTACCCATCCCTGTCAGGGCAGCAGCAGAGTTTTAAGCCAAGGGTGGCCACAGGGCCATGTGGGTACCAGCACCCATGGATTCAGAGGCGGTTAGGTGCATGTCCAGCTTGCCAGTGAGCATCCATGCCTGCTCTCCCCTGGCAGATGCTCTTCAGTAACACGAGGAGCAGTGCAGCACCAGGAACAGTTTGTACTTAACTAGGCATGCACACAGTCACAAAACAAAAACACAAGTGTTCTCCAGCCTGCCTGGCCACACATGCAAACCATGGTGGCCAGCTGAAGGGTACACATTGGGTGTGCACTGATGCAAGGTGTGCTTGGGTGATTCAAGGAAAGGGTGCTGGGGAAAGCAAGCCACAGGAAATTGTAGCCACAACAACTCATCACATTCAGCAGCTCCTTCCCAAATATTTCTGAGGGGAAGAAGGTGACCTACAAACTACTTTGATGGGCAGGCTGATGTCCATCCAGGACAAGAGCAGTGATGATACAGATTTCTATGCTTTTCCACATCCTGTGACCAGCTTTAGAAGCTGGATGGGGCAGACAGGCAGGGCAAACAAGCACAACAGTCATTTGTGCCCTGCTGGGCACTGTGCAGGCATCCTGGGCTATTTCTCATCCTCCCTGTGGATTTGCGCTTGTCTATTCTCTCCTCCTCTCCATCACACAAAGCCACAACAAAGAAACATCAGAAAGATGTCCAGATTGTAGAAACATCCTCAAAAATATGCTGAAAACACCAAGCCTAGACAACAAACTGCAGGTACCACACAGCTCTCTTCTGCCCTAGCCACTGGCTCAGGTAGGAAATTCACATTTCACAGACTCCTCCTGAAATTACATGATGATATTTTGTCACAGAAAGTATCCAGGAAGACACTAACTTGCATCAAAGAGATTCAAGCCATATCCAGGCCCTGTAATTCCCTTATGAGCAGCTTTTAAGCTGTCTGATGGCACTGCACTATGAGACCTGGCTGCTGGGTTTGAAAGCCCACGTGAACCTTGTGTCCTCCACAGCATTATCGATCTTTAGCACCTCAGCATTATGGCTGTAAGGAATCAGGTCTGGAGAACTGCCATCTGCAGAACTTAGCACTAAAAGTTCAATCAAACACATAAAAGAAGAAGGTACCAAGAAAGAAGGGAAGTGAGGAGGAGGTGGGAGGAAGAATGACACATCAACTGCTTTCTACTGGGCACAAGTAACTTCAAAAATTAGGTTCCACGTATGTACCCTGCTGAGAGGAAAAAAAATATCAGAGCACAGAATGGCCCATTTTCCACCAGAAAGCAAGACACCAGCCTCATCAAAGCACAGCTACTGCCAACCTCCCTTGTCATCAAACATGAGCAGAAAAGGCATGGGAGGCAGCAACTCACTGCCCTGGCCAGCACAGAGAATGCTCTTTGCCAGCAACCCAGATGCAAAGTTACCTTGCTTAATTAGGACTTCCTTTGGCTCAAGTAACTGACCAAATAAATTACACTACAGACACACACACACACACACACACAAATAATGATGTTGCTGAGCCAGGTGCAGACAATTGTTTCTAGCCCTTCATGTGGGATTGGTGCATGTCTCTCCATGAGGTCAGATGCCGGAGAACATTGTGCTGGCCAAGAATGAAGGAAAACCTGAGAGTGGTTTAGGAACAACAGAAACAAAACTCAGAAGAAATTTTTTCCACTCTAACAGGTGCAGAGATGTGATTAAATGTGCCTCAAAACTCAGGCTTTCAACACTGAGCATCACACTGCAGATCCTATATGGTCAAGGAGGCTTTGAAATCCCAGCCCTGCTTTGAAGCCTGCAGATCAGTATCAACCTGGAGAAGGATTTGAAGCCAGAGGAAGATGCTCATGTTTCGAAAGCAAGCGCCAGCGGGCCAAAGGGGAGGCAAAGGGGTTGTTCTCCATTACAAGAGAAACTGCAAGAGCAGCTTGGGCAGGTGATCCCCTTGCCTGGATGCATTAAACACTGCAAGTACAACAGAGACTTGAAAACAAAAACAGACTTCTCTTCCTAACCATATTGAGACATGCAACAAGGTAAACTGCCAGACAGCTTCACTTGCCTTTCTGTTAGAACTGAGCAAGGGAACAGGATTCAAACACCAATTCTGCTGACAGATGGGCTGACGCTGTAATAGTATCTCATCTACTTAAAAGCATCTCGCAAATGTCAGAGGTAGAAAAAGAACTCCAGACTTCATACCCTGACTCTGAATGAATCCCTTGAGGTGTTGCTTCCATATTTGATCCCTGCAGATAGAACCTATTTCTGTCATCAGATAGGAACACAGAGGAAGAAGGAAAAACTAAGATGAGGAAGACATGGTGCTGGGGGTTTATGGGGTTGATTTTGAGTATAATGCTGACTTGCAGCAGTCTGACAGTTCTGGGATATGTGCAGGTGCCTTGTGTGCCTGCAAGCAGATAAAAAAAAAAAAAAAAATCAATGTAACCACTCCAAAAAGCAAGAGAAAGAGCCAATTTCTGCAAAATTAATGATTTCTAGGATGCAGAGGCCAGTTTTCCATGCTTTTTGCACTCACGTAAAAGTGAGGTTTTTTTCATTATGCCACTGAATTTTCAGGCAACGTCAAATTTCCTTCCCAGGAAAACCTCCCTTACACTTGCCTTCTCAGCTTGGAAGTCTCCAGGAACTATTATGGTGCCCCACTGACAGCAGTGAGCATACAATGATTATGAAGTCAATGAGTACCTACAAACTGGCTTATTCTTTACTGAGAGGGTGGTCAAACACTGGAACTGGCTACCTAGAGGAATGGTTGATGCCCTAAGCCTCTCAGTAGTTAAGAGGCATTTAGACAATGCCCTTAACTTGCTTTAATTTTTGGTCAGCCCAGAAGTGCTCAGGCAGCTGGACTACACAGTCATTTTATGTCTCTTCCAATTGGAATATTCTATTCTAATAATGAAGGCCTCTAGCATGGACATACAGCAAGAATTTCTCTATTTCAAGATTATGACAATCTCAGAAGATGAGAATTTTCTGTGAACTTTTACTGTCCTTGGGGCAGAAACCAATACCAAGGACTCAATTTAAAACTCCACACGAGAACAAAATGATCAGTCTGAGTTCTTGACATGATCACAGTCACCACTGCATCTGGATACCTGACAGCCACACGTTAACCTATTCTCCCAAATCCATGGGAGATGAACTCTTTCACAACATGGAACCCAGAGGACAAATTTCTAAAACCCAGCTCTCCTGCTTTAGTCAAGGCAGGGAAAAATTACAGTATCCTGTCTTACAGCTCCTACAGTGCATTCCCTGCCTGAAGAAAATCAGACAAAAGGCTAATATACATTTTGTGCCTTTAGACTAAAAATTACAGTTTGCACCAGTAGAAGTACGAGAGATTGTTGTTAAACTTGCCACCCCCACGGAGAAAAAGAGCCCCCAGTGCTGGTGGGCTGGAGCACATGGAAGCTATGACTGTAATCTTCCCTGCACAGAGCTCTGCCTGCTGATCTCCCAAATGCAGGACATAGCCACTGTCCAGCACAAGTGGACAGTGAAATCTGCCTTCCCAGTTATCCCCATCTCTCCTCCTCACATTGGTAAAATGCTGCTGGCAATATAACACACTGATTTCAACAGAGAGCTCCCAAGCTTAACTAATTATGGTGAATAAAGGCATTATTTCTTTCGACTTATCTTGCAGCTTCTCATGCCTTTTCTAGCCTCTACCACCAGACAAATGTAGCTCTGCTCAGAGCTGGTATGTGCTACTGAAATACAAATAAATGAGCAGGCCACTATGAGGGAAGGAAAGAGTCAGTTTTCCATTCTGAATATTGACTTGAAAGTCTGATGAATTTGAAATCAATTTTTAAAAATATATTTAAAGGGCTCCCTTTTATAGAGGTACTTTGTTATGACGTGGAAAATTCACAGCTCCCAACATCAAACCATGGGTGGAGGGAGTCTGGAGTATGAATTAAAAATAATGTGGTTGTTTGCAGAAATTAGCAGCACCAATTTAAATCCACACTCCCCTCCCTCCTCAAATAATCACCCTGTGAACAGAGGTGGTTTATGGAGCCCTCTGGAAAATGTTCCTCACGGCCTCCATTCCGGACCCAAAATAAAATACATTACATCGCAGCAAATACTTCACCAGGGTGCTGCTCTCTCTTCCCCCAACCCACGCCTCCCATTTGTTGCTAATTAAATGAAACAGCAGGTGCTGAGACCACAAGCGCAGCAGGGCTGGAGCGAGTGCAGTGATTAAACCCCCCTGGAATGTCTTCTTGGAGAGCTGCATCTTTCCAGGGACTGGACTCTTGAAGGAAAGATGAGATTAGAGGCGAGGGCTGGGTCAGTCTTTGGCTGTGAGCCCCACGGTCAGAGGGCGCTTTCGAAGGACGACGATCACTAGAAACTTCAGCTCTCTGAGGAAGGTGCTGGCGCCTCTGTTTTGTCAAGCCACCTTCCCAGCATCCTTGCTACAGAGTGCGCACAGCAGAGCGTGCTCTGCCTCTGGGCTGGCGACATCGCCTTTCTCAGCCAGCTGAGACCCATCATAAGAATGCAGAGCAGCCTCCCCCATACCAAGGCATGTCTAGGCACCTCAAATCTTCAGGCAAAGATTAGCAATGCAGTCCCCGAGGCAGGAAGCCATCCCAGCCTAACCCTGGGTGAGGCCAGATACATCACAAGCCAGAGTGTCAGGGCTGGCCAGGAGAGCTATGGGTTCTGTCTGAACACATGACACACCAGGTCATGCTAATGAGATGTTTCTAGTTGCCACCCAGAGCAAATGCCTGCAAGCCCAGAGAACAATTTTTTAAGAGTAACTCACTCTTTGGGATGTGTGTTTACCCCATGACTCTTGGCACATCCATTTACCTACTGCTTCTCTGCTGCAATCTCATCCACAGGTACTCTGGGGACACAGCATGGACTGAATCCCCCCCAGTTCCTTCACATGAAAAAGAATGATCCTTGCTGCCACCAATGCCACCACCAAGTTTCAGCTCCTGAGACGAGAAATCAAGCAAAACAAAAGGCAAATGCTATTCTGTTATTGACAGGGCAGACACAGAGCTGTTAAGAAATGGACAGGTGTGGAGCAAGGGGCATTTAGAGGCAGCCAGAGCTGAGAAGCCCATCAAACCAGCTCTCCCTGCATCCTGCTCCTTGTTTTGTCCCAGTGAAGTCTTTCCCCTGCTCACCATGCACTCCATCAACAGCCATGTCTCCCTCCCATCCCAGCATGCCAGTCTCAAGCAGGTGACTTCCCATGGAGACAAGCCAGGATAACTGTAATCACCCAAAGGCTACCACTGTGTCCTAACTCGGGGGACCCTAAACCAGTTACCAACTGGGATAACACGGTATAAGCTTGGAAATAAATTCCTCATCCCTTCTACAAATTCCATTTCCGACCACAAGACTCCATGGGACCAGGACATAATCCCAAGAACGAGAAGCACTATTTATATTTCTGCTGAGCACTTCATTTCTGTTTGGTCACTCTGCTGATGTTTCACTTCTTCACCAAACCCTGTCAGAAATGGCTGGGGGCTCAGGGGGAGGAGAGGGAACATGGTCATTACGGTCTGGCTTAGCTACTGTAGTACAGCTAACATTTGGCTCTGTTAAAATCACTCCAAGCCAAAGACTTCAAAGCATTTTACAAACATTAATGAATAAACTTTCTCCAGGAGGGCTGATTATAGCCCCCATTTTATGGGTGGATATTTCCAGATAACCTTCCTGCCGCACCAGAAGTTCCCCCCTCCTTCTTCCACACCGCAGACTCCGAGCTCCTAATTACACAAAGAACATTTCCACATTAAGGCAATGAAATATATTTTGACCTAAGAGTGGAACAGGATTCAGCATGAGGTTTCCTAACAACAACAGGCAGGAACTGACAGCCCTAGTGCTCCTGCAGCTCTCAGCACACCCTTGCTCAGCTGTATAATCCAGGACTCTCCCACACCCACAACCAACCTGAAACTTCATAGGACTCCTCTCTACCTTGAAAGCACCTTTTGCAAACTTTTTCCTTTACATAAGGATAGCCAGGGACCACCTTCATGGAGCACACTACTTGCTCCATCTACCTTATTCCCAGAAGTCAATGGCAAGTGACTCTCTACCACCTCCTGAAGCACCAAATGCTAAACCCTACCCTTCCGTGCAAGCAACCAGCACCCTCTCACCCTCAGCACGGTGAAACAATGAGCATTGCACAAGGCAACTGAGGTTTTTGCAAAGCTGCACCTACAGTTACCAACACATGAAAAATTACCAGACAACCTGGCCTCGTTACAAGGATGCAGGTGTTCATCATGTACCATCCCACAATGTATTTTCTTCACCAGGAAGACACGTGCCAGTTTTGTTCAAGCAGCAGCACATCACTGTAGTGACCAGGAAAAGCCTGGACTTGGATGTCAAAGATTCCCAGATGACAGATAGGCGACAGCATTCCAACTCACTTGGCTGTCAAAAGCCAGAAATTAGCCAGATAAAAAAAAGTCTGTGAAATAATTTTTTGGCCCAGGTGGATCAGGTGTATTCCCTTGTAAGGCAGAACTTTGATCATTAAACTCAACCTAGCCCTTTGAAATAATTTTTCCCTATTATCATTTTACTTAGTCCTTTCTGGTTTGCTTTCTAATTTCTGCCCATTTGGCATTTTCCCCTCTCTTTCACAGTGTTTTCATGGTCCTTCACCTTTCTCAAAACACCTGGCTGAAGGGAGCAGCTCAGCAAGTCTCACTGGTTTTCTTAACACACCCTTTAAAAAACAAATGCATCAAGACTCAGACACATGGCTCTGATGTTACCTCTGTTTGCAAAAGCACTACTAAATCAATTAGGATCTGCCCTTGACTGACCTGGTGAATCAGAGCACCTCTGCATCGACACTGATGCCTCAAGAATGGTTTTAATAGAGAGCTCTGCTTGCTCTAATTACAGAAATCATCTTAAACACACTGGGATGCTTTTCTGAGTCTCTGTTTAGTTCTTTGTGAGCTTATTCACAGCTCCTGCCATCAAGAACTTGTCAGCAACTTGTTCAAGTGCAAACCTCCTCACTGGACTGCAACTCCCTGCTCTGCTGCGTTTGTACCCTCACAGGGTCCCAGGTGGGATAGCTTAAAAAAAACTTAAGTTATGGCCACTTGTGTGGGCCAATGCTCAATGGCAGGTGCGGACTCAGCAGCCTGCCAGCCAGGGCAGTGCCAAAGGATCTGACGTGCTAGCAGAGTTCAAGTCCTTCCTTTCCTGCACAAATCTGACAAACCAGAACTCTCTTTTTAAATGGAAAAGCAAAAGATGGAGAGTAAAGCCCTCAGCCTGGCTGAATGCTGTTCAAACAGGGCACCCAGGAAGGAGTGTGCACAAAGCTGTGCTTCCCATGACTATTCCTGCTTTTTGCGTGACTGCACCATGTGTCTGCTCAGCTCTGTGGGTTTTACTGCCCCAACCACTCCAGTGCTTTCCCTGAAAAGAGGGAAGTGGAAATTGCAAAAGAGAGTTCTGCAGTGGGAATACTTGCATTTGCACGAGACATGAAACTGCTCTGGTTGCAGAAAAGGAGAACCATGCTGTGACTCGAGGCAAGCTGGAAGGGAATAGGGGGCAAACAAACTCCCGACTTCATGCTCCATACATTGATGATGAAAAGATCAGTCATTCAGATGCTATGGGGAAGAAGCAAATAGCACCCAGTGTTCATAAATCAGGCTGGGGTGAGCCTGATCAGGAGCCTTTCCTATGGCAGGCAGGACTGTACATAGTCCACAGTGGAAGAGATGCCAGTTGATGCTTTTCTGTGTCCTGTAAGCAAACAATAGTGTGACAGGACCAAGAGCTACTGCTCCTTCCAGACAAGGCCTTTCCACATCTGAGCCTGTCAGAGCAGAAAGCCAGGAGGGGTGAGGTGACGTGGAAAAGAGCCCTGACAGAGCCCTGCATAAACTTTCCATTATGGCTGGGCAATTTTCTATTTGCACTTAAATGCAATAATGTAAATAAACTCCCCGTAACCCTTCCAGGGCTATTTAGGACGTTTGCGAAAACAACCAGCTCCTCTCATCGCGAGCCAAGGGATGCGAACACAACAGGCACTTCTCATCTTGGTCTCTGCACACTTAATGAAAGTGAGGGATTGTATTCCCTGCACAAAAGCGGAATTGTGTTTCAGGGCTGGGGGTGTGAACTCCATGCAATTTTCCGGCAGTATAAATAATTGAAAGCTGAGTACGATTAGGGGAGAGCGACAGCGGAGTGGAGGGGGTGGAATGTCATGCCCAAACTTTCGGGGCTTGGGTGCTTTGGGGAAAAAATAGCCATGGAAAAATCCCGCCAAGGAATTTAATTTTCACACAGATGTTCCAGAAAAATATTAAAAAGGCTGATCCTGATCTCTGGTAAGAGGAAATATGCTAATAAAGTGGTACTTGGAGAATCTGCTGCCTGTGTGAGGTCAGCAGCCTCAGAGCTGTAGCTTTGGCTGGGGCTGGTCCCACAGCCAAACCACTCTCCTGTGTTTTATTGTTCCAGCAAACAAAACCTGGAACAAGGGTAACAAACAAGGGGGTTGCTCCCAAGGCTGAGCTTTAAGTCCTGCTGTGGAGATCTATGATGAGAGCTTCCAGCACCAAAATAATGGAGATGGAGGAGGGATAACACAAGACGCATACACTGAGCCTTCATACATTCCGATGAAGAAGGACTTTCAGCCCAGTTTTTACCATGATTCTACATAATCCCTTGTATGAGATACTGTCCAGGCACAAAACCAGCAGGTCTGGCCCCAATACCAAAGCTTTCCACCATAGTTCAGAATTTCTGGCAATTTCAGGCATGTTCTTAGATTTCCATTAGCACCACAACCTTGCAGGGACTCATGCTCTTGATACATTGCATTTTTAATGTGTAAAACAACCAACAGCTATGAAAATAGGTCTGAGTCCTCCACAGCGGATATAAACCAATTCAGTTCATTAGGAAGAACTTGTTGCTTTTCCTCTCTGGGGCTGTATCCAGGAGAGCCCTTCCCACAACACAGGTTCTCCAACATCCTCACGGCCTCCAAGCCAGCGATAAGTGGGGGATGTAGGTACTGACAGTAAGAACAACTTATACAAACCAAAACTCTAGAAAGCAAGGGAATAATTCCAGAAAATAACACTGTTGACCAATTTTACTGTTTCTGTGCCTGCTAGAGGCAGACCATGTGCAGTTAAAAGGACACAGCTAAGAAGTCAACAACCTCTTTGTGATGCTTCCAATGTTTCTTTAAAAAACCCAAACAAACAAAACTCATTTGCCTGACTACCTATAGAGCCCAGACCACAGAGAGGCATTGGTGTCACCTCTGTTCTTGCCTTGCTGCTGTCACATCCTGAGGAGCTGGCTAAGCCACCACCTCACTTTCTAAGGTCATCCATGTCCTGGTCAGACAGGTGGATTGGTGCTGAGCAGCAGATATTGCCCTGTAGCCACCCTGGAGGAGATTCCCATGCTGCAGATTAGGGGCAATATTCAAGTGTCAGCTTTATGCTCCAGAACCCAAGCGAAGAAGTACAAAGGGGAGGATTCCCATAGGCTGGGTCACCCTCTCAGCTGTGGGTTCTTTGCCATGGTCATTCAGTGCACCTCTATTGTAGGTTAGCAGGCACTTCGCCATTTCCTCATCATGGCCCTCATCTTTGTCTGATGTGTAAAGTCTATTTAAAAACAAATACTGGAAGCTGAACAGATTGTTTTGCCAAGCAAACATTTAAATAATGATGGAAATAAGAATTATAAACAATTTCATTTACTCCTTGAACACAAAGATACTGCCCCAAGCCAGCTGGTATCCTAAGGCACTGAGGGCTGGAAGGATAAATGGTATTCAGATAGCTTTAAATCAGTGGAGACAACCATTCTCAGCTCAATAACTATGTCAGCTATTAATTTTTTCCCAGGGGCATCCCAATTCCCCTGGTAAGGCCTGTTACAAGATTGATGCTGGGCAATTTTTCTGAGAGCAGGCGTTGAGGGGTCCCTCCTACTGAAAGGCAAATCCTGCAAGCATGGCTGTACCAGGAGCTCCAGCACAGCTGCCAAAACACAGGAGGCACAGTCAGCCCTCAAAGACAGCGGCACAGGGCTCCTCCTGGAAATCTGGTTTTCTGCATCCCCTGCAAACCTTGCACTGCCAGCCTCTCCATGCGCTGTCTGGGATAACAGCAGCAAACAACTGGGCTGTGTTTACTCAGAAGAAAGGATGTGCCATTTCTCCCCAAGGAGCCAGCACTGACCTTTGGGAACAGACGTGTTGACAGACCCACATTCAGATTTCCTCTGAACTTTCTCAGTCTTGTTTCAGTTTCAATAATGCTCTTAAGGAAGCTGTTTATAAATGAAACCCTACAGCTGTTGCAGTAGCTCCATCCCCACAGTTCCAAGATTATCAGGGATGTCCCTGAAGCCAAGCAATTGGTCTGAACCTCATGACTTAGATATGGAGCCAGGCCCCTGGTCTGGACAAGGATTTCACAGCAGCTCTCAACATCTACAGCAGGGCCAGGATGCTGAGGGCCAGCATCCCACACCAAGGGAATGGGAACAGGGGAAACTTGAACCTTGCAACCCAGACCATCTCAGCCAAGGCCAGCACAGCCCAGAGCAGAGGGAGGCACATGCAGAGCCCAGCAGGAGAAAAGACCAATTTCACTGTGCACTTGCACCACAGTCTGATGCAGCAATGTCTGCCATGCTATTCCACTCCTGCCCCATTCAACCCCACCTTCTCCTCCAACTTTCCTGCCCTTTCCTTAGGCACCCTCAGATGCACACACGCAGCCCAAGAGAAACACTCCCTGAGCTCATCAGAGGCTGGGAATCCTTTCAACACAAACCTCCCACGCCATGAGAGGGGCAAGCCCTATCTCGTGCACAGCCACAACAGCAGCCCTCCTTCCCTCCCTTCCCACAGTGCCAGCCAGGAGCTCCGCACAGGGTGGCACCTACAGGACAGAGGATCACCCCCTGCAGAGGGACTCTGCTGCTCTGGATGGCTGGGAGGACCAGTGGGTGACTGCTCATCCTGCTAAAGAGGCCTGCTGGGCTGAGGGTTAGAAGTCAGCATTTGCAAACACAGGAGAACACTTGCCCCATTGCATTCTTACCTACACTCTTCACCACTGATAAACTTAGTGCATGCTAGAACTTGTCCATTCACCACTCCTGCAGAGTTAAAAGCATGAACAACACAAAATATCAGAGGCCCTACAGAAACAATCACTATTGAGTTAGACTGCACTGGACCACCAGAATTAGGACCGTATGTCTCCACTTGGGCAATTAACCCAGATGAACTGCTAGAGTGAATATACACAATTCCATCAGAATCACAGAATTCCCTCTTTGCTCTGCCCTAGAAAGCCTGAATGCCAAAGCCACCAGATCCTGTTTCAAGTCATGGTGATGCCGTGAAATCCAGGATGCTCAGGCATATGGCACAGTTACAACCACACTGGGAATGAGAGTGGACATTACCCCATACAGCTTGGGGTAATGGAGAAGGGGATGTTGTTACAGAATAGTGCAACAGAATGACTGATAGCAGTGTTCACGTGAACTCCAGTCTGAGTAGGAAAAGCAGAGACACAGACTGCAACCACCAGTTTTTATGCTACCATTTTTGTTTAATGTCATCTTCAATGTTCAGTTACTCCATTATAGCACTATAAACAATTAGGACGACTCTAGCAATAACAAATGAAGCTCTTGATATTTTATCATCAGGATGAAAACAACTTACATGTCTTTCCTCTTCCTAATAAAATTCTTGGTAGTCTTTAAATTTTTGATTGTTCTAATTGGCTGCTAGTGAGTTCCTCTTTCTGTGTCACTTTGAAGAAAACCTGCTTAGCTCAGCAAACCACATTGGGCGGATAGTATTTTGCTGATACACAAAGCCAGTGCTTGAACAGAGCCTTGTTTATTTGCGTTTTCAATATTGTGACATTTCAGACATCTCCTTGCAGCCAAACCGCCTGTGTGTGTCATTGTGTGGAGAGACTGAGATCTGCCTACCTCACATTCCTGCCCTGGCTCCACCAGGGATGCTGTTTGGCTCTTGCACAGCCAAACACGCAACGTGGGATCATGGCATGCTGACAAATCCAGCTGCTGTGTTTCACCTTGGAGAAAACTGCACTACACCTCTTGTGAGAAAGGATCCTCCCCCAGCTCCACACACAGAGACACAGCTATCCCCATGGAACAGACGGTTTGGTCCCTCTGCTGAGGTGCTGGTCCTGTTCATGCTCTGACTGTAGGCACTGAGTAACACAGGCATAGAACCAGAGGAGAACACTTGGAGTCACTGGATAAAATGCAGCAGGTGACCACGGGTGCTTGAAGCTGAGAGACCAGGCACGGATCCATGGTCCTGTTTTCCCTGCTCACTTTGCTGGGGCGGGGAGTTCTTAGCAGTGGGGCCAGCACCCAACTGGGGTCATAGTAGCTGTAAAAAGCCCAAGGTGGTACTGGGAAACTGCAAGGGTGATATGGGGAGAGGGGAAAGATCCATCCTTCATACTTGCCAGCTGCACACTTTGTGGTTGCTTTTCAGGCCATTATGGCCACTGGGAGGGTGAGAGCTGTCTGCATCTCCACGCTTCTCTACCTTATGATTTGGGCAATTATTTATGCACACACTGGACTGCAAATCCCCATCCTGCTAACAGCCTCCAAAAGCACTTTCCAGCAAGAAAAACATGGGCCTTACATCTGTAGATGTCGTTTACTGCACAGTGGAAATGCCAGGAGTTATCCCTGCTATCCCAATAAAGGAGTGTCCTTTCTCAGCTCCTTTGGGGACAACAGCAGCATTACTGAACTGTCACCTCAGGACAGGATTCTGCAATCACCACCAGCAAATCCATCAATGATGATAGGAGACCTCAAACAGCATCCAGGGAACGTGCCCCAGTGAGCCAGCAGCCTGTCACAAGGATCAGCATTCCTGACAGGTGACGTTCACACCACTCTCCTCATGCTCCTCTGTTCTGCACTGCAGGCAAGAGCAACAAAACAACATCCAAAATATTACATTAGGAGGTAGCTCTGACCCCACATGGTGCTCAGGTGCAAATGTCTCCCCAGGGTGAAAGACAACAGATAATTGGATTTGACAAGCAACTTATAGTAATGCTTTCATCTATGCAGAGTTAATTCAATCTTTTCAATCCTATTTACTGAAACACTGGCGTCCACATGCATTCTGCTGCCATCATTTGACCCATGCTCAGGAACAGATGTGACTTGGTTGCACAATTAAATGATGCAGCAATGCCCTAATTTAATTTAAAATCTGTGTTTACAGATATCCAGCCCTCACTGAAGCAGCACAGGGCTGACACTTGGCTTGCTGCTTTGGGTTCTGTTTGCTGTACTTCTCACACCTTTTGTGGGGCAAACTAATCCTATGGTATGACCAGCCTCGCTGCCCTATTACTCAAAAACTACCTGACTCCCAATTCAAGCATATGCACGCTGAAATAGCACAGCCAAACTCTCCTCGGATTTGAATCCTTGGGACAGAGCAGCCTCTTACCACCTGCAGTGCCTAATAGAATTTGCAAATAAGTAGTTTAAAAAATGCAGTTTCTACTAATGCTACAGCTCTCAAAACCACTGAGCCACTTCCCACAGAGACAGCCATTTGGGGAAGGGTGGGCTCTTTTAAAGAAACATGAAAATGGAGTAGTGAAATTAATTATCTGTATTCCTCCCTCCTTGCTCCTGAGCAGCCCCCTGGGTTTCCCCATGGGTCGTATCCAGTGTCACTGTCAATGCCAGGCACTGCAGCCCTGATTAAGTCATTACAAGTCAGCCCTTGTTCTTCCACTTCCAGTCAAGAGCAAATGAGACGCGTGCAGGCTTAGGAAGCCCTGAAGTGCAGCTCTGTTGTTGACAGAGCAGGGCGAGTGGAGTTGGCAGAGACCTGTGGACTCCAGCTGTTTTGGACATGAGTGGTGCCCGTGAGTTGGCTGAGCATTACTCCCTGCATTTGCTTGGTTTTCTCCCAGAAAGGCCTCATGGGGATAAGCAGGGACATTATCAAAGTGGATTGATTATGCTAAGACTACTTTACCATGCACAGTATTTGATTGCAAACCCCACATTCAAGCAGTGCTAGGTTAGAAGTTCAAGCTTCCAGCAAAAATGTGGCAAGCACAAGTCATCCCAAAATCTGGAGCAAATTTCTCTTTGAGCTAGAATCTCTGCACATCAAGCCACAGATTTCCCAAAATGCAAGGGTGACCCAAAGTGCCCCTAAGTGTTCATTTGTTTTTCCAGTTCTCTTTGCAAGCTTCATTAGAACTGGAAATACAAATTTCTATTCAAGACCCAAAGTTTCCTTTGCCTCACCTAAGAGATGCTCAGGCATAATCAAAAATCCAGAAAGAGTAATAGGAGGTGGGGGAAAAAAATCACCTATCACCTCTGGGAGTCTAAAACCACATTATGGCAGCGTGAGCACACAGGGCCTTGTCTCCATCTCACAGCTGGGACACTGAGGCACAGATGGATGCAGTGACATAGTACAGAGACATGGCAGGACTGTGGAAATCTCAAGTGAAGACCTCAATTTCTATAACTCTGCACCTCACGCTGCAAGAGCTACAGAGGTTGTTGTAGAGGGCTATCACTGCTCATGCAGTGTTGGCCCTGACAGAGATCCCTGGGAGGGAAAAGGGTTAAAGAAGGGAATTTTGTTACTTTCTTGTCGTATTTTCTCATTGGGGGGAGAAGCGTCATGCAAGCAGGAGTTTTCCACTGGCTAGGCCCCCTTGCACTTATCAATGGGACCTTTCAGGACTCACTCCCTGATTGAGACATCATTTCCTGTCCAACACACTAACCCCATTGATAACTCTACACTTGATGGGAACTTTTCAAACCTACCAGGAAAGGCCAGGAGACCCAGAACAACATATACATGAAAACAGAACTGGGGCAAAAAGAAAAAGAAGAGAGAAAAATAAAGAAACTGTTTGGGCCACAATTCACATGCTGACAACAAATGTTTGTGACTAGGGGGCTGTGCATCATTAGCAGGTACAGCAGACACAGAAGATGCTGACACACAGCAGTGGGACTGGCAGGCCTGGCACTTCAGCCCAGTAAGAAGTGGAGATGGGCACAAGAGAAAGCTTAAGAACATCCCTCTCTTGTCTTCCTGCCACACAGCACACAAGAATTAGGACTGGCTGTAGAAATGGTCACATTTCACCTGAAAGGCAGGAGGCCATAATAACTGATACAGCTTAAAAACAGCCTACAGACTTCAGGTTTCCAAGTACTAGAAATTAAGCATAAAGAGGAGCAAAGATGAAAGTAGAGCTTTTTTAGATACCTCAAACAAGAACTCTTTTTTTCCTAATTTATCATGCGAAAAGGCTCAGTGTTACTTTTCAGGACACAGCACATACAGCTACATCCTCAACACTGACCGTGAGGACTCACTTGATATAGTAACCTCAGCCCAGCTCCAAACACAAGCTCCAGTCCAAAAATCAACCTTTTCCCCGAAGTTCAAGAGTCTCTCAAACCACAGCTTTTATTTTTACCCCAGGCTATTATAGTTTCTCTGCCTACAAAGCTACAATGATACGAAAATATCAGCAGATCTGGATTATTGCCAAACAGAACACCAGCCCCAAAGCTCCCTCTACCCGTGCAGGTGCCTGAGAGCACTACCAGAAATGAAGCAGCTGATTCCTAGTTTTAGACTTTGGTCAGCAGCTACCCAGCAAGAAAGCTCTTGATTAAATCTAAACATACAGGCACAGAAGAGAGCAAAGGAGCTGTACAGAACAGCAGGAGCCAGGACACTGGCTGGCTAGGTAGGTGGTTAGGAGGAGAGATTGGAAGGTTTCCACTGCAGTCTCCATCACTGAACTGCTGTGGGAGTGTGCAAAAGCTCTGTTGTTTTCAGTTACTTGGGTAAGTAGTTTCTGGGGGCCCAAAATGTAGCGCTCTCTCTGTTTTAAGTGCATCTGAAGTATTTAAAATTAGATCCCCTCTTCAATAGGAACCATTCATGAAAATGTCAGCTTTAAATGTCTTTACAGTGCAAGTTACTCACTGTGAGCATACCACCCACTTATCTTATACCCTACAAGGGCAGAGTCTGAAAAGTTTCAGGATCATGACATGTAACAGACCAAACAAGCACAAAGCCTTATTTAAAGGCACTATTAACCCAGCTGAAAACATGGCTAGAAGCATGAGTAGAAATAATATTTTATGTTAGACAGGACAGACTTACCTGCAGGTCAAAGAACTTGCTGTATCTCCGGTAGATGATCTGGGAAGTCAGGTCAGACCATGTTACGTTGATGATATAGACCTATTCAGGGAAAAGAAAACACAAATCAGCCTGGGCCACGAAGCACAGGATACATCCAAAGGCTGAACAGTCACCATAGGTTAATTCAGATCTCACTGGCTGTTCCTGCTCACAGTGAGGAATATAGCCCTGGGTGCAGAACTAGCCTAAATCAAAACCTGTTGCAGCCTTCAGCAGAAATCTCAGGAGAGTACTCAGTGCTCTCCCACACATCCCCATCAGCAGTTCCCCACTGACTTTGCTCTGCCTGGGATAAAAGCTCTAATTGAGCAACGCCACATTTTCTGCTCTGTGGTAGCACACCCTGCCTTCTATCCTCTTTGGAGGGTCCCAGGGCCAGCTGGGACTGGTTGGGAGGGCTGTTCCACCCCTGAAGTAACAGCTCACCGTGGGGTGCTGATCTCCAACACCATGCTCCAGGTTGCCTTTGTATATAGAGATGTGGCTGTCACCCTTCCCAAGCAAGGAGTGGCTCTGGTTCAACAGGAAATTCAAAGGAAACACAGCTCCACAGGTGGTGTGGGATTACAGCCATGCAGCACAGTTGCCTACTCACACCTATCCATGTGTGACAGCAACTGAGCCCTGTCAGAGCACACAGCCCTTGCTGAGTCACATCGGAGCCCTCGGCACCTCTGGCACCCATTGGAAGGTGATGTAAATCCGGACACTGAGAGTGACAGTTTCCTTACATTGATGGAAACGGCCACAGAAGCCCAGAACAAGCCCGGATTTCCCCTGTCCAACCCTAGTCCATCCCGAAAGCAATCCTCTTACAGAAACACCATTTTGCCAGAAGCTGTGATAAAACATGATTTGCGTGCACATGCACACATAAACCTATACATATACATACACACACACACAAACCACAAAACTGTTTCCTTTTGACCCTGGTACCTCCAAAACATTTTTTTAAAAAGCTAAAAATGCACCAGGTTCTACTCTGCCATACACTCACCCTTAGGCCAATGCTGGTCCTGCTGCCTTGATGACAGATACGCCGCAAGACTTCAGCAAACACAGGATGGAGCTATCAAGGGTGACCACACAACATCAACATAATGAAAATCACAGCTAGGACAGCTCCTGGGCCTTTAAAGCAATTTCCAGGTTTCACATATGGAGGGAGATAAGGATCTGGCAGAGGAAACAGGAATGTATTCCTCCTCCCTCAGCCACAGCACTGCAGCAGGAGCTCTCCCTTCTGCCATGGATGCAGAAGTGAAGCTCTCTGCCTCCAGCAATGAGGGATGGATAAGCATCACCCTCTTCTCCATCTCCCCCAAGACACCACACCATCTTCCAAGCTACTGGTGCAATTGCTTCTGTACTTTTACCAATAAAAATTATTGCATGAAAATTCCTGAAGGGGTGTTGACTATCGGGCTTAACAACACTTTTCCAAGGACCACCAATGCATTTTTTTCTTCTTCTTCTTTCCCACTAGAGGAGGTATCCTCCCAGAAACCACAGAGGTCCTGCAGCCATACTTTCCTCTCTGCTTGTTACAACCACATTCAGTCCCCAAAGCAGTCTGCTTCCCATCTCCTGCAGTCCAGTTTCATGGCATTCAAGAACTGGAGATGCTGAGCACAGGTTTAAAGAGATCTGGGGCTTTTCTCATGATTGTATCAAACATATCTTCTGTTCCCAGCAGGCCAAAGACCACTGAGGCAAAGGGGAGACTGCCCAGGCGTAAGAGTCTGACCCTCAGCAAACCCAGGTTACTCCTCTCATAATTCTCACAATTCTCCTGGAAACCAAACCACCCAACCTCCCTCCTGCAATGCCCACATACACAAGGGTGACACCAGCACTGCCCTGCTGCATGGAGGGGACATAAGCCTGTGTAACATGATGATTTCAGGTCCCCTTTAAAGATCTTACCCACACAGTCAAGGCAGAGGAGTCAGAGCCTGGGAAGGAAGCTGCTGTTGCCAATTTTCAGGCCGGCCACACTACACTGAAGAATATTTTTCCATGTGTTTGTTGTGGGAAAAAAAAAGTTTGTAGCTTCACTCTGAGCTAATTCACACACAAATATTTCTACTCATTCTCTATCCAACAGCTACTTTCAGATGGAAAACCCATTCGATTAAAAACAGATCATGACAGATGGGAGCTGAATAGGATCCAAAAGCAACTTCAGATACTTTAATTCTGGCCCTGAGTTCTCACAAAGGGGATGAGACAGGAGAAGAAACATATTGCACATGCAAATAAAGATTATAATTTTTCTTTCATTATACATCTTTTCTTCAGGAAGTAGAAGCAAAACACATATGCCACAGACATCCAGGCACTCTGAATTTCATGGCACTTCAGGCTTCTCTGTGCTACTCTTCAGAACCCACAAAAACTGTGAATTCCTGAATTTTTTAACAGCCTCTAAAGTCTCCTTGATCAAAATCTAATCCAGGCAGAAATCAATCCTGCTTCAAGATTCCAGTTTGGTGGTGCAGTAAGTGGCACAACACGTCCATGACACAAGAAGGAGCAGAGTTGGGTGCACAGGGATATTCTGGGCAAGAGGTTGGATTTATCTGGTGCAGGGAACAGGTGTAGGAGCAGCACCCCACTGCATGGTGCAGATACACCCCCAGATCTGAAATTCAGGCTCTGTGGGAATGAAGCTGCTGCTGACCTCAGTCAAGCCAGGATTTTGCTGCACATTTAGGAAAGCAATTAAATCTTTTTGAGCCTGAGGTGTCCTCAAGCTCAGCAAGTGATGGATGGGGCAGCATGCAGATACACTGACTTCTATTTCATGGAAAGAAAGATTACAGCAGAAGCAAGAAAAGCCTTTAATCATAATCTGGTGTTGTGTGAAGTGAGAAACCAGTGGGCTCAAAATCTGCTTGGTGGGAGACAGGTGCAAAACCTAAAACAGCTATTGATCTTTTTTGCTTGTTCGCCCAAATCAAATTGCTTCTCAAAAGCCACCATTTAAAATAATGGAGTATAACTGTTTGGTTGAAAAAGATTTGTAAAATGCCTGATGGTAAATGCAAGGTCTAGAGGTTTCAAAAGCCTTAGATATCACATTTCTCTCTCTTACAGACCTGAGTTTGAAAGTTATTTGCTTCTGCTGCCTTGGTCAGATGCAGAACCTTTTCATGAGCAGCAACATTACATCAGCTTACCTCACCATTTTTCTTCTCAGATCTTAAAATGGGTTGCTGTGAAAGTGATCAACAGTGTCCCAAGAGAGAAGGAGAAAAGCAGTCCTGGGGGAGCTCAGGGTCGTGCAAATGCAATGGGACAAGGAGGCAGCAGGAAATACTGGGTAAATAGGGAGAGTCATCCCACGCTCGAGCACCCGGCAGAGCCAGCATCGCTCTCGCAGCCGCCTGCAGAGCCAAGGGGAGGCTTTCTGTGGCATCCAACAACTCCCCAAATCTGAGCCACACCAGCCACCGCTCCAACATGCAGCTGGTCCTGCCCACAAGAGAGTCCCAGCTCCTTGGCACATTCTGTCTTGATAAAAGAAGATAAAATCAAAGTGCCTTACATGTCTTGGAGCAAGCTCTTTCATGTAAGTACAGTGTTTTCCTACACACAACTAAACTGTAATCAGGATTCCAAATTACTACAGTAATTAATTACTAAAGGCAAAGAGACCTGCTTTACGTATCTGCCATGTTTATAACCATAAAGGAGTCAAAACACAGATCCTATTCAAATGCTTCATCTTAAAAATCCTTAACAAAAGGTCCTTAACAATGAACAAAAATTGAAGTACAAATGACAGACAACTCACTGCACAATCACTGGGTGCTTCAGCCACTAAGAATGTTCATGTTTTAATTTCCCAAGTCCAGTCTTTTTTTGATCTATTATTGTACTTTAAAATAAATCCTTCTCAAGAGAAACAAGAAGCAGACCTTTAAAGACTGTAGAATATTAATCAGGAACTGAGCTTGATAAGTAGCTCTTAATATTCACGGCTTATGAAAGACAGTGCAGGGTGCCAGGGGGATTTTATCAGCTGCTAATTATTGTTGTTTAATTTTAGCTCTGGGAAACTTCTACTTTACCCACCACAGAGCAGAAAATTTATTGTAAACTGAAGTCATTGCTCTCCCTTTAGTGCCTACATAAGCAATGAGGAGAGATGACTTCCTACTGCAAAACAGATCCACTGTAACGTCACTGGGCATGACCTTGTCATTGACTGTCTTGTTTTCAATGGAAAATATCCAGTTCTATCCAGCACAAACCCCAGAGGTAACAAATTCAGGTTATTCTCATGTGACCGATTTTTCAACTGTTTTTTTAGAGGCTAATGTCTTGTTGTTTACAGGCAGATGAGCTGGAGTGGAAGACAAATGTCTGAAACCGGTCGTCTGATGAGACCAAGGTAAGAACATACACAAATACAAGAGCTATTGGCAAAGGGAAGATTGAAAAGCAGAAACCAGAGATATCCCTGCACACACAAGAGAGGGTGTTGTTAACCTTTAATAAGTAATTACAGTAAATACCAGCTGTTAAGAGAGTTCTATGAATGCAAAACACAACACTATGGTGCAATTTGTATGCAGATACCATCATGATAGCCCCTTTAATCCTGCAAAATGTCAGCTTCTTCAAAGACTCCTATTAAAGTGTTGGATGTTTGTCCTCCTATGAATCAGGATTGAGTTGAAAAAGATGCACCTTCTCCCCTGTATTCAGATGCTATCACTGCCTGTGAGCTTGAAGCTTTCCACCAGCACAGGTCAGTATGTGAATACACCCTGGTCCACTCCCATGCAAAGACAGCTCAGCTCCTGCAAGGCTTGCAGCAATTTCAGCTGCTTCATTTACCTGGCCGAGTTTGCATTAAAACAACTTAAACTGCAGCAAAGTCAACATACATCTGTGCCCTAAATTACCTGAGTACAGCCACTGCACCAAGTCACTGTTTGCATAACCATTTTATTGTCAAGGATGTGCTGATGAACACAAATTGGTGCTGGCCCAGATCCAGATTTGAAGTGATAACAGCCTAGAGACAGCAATTTTGGTACCCACAAGACCAAAGCAGCAAAGCTGTTCAGCTTCCTGATGCGGTGTGGTTGATTTTAGGTATTTTCTTCTACCCTGTAAGACATTGGCATGAGTAGCTGGGGTTTCCCCAGGATGAGGGGCCCTAGTACCCTCAATTTCTGCCCTGTACAAGAGCCAGCATGGCAGCAGAAAGAGTGGAATGCTCCAGGAATAAGCACGGAGAATGGAAGCCCTTCTCCCGCACACATCACCTGTGCCTTCACTTGGATCACATCTGACTCTGCATTCAGTGAGCGCAGCATGGGCTTCCTGCCCAGCTCAACAGCATCCAGAAGGCCCTAAAAAGCATTGTGAGACCTGGGAAATTCCCACAGAGATGAAGTCAGACCCTCAGCCCCAATCCAGTGGTAAGTCCATCACCGGTGCCATGTGATGAGGTCACCTTTCAGCACGATGGTCTCTGAGGCACCGCAGCTCAGCCGGGGCAGGGCTAAGGAAGAGCTATTTTCAAACCCGTTCCAGAGCTGTTCTCACTCCAGGATTTTGAAGACTGAGCTGAGAAGCAGAGATGAGACTTGGAAGAAACATGAGACCCAGGGAGCCCCAGACAGAAAAGGTCCTTACAGGATGGTTGCTGCCAGGGCAGGATGCCTCAGAGCAGTCCCAAGGAGGGGGTGATGCAGGTGTGGGGTGTCTGGTTTTCTCATGCCAGATGTGGTTTCACGGACACCCCTCTACCCAGCTCGAGTTTCCATTACCAACAGGGAAAATGTAACTGAGAAAAAGTCAAAATGACCAAGGGGTCTCATGGACAGACGCTGCACGTACCTAACTCTTGGAAGCAAAGCAGAGTTACAGTATGCTGGGAGACAGCAAACTGAACAGCTCTAGCATTTGCCAGTTCTCATCTGTGAGCAGCCACCACACAGGCAACTAAAGCAGCACATAGCAATTCTAGTTTCCATTGCACTTTGCAAGCTAATTTACAGTCAAAATAAAGATACAAGTGGGGGGAGAGAAAAAAAAAAAAAAACAGGGAGGGGAGATCCGAGAGTTTTACTTTCTTCACTGATTTCTTTTGTGGATCTCATTTCATCTCTGAACTACAGTGTAAAATGATAAATGCTACTTCTCTTTTCAGCCATATCACACCAAATCTGTTCTGAGTACACAAAAAATGAACTCCTTTCTAGCTCTGAATCTAGCCATACTCTCAAGACTCAAACTGGGTCCATTCTAGTTTAGAAAAGCCCACCACTACTGCAACCTATGTGGGCACAGATCTTCCTCCTGCTGGAGCAGTACCCAGGGTGAGATCTGCTTCTCTTTGCCAAATCCCAGTACTTAAAAACAAATGAGAATAGCAAACAACTGCCTCAAGCCAGCCAGCAGACATCCCCGGAACACAGGAAGAGGAACTCATTTGAGTATGGAGGCACCTGGCTGGATGATTTTGCTGGTTTCCTAGCTCCAGGGGGACAGACCAGACACAGAACAGGGTTGTGTCTGAATGACAAATGCAGCTCGTTGTGTTTACACAGGCAGAATAAGACAATACGTAGCCTCCCATATTTTTCTCATGCACTGATGAGATTTTAAAGCCCACAGTTCAAATTCTGATTCAGCCTCAACTTCACCCCCCAGATTTTTGGCATTTGCCTACTTGAGTTTCTAAACACTGTCTTCAAGCATTCCCAGCACCTTCCTGCTAAGAAGATGCTAAGTTGTCCCATAAAATCACAGCAATAAGCTGTAAGGACAAAAACCTCCCTGCTGTATTTCTTTGCATGGCCATGCAAATGAGCATGAGAGGCATAAAAAGGTAAAAAGTGGAATCTGCACCCATGATTTGTGGCAGTAACTTGACCAGAGAGGTGCAGAACTGGAACAGCTGGAAGCCCTGCAGCTTGGTTACAAACCACCTCCAGCCTCTTGCCAGGCTTGTTTGATTACTTCATTTAAGTTCTTTCTTGGGGGTGTGTGAGCAGAATATGATGTGTCTGATTCTTGCAGACACACAGTATCTGTGCTGCATTAGCAGGGTTGTGTTTGTTTTTAACTGATAATCCTGGGTCATGTCAAAGACCTGTCAAGGCTATCTGAGCTCCAGCATATCCAACAGCCACAGCTTATGGAAAGAGAATAAGAAACAGGACTAGTAAAGACTGGTCACTTCTGCACTACCACTTCCCAGCTTCTGGAAGCAGACCAGCAGCTTCCCTGCCAAGGGAGGAGAAAAAGTAGGTGGACAACATCCACCCATTACATTTACATGTGTGCTTGAGGGAGAGGGAGCATCTGTGCAGAGCACAATGTGGACTCATTTTTCTGTTTCCAGTCTGTCTCAATCCACCTGCATTTACTTTCCATGTGTGATGGAACTATTTGTGAAGCAGAATAACCACAAGACTCAGTTTCTGCCATTTAAGAGTTGACAGATTATTAGAAAACAGAACATCTAACCCTACAGATCATTCAAATAATAGAGTGACAAATGTAAAATGGAAACAAGAACATACAGGCTCTCTGTGAAACCTGCCTCCCTTGTAGCCTTCTCAAATACTCTGCCTGGGTCTGAAAGAGGCTAGCTAAGGCAAGCAAACAAAAATAATCAGATGCACTTGGAGGTAAAGATTTTTCAGCTTACTGCCTCTTAAATCTAGATGCCAACTGACTTATAAACTATTTTAACTCAATGCTTGTGTCCTTCTCCTCACCAGATGGTTGGTGTTTCATGAGGACCCTAAAATATGAGCATGTCCTCAAGGAAGAAGAGAATCGCCATTCAAGAAAACATAATTGGATAAAGAAACTATGAACAGACAAAATAGACTCTTTAATTTTAAATCCTCCAAGTTTTACTGATCAATTTTGAATACAGGAATTACATCAATTTCACTAAACTGCTTTTAGAAATTGATTTGCAATTGGAGTTGTTCTGAAATGAAACATATCACCCCTGAAGAGCACAGCTTAATGTGGAAATCCTCAGTGCCAGTGCTGGATGGGGAAGTGAGGTGGAGCTCCCTCTAAGGCAGTCACTTCTCAGCTCCTACATCATCATGTCAGTTGCAAAGAAAAGGATCGACACCAAGGGGAAACAGCACTTTTAAAAAATTACTTTCCAATATAAAATTACTTAATTCCTCTTTCCCTCTTCTCTACAAAGGAACAAATCTTAAAAATTGACTCAAAACTGGCTTCATCCTGCTTCAACTGAAATGAGTTTTAACAGGAATGTATTGAGGCAGATATGAGCATCTTCAAATCGCTCTTTAGTTTGTAACACATCTTGCAATCTTCAGCTGTAAGAGATCACTCTGCTGTCATCAGTGATGATGATCATTCAGATGAGGGCAATGTTTGTATATTAAATCCAACCCTGGTCCAAATGGGTACAACCTGCATCTGGTTTTTACTGCCATTACAGCATCATTAGACCCACAGAAGCCAACAGGAAGAGTTTAATTCCCTTCATGGTGCTGGATCAAACCTCACATGAAAGCAAGATTGCTAAAGTAGCAGAAGGATGCTGCCAAATCAAAGAGGCTTATGAGAGAAGCAGCTGAATTAATTCTGGCACAAGAGGAATTGACTTGAGGGATGTTCAAAATAGGACGAGCAGAGCTCTGCTCATATTTCAGGCAAAGGGATCTTTGTCATCGAGTGCCCTGGGGCCAGGGATACAGGAATAGCTTGGTCAAATGAGATCAAACAAAAACCTGCTTGCTACTGTTAAGTGCATCAAGATTGACAAGACACAGAGAGAGACAAAACACAGCAGGGAAATCGCTCTTTTCCACTTAACACCAAGTCTCACCCACCTCTGCACTGAGTTATTTGTGCCTGTGGGAGATCTCTTGGAGCACCCTTCTGCTCAGAGAACAAGGGCCCTTCTGCATTGCACCAGCAGGCTCAGACTGATGCATTTCCCCAGCTGTGGAGCTCATGCACAGTGCTGGAGCACGCTCAGCTTGTGGCCCATGCAGACACAGCACACCACGAGCTGTGAGCCCATTTCCCACAGTCCCAGAGTGTTCTGCTCCAGCTACAGACCCTCACTTGCACAAAAGGCGAGTGCTCCCTGCCCAGTCTGCCCTGCAGTCGCAAAGAGGCGTTGTTGCTACAACCCAGCCTCCCTTCTGGCTTCCAACATCCAGGATTCCTGCTCTGCAGCAACACTTGCATGTAGTTTATATTAGCATGCAAATCTTCCGGCTTTGATTTGTAACCTTACGTATGACCCCCAGATGCAGTGCTGGAAAAGCAAAGCAAGGGCCTGGGAAAACGAGCAAAACTCCTCCAGGCCCTTCCAGAACAATGACAAAGCTCTGGGACATTCTTAGTCCAAATAATGGAAATCTCCTGGGATTTTGCCATAGAATAGTAGGGGTTTTTTTTCTTCCCATTTTGAGTAGAGGGAAACAAAAAGTTCATGTAAACCAAGAGACCCTCAGATTCACAAAGCCAGACCTGAGGGGGACAGTACTTTAAGTGTGAAAAAAACCCACTCTGAAACAAACTCTTCTAGTTTCTATCCCCTTTGTGCAACTACATTTCTCATGCATAACTAAAGGATAAAACTTAAGGTGAAATCAACATCAACCAGCAAAGCATCCCAGAACTGCCAGCATAACACGCTGGCAGATCATAGAATGGTTTGGATTGGAAGGGACCTGGAAGATCATCTAGTTGTAACCCCCCTGCAATGTGCAGGGAAACTGTATTTGCATTTTAAATGCAAAATTATACAAGAGCAACTGAAAAAAGGAGCTATCCTCAAAACACAAACACCATTCCGCAAAGGTGCAATGCACACAGATCTTTAATTATCATATTTATCTCTATCTCTATCGATTGATTTGTAAAAGAATGAATGTACTTGTTCTCTATAGAACAATCCTGACAATGTAAAACCAATTCCTGGAAAAAAGGGAACAAATTTCCACAACCCCAGAAAGACGCAATGCTGAAGTCACTGGAAAAATGTCTTTCACTGTAGTGACTTTTGACTGCAGGCTTTAGAGAAATCCATGTTTCTTGTGGGGAGAAGAGTGAAAGAAGAAAATGATTTTGTGTCCTAATCTTGCAAACAATGTCTGAATTGCACTGCAGAATGCCTAAGAGACAAACATGGAGCACCCTCCTTATTCCAGCCCTCACCCCCGGCCTTCTGGCCAAACCAGGAAAACTGATGCAAGAGTCCTGTGCAGAATGGATTCCCTCCCGGCAGGGCACGGCACTCAATTAAACACAAAATTACCTTCTTCCTGTGGACCTTCAGGGTTTTCAGGAAGATACTGTGCCAAATCCTCACACCCTCAATCACTGCCTCTTTGCTAAGTTGAACTATTGTCTCTGCCCTTTCCTTCCCTCCTACTCTTCTCACAATCATCCTCCTTTTTGCTCCTTTTCCCACGCTTGGCTTCCTGCCTTCCCGCTTGCAGGAACACCCTCTCCCGCCCCGCACCGTCACAGGCAGCGCAAACCCATCCCTCTCCAACTCTGCGGTGGCAACCTGAGCCACACACAGGCAGAGGGACACAGCCATCCATCCTCAGCAGCTTCCAGACCGCCTTTATCCAGCACACCGGGAGGAGCCAGCATTGCTCTGCCCTGCCGGCATGCACAGAGATGGGAGTGATGCTTTTTTCAGCCCGGAGCAGTATCCTGCTTTGGGTATTTCTGCTCAAAATGTCACTCCCTTTAAACCCAGGATCCGATGGTAGGAAAAGCTGTTTAGCTGCTGGGCACAGGGATGGCTGCTGGACAGGACAGTCACACTGTCTTACCTCACCCTCAGCTGAGGAACTGGGAGACGAGGAGGTACTGGAGGTCTCCAGGCTGAACTGCAGCCAGAGGAGAAAGCAGTCCTAGTGACCTGCACTGCCCACCAACCCAAGCTGCTACTCCACAGTTTGTACATGGGGTACAAGGGAGATGGGCCCCTAAGGGAATGTAAAATTAGGAGAGATGATTATCAGCAGTTGTAGCCATACTGCCAAAGGACCTGATCACCAAATCCAGCCCCATGCCTGGCACAAGCCACCACCTGAGCTCCTGCTGTAAGCCTGGACTCTTTCACTGTAGGGGTGAAGAACACTCCCAAGGATTTTCAATCACTCCAAGCTGGGCTTTGTCACTTGCACAGCTTCCCCCCATAAAAAAACTCCACATCTTCTCTGGAGACATGCACTGCTGTTTGGTGATGCAGTTTCTGTCACAGTTGCCAGGGGTGGGGGTGGCAGTGGCCACACTAATTCCTTCTTGTTTTACAGCTCAAGCACAAGCCTCACATACCCTGGGAGTTACTCATTTTTGGAAGGAGGGTATGTGGCTGCAAGTCAGCATGTGTCCCATTAGAAATAAGCTTTCTAGGGCCATGCCCGTATTATATGTTCTATCAAAATCACTAATAAAACATGAATCAGCAAAATGACTGTACAAGTTTACATTTCTGTCAAATTCAGGGCTTACAGTGCTTTAGAACAATAAACAAACCTCTTCTTTTCTTTCCACAAGCCTGAATGTTCTCCCACTCTTAGCCACTTAAAGGGAATTATGAATGTTGCACAGACAGAAACTCTTTTAAATCTCCTTAAGTGTCCACCCAAAGCCCAGAAAGATCACTGTCTGTAACAGCAGGCTTTCAAGAACTAATACAGCTGCACTCAACATATCAGCATCTGGAGACAGCAGGAATTTGCTCGGCAGAATTTGGAGAAAAAGTCCCAGTTTTATGCAGCCCTACGCTGGGATCTCAAACTGGCCAGAGCTACTCATCTCAGATCCTTCTCCAGGTAGGCGGCAAGGGTGCACATCCATCTCTGAGTGCCTCTGCCTGCAGGAAGAGATAAATCCAGCCAGACTTCTGATGTCTACAAGGCTGAAGTTAAGTTGGATATACAGTAAAGAAAGGCCTGCATGGTGGAGATGCCCAAGTTGACATTGACCTGTGTCTCCTCTGTGATGCAGCATTATCAGTCCATGGTGGTCATCAAAGCAGCTTGGCTGGGTCAACTCACTCACACAGAGAGCCCCAAACCTTTGCTGGGCACATGAGCTCTGGCCCAGCATCACTGATAGTGATGTAACACTTCCACGTGCCTGACCCTTTAAAAAAAAAAATGAGGATTTGACTCCAATCCTCATTCAAAAGATTAAAAGTTTTTAACCTGGGTCCCCAGAGTGATTCTAAATTCTAATTTATGAAGTGCTAAACAGGAAGGAGCCAGAGGCACCACTATAATTTACCATGAGGCAGATATGCAAAGTGGAGGGAGAGACCAGCCCTGCAGCCATCTCCACTTCAGGGCTGGCCGGCCAGGGGGCAAGCAGAGCTGAAATCACTCACTCACCCTCTGTGTGCAGGGCATGGAGCAGTCGGCTGAACGCCACAACACGCACGAGGTGTGAATTACAGCATCTTAACTCACACCCCGAAGTGTCTCATTGCAAAACAGCTCTGGGCAGAGGTAGGATTTTTTATTTCCAATGTTGTAATTCCCCTGTCTCTTCTCTCTCCCCCCACAACCGCCCCTCCAGTAGAGGTACATCCAAAGAGGATCAAATCTCACCCTCCTCAGCCCTGTGAAATGCAAGCAAAGTTAGCAGGACTTGGCCCACTGTGCCTTTTCTTAAGGCTTCAGTAATATTAAATAAATGCTCTTTAAATAGAAACCACTTGTTGGCTTGGAACAACACAAAGATGGATGTAAAATCACTGGATTCACAGATGGGTGCTACGGGTGGGCTCTGCTGAAAGGGAAAGCATCCCATGCTCTAGCAGAATGCCTCCCTTTCCATCTGCTTCCATGCACTCCTCTGGGACAGAATAAATGGGCTGCCACAAGGTGCAAAGGAAGGTCTTGGGTTCAGCCTCGTTCCCCATGGGCCCAGCTCTGTCTGCAGGCTGCTGATGGGAGCTGGCTCACCACCTGCACATTCACAGGTAAAAATAAATCCTTGCCCACACACCTGCAGATGTAGGCTGACAAATGTGAGGGCCTGCCCTCAGCAACTCCACTGGGCCACTAGCTCCAGGATTGGCCCTGGTCTGCCTCAGGAAGAAGGAATGGAAATCCTGGACATCCCCTAGGTGCAGTGATAGGGTGATTTATCACTCGAGGGTCCAGGAGGATAGATTCCAAGGTCAAAAAAACAAAGAGGAAAAAAAGGAAAATCAGAGGCATAAATCTGCTCACAGGTCAACCAAATTCCACTGGAAGCACCAAGCATGGAGTAAGTGTTCCACAAGGCATCCCAAATCCTGTCTGACACAGCCACTGTGGCTGCCCTCACTTGAGGGAAGGAACAGAGTCGGACCAAATGATGGCAGAAGCTCCACCAGACGAGAAAGCCACAGGCTTGGGTGCCAGAGAGACACCACTAGGCTCCCACAGTCTCTCCTCCCTGTTAACCATCCAAATTGTTCCTGAGGGTAAGCAAAGGAGGCCAGTTGGAGAACAGACTGGTAGTTTTAGTGGAGGATAACCACCAGCCCTGAGACATGGGTGACCACAGAGCAAATCCACAGCCCCACCAGCATTCCCTAGGAGTGTCTCAGCAAGCCCAGGACAGCCCTGGATGGGACAGACAGGAGTGCAGCTTGGGCTGCATGGCTGTGTCCCACGCTGTCTGTGCTCCAGAGGACACAATTTCTGCTCCCCCAGCTGCCTGTGAGGCTTCCCCATCAGCAACACAAGGACAGCCAAAAAGTTCCTCAAGGCTTGCAAACAAGGAGGCACACCTCACTTGATGGTGAGATTCTTCCTGTTCTTCACGGTCACAAAAAATCCCTTTGGGATTGCTTTGGTCCCATGGATAAATGTCATCTCCTCAGGAAAGGAAATCTTCCTAGAAAGTGTAGAGCAGAGACTGAACTGCCCGTGGAGGTCACAACAGCAATCCCTTGGAGACTCAGCCTGCCAGGGCACTGAAGGACATGGTAAACTTCAAGAAAGGGCCTTAATTCCAGAGATTTCAATGGGATTTAGGCCTGCACTTAACTCTTGTCACTGATTTGCAGCCTGTGACTTTCAAGGTCTTCCTCTCTGTCACTTTGTCTCAAGAAGTGGCAAATTACGATGCCTGGACTTCTGCAACTGTTGATTTGAGGGCTCTGTGAAAATCCTGACTTGCTGAGAATCATCTTTCTGCTGTAAATCTGGGCTTTCCCAAACACAGTCCATGCAGTTGGTCTACAGCCCTGACCAACAATGCTCTTGCAGAGATGAGCAGGAGCCCTCCCGCCCAACATCTCCTTAACTCCAGCACGCGTGAATTGCTCCAATACCTTCATTTCACACATCAGGTACAACCTGCCAACTTTCAGCTGGAGATGACTGAATCCTCTCCATATTGGCTCATTTCTTGCCACAGCTGCAGCAGCCTACACACATTTCCAACCCTTGTTAAACCACACTAGCTGTGGAAGCCATACTGACAGCAGTGCAGCCTGGGGAGGGATCTGAAGCAGCCCCTCCATGGTGGCAGGAAAGCCAAGCCATGACTGCAGTCACTCAGCAGCCAGGACTCTGTGGAGAGGCTGCCACATGGCTTTGGTCTGTCAACTGCACTGCCTCTTAGCTTGAAACCACAAAGAGCCACAGCCAGCAAGCATGTCACCAGCTCCCCAAGTCAGCTAATCACTCACAGCGAGACATCACTGAAAACAGAAAATGTCATACTTGTAGCTGATTAGCCCCATTGCAGTCCCATGGATTTAAGGAGCAGGACAGGCAAAACAGGCTGAAGTTTTTTTCAGGAGTTCAGAGAAATCCCATCTATGGGAAAGGGGTACTAACTCCCATCTGCAGATCTGGCCACTCAAATAGGTCCACCGGCACACTTGGAAATACCAGAGAGGCTGACTTGAGACCCAGCTACCTTCTCACTGACATGAGAGCCCTCCTTAGCTCAAAAACTAACTCCAAAACACCACTGAACTACAAATCTCCTTGGCAGGGTAAATTATCGAAGCATGATTTAAAAGTGAGCTCTGAAGTGAGGGAGCTCAGCCAACCCCTGCATCTGGCCACAATATTGAGAGTCAATCCCCCAGTTAACAACCTCAGACTCCATCAAGGTGTGACATTAAAAAACAATCCAAATAATATCCCAGCCATGTCACTTTATCCTTTTTTTTTCCCCTTGAAAGGACATTTGGCATGCAAGCCTTGGGTTTTCCCTCATCCCAGAAAAACCAACAGCCACATTTTCCGAAGGTCTCTTTTCCCTACCCAGGGAGTGGAAGGGATGCAGTCAGTTAATGCATGGCTCCTAACATTTTTCCAGCGAGTTGGTTGGACTCCCATTCCCTTCTCCCATGGAGGAACACAGCTGCTATAGTCAGCCTGTAGCTGGGAAGGGGATGGAAATACCATTCCTGTCACTGCCACATAAAAATCAGCAGCTGACAATGACAGATTGCAATGAACCTACAACCCCCTTGAAGAAGGTAAAGCATCTCTCTTATCTCACATAGAAAAACCCTCTAGAAACAAGTATCTCAGACGGGACACATCTATCTATAGTAACAGTCTGTAGCTCTGCTCCTAAAACTAACTCAAGCAAAGCTTCCTCCGCGTCCAAGCTCTTGCATGTACCTTTGTAACCTCTTTAGAAAAGCAATTTCAGGACTGCTCTGGTGAAGCAAACACTGATATCAGTTGCACAGTGTGAGGGATGCAGCTCTTGTGCACCCAGCAACTGTTCTGTCCTAGCAGGCAACAAACATGGTAACAGTGGAAAATATTTGTGCAGCCTCTCCTGGTTTTAAGTTGACATGAGCTGAAATTCTCTTCCAGCTTCATGTCCTTGTGAATTTTTTCAGCTGCCAAGAAATCATGTTTTCACCAGAAGGAACCATGGAAATGGGCTTGTATATCTGTCACAGCTCCAGCAACCTGACCAAACTCCTCACAAGAAAACCAGGTAGGACTCAGACCAAGCCGAACAGCATAAAGACTTTAGCTTGTGCCCTCAAATGCCAAGGGCCACTGATGCCAGTGGGATTGATGTGAGGATGGAGCTTGTGAGAGGCCCAGTCTGAACTGTGAAATATTGAAGAGTTGTTTCCCAAACATAAGAACACGGCCTTAAAAAGAACCACAGTGTTTCCAGAGGAAAACTGAAGCTACACAACTGAAATGGAGCCTTGTTTGGAAGCTGCAATCCAAGAACCAACTCAACCTCGTCACTGGCTCAAAGCTGAGGGGATGGCATCTGCAGGTGAGGAGAGTAGGAGAGGCTTTTCCAACAAGGGAAGAAAATCTTTTCGAGAAAATCTTGTGTTTCGTTCTTACAGACCCATGAAAAAAGGAGGTGAAATGCAGAGGGAATTCACAAGCTTGAGAATACCAGTACCTGCACACACAGCTGGGACAGGTAAACTTGACAGTGCCAGACACAAGACAGAAGGAAAAATGTTTTGGAGACAAAGTTTTTTCCCAGGAAAAAGAGCAACGTGGCTATAAAATAATGCATTTTCATACCAAGTTTATTTCAAGCCTTGTGCTACAGGCAGTGCTGGCCTACTCACTGCCAAGCTGGCTACTGTGTTTCTCTTCACTCTGTGATACTTATTTGATTGGCAAGATACTGTTCCAGAGCTATAAAACCCTCCTGGAACATTCATCCAATAAACCAAATTCCTTTTCTTAGTAATCATTTCATTTGACTAATTATTAGCAGCACTTGGAACAAAACAGACAGCACAGGCAGAACCCAAGAGGATTCAGGCCCTGCCCAGCTGTTTATGCACTGCCTGAGAAGGACCAGGGCTGAGGTCTCCATCTCAGCTCCTCATCCTGGACAGCAGGACAAGCACAAGTCTACTGGGAGCATGCTGGACAGCTGCCTGCTCTAGGGAATTATGTATTCCCAAGGTCAATAACATCTGACTCAACTTTATGTCCCACCTTGGCCTAGGAAAGATGCTCTCTTGGGTTCTTGCCTTCAAGGAGTAGTCCTGTCTATCCACGTCAGCACAGGTAAATTTGCTCTTACAGTGTCCCTCTGCAATGAAGAAATTGCCCTTTGGCAGGAATGGGGCAGAGCAGTAGCTGTATTTTCCCTATACAAAGCAAGCAGAAAGTATATTCCTTCCATTTCTCTATCAGCAACTGAAGATATCACCTGGATGCAGTACCTGGGAGACTGAACTGCTCTGCAGCCCACAGGGAAGCAGCACGGTAAGGGAAGGTCTAGTTAAACCCAGATAAAGTCTGTTCTAGGGGCACTGTAGAGCAGAGATTAAAATTCAGGAGTTGGAAGGCAGTTATTCACAAATATGAAAGGGAAATGAAGAAGGGAATGGCTTTGCAAAGCAAGAATCAAGGGGACGTTTATATTTAAATTCACAACTAATACAGGGGGCACATTGCTGAAATGCAGCAGGGCAGTGCACCCCATGCAACCAAAGCTGCCCCTCCCAGCAGCAGAATAAATGCCCTGGAGTCTCTCTGTGGCCTCTCAAACCCTATGGGATATTCCTGTGGGATATAAAAAGCTCGCTGACTCGCTGGCACGGGGGCACAGCAGCTCAGGCACGCACAGGGATTTTCTCCTGGAATGCTCCTCGTCTCACTCCGTGTGCAGGCACACAGACACACACAGCCCCCAGCCCAGCAGGGATGGGATATCCCAGCACCAAATGCTTCAGAAAGTTCAAACACCAGGCACGTCTGGTGGGGAGAGAGCACAGGCTTCAGCATCACAGGGAAGGAGGGCCCCCCAGGCCCCAGCCCACCTCCAGCTCCATCTCCATCTGCTCCCCTAGGGTGCCTGGAGCATGGAGTCCTGTGTTTCCATAGACCCAGGTTTGAGGCCCAGAGCAAAGGCAATCCTGGGATGAACCTGCCCTGCACAACGTGCAGAGGGCAACATAGCTGTCCCCAGAACAAGGAACGTGAGCTTTAAAATAATCTTGGGGGGCGGGCGGGGGGAAAGGACAATATCCTGAAGCATAAAACCACATTAAGCACATTCGTTTCACAGTTGCTCGAATATAAAGCCAAGCCCTGGAGCTCTGCCAGCCAGTCAGTATTTTTATGACTGTATCAAAGCACATGATAAAAACAAAAAGCTTAAGGGTCAAACTCAGTGCTGGGATTAGTAACCAGCTGAAGTGAATAGCATGATACCAGGTCTGAACAGGATCCTCTTGATCACAGGCACTTAAAATACGTCTGTTTCTTTACACAGGCAGCAGTCATGCCTGAAACCTGTGTGCCAAACTCCTCTCCTTCAGCCCGTTCAGGTGGGGAGGGCTTTGTGCAAAATCTCTAAACCACCCCCACCATCGGGCACCAGCAGAGCCTGCAGCTGTCTCAAGTCACGAACATCACCCAGCAGAGCACACTGTCCAGGCCCTTCCCTCGCTGCTATTTCAGTCCTCTGATGCAGACACTGCCCCCCACAGCAGTGGAATATTTCCCAATATCCCTGCACTAGGCACTAATGGTACAACATGCTCACAGGTGAAGCCTGCAAGCATCAGCAGAAGAGCAGGGTTCCTTTCTGAGTAGACCTCAAGTTCTTACAAGGAGCACTAGATATTTTTAATTTATTCAGAATAAAGAATCAGCCAACTTGGGGTAAGGGATTTAACAGAAGAAGCTGTATCAGAGATTCTGAAAGACCACAGGTCCTTTCATGCTACATCAGAAACTGTACTTTGAGAAAGGGAATTCATTGCAGAGCAGATCCCAGCCCATGAAACTGTCTCCATGACTGCCAGCAGCTGAGGCTGAAGGAGCCACTTGGGAGCCCTGCTTGGACTGTGGCTGATTTCCCAAAAGCCAGCATGGTCACTCCAGAGCTCCAAGATGGTGAAACACCTGGGGTGCTACTGCTGCAGCTCAGAGAACAAAGGGTTTGCAGCAGCTCTGAGCTGAAATGCCTGGAATTCAAACCCATCAGAGACACCTTCTCACCCTGTGGGTATCGGCACTCTGTGCCTCCCTCACCTTCATCCTGATAAGACAGGAGGCAGCAGTGGCAGGCTCGCGAGCCAGGAGAGGGATGGGGTACAGGGGTGGTGGCATGTCCTCTGCTGCCCGGCAGGAACAGATCCAGCAGGACACGGTGCCACATCCCCCCATTGCAGCCTCCTTCTGCATGGCCACGGAGCCAGGGCATCCAACAGAGACCTTCACTTCCAGCTAAATTTCTCTTTTATCCAAGGGGACAGGAGGCTTCCCTATCAAATCATCTCCAAGGGTGAATTTTAATGTAATAGATCAGAGAGAAGCTTAAAGCTTGGGTTGTTTGCTTTAAACACTGGATGGCTTGGTGATTCTGTCCATTAGTTAAGCTCCCTTTTATGTTACACATAGAGATAATTTCTTCTTTTCTAGGGCACAACTGGGAGTGATTTCCTTTCCAGAAAAATTTTTAGCTAAATAAAATTATTCATTTATGGCATTCAGCATTTTTCAAAAGTGCTTTTAGTTTCTGCACAGATGCAGTATTTTATTCCAGATGATGAAAATTCAAATAAAAGCCTTTTCCACCTCTCTTTCAGCAGGAAAAAATCCTTTTTTATTGAGCATTAAGTGCAATGACAATTCTCAAGTTTGTGTTATTTCACTAAAACAAAAGTTTAAAATGCACAATTCTAGCCAGTTGCTTCAACTGCAAAGAGAAACTCTCTTACAACAGGAATTAAGGACAATTTGGGGACTATGTATGCACAAGGGAGGTTTTTGATAAGTACATGTCATTGTGACCAATTTGCACACAATGACAAAATTACAGCTGGAGGAAAGCACTGAGGGAGGAAAGGAATGTGAACAGAAAGAGAAAACTCTGGTCTCCCTTGTTCAAGCTGTTTGCCACCCATCACTTCTGTCCCTAAGCTCTGACATTATTCCACACAAGCTGACAAAAAGCTCACATCCTACAAAGTGCTGAGCATGCTCTACTCCCACACACCCCTCTCCATCATCAGTGCTGGGTGGATTCGGGGCTGCAACTCAGCCCCAAAAACACAGCGAGATGGCACCAAACATCACTGCTAGACTGCCCCAGGCAAGCTGTAATTTTGATTAAAGAAGAATTTCTAGCTCCCCCAAGCAGTCTCAGGTCCCACTCAAATTTTTCTTTTGATCTATCTGCCCCCTTCATCAGATTTTTAAAGAGTTAACAGTGTTGTCTTCCCTCCTTCCTGACACTGTCTGACCTGTGAGGCTGGGCTGAGGCCAGACTCAAAGAACATCATACAATAATACGCCTCTTCTGATGCAGCGTGTCTCTGTGAGAGATGATGGGGTTGTGTCACGCCTTTGCACAAAAGCAGAGAGCAATTCTGGGGAAGAAAATGCAAAGAGGAACCTTTTTCCTGGAATAAATCAACAACCTGTCACAAACAGCATATGAAACAATTTCCTTGTTTACAGCTACAACTTGTCTGATGAAGCAATTAAAAACAAAAACCACCAAGATTTTTTGACCTTCTTATCTGAAACTGGTATCAGCAGGAAGAACACAGGTCTGACCACACTCCAAAAAGGAGATGTAGCCTTACCTCAGAATATACTTTAAATATACTTCATATCTAGTAAATCACAAGGCTGCTGTAACACATGACTCCAGGACCCAGTGTCACTGCTGTCACATCCCCAGTCAAGGATAGCTGGGCAGGGAACAGAGCTAAAGTTGCAAGTACTGTCTCTCCTTGTGACTGCAGAGATCACTCGTATCACCCTACAGAGGTACCTGCCATTTGCTAAGCTGAAAACATTGACAGAGACAGAAAATCACCCCCAAAACTGAAGTAGGGAAAAGACAGGGAAAAGATAATAGCTTGCATCAAGCTAAAAAACACCAGTGGCCACCATGGCCTTCATTAAGGTAATTCTGAAACTCTGATTTTAAAAAGATAAGAAAGAAAAAGGGGGAGAAAAACCTCAGATGATGAGTGATTTGCCAACAGTCTGCAGCAAGGATGAGGACAGAAGCCACATCTCCTGATACTTGAGTTGCTGTGAAAGATTTTTCACCACAGTTTTTTCCCCTGAGAAATTGCTGTCACTGAATCTGCAGTTCAAATATCCCTCACTTCAAGGGGCTGAAATTTCAAAGCAGATGAACTCTTCCATGCAACCACATCCTCAGGTTGTTCTTGCTGCCTGGAGGAGATGATGCTGCTCCTATCTTAACAGGGGACACTAACAAACCAAAGACATTGGTTTTGAACCAGTTTCATGTGTCCATAGCAGACCGAACTCTAGAAAAGCCAATATATATTTGGCTTGCTGGCCCAACTGCAGGCCTTGAGCACAGAGTTCTGGTTCTGTGGACCAGTTTCTGTATCCTGGAGAAAGAAGGACTGTAATACCTTAATGACATGGCATGGGGACAGACAGCCCTGACACTCAGAGATAGGCAGATCCAAGCTAGGCTTGAAGGGGCAGGGCAGATACTGCAATGCAAACTCCATCATCCACACTGAGAAATTAAGTAAATACCCCAAGCTCTGTGCTGTCCCAGCTACACAAACCAAGGGCTACAGGCAGCTCTAGCACACTTGCACAAAGTCCTGTGATAGTACAGACCCACTTTACAAGAAAAAAAATAGGGAGAAAAAAATTTTAAAATAATTGAAAGCAGATTGCTCTCTCTTGTGTTTACTATGATGATTTTTAACGCTTAGCATTCACAAATGTGAGAGTGAGAGATGTGAGAGTCCAAAAAGCTGCTTAAGGTCACCCCATGAATGTGCCACAGCAGAGACCTCCAAACCTGAGGGATGCACTAAATCACTATCCATGCAGGACTTGCACTCACTTTCTTTTCTTGTCTCTTGGACCACAGCTATGGAGTCTGTAGCAGGTGCAGTGCAGAAGAAGCCAAGCCATAAAGAAGTGGCTTCCAGGACAACACCTTTGCACTGCAGCTACACTGAGAACCACCACAGGATGGGTCAGCTCTCCTAACCAGGGCGTGTGTGGGGACTGCCAGGTGAGATATGCAGTCACACTTTTGGCACCAGGGGTCTCTCACAGAGACTCAGATCATCCAGGGACAAACCTGCGTGCACACCTTGGCCACGTCAGATGGACCGAGGGCACCCAGCAACTCATCTCATCCTCCCATCTTAAACACAGGAGAAAACAGTACTGACCCTCGGAATTGTTCTGATGACAAAAAGCCAGGTTGTAGCACAGTGCTGAAGCTGACTCTTGCTTCTTGCTAAGTATTATTCTGACTGTAAAATTAAACAGTTCATTTTAAAAGCAGTAAAACGATTCCCACTTCAGAACACAGCTCTCAGGGGGAAAAAAGCAAGTTTGCAATTTCAGCAGGGCAATGCATGAGATGGTCTGTTAATTACTGAAGCAAAGGCAGCTGGTTCAGTTCTTAATCATTTTCCTCTCTTTGATGTCTTGATCACATCTTTTGAACAATACGCTTGAAGCACAACACTGCAGAGAACACTTATTTTCATAATGAAAGAGAAATATTTTGCTCCATGCATAATATTTAGTTATCCTGATAGGCTGCACTGATAGGGCTTCACATATTGTGTTTTCAAACTAATGCTGAGTTTAAAAGGCCTGCAGGGCAGTGCAAGGCTTCTATCTAAATGACAAATACATAATCGGTGTACGTGTCCAGCATCCTTTAAAGTGATATCAAATGGTTTCTAGTAAGAAAGATGCAAGCACCCAAAACTTTCTTGTCCTAAAGGCATGAAAAGGAAGTTTACTTGTTTCTCATTTTAGTTTTCAAAGTCAAAATTTCTAGGCCATATGAAAATGACATTAATCCTTTGCACAGCGTGACAGCACATCCACTGCTGCACAGAATACGCAATCAAAAACTCTCTCCACTTCCCACAGACACGAGATATGGCCAAAAATCTGTAGCAAGCACACAGTTTTGAAAGCTGCCAAGAACAGCTTGTGAGAGTTGCAGTGATCTATAGAAAATATATTTGCATGTTCCTTCACAGAGTGCTACAGTAACAGGAAAAGCTGGAGGATGACCCAGCTACATGTACATGGCACCAAATTCCTCAAGAGGCAGCTGGCCATGAGTGCTGGGACAGCAGCTTTCTGCAGCTGCCTGCAGTTGGAAGGTCTTTCCCTAATAAATGGGCCCCCTTCAGTGTGGGCTGTGATTCAACTTAACCTAACTGTAAATAGAAATCTGAAGTCAATAAGGATATCCCCATCAGGCTGCACACCAGTGTAGGAGGCAGTGAAGCATGGCAGAGAACTCATTAAAAGATGCTCAGAGAAAAGAAAAATGTCTCAAAAACGTTTATGACGTGAGCAGAAAGTTCAGGGTTGTGGCAAAAACTCAGCCTTTGCTCTGATTCTCCATGTACAATCTGAGTTTTGATATTACAGGTTACATTGGATCTATCTAAACAAAACCTAGTGTGGAGGAGTGACTTCAGGATGCAGACTTTACTTCAAGCACAACACCCATTTCCTCACTCTTTTGACTCGAAACCAGATGTTTTTATATTTGCGTGTGTGACATTTACACTTAACAATGCAGACTCTGGTCGAATTTGCTTAAAGAGTGAGCAAAGCTATGATTAAACTACTTCCTATATGCAGAGGCACTTTGAACATTGTGTGTGTCACAGTCTGGCGAGTCAGAGGCACAACCACTGCCCAGCTGAGGGGGTCAGATCTGCTTGGAGCTGCAGCTGGCCAGATGTGGGAGGCAGCTGGCCACTGCTCACCATGGCCCGGCACTGCCCCTTCCCTCCTGTGGTTACCACCACCACACATCTGCCAGAAGGACCAGGTGTGCCGCCCCTTGAAAGTATAGAAGAGGAAAACCCTACAGGAAACGGGCTCCAGTTAATCCCCACTGGTTTGGGAGGAGGGAGGATCTGCGGGAGGATGTGACCTGTGGTTGGGAGTAGCTGGAAGAGATGACACTTTACCCCAGCACAGGATAGCATCCCTGACCACAGCTCCTGCCTTCCAACCGACATCAGAGCTTCTCTTCCAAAAATGGAAATAATTTGGGACTCTTTTGACTCCCTGAATTGGCTAATCACAGTCTCAGAGAAGCACCAAGACAAAGAGAATGCAGGGAACAGGATCAGGGCTGCCCCTGGCTCAGCAGCACTGTCACCCTACACAGCAGAAGCCTGACTGGCTCTGGGACCCAGACCCCTCTGGTCCCCTGGTGGGAGCTGCACGGGGTGTTAGAACAGGGGATGTGCACCATGCCCCCAGACATGCAGTAACAACCTGAAGCCACTCATACCACCAGCACATGGGAAAGAACTGGGACACAAACACCTTCCCAAACACTCTGGTCCTTGTATTTGCCCCACTGCAGAGCAGCTTCCAAAAGTTGCTCACTTCCATATTCAAAAGAACCTTTCTATCCCACATTAGGGTGCTGCAGAGACAGACTCACACTGAGGGCAGCCCAAAAGCCAGCCCAGGTTGCTGCCCAAGTGACAGAGGCGTCCCATGTTCTACTCGGCCTTTCTCCAGTGAGATCCAAAGGGTGGAGAAAGGCAGGGATCAGCATTAATGCCAGGCAAGGCAGTGGGAGGCAGGGGAAGGCACTGCCTGGGGGTGAGCCACACTCATCCTGCCTTAGAGGAATGGCCCTCCACTGTCCTCCTTGCTGGGAGCAGAAGAGACACACACACACCCCTCAGCCACAGTTTCATTCTCTAATTTAGCACTGCACAGAGCAGAATTCTACCCAGCCAGTTTCCAAAAATAAAAATAGACTGCATTTTGTTGCTGGGACAGCCCCCTACATTCACAGAGCCAGTAAGAGGCTGCTCTCTGTGTAGGTGCTGCTCCCTGACAGCTGAGCCACCCAGGAGCTGGGATGTGCCAGGAAAGCCCTCAGGGCTGCAAGGCCAGCAGAGAGCCCAGGAGAGACTGAGCCAGTGCATTCTGCAAAAATGCCAGGAACAGCTGCTGCAGCAACTTCAGTTTCTTGCCCCTACACATACAACTCTCCCCCAGAACAGGACAGCCCAAGTAATTTCTATCATCAGGGGTTTGTGCTACCTGGGAAATGTTAAGCATGTAACTGAATTCTGATTTAAAAATTCATATTTGTTAGGAAATCACATTTTTACTGGTTTAATTATGTATTTCATTAGAAGAGTCTTAGGGCATCCTAAGGAATATTACTGTATCTCTAAATAAGACTGAAAGACACTTAGTGTGTTGGAAATTTGGCCTATTTTCAGCTACAGTAGTGATAATAGTTTTTATATCCTGTTTCTCCTCTTGCCAGCATGAAGGAAAACTCTTACAGTCTAAGACAACAGCAACTAACACAGGATAATAAAGCCAGATTGTAGAAATATAAAGACACTCAAAATAAATCAAATCAGAAGATGTAATTTGAGAGAGGGAGGCATCTCACATTGTGATAACAGACCCTCTTGCTGGCAAATCCATAGCACTCCATGGCCAGAATCACCATTAGCATGTTACTTTACAAAGATCTATTAAAACAGGACAGAAATGAAAAGATTTCCCCACCACAAAAACCAGTGAAGCAGTGGGAGTTGCAAAAGAGGCCTTTGATTCACCAGCTGAATCATTTCATATTGAGCAAACATCAAACCACACCGAAGAGATGCAATCAAAAGCTCCCAATCCCTGAAGCCACTTCAGTTGCCTCACTAAACCACGCAACATTGATCACACACATTACCAAAGTGCTATGATTTACCTTATTACATGCATTAGTTAATTCATGGCATCTTTGCACAAACCTTGACCTGCACTGCAAGACCACTTGACTTAGTTTATCTACAAAGAAAGCAAGTTTGCTCTACCGTGTATTTGAGGAGACTGAGTTTGAGGCAGGGTGAGCACCCCACTACTCATGCACTGTTACTTATTAAGTTGCAGTAAATGGCCCATGAGATTTAAACAGAGATCAAAGGCAGACCAAATCCTGCCCCGGCAATTTTGGCAACAGCATCTCTTTGCAAGATCAGTTTTGAGCAAGCAGAGTCAAAATCATTATTATAGTTCACTGCTCAAGCATGAGGAACCTCAATTGCTCTGCCCAGCAAACCTCCATGGACACAAGGAGGAACTCAGATGTGGCACAGTTACCTGGTGAGAGTCAATTGGTTTTCCTACTCAGCTGCACACTCCCAGTGGAAGAGAACCAACCAATTTTTGAAAAATCACATCAGAGAAAAAACTTCAGAGGAAAGAGTTTTGCAATAAATGTTCTTAATTTTAATCCCCCTTGTATAATCTTTAAGTATTAGGGTAACAAAAAGTCTAGTAAGTATTTTATAGGCAGAGTAGCACCGCTGAGTGTCAGCCTCTCTTTATCTAAGATGAGTGACAGCTGCTGGCAATCCCCCCAGCCCAGCTCCTGCTGCTAATCCCCATCTGCCAATGAGGCAATGAGAGCTCAGGAAACGGGCCCAGTATCTCGGGCACCTTATCATTAACATTGTCCCACCTTCCTACTTTACAATTTGTTTCTGTGCCTTCACACACATGACATCTCTGGGGAGGCTGGAGAGGGAGCCAGGCATCTGCTGTTTGACCCAGGTGCTTGCAGCTGCACCTGACACAACACAGCTCATTCTACACTCAGGGGTCCCATCCATGCAACTGCCCAGGAGATGCTTCTTTGCCTCCCAACTGGTCAGTGCAGAGTGCTGACCCCACCCAGTTCCTCAGGCCAGCAGCTAAAATGATGGGCTCCTTGATGTGTTCAGCAATCACCCAAAACACTACTAAGGATAATCCTTGTTCTTGCCCCAGAACAAATTCAAAGCAGCAGTGGAAAACCAGAGTCACACCTGATACTGGCCAGGACCAGCTGAAGGGATGCTGGCATAGGCAGCTCAAAAACTTCCAGAAACAGTGCAGTTTCCAACACACAGGTACTCACCACCTCCTGAGAAAACAGAGAGGCCTACAAAACTCCAAACAAATCCCAAAGCCACCCTCTTGGGGCTGCCCTTTCCTAAGATCTGCTCAGTGACAACAGGCAAGTTGCACCAGGTCTCCCACCTGGTGGGAATAAAAAGACCCCACTACGATTCACACCATTCCATGCAGGACTGCATGGGTTTCACCAGGTGTATATGAGTGTTTCACGAGTCTTGGAGAAGCAGTTAGCTGGAAGCACAAAGTATCACTGCACTCTCACCAGCCCTGGTTCCTCCCCACCATCCATTTTTTGTCTCTCTACAGGTGAACCCTTTAGACAGAAACTTAACAGTAAGCACAGGCTCCTGTAGTTTGACTGACGTTTCTGAAGAAGTGCAAAGATACCAGCTATCATTTTAACAAGTGGATTTTTCATCCACTGAACAGTGAATTTAAGTCCAAGAAAGCCTGTGTTACTTCAAACAGCACTTCTGAAACAGACCACAAAGCTCAGTGTGAAAACTGCCTTAAAACATAAGGGAATATGTTCCCGTCTTGGGTCTCCAAAGAAAATAGCCTCTAAGACAGAGTTCAACATCTGAAGGGCAAATGAGTCTCAGGCTGCTTTGATGAAATAGGCTGCAGCCATCCTAAAGCCTCCTTAGTTCAGTGACACATCTTGTAGCACTGATTTGTTATAAAAACAGCACTGAGCGTGCCAGAGAGGACACTGAGCAATCCTCATGTCAGGTCCTGGGAATGTTCCCCAGCACAGAGGGATGGAGAGACACCAGAGGGGAGGAGAGCTGGCCAAACAGCCAGGGTCAAGGACAGCTTTGGACAAGGAACTCAGTACTCTGGAACAGAGTCAGCACTCAGCTTTGTAAAGCGGACAGCTACAAGTGACACTGATTTTAATGGCAGAAGATCTATAATCTCGCAACGAAGACTCACAAGGACTGAAATCCCAGGGGTTGCCGGGGGCTTTTCCTTACCCCAGAGACAAATGCCAAAAATATTAAAAAATAGAAGATATGGAAGCTGAAAAGAGAATGTTTGTCTGAAACATCCCAGCATCAGCTCTGGATCACCAGCATCACAAACCAGCCTACAAAGAAGCTTGCTGATAACTGCCCCAGATATCTCTGCCGATACATGTAAGATGTGGCACATAATTTCTGTGTCTGCCAACACTACAAGCTCCAAATGTAACCCTGGCTTCCTTCCCCAGGCACTGAGAAACTCTTGTTATGTTGGGCTCCCCCCTTGTCCTCCCTTCATGAAAACAGCACGCTTCCACAGTGTCAATCTGGGATTATTTACGGTTGTTGAAGCTCAGAGAGAAACCCCAGGCCACCTCTCCTCTCACCCAAGCAGGATGTGCAGAGCTTGTCCAAGTGAGAGGGGTTCACCCAAGTGCTCCAGCAACCCTGCCAGGAGTGTCATCAGGCAAGCTGCTGCCCTCTAAAACCATGCTCCTCTCTCCCACTCCACTCCCAAGAACTGCTGAAAACTAGTTCAGCTGTGCTACCAGAATATTAAATGGACACCATCTCCTTAAAATTACCTTCATTAAAGCTAACATGAGAATATCATCAGCCACATTTTCTCTTCTCTGCTTTTATAAGTGGAATGTCACTTGCAAGGCTTTGGGACTAGCTCTGAAATTCCCTGAATGGAGGAAAATGAAACTGTGAGAGAACCACAAGTTACAGGCATCGTCCCTCATGCTGACACAGCACACAGCTCAGGGACAGCACATGCCCAGCAGCACATCTACTCCAAATCACACCTCGCTACATCTGGAAAACCACCCCATCGTGGTCAAAGTTACTCTTTGCATCTGGCCCCTGCCAACACGAGCAAGGTTGTGCCCAGCAGTGCAAAGTAACCCACCACGTGCTGGGCTGGCCACACTGCACTGCTGTCAGTGCCTGGGCTAAACAGCTCACCTGTGTTCAGTCAGAGGCAGGAAAAGCTGTTTGCTCTCTACCTTTAGGGTGGAGGCCAGAGAAGCTCAGCAGAATGAAGGCTAAGGAGGAACATGGATATTCTGTACAGAATACTGGAGAGAAGCGAGACAGGAGGTCGAATCAAACAGAGTGAAGAAACCTGTTTATGCAAAAGGACAAAACTGGTGTGAGAACAGGATGCTTGTGAATAATAAAAAGTCTGCACTGGAAGTCATTAACCATCAGAAGAAATTTGAAGCTTCCAATCAAGCCAACCCAACCACCCTGAAGGCTCTTATGTGTGAATGCAATATGCTTGTACAGCATTAATGACCTAGATCTGTCCCAGGTCTGTGTTCTACATTTCCATGACCCACTCGCTACTTTCAGCCATAAAAGACACACTTTTTTCCATCAGCCCATATAACCCTCTAGCCTCATGACAGCTCTGAGAAGGCACTTCTGCAGGAGACAGGCACACTGCTGCAAACACAATGCTCTCCCTGTCTGATCTGCCTACCTGGCAAAGAGGTGCTGATGTACAGTGGGGGGGGACCCTTGGGTGAAAGGCACCAGGTAAGTACAAAGCCTGAATATATATTAATAGCAATACCAGACATGGTATCTCTAACAAAATAAACTGCCTCTTGACCCAAGGCTGGGAAACAGAAAGTGATCTGCCAAGGTCCAGGTGTGCAACACTAGCCCATAAACACGTGATGGGATCCAAAAAGAAGTATATGGAGCAGAGGAGGGAGCTGGAAGTGATGATGGGAGGGTCGCTTCCTCACAGCATGCACTGTGTTTCCTGACTCCATCTGGTCCAGACTCAGCAGCTCTCACTGCTGTGCACAGCACAGAGCAAGGCTCAGCAGCCTGAGCTAATGCCATACTCCCAAGGGACATCTGGGAAAGCATCAGAACACACAGGCTGGACCAGAACGAAGCTGTGTCTGAGCTCAGCATTCTGTTTTTAATAAACCTGGATGGTAACTGCTTAACAGCAGCACAGAGATCTGAGTGTGCTTAGTCTTAAGCAGCTGGCAGGTAACAGACTTTCTGACCCAAACACATTATTTGACTGCTGTGTTTAATAGCAGTCTTTACCCCAGAAATTTGTCAATTCTTTGTTTGAACCACTTGCCCTTTCAGTCTTAGTATTACTTGTAAACAAGGTGTTAAAAACCTAATTACATAAATAAAATTTGATTTTATTCCACCTCATACCCGAGAATACTGTAATTCATCACTATTGTCAAGAGCCTGAACCTGGTCATCATTTACCCGTGCCTGTATCAGAAAAATTCGTGCTCTGCATTCAGATGGGCAACTCTCCCTCCTCTTTCCTCTGCTTCTACACTACTTCAGCTGATGCAGGATATGATTTCAGACAGGTTTGGTATGAGAAAAATTGGAGTGTTCCAAGCCCCAGAAAGACCAAACAGAGGTAGGTATAGGAGGCTTCTCTGTTTTAAGCAGATTAGATCCTGACCACTGAAGGTAACTTCACAAATATTTTCTTTCATATCCTTCACAGAAACAGCTGGAAATAAGTCTAGAAACAAAACAAGGAACAAGAGTTACAAGAATATAATAAATGGTTTTATTTGATCTGTGGTGAGTGTTGTTTTTGAAAGCTATAGAAGTTAATTTATAATGTTAGCAATTTGACAACCAGTCTTTTAGTAGGAACTCAGCTATTGTGTTTTGAAACAAACAGGATCTAGCATGGGCAGGACCTTGCCTGTGGCTATGACTTTGCTATTATTTTATCAACTGCAAGCAAGGCTGGGCTGAAAAACCCTTCACCTTGTTTTACATGTAGGATCCAAGAGTTTGTCTTGGCGAACACAGCGAGAAGATCAAGGTTTACAAACCAAGGCATTTTTGCTAAGCAGGTACAGGAGCCCCATCTGACACAAATACATTGGAAAGTCCTACCCACAACTGCTAGACCCCACATGTTTCCCATAAAGCATCATGGGGTTTTGATGGACACAGAGACCAGAACATGGACAACAGTGGGAAAAAAGAGCCTGGGAACTCAGACAAAGCCCTAAAGTGAATGGACACTTGCTGATGACAGCACTGCAAAGTTGGCTTTGGTGCTTGGCTCCTGGTAAAACAATGACATAATGCTGTGTTTACTAGCAGGGAACTCTGAGGGTTGGAAATGGATCTGTAAAAAAACCACTAACACGTTTTTTTGACAAGCCAACAGATTAACATCTATTGTCACTGGGGCAAGGCCAAACTCCACTGGAAGTGGTCCAGGAGTTTGATGTCACCGAGAGGCTCACAAGGACGTCAGCTGAAGAGTGTTCCCATGTCACCTGGGCATTTACTGCTGTAAATCTCAGTGCTAGTGCCTGAAGCCACCACCACCTTCTGTTTAACCATTTCTGTCACAATGTACAGTAGGGAACATATTGGCCTTTTGGCAATAGAAGTTTGACACAGATCTGCTCCAGCTCATGTTCGCCAGATGCAGGAGGTTGATAAAGGGCCAGGCAGGACAGGCTGCTGGCAGATAAAACACACATTTGACTGTCAGACCTTTGCTAGTACAAACTCAAGTTCTTTTTCTAGAAATACAAATAGTGGGCATCATTTCTTCATTGGACTCCTTAGGATCCTGGGAACCAAACCACGTGGCCAGTTGCTCCCTCACCCTCATCTGAGTCAAAGTCTTTATCATAACCCAGCCAACGCCTCTCACACACAGTAACACAACAGCCAAGAAGTTTTAGCTCCACTCAAGATCCCAACAAAGGATACCTGGAACCCCATAAATGCCAGTGTCTGGTAGAGAACAATCTCACTCTTATCAGATGAATCAGGTCCCTGATGGCTCAGAATCACTGCAAGGATAACATGATAACAGGATGGGCAGAGCCCCACAAAGCCCTTGACACACAGGGAAAGTCTTGGCTCACCTTTCCTCAGGAGTGGTAAAAACATCAGTGCTATGCTCAGTCCTTCCACAGACCCTCAGATTCCAGAGGAAGGATCTGGTGATTGCCCATAAGATGCTCTTCAGTGCAGCCCTACTGCATTTGGCAGAGCACCTAAAACTCCAGAATTAAGACAATGGGAAATAACCCCATGCTGCAGGCAGCGTTAGAGCTTGCCAGAAGAAGGGGAAAAAATGGAAGAATAAAAGAGTATTCTTAGTGTCTGGCCACGACTGTGGCATCAGCTCTGATGGAACCAATTGCAAACCTCTGCTTTCCACCTCTTTTCTTTGACCATGCCCTCCTCTTGCTCCAATGCAGAGCAATACAGAAGTCAAAACAGACGCAAAACACGTTTGTACACAAAGACCTCACACCAAAACCCCAATCCCCACCAAACACCTGCACATCCCCTCAACCTAACAAGAGAATTCTGCAAAACAGCAATCCCTCAAGGGTCATTCTGGCCAACACCAGGGCATGCAGATGTACAGTCCTACAGCTGAAGGGGTGGTACAAAACCCAACACCATCACAGCCAAGCATTTTGGCCAACACCATCAGCAGGGAGGCCAAGGGGCTGAGCAGCAGAGCCTTGCTCCCATCCCCAGCTGTGAGACCTCAGACCTCCTCCCTTGGGCCAGAGCCCCAGCTCATTCCAAACAGGAGATCCCTCCCAGACAGCAGTGCCTGTCACACACCCGTACACAGCCACCCTCCAGTGCCTCCAGTAAATTGCCACTGCTGTTCAGAAGGCCACAGGTCCTTACAGACTGAGGAAGGTTTAAGGACAGATGGATGGACCCTCCTGCACAGACCACATGTGCAATCTCCAAGGGTTGTTACCCATGGAAAATTCACTGACAATACTTTTAGTTTAAATGGAACTATTTATACTGGGGATGCCTGCATTAAAGGATGAAATGCAAGCTACAGCTGCCCAGCTCAGAAACAGATGGAAAGCTGCTTCTTCAAAACAGTCCAGAGTTTTCACACAGAGTGCTACAATCACAAAGAGCAAAAGTTTAAACAGAAAATTTCTTCTTGAGCAGTAACAGCCAAAAGACTCTTTTATATACTTCAAGTGAGAGTATTCCAGAGGCTGGCTACGGCACTAGATTCCTTTTGAGTAAAACATCCTGAGTTGTCTTTATAAAACACTTTTTGCTGAAAGCTTAGAGGAAAACTTAGCTGAATTCAGGGGGAAAAGAAAAGAACTTGTTAAGGACATCCAGGGCTTGTAAAACACATAAGGTACAGGATTGCTACCTTCTGGTACATGGAAAACCAGCATGGATGTTCCTCTAGAATGAGTCATGTTTTATTCTTCTCCAACAGTATCTTGTTATTAACTGAATATAAGCAGCCTTTTTGTTAATAAAAAGTGATATTACATCAGTGCTGCTTCAGGGATTCTAGACAGTTTCACCTGATAGATATATTTATAAAACACACACACAGAGCTTCTTTCCTATTGCTGGCTTTCCTCTGTCCCATCCCAGAATCCAGCTCCAGAGCCTGTTTTAATCCCACTGAGGAAAATGCTCAACTGTTTTCCTGTGATGTATTTGGGAGATGGGAGGAGGGACATCCACTTCATCTGCTCTCCATGGCTTTCTTCCAGAAAAATACTTCACATATCCTTGTTTGTTTGTTTTTAAATTCTAAGTGATTTTAATGCCAGTGAAAGTTGCTGGAGCGATAGCTCTGGGAAACTGCAGGCCTCCCACTGAGGCACTAGCAGGGGCTGTGCCAGCTGCCCTGACTGCTGAAGACCAGGAGCTCAGCTGCCTCTTCCAGCATCCACCACAGGAAAAACCATCCCTCAGCTCAGGCTGCTCAAAATGAGGCAGGTGTCAAAGCATCAAATTTTTAGGCAAAGGAATATACTGAGCTCAAAGCAGCAAAGCACTTGCAGGGCATGGGAATCGAAAAACACTTAAAACTGATTTTCTAAGTATTTTGCTTGGGGTCACAGGGGTTTACTGGCAGGCTTGCACCTGCTGGAGAGGGGAAAATCAGGAATAACCTTCTAGGCACAAAAAATGCACACAAGTTAATGTATAAATAATAGATAACCTTAGTCAAGGAGCAGGAAAATATCACAGGATGCTGAGGGAGCAATTAGAAATCTCATCTTCACAGTTAGGAAAGCAGTAATTGAGATGTTCTCTGTTGCATCAAGCCCTCGAGGGTACAAGAATGCTTGGCAAGAAGATTTCACCTGTGCCAGGGAGCTCTCCTGACAGGTAATGCAGAGACACCAGAGAGAGATCAGGCAGCAGCAGCCAGTAGCCTACTCCCAGAAAAGACCACACTCCATGCTTCACCCCAAATACTTCCACAGACCCTGGGACTCCAAAACAGGGAGAAATGCCCATGGGGAACAGGCTAGGAGTCAACAAGCGTGGTTGGCATCCCAGATGAGCGTTTCCTCAGAGGGGAATGTAGCTCTTATGTCACCCCAGCCACTCCTCTTGGCTGAGCACTGTCAGGGAAGCGATGGCCTCGCTCCCATTTCTGGATAACAGCCTGACCTTGGCCATCCCCCAGCCTCTGCTCCCAGGGGCAGCCCTGCCGGTGGAGGAACATGACCCAAACTTGGGGGTTTCAAAGCTGGTGCCAGCAGTCAGCCCTGAGGTAACACCTGCATCTTTACACTTTATAGAAGGTGAGTAAATCCCGCGGGCTTTGCAGCAGAGCACATCAAGATCCAGAGAGCCTAAAGGCCACACTGGCTAAAGGCTCTTCAACCACACTGCACAATGTCCTGTGTGCACCACACTGGACGTTTGTTCAAACCTTTCTGGGTGATTTATGAACTTCATGCATTAAAGTCTGCATTTAATAGGCATGTCCTGGACAGTGGAGAACACGGTTCCAGTATTTCTGGGGCAGCTTGGAAGGCATCCGTAAAGGAGACAGAATGGCAGTGTGGAGCTCCTGTTTAAACACAGCTATGGTTAGTAGAGATTTGGCATGTTTCTCCCCATGAACAGAGATAGGGGTGTTTTCCTTGTAAACAAGTTTGCATCAAGCCTGTAGAACCACGCTGCCGACTACTGAGAGCATCAGAGCCCAGTGCATCCCTGCGTTCAGCCAGCGTGGTTTACAGGAAAAATAAAACACGCCCCATTGGTCAGAGAAACAGTGCCAGCAATGTATCAAAACATTATTACTGCCAGTCAGGTTCCAAACACGGTGGGTGTGGGACCACACACGCATTTATGGACACTTAGAGTCTGTGAATATTTTATTCTATCCAGTGAGTCGACTCTCACAAACTAAAGAAGTTGCATTATAATAATACAGAATTACAGTCTTGTTCTGAAGCCATGGCTCACCCAGAGCAGTCAGTGTCTGCTATGACCAATTAAGAATCCACTGCAGCAAACTAGCGCAACATATGATAATCTGAGGGAGACACAAAGTTGGGGATGTGTATTCTGCCCACAAAAGGAGAATGCTCCCAGTCCAAGGTCTTGGTTGGTTACCTACACATTGAGCTCCTCTTCCAAAAGCTGGAATAAGAAGGAGCTTTGTCAAAACCAAAAAGCATGAGAGCACCAATTAACACCATCACCACACTCAAGCACTTAGAGGCACTACAGTGAATAGAGTATTTCTTTGCCCTACCTTCACCCTAGGGTAATCTAAAAAGGTTATCATCCTTCCTCATGCCCATTTTTTGCAACAAAGCCTAAATGCTCACGAGGCAGTAGCTTGGGTTACACTACACCAAGACAATCACCTGCTCAGCTCCTGAGATTGTCTCACTGCTCCCACCTGCCTGTCCCTGTGTGCCATCACCTGTCCCCAACAGCCCCGTGCAGACACCACCATTCAGGTCTGTCTGCACATGTTTCAGTGTAAAACCATCCTTGCTTTGTAATAAATGCTCTTATGCATTCCAGCCCTTGTCCCATATTTATAAATACACACAATGAGAATACCATATAACTGACATCTAGTGAATATGAGCTTGAAGAAGTAAATTATTATTATTATTATTATTATTACTGTATATTTATCTTGATGGTGGAGCAAAGAGGGAGAGCACTGAAGTGGGAAGGCTCTAACTAAGCTGAAAGATATTCCACTTTAAAATCCTTTGAGGTGAAGAAAATCACCTGGTTTCCTTTTGCTTTACCCCCCACACCCCAAATGTGATGATGTCCCTGCCCAGAATAGAATAACAAACAGATCCTGGAGACTGAATTTTTGCTTTTAAAGTAAAGACAAAGGAAAATGCTCTATATTAAAAGACTTAGTAATTACAAACTTCTCAGTAAAAGTTTCAATAAAGCCTCTCCAGAGGTGTGAACCAAAGCCCAGGAAAGTTACTAGGAGGGTTTTTTCCATCAAGTTGACTGTATTTGGCTTTGACACTACCTGATTAAACAGCAGACACCACCAATTTCAAACAGTATGCTACTGTGCTGCTCTCTGCCTTCTCCATGCAATATTTACACAGCAGCTCCAGGCGAGGAGGTGTCTGCTCTGGCTACATGAAAGCATTCAGCCTCACAATGTCACACAACACACGCCGCTGTCAGCCCCTCTCACCATCCTGCTCCTCCCCGTGGTTTCTGGGGACCAGTTCCCTTTGCGTGAGCAGGCACAGATTAAGAGGATACAGCACGAAAAAGGAAGATCAAAAAAAAAGAAAACCATTTCACATTAGAGGGTCCAGCTGCTTCCTCCCAAATGACTAAATTAGAGAGCTCGTACGTCACCTCCTGCCTCAGGTAGAGTCACATTGAATCCCTCTTCCTGTTTAATCCATGTAAAATGGGAAATGGGTTTTGAGGAAGACAATGATTGAATACGAGAGTAGTATTTTTTCAGATTGAGTACTTTTTATCAGATAATTGCAAGACTACTTTGAAAGCCAAAGAAAATAACATAAAATGCTACCAAACACTTCATGGATGGCTTTGGGTCAACCACTTCTTGCCTCATGCTCCCAGTGAGGGTACCACCACATATCCTACCTTGCAGGGATGGGAGGGGACAATGCCTTGGACCTGGCTCTCTAGGAGCTGGGGCTGTGGGTGAGATGAACAGACAAGCTGCTCTGGCATGCAGAAAGCTGGGCTCCCTTTCCTATTCCAACAATTGCTTCCTTAGGATGTCTGTTCACCTCTCTCTCCATGATTTGGTGTCTCAGTTCCTCTCCCTTTTAACTCAAAGCAGTGAGACTGGTGTAATTTTGACTACAACCCATCAAGCTGGATTGCACCAGCACCCACACACTGACCCAGGCAGGGCTCTCGTGAAACCAGAGGTCACTTGCAGCTGTCAAAAGCATTTGTGCTGTCTCTTAGGACATCTTCTCCCTGGCAACCAAGTCCCAGTGAAAGTCGATAGCAGCATCTTCATCGTTTTTAAAATGGAATTTGGAGGATTTGGAGCTGTTGCCCCCAGCTCATGGCCTTGCTAAAAGCTTTTCCTTGAGCTTTCATTTGGCTGCCCTCCCAGCACACTCAGCCACAGGGGAGTCAGTGCAGGCAGCCTGCTGGGACATAAAGCCTCCTGGTTATTTCATCCTGCCCAGACCACCACAAATCAGGACAATTACTTTGTCTCTCTATTAACAGAGAATCTATTCCAAAGGCTGGAAACAGCCATTTGCCTTGCAAACTGTTGAATTTAGATACCACTGTCTCTTGGCTGAATGTTACCTGCCCAAAGCTCTGCTGGAAGAAGGAACTGGGAGTGCTCCTTGATCTGCTGGGCTCCCTGACTGTGCTGAGGAGCCTCGAGTTGCACTGGACTTGATGCATTTGATGAGCCAAGCAGGGGGAATGCAGCTCCTTCTCCCAGGGCAGCAATTCCTTCTCTCAGGTATACTAACACAGGAACAATAGATCCTTGCCACTAAATCACATCCAGATTCTCCCCATCAGTGCTGCCCATACAGTTATGACCAGCAGACTGGAACAAAGAGAATAAAGCCATGAAGCTGCCAGAGCGCATCGGAGTCGCTCGAGTCTGCGCAGTAAAAGCAGGAGCAGCCCAAGAGACAAGGAGCAGAGCTTGACCCTAGCAGTACAAGATTTTTCTTCAAAGCATGCTGGCATTTTACAACAGGTCATTTGTGACAAGCACAATCATGATCTCCTGGGAGCAGTGCTGAAACCCTACACAGCAGAACTCAATCCCTTAAAAGCCAGCAATGCCAGTTCCCCGAGGAGGTTAGCAACCACATCCATGCAGCAGAGACATTTCTATGAGAAATCTCGAAGCATTCAGAGGTGGCATTAGGAAACAATTGCCCTGGGGAGGAACTGGGACAGTTTACAGGCATCTCAGATGACTGAAATCAGCAATGCACCTCAGTCTAACTGGAAGGAGGCCGAGCAGCCACTTGTAAGCCAAGAGTGTTTTACCTTACTTCTATGCTGGACAAAGTTGAAAAACACACAAAGCCCAACTGCAACAGGAATAGAGCAGTGCTGAAAGAGAAAATCCCTATTGATGTATCCATCCCTGCCCTTGGGATAACACAGGCACACTTAAGAGACCTCAGAAATGACCTCGAGCATATAAATGTCTGGTGAGATAATGCACATCAGTAATTGCTCAGCCCTCAGCAGAAAAGCAAGGGGTAAGAGAGGGGGTGGGGGATCCTGTTCATCTGGCTTCTAATGAATGTTTGCCATCACCCAGGTCTGCAAAGCAGTGAACAGGTGAAGGTGCTAACCCAATCTCATCTCCCTGGGAGCAAGATCAAGCACATCTGGTAGGCAGAAGCTCCCTGCAGGGCTGCTAAAGGAGCCAGACATTTGGGTAAAGGGAAAGCAATCTGCCTAAAGAAAACCTGGGAGCAGAGAGAGGGGAGGGGAGGTGTCATCTTTGAGCTCCACAATGGATGGCTGAAGGAGGTAAGTATCAACAGTGGATCCTTTTAAACACAGAATGCACTTCTGGTTTGGGATCATTTCATGCTTAGTTCAGACAATCACAATTTCAAACCAAAATCCAGAGAAGCTACCCCATAAACAGATCAAACCCCATCAACTGAGAAAAGAGAGTTTCAGACTGTTTGATGCTTAGCAGGGGCCGGAAAAGGGATTTGGATTTTGCTACCAGCTTTTTCTCTTCAGAATGATTAACTGGCACCTTCAACCAGTTAATACTGCACTGTCCTAATCCACCCAGCTTCACTGCAGCACTGCTCCACCAATGTGTGACCCCTGTTGCATCAGGGGTCTTTCCAACAAACCCAGACTTGACCTTCCTGACATTGTTCTTGTTAGAAGAAAAGGGAAGGGGGAAAGCAAGCAGATTTACCATTTTTTAAAGTATTATCAAGTGCAAATCAATTTTTAAAAGATCATCAGTATGGAGAAATAGGATATTAATTTGGAAAGTCAAAAGCTCTAAGAGCAGCAGTAGCTTGTGCTGGGGATACACCATACAAGAGGCATGTGGTTATTGATCCAACCTTCTGTTTATCCTTTCACATGTTGCCAGCCAGGGCCCCCAGCCAGCCAGGTGGTGTTGTGCTACCCAGTTGCTGACAGGGATGCAGACAGAGGCACTGCAGACTCCTTCCCTAGCAAGATGTTCCCAGAAGAGAGTAGAGAGATGGCTGGGTTCCTATCAAGCAGCACTGAAGCCAATATTTTAATCTATTCCCACAGGCAGAACCCTGTTCTACTTCCAGTGAGGTACTGAACTCCTCAGAAGTTTCACACACACGGGATCATAGCAGACATGTAAAGCTGTCTTCTTTCTTTAACTTTCTTGTGCTCGTATCATGAGAGACACCTGCTCCAGGCAACAGTTCCTGGCAGCTAAGCCACGCAGTGCAGGGGCTTATGTGCTATTCACATTCAGCCCTCTCCACGTGCTCACAATGCCTAAGGTGTGCCTTCATCTCTCCAGGTTCCACTATGGTCCTGAAAGATCACAATTAAAAGGAGAGAGAGTCATGTTAAAACACCTGCAATACTTAGGTCACCATCCACCAGAGAAACACATTGTTCATCTGATGCCAAGGCACTTTTGCGTGGCCTGAAGGCTTGGCATGAGAACGTTTATGGATGCTGGAGATAGAAAAGCTTTTTGATATTTCAAAGCCACATAGGGCAAAGAGCACAAAGCTGCACTCTCTGAACTATCCACAGGCAATGGAGAGAGCTAAATCCTAAGTGATGCTTATGTTCATCTTAGAAGAAAATAGTTGCTTTGTGTTAAAAAAAGAGCACAGAACCCAAGTAACAGCAATCAATGGGTCAGACCCAGGGAATTAAATTCTTTGACAGCATGGGCTCACCCTCAGTGAGTTACTCCAGCCAAAGCCAGATGACCCTACTGTGCTGCATACTGTACAGGCACAAATGGAAAGTAAGTGGGACAAAAGGCAGAGACACCATTAGACACCCAAAAAAACCCATTTCGTTTGTGAGGTTTTGGCCAAGAACTGGACACATGGAGGTGTGGAACTTTTGTGCAGAAAACAGTATCAGTAAAGGTGTACAGAGGGAAGGGTGAAGGGAAAGAAACAAATTTCCCACTAGAAGCATTAAAGAGACCTTCTTGGAATAGTCTAGGTTACTGTTTATTAAAATGCAATGACAATGATCATCAAGGAAAAAGGTGTGTTTCTACAGGTAGACACAGGAAATATTTTCTTTCAAATTCTGTAAACACAGGGTTCAAATCCTTGTTTTCTAGTAATTTTCCAGCAAACAAGGAAAGAACAGTGCAAATTTCTCTCCGCAATCCAAGAGACTGGAAGAAACTGGAATCTCTTGGAAGATACTGTTACCAGTTCTTTTGTACATTTTGGTGCTTGGCAGATGTACTTCTCTCATTCTGAATTGCCACCACCTTCCATGTGAGATAACACCCTGCAGCTGTGTCAGCCACAGTCCATAGCAGAGCCTGCAGAAACTAAAGAAGCCTTTCCCACCTGGAAGCAGTGAGTGCATAATAGACTGAACACCAGGTCCAGCTGCAACCTGAGGGGATATAAGACCTAAAACTTCCACTCCTATGAACTGGGCACAAGATGCTTAATTCCATGGTAGATGAGAGCTTCAGCTTTATAAGTCTGCATCTCCCAGCAATATAGTGCCCTCTAGCCTTAAACTGGATTATGGTTTAAGCCTCAGAGGAAAAAGCTCAGTGATATGCAATACTAATATAAAGGTTTAAGTCCAATCTTTGGCCTTATCTTTTCAACAATCCGTTCAGCTGCTGATCAGCTCTGGAGAAATCTGGCAGGCACACAATGCCAGGAAACACAGTATACTCAGAGCAATTTCACACCAGATGCAATACCCCCTCAGGCTTTTCCTTACCAAAGCTGGAAGATTTACCTTCTCTATAGACAAAATCCAACTTTCTGTGTTTTAAAATACATGTTGTATCTTGAAAAACAGTTAAAGGATTTGGTGCAACTAAAACCCAGAAACAGCTAGAGAGAGAAGAAAATATACGTCTCTACTCATGTGGAGAGGTAAAAGCTACTGACTGAATGCTGCAAACTCCTTCAGGCAAAGACACCTCCACAGGACAGGCTGCAACACAGGAGTTGCGGAAAATTGTTAAAAACTCTCCCCTAATGCTGTGCTATTGGCAGTAAGGTGTGAAAAGAAGAAGGTGAAAGAGAGATAAAAGAGATTCAAAGGCTGAGTCTGCCTTGGTAACCATGCAGACAGGCTGTTCCCTCAAAAAAGGTCTGAATGTAACTTAGGGGTGAGAACGAGCAAAGATGTGCTCAGCACCGCCGGCTCCCCGACCCCGCCAGCAGCCGAACCTTGCTCCGCTCCGCACCGAGCACCCCGGCCAGGACAGGGACAACCTGGGGATCCGGGAGACCGGCCCCATCCTGCCCTGGGACTAGTGAGGAAGACGGGAAGATCCACCTTCCGAGGGAAAGGAAACTTCAGAACAGTAGCATTAAAACGAGCCAAGAACCAAACAGGGTGAAAGAAGGTGAGGAAGAGGAGCCGCACCTCCACAGCAAGAGGCCGTGGGGAGCCCCCGGGCGCCTCACCTGGGGCCGGCGCCTCGCCCACAGAGAGGCGAGGGACGGCTCCGGACACCGCTCCGGGCACGGCTCCCGGCACGGCTCCGGACACCGCTCCGGGCACGGCTCCGGACACGGCTCCGGACACGGCTCCGGACACCGCTCCGGACACCGCTCCGCGCCCGGCCCGTCCCCCCGCACACGTGCGCACCCCCGCGCCCGGCCGGGCCCCGCCGGCACTCACGTAGTGCTTCGAGGGGTTCCTCCGCTTCTCCACGTCCACCACGTTGGCGTCCAGCACGCTGTAGGACAGCATCTTGGCGCACCCCCCGGGGCTCCGCCGCTCCCTGCCGGCGCTGGCAGCACCCTCGGCCGCGCTGCCCGCCGCGGCGATGCCGGGCGGCCGGCAGGGAGACAGGCAAGGGAGGATGCCCCGCTGCCGGCTCCGCCCCTGCCGCGGCGGCGGCTCCCCGCTCACAGCAGCCCAGCCCAGCCCAGCCCAGCCCAGCCCAGCCCAGCCCAGCCCGGCTCCGCTCCCTGCCCGCTGCCCCGGGGCTGCGCGGCCACTGCGGCGGCGGCGGCAGCGGGAGGGGCCGGGCCGGGCCGGCGGCTCCGCCCCCGGGTGGCCCCGGGGGGCTCCGGCGGGACGGGACGGGAGCCACCGCCCCCCAGAGCCGGAGATGGCGGGCGGCTTCCCCCGGAGCGCCGCTCTCTCCCGGAGTGCCCCCAGGCCCGGGCGCAGCCCCGGTTCTGTGCCGGGACACCGCGGCCCGGCCTCGAGCAGAGCCCGGGGAAGGGGCGGCCCGGGGCAGGGGGAGCTCGGGATGCCCCAGAGCCTCCATCACTGCAGGAAGGTCCGAAATGCCCTCCCCGAGCGGCCAAGGCCACGGCGGAAACCCGCGAGTGAAAGTCTCAGCCCGCTCCCACCAGGCTGGAGCTCAGGGCTGGCCACGCTTGGGAAGGTCCCCACTGCCCTGTCCCTCAGGGACACACAGGGAGCAGAGCTGGGGGAAGGTTGCACATACCCTCTGCTGTGAGGGCTTTCAGAGCTATAAACCTATTTCAGCTCTTTGTATATACATGCACAGGTAAATGGGTATCATCTTCCTCAGTCCTGCTCCAAGAGGAGTTTGCCTCAGAAATTTCAGGTGTTTTTTCTTTTTTCCTTTTCAATAACGCATCATCACATTGCATATGATTATTTTAAAGTTATGTCAGAAATGGGAATTTCAATGTGGTCTTCCAGCCCTCAGCTTGTTTTATGACATTCATTAGCTATTCACCAAATTAACTGAAGTTACTAAGATCTCTCCTTTGAAGTCTCTTGAATAGCAGCCCATGCAGATTTTCCAGTAAGATTCCAGAGTGCTGCTGACAGCTCAAGACCTGCCAGCCCAGGAGTGCAAAGAGGACCAGCTCCTGGCAAAATAAACTCCTCATTTACAATCAGAACAGTCCAGCTCAATGTGATTTCCTTTGACGAGCTCTAGGCACAATTTCTGAATCAGAACTTTTACACTGTTACTGGCCGTGAAACAACAATCATGAGACAGACCCCAGAGTCACAAAGCCTTAGATATTTGGGCCAGAAGGCTGGCATTAAAAAGTGGCTATTTTCAAACCATAGCAGGTTTCCACAAGCAGCTTAAGGGGGAAAAAAAGAGCAGAAGCAGCCCCATCAGTGCACAAGATATCAACTATTGCCAGGTGGGAACCAGGTATCTGCTCGCATAATGACAAGGAGAGATGCTCTGAGCCAGCCTTCTCCTCCCTCCTCAGCTAATATACACAGTTTACCAAAATAAATGACCTGACATAAAATCCTAGCATCCCACACCAGGAGGTGCACAGGTATACATGAGACAAGGAGGGTGAAAGAGGGGAAAACCTCAGGTAGCCACTTCCATTGGCACTTTTGAGGTTTGTCTTATCTTCTTCAAGGTACCCTCTTCTCTTCTTTGAGGGGCTTCCCACCTCTAATCCTCATGCATGACACAAGGCAGAAGAACAATTATTTACATTAGAAACCTTTGCTGTTTAGACTGGCCAGGAAGTCCCTGGTGTGCAGAGCAAACAAAGAAGATTCTTTCTTCAAAATGGGAATATTCAAATAACCCATTGATAAAAATATTCCTGATGTGGCCAGTCTTTTGGGTCTTGGATGCCTTTTCCCTGTGAACCATTATCAATATACATCACACATTCCATCCCCTTCTCCTATCACCCTGTCCAAAAAAAAAAAAAAAAAGAATAAAGGGTCCCCTCCATTGTTGAAAACACTCAGGGTTTGTTTTAAAACAGCTTTCAAAACATGTCATTGTGAGGGAGAGACAAAATACATCGTTCTACAAACACCCTGCCACATCCTTCCTGACATTCTCACTAATTGGCATATTTTTACTGATACTCTTCTCATCTGCTCTTGTAAGGAAGGAGCTTCTGTTTTCAACCAAACCTGAGGCCAGTGCCTTGGGGTTTGTGCCCCTTTGGCGTCTACCCCATTCTTTCACAGCATCTGGCACACTGTTCACCTTCCCCTACTCAGCACAATTTGCTTCTCCTCTGCTCCAGACACCCCTTCCCACCTGTGAAACCTGGCCAGCCCTTGTACCTCTGTCCCCTCCTCCTCCATCATCTGACGGGTTTGTGCTCACGGCCACCTCCTGCTCTCCTTGTTTGCCTGCTGCATCTGTCCATGCATGTAGGAAAAATATGTGTTGCCAGGGGCACGGATAGTTCTTTTAAAACATGTACAACACCCAGTCTAGTGGGAGTCCAATCTCCAAGTATTGCAAAGCTGGCAGAAAAATAACCAAACCCCCTTATTATGCTGCAGGCTTGGGAAAATCTGCTGCTGTCTTAGGCAGCAGCTGGGAAATTGGAGCTGACGGCACTTCCCAGCCTTGTGTTGGAGAGCCGGGCTCCGGCTGCTGGGGTGAATGCAAGCCAGGCTGGGTGTGCAGTGAGGGGCAGGGCAGGCTGGGTGCCCCCACGGGCAGAGGAGCCTGTACCTGACCAGGGCCATGAACACCAGTCTGAGACACGGTGACTTTGTAGGAGAATAACTAACTCTGGAGATTTTAGTACCAAAACTCCTAGTATTTACATTTTTTTTCCTTAAAGCCCCCATTACTGGAGTCCTGTCATTGCATGGGAATATCACTGCTATTATAACAATTTTAATGCATGTACTAATATAAATATTAACTGCTGATTTAATAACTGACCTTCAAAGATTCATGCTTCTGATAAAATTCACCCGAGGAGCACCTGGGAAATTCAGCTTCTGAAAGTTGAAGTAAACCAGATATTTTTAAAAGCTTTTTTCTACCCTTTTCCTAGGTGGGTATGTGGGCAGATTCTTTTTTTTTTTTTTTTTTGAACAAGCAGGCAATCACATTAACCTCACAGACCTAGTGCAGCTACAGCCCAGCAGCCTGGACTCTGCTCCAATTACAGCAAAAGCTGATGCGTGACAGAATGTGTGTGTGTGATGTTGTCAGAGCTGGAGCATGCCTTGAGTTTTCATATTTTAAGAGGACTCTGTCATGCTGGAAATTTTATTGTAAATAAGCATTTGAGTTGTAAATTGAAAACACTTGGATCATTAAATCAGTGAGAAAATAAAACAAGGGACAAGCTTTTCTGTGCTCCATTAGGGCCATTTCCAATGCCTCTTATTAATTCATGGCATGTCACTGTAGATAGGTAACTGCCCCTGAATGTTAACCATGCTGGGGTCTAACAGCCCTGTCTGTGGAGGCTGGAGTTGTTGTTAAAGATGATTTTCCTTTCTGTTTTCTGGCAGGGCAGCCAGGTGGAACACAGTGCTTTCCTGTCCCACTAACTGAAGAGGCTGTAGCGGTGCTCAGCACCCTGGGGGGAAGCAGAATGCCATGAGCATTCCCCTTGGGGGAAGGGGAGCTGTGCAGTGCTGTGCATGACAGATTAGCCACACAACTCATTACTGGCAACTGGAGTTGCATGCATAATCTGCTAGACATGGTACTAGAGATGTGCCCCTTAGGGTTTTATTGGCTCTGATGTGCAGCAGCACAACACAGAGCCTTTGTTACACTCCCATCTCAGCTTCTGTACTTACAAAACCTCAGCTTCTTAAAAAGGCTGCTTTCCATGCAGCCCTTCCACTTCAGTGTTTCAACATACACGGCTTTTGATAGGAATGACAGGAATGGTCAGGCCTGTCTGGCATTCAAATCTCAAACTCTGAAACAAAGCACGGTGTGATCTTTTTTTATTTTTTAAAAGCCAACTGCATTTCATGTTCTTGGGAGATTGCTGCTCTTCAAACGAAATTCGCTCTGGAGATAAATAGGCCCAGCTAATATGGTAGAAGGCAGCTGAAGCAACCAGCAGCAGTGCTGGCAGAGCAACTCCCCCCTCCTCCAGCACAATCTCTTCGTGCCCCTTCCCCTCCCAGCCTCCTCACCAGAGACTGCTGCTTTGTCAGCCCCTCTGTGCAATTGAGTATAATGGAAAAACCAAAATAGTCGCTCCTTCTGCAGGCAGTGTACATGCTTTTCCAATGGCATAACAGCTTTTACTTACATTATGAAAGAGCTGCTTTACCCTCTGGAGTTAAATTATAGATTATTCTTTCCTTGAAGCAGCTATCTTACAGTTTAACTCTTTCACGACTAATGTTATTTTTCAGCCCTCTCTTAGCAGTTGTGGATGAAGGATTTCCCACTGTGGTACGTGCCCTGCACGCTGTTTAGGGTGGTGGCAGCACATTGCACACTGCTTTTCATCCACATATACCTTGTACTTTTCCATTTTTACAGAGTCTTTGTAGATACCTCTTGAAGTGCTTAAAAAAATAAAGCAAGCCCAAGCCACACTTTTCTTTATTTATGATACACGTGTCAGGCTTACGTTTGAGACGGCTGAAGTTTACCAAACTGGTCACAGGTTTGGATTGGGATTCCTCAGGCTTCTTCCTGGATGTTATCCCTGACTTCAGTCACTCTCACTATTCCCAAAACAGCACATTTTGAGACTGGTTTCTGCCTTACCCTCTGCAAAAAACATGGTAATCTCCATTATTGAAAACATGGGCTTGTTAAAATGAAGTCAGTCTAGGAAGAAATAGTCTTTTTTGCATTTTCTTCCCATGTTACCTCTAGGTATACATACATGGACACTGAGATTTAAAATTTTCACCAACTCATTTTAAAATTTGAATTTTCTTGTTCACTATTTTTATTCATTCAACCCCTTCTGAAACCAAATAGTAATTTTATTTGGCTGCACAGTCCCTAGAGAAAGTAGAAGAATTTATCTGCCAATATCCAAACCAGAAAACATTTGACTGACAGACTGTGAACTATAAAAATATACAAATCAAACCTTATGAAAAGTTGCTCGTGGGACTGCAGTTTGAACACAGGTGATGAGCACACAAGCTTGGCACTGTAAGGAGAATCCGTAACATCCAACCTCTACCACTCAGCAGTGGAGTGCATTAATTTTTTGTTTTGTTTTGTTCCCTTCATGCAAAAGCAAAGTGGTTTTCCCAACTGAGAAACTTTTGTAGGAAGAGCACTTTTGGATCTCCTCAACAGCAACATCATCCCATGGGTAGACACAAAGAGTTTGGGTTTTTTCTGCAGTCATTAGACTGGGGTTAGACTTTGTAGGGCAGTGTAGAGATGCTTGAAAAATAAAATGCCCTGTAGGATGTTAATTGCTGGTAACAAGAAACGAGATCATCCCAAAACAAAAAATGCTCTGTGGAAAGCGAAGTTACAGTTCCTCCAGCAGAGCCATATGCAGGTGTGCTTTCCAGCTTGGAGCAGTGGACATACCATCCACAGAATTCCTGGTGTTTATTTGGATCCAGACATGTATGAAGCCCTGGCCATGCAGCACCAGGAATGCAAGTCAAAGAACTATTACAGTAGTGGACTCTTTCCCAGCCACTTTCCTGGTGACTGAGGCACACAAACCACCTGTGAGACAAGGGCAGCTTTACCTTCTCATGAGTTCATGACATCATCTGTGTGACAATTACGTTATCCTGAATATTTTGGTCCTCAAATGCATGTTGGTGGCCATCTTTCACTTTAGCATCTTATTTTGAGCACCCAAGGCATTGGTCTTTTAGGAAGGACAAAATACTCTGCAGAACAGACCTGTTCAAGGATAATGTGAGGAAGGTAGAGGAAGAGCATATAAATACTGCTGTGCTCTATGTAAATTTGCCCAGCTGTTTATGCTAAATGTTCTCTTACTCCATTTTTCCTGACCTCATTTCCTCCCCTGCTTTCTAATTGCAGAAAATAAAACAGTACAAGTCCTTGCTTTCATTACATGCAACACCTGCTGCCTGTTCTGAAACAGATGTCTACAGCATCGTTAGGCAATTATTTCTTTAGCCTTTTTCAGTAGGACTCATTTCAAACGTCTTTGTGCTAAATCCATCTCCTTCAGCTTCCTCTGTACTTCTCACCCTTTCCTACATTCAGGGTACCAACAAAAACTCTTCTCTAGATCAGTTTGCTCTTGTTATGTTTGTATTGGATCACTGTACTTACAGGATGACAGAGACCATAACTTCTTTGAATCAGGAAATAAGTTCAAGAGATTTTACTGAGGGGAAAACGGCAAGGTGAGAACGGAAAACAATGAGAGAGATTAGTCAGCAGTGGAGGCAGTGGTTCAGAACACCAGCTGGCTTGCTGCAACTCAGAGGTTTTTTGTGGACAATATAGCAAAGGAGAATTTTATGTGAACACAAGGACAGCCCCTATGCTCTCAGTGCAAACGGCCAATATTGTCAGCAAGAGAAGAACCCCAAGAACCCTTTCCATTTCTGTACCACCTTTGTACCTTGCCAAGAAGAGCCCATGTTACAATCAGGTAGGCCTACAGGACTTGCAGGACTCCATTGTTGGGGAAGATTTTTGAGGGAATAATTCCTCTTTCCTATTTCCAAATATCACTGTAATATTTGGCTGAAGTCTCTACTCCTGGGAGGAACCATGAACTTTCCAGGCCAGTAACAGACTTGGCACATACTGCATTTAATCATATTGGTTGCTATGCAGTGACATACATTTGCTATTTATCTTACTTTGTTTCCAGCAGAGTGGTGTGAAGGTGGCAGAGAGCTCTAGTTCTAGCTGGTAGGGAAGGAGTCTGCATTCTTCCAGTGAATAAGAAAAAAGCAAGCTAAAACAAGAGCTGTAGGACATGTTGTGCCAGGTTAATTGGCACTGCAGTGTTCAGTAGTTCAACACTTACTGAAAATTGTTCCTTTAGGTTATTTCTTTCACTGGCAAATTCCTGGTTATGTTATTCTCAGGCAATCTTGTTAATCTGGGCTGGTTTCAACTTGTAAATTACTGTGACTAGATTAGTATAGCCTCCATTGCACATGAAAAGATATTAGTGGTAATGGGCTGGTGGCCTCATTAACAATCAGTTGCTCAACTTTGTACCCCAATGCAGCTTTACCAGATTTTAATGGATTTGCACTTTGCCATCGTGACTGTTTTAGGGTAATCTCTGTGAGGAAACTTCTGCAAAAACTGTCCAATCATTTCTCAAAAGAGCACTTGCAGAACAAGTACTTCTTGTGGCAGCTTAAGTTACAGGAACAGGTTCCTTGGGATTGACCCATGTGTGGTTTCTCTGGTATTGTCTGACTTTCTTCCTTCTCTTTGATGGAGGCACTGATTTGGGCTTCCCTCTTCTGTCAGTGCATCCATTCCCTAAAAATGTGCCAGACTGTAACAGTTCAGGGTCCTTCACACCTCTTAACGAAGCCAAAGTCACTTGGGGTGCTGGGACAGAGGTTGACAAATTCCCAGACACACAGAATAATCACATTAGAATAGAGTCACCATTTCTCAGAAAAAAACAGGCTAAAAGGAGACACACTAACTGGGAGACACACAAGCTAGAAGTCCACATCAATTTCACAGATCATGTCTGCAATGAGATCTGCAAGGACATGAAAGTGGCAGGGAGAGGCAGATAGCTTCTATCAGGGGCGTGACTTCTGCTTGTTCAAGTTTGGGCGAGACAGGACTCTTTTATTTTTTAGTTATATTTATTTTATACTTGGATACCTGCAAAAAAAAAAAAAAACAAAACCAAAAAAAAACCACCACTAGAATATTTAGGGTGCTACTGAATCTTTGGGAAGGAGGGATGGAAAGAGCATTCTTTTCCTGAAATTGCAGTTCTTTCCTGCTGCAAACTACACCGGGAAGAAAGTTGCCTCTTCTGGTGCCCAGACAAGGAGCAAAGGACAGCCTGCTGGAATCAGAACAGGCTGTGAACAGTGCCAGGTCAGTTAGGCAAGGGGATTATTCTGAAAGTTTCAATTGCCAGATGTTGACAAGGATATTTGAGTTAGGAAAGATAAAGGGAACAAAGTAGAGGAAGGGGGTTTGACAGGATCTGTGACTGTGAATGAAATGAAATGAAGGGCCAGAGAAACGAGTCAGAGGGGAGAGTGGAGTTCAGGAATAGATGAAAGAAATTAGGGGGAAAGTCTCTGTGCCTGGCAGGATACATTGCTGGGAATGAAACCCAAGATCCCTGGCTCAGCATTTCCCTGCTGCCCACAAGGATCCACAAATATGTTGCTGTAGTGCTGGGACTCCTGGAGGATGGTAACCAATTATTATAACTATTCTTTTATCTTTGTGGCTGAACTTTTTTTTTTGCTCTAGCCTGAAGGGTTGGGGCAGGAGGACTGGAGACTGTGCTGAAAGACAGCAATAAAGAACACAGCGCTGCACTGACAGGAAGTTTCAAAATTCAGGGTGCCCATGGGATCTGAACTTGCTCCCTTCCCATTTAGAGGTAAGTATAAAGATACAAATCTTTGCTAGGCACATCTTTTCCCCACAGGATCAGCTTACTCTCAAAGTAAACCAAACTGCATTTCTTTGACAAACAGATTTCCAGTACTTTGTCTCGTAATTCTCTGTGTGGCTCTATGCCTCGCTGGCTGCTCATTGATGAATTCTCACTTGGAATAATAAATTAGCAACTCCTATTTATGGTGTTCATCACTGGAATACACAAGTATACACAGATCCATAACAGTAACAGTTTTTAGCCTTGTAGCCAGTATTTAACTTTGTCATTTATTATTTTGAAAGTAAAGCTTCATTTCCCAGGCAGGTTGTGTAAAATGCATGCCCTCATGGGTCCAAATTTACAATCCAAACATTTCAGAACAAGAATACTCAGGACTCATTTATCTGGATTTCTATTTTTATGAAATCATCTAAGAAGTCATAAGAGGAAATAGGATTCCAGGAAAAAATATGATACAAATAAAAACAGGGCAACCGTCATTGCCTCATAGGCCTTGGAGAGCAAGATGACAAGGCAAGCAAAGCAATATGCATGGAAAGAGAGGCAGAAAAATATAAAGCTATTAGTACTGATACAAGAGCAACTTTTTTTAAGTCCCACTCCAGCATCTATCCCTTCACTCTCCCACACAGCCATAGAGTTCTTCTCTAATAGCTCCCATAGAGCTTTTAATGACTTGGATTACAAAAATATTGAGGAGTATGCCCAACACAGGGAGCTGTATTATCATCCCCAATTTACAAATGGGGGAAACTGAGGCATGAAGCAACCTCATCTCTTCTCTCACATAAGCAGAGGGCAGGGACTGAGGGTAAAGCTGTTGCTTTGTTTCTTCACCAGAAAAACAATCACCGTGCATTTTGCTAGAATAGAATATTGAGATTCTTAGGTAATTTTTGTTCTCAGGTGCTGAATTTCTATGGAAATTTACCTTTTTAAGGTAACATAGAAATGCCAACTGCTTTCAAAAATTCCATTTTCCTTACCTACCTTTTACTGCCGTAACTGTTGCTATGGAAACTGGAACTGGCCATGAAGCAGTTCTACAACATGAATTCTCACTTGTCAGTTTTACATTAAAGTGCCACCTTCTAAGTCCTTTAATAAACCAGTAATAATTGTGTTGCCTAACGAGTTTTCAAATTAAACAAAACAAGAAAGCATGCTTTCACTGACTGCTCTGCACAATATTTTGTAGGTGTGGTCTAAGAATTTTAACAGTGTGCATGATATGACTGTTGGTTAAGGATATGATCTTTAAACAGAGAGACAGTTTATTTGCAGTAAAAGCCCTAGTGTGTGTAGTTAGACTTACATAAAGGTGACTTATACCAACATGGGTATGTCTAGACTGCTGTCACAGAAGCACACTGTAGAGATACTGAGGGAATGGGTAAATCAGCCTACAGTGAGCTCTGTGCTCCCACAGCTCCTCGGGGTCCTGCTGTGCATGTTGCATTCCCTGTAGGTACAAGAGGGAATGCTCTCAACGAGAGGAAGTGTTAACCTGGGCTGGGTGGCTACTGGGGAAAAAATAAAAGCATGCAAGCTTGAGACACAACTATTCTGTACAGACAGTCAGAATCTGTGTAGCTTAAATCTAGGTTCCTCCATTAACTTTAGCTTAACCTTTCACTCTTGTAAAAACTGTAGGCTCCCTTGTGTTTATTCATCTTACTTCCCTGAGACAACTCATCTGAGAAAAATCCCTTTTTCCTGTTCCTGGGGAACAAACACCATCAGAACACACCCTCCATCACAAGAGTCTAACACTCCCAGCAAGGATCAACTTAAACCTTCCAGGGACAGGTCCTTTCCAGAATAACTTACCTGTGTTTTCTGAGATAAGTTCCTTCCACCTCATATCCAAGGCTTTGCAGTTGTTCAGTGCTTTTGAACTGCAACAGGGGCAGGACTGATGCAGACACAAGTCTTTCTAACTCCAAGCATAAAAAATCAGTGGACAGGGATTTTAGGCAAACTTTACACAAAGAAACACATCTAAAACACAGGAAATGCAGCCTCAGAGTTGGAGGTAACAAAATTTGCACGTGTAACTAGTCAAGCTGAAAAACCCAAAGATGTAATCCTATTTTGGTAAGAATTTATTTTAAAGTGATCCTAAAGAGCAACATGATCTCCAAACTCTCTTTTCCTCCCAGAACTCATCCAGCCCACACACTCAGCTGTCATCCTCAGGAGAACCAGGGTCTTTCTTCTAACTTAAGAGAGGAGATCACCTTTCCCACTGAGCTAGCACTGTTCCTTTAACCCTTTCCCAGCAAAATAAAATGTAAGAAAATGGCCAAGCCAATCTCTTAAATTAGATGTCATGCTCTTCTACAAGGTCTGGAACATCTCACATTTTCCTTTAAAATATCCTCAAACTCATGCCAAATAAGTGACTTAACCATATGTACTGCTTGATTGTGGGCAATTCCTGAAGTGAATTTGAATTTAGGAATCAATATTCCAAGCTACTTCTTCCATAGATAGCCTTGTTTTTAAGCAGCACTTCCAACCCCTCATTAATCAGAGCAGGAATTTAAGAAGCAAATCTCCCTAATGGCCAACCAGATCTTCTCATAGGCATAAATTAAAGTTTCAATTCCCCTCAGTAGCACTTCACTCAGAATCTGCCTTCTTTCCCTGATTTACAGAGATATGCAGGGCATGGGGAGGGAGAGGGGAACAAACACTCTACAACTCTTCCTTAATCCTCTTCTATTTCCTTCTGCACAGGTACATCCCTTCAGCACCTGTTCAGGGCCCACATTAAGATCTGACCAGAAGGTACCCAACTCAGAGCAGAGCAGCAATGTGAGCAGTAGGGAAATCTGTAAGGAAACCAAGTCCTGAGTCCTGCAGCAAGCAGGGAATACACAGCAAATGAATGATTCATACACAGCTCTCTACTATGAACAAACTTACCATCTCTTTAAGGCCAGGGTTTTCCACGGGCCTCTGAATGCAAATGCCAAATATTTTGTCATGCCTTTCTCTTAGCCTATATCTCACTGCAGCCAGGGCTTAGAGTGAGGCAGATAATATAACAAACCAGAGAGCTGGCACACATGGGGCTACTCACTGGCTTTCCTCAGGCATATGGTTTATTTTTCCCTGCTATGTCAATCCTTATAGGGCCTTACCACTACAGCTGCCTCCTGGGAGTCTGCTATTTCAACTCTTACAGAGAAGGTGCAGAGGAAAGAAGGATAAATTCAATCTTTTGTACTCTTTTGAAGTTAAAGGTCTCACCTCCACACCATAAATTAAACAGATTAATTAAACAGACAAGCCCCTGCAGCAGCAAGCCCTCTCTAAGGATAAATATTGAACAACTTTGCTGTTTAACTCCTGCACATAACAGAGTTGTAATTATTCCAGATCAAACATCATGCATGGTAACCTTCTTTAGGCCAGTGTTGTTTCATCTCTGTCTTGTGTTCTTCTGCAAGCACAGATATGGGCAGTATTTTACCACAAAAGTGACAAAGAATAAAAGACACAAAAAGCAACAGGCAGAGGAGATTACAGTGGGTCTCAATGGCTTCTGTATTTTCTTTTCCAAATCATCTAATTTATGTTTTTATCATTTGTGATGTAGTAAGCAACTGAAACACCAAAACAGCAGCTGATTTTGAGAACTCTGGTCTGAGGAGAAACCACAACAGGCATCAGTAGCACAGGTGGGAATGCAGAGGAATGCAGCCATGCTTGACAACCAGTGGACAAGGCTGCAGGATGGGGAAGGGATGCAGGACCCTGTTTCTGAATATTACTTTACAGAGAAAGGTGAGGATTGCTTTAATAGTGGGAAAGCTGTCCAGGTTGAGGAATTCATATTTACAGACAAAAGTGCACCAGCACTGCCAGGAAGGACAGGCAAATCCTACTGTTGGTGTGTCCTTTCTCTGGGTGTTATGAAATTCACATAAAAAGAAGGATCCACAGCTATTACCATATGAAAGCTCATGAGATCAGTCTTTAAGCCAGAAAAACAACTCCTGAGATGACCACCATCTTTAGCAGTGACTTTTCTTTAGGCCCACTGGATGCAGATGTGAGGATGGCGAATGTCTCATCCTATTCCAAGGACAGAGCATAGTTTCTTTTCCAGTTCCCCTGATAGATTAGAATGCCCAGAATCAGTTTGATACAACTTTCACTAGGAATAGCAAGGAAGTCAGCAAGAATATTAAAACAAGTGTTTGAACAACTTCTTTTAAGCTGGACAAAAACAGCACTTGGAGAATCAAAAGCCTCTTTTATATCCACTATCTAGATCAGACCAGGTAATAACAGCCTCTCAACCTCTCCTTCTTGTCTTTTCTCTTTAAAATACCATAAAATATCCTTCCATAGTGCTGACAACATCACTGTTACTCTCCAGTAGTTCCAAGACACGGTGCATCACCACTTCAGCCAGAGAGGGGTTGTAGCTCTGCCGGACACAGCTCAGGATGTGAAAGAAATGGCAGCCTTTTTCAGCATCTGCAGAAAAAAGGAAAATGCAGCCAGGCATGGAAGAAAGATTTCAATCTAACTGTCTCTTTTGAACTATCATAATACAGATCAATCATGAAAAAACCCAGAGCCCTAAATACTAAAGCAGACATGTGTATTCAGAAGAAAGAGATCCTGTCTGTGCCTACAGTTCACCAATTATCAGCTGTTCCCAGTGACTTTTCTGGGAAGTGTCAGGGCTGTAACAGTAGAAATGAGGGTGAAATATAACTCTGCCAACTCTTAACATACAAAGCTCATTCAGTACAACTTAATGAGGAGGTTAATAATGCAAAGGTACCTCCACTGTCCACCTGTGCAGGCCATCCACTTTTTGCAAATTCAGAAGGAATCAAATGAAAGTAATTTTCCTGACACCCAACTTCACAAGCCTCTAGCACAGCAGGGACGTACGTGGCCAGGGCCTGTAACCGCTGGCCCAACGCTGGCATCTTGTGGGAAAACTGCTGCACTGCAGCTGAATTCACCTTACATTGCTATCCCATCCCTGCCCTTCAGACTACTCAGACAACTACAGGAGTAGAAAGTCACGGAACACCGGTATTGGATTTTATCTCCTTTTAACTGGAATTAGCCCTGCAATGTACAAAAGGACAGAAGTTTAAAATAACCTCCTTTGCTAGGGGCAAGCATTGAGGTCCTTCATGGCTGCACGGCTATTCTGTGCCAGATGGAGCATTGTTTGAAGCTGTCCCAGTCATCATTGCCTCCAACAGAGCCCACAACCCACTAATCATCAGTGCTGCAAGTTCCCAATCCCCCAAGTGCTGAAGTCCCCAACACATTTCTTCTCAGCAGCTGACAATGGAAAACAAACATAAATCAGATAGATCAGCACAAATTATTTTCCTTCTCCTTAGCTCAGGCAAGTTTGATAAGGGTACTGAGAAACTGCCATGGGCCAGGGAGAGCCCTATATTTTGTTATTGCCTTTGGTTTTTTTAGTTAATTCTCTACTCTAGAATCTGCTGAGCCCCAGAGCTGCCTTAGAACCTGCTGAGAAAAGTCACTAGCAGATAGTGGTAAATAAACAGTTCAGCCTAATTCTGATTAGGCTGTGAATCAGGCAGAGATACTTCTTCAGAAGTATCCAGCATGATAAAAATATCTTTGTGGCTTATAGTCAAAAATGTGTCCACCACCCTGCAGAGAACTGAACAATGCCTCTACCTGGTCATAGTGACTGTTGTTGCAAACAAAATGGGTAGCTGCACTTTGCATTTGTCACAGGTTTGTCATAAGAAGGTCACATTGCCCATCCCTGATCTAGAGTAACTTAAATCTCAATTAATTACATTAATGACTCAGGTGTTACCTAAGAGTACATTGTATACTTTTCCCCTAGATGCTGGTAGAAAATGGCACTTTCGGGTAGGTGCAGGTGTGCACAACGACTAAGTAAACCCAGAACACTCCTGTCCCTCTTTCACTGACATCCTGGGTTCTTGCTTTTGTCCAGCAGCTGAGGGAAGCCAGGCTGTGATTAACTGTCCAGCCTAACGACCAACATCAGAGGGGACAGAGTTACAGAACAGCTACCATTTGCCCACTGCAGACGTCTCACACAGGGTATGTTCTGACATATTAAATTTAACTTCAAGTGGTTCTGGTTTTTATCCTCTCTACCATTAGCCTGATCTAAGACTAAAAACAGAGCAAATTTATAAAACAAACAAAGAAACAAACAAAACAAAAGCCAACTCCATTTTGCAGTTCAGTCTGGAGTCAAAATGTGCTGGCTGGCTATATTAAGTTTCTAGATGGACCCACAGTGGTCTCTCATGAGTGCATTTAAGATCAGGAATTATAAGTGGAGCCAAGGACTAGGACTGTCATGTAGGCATATTACAGATCAGGGCTTGTGCAGCTCTGAGTAGGCATACAAGACTTTTAAAAATTTGTACAATAGTTTCAGACAGTTGGGTTGGGCCTGGGAATGTGTCATAACCAGAGCAATGGGGCAAGGCGTTGCCTGGAAAACTGGCAGAGAAGTAACTCATTGGAGAGAAGAATTTGATTTATCATAAATCATCCTTCTTGTCACGGAAGATTACTATTACTCCTGGAGGAAAACGGGTAGGAATTTCTTGCAACAAACAAGCCAAAGCCCTGGAGGTGAATGTCCATGTCCTCGTTTTGTCCCTGGGACCTCGCTCCTGCCAGCAGAGGGGGGCCGGCAGCCACGCTGAGCTCTGCGCTCTTGCATCATCCACGGACAACAAACACCCGCCGTGCCCTGCTGGTTTCGATTGAAGCTTCTTGGCTTTGCTTCTACTGCCCATGATCACGACGTTGAAATGGTCCATCTGGAAACCAGCAAAGGGACACTGACCTGGAAAGTGTCCTCTTTGCAGCAGGAAACTAAGCAGGGGGAAAGCTTCAAGGACAAGAGAGTTTGTAAAACAGTTCCTAATTTTAAACTGCCTATTACGGAAAACGTGGCTTTGAGTACTCAGGGTTCTTTAAAGTCTTTTCTGTGATTGATCTACAAATTACCCTCTCCTGTTGACTTTTCCTGACCAAAAGAATTTCCCAGCTTCTCATGGATCACAGAGTACTTTGCCAGTGGGACAATGCACAAGGGAACAAACAGGAGGCAGTCGCTCAGTGCCTCTGTCAACTGTATAGAGGTTCTGGCCTTGATAGATGGCACAGTTATATAAAAAAACCAGGCTACCAGGAGAATTAGCTGATGTATAAAATGAGCGAAGGAATGATTTGTCTCTTAAGAGAAATGATCTTTGTTAAATGGATAAAAGACAATAAATCAATGTGATCAAAGTAATTTGTTGCACTGAAACAGCCTCAGGCAAACAAGCCCATATTAACCTGCATGCCCAGTAGTAACCTCTTCTCCCAAGAACTTGTCTACAATTGCAGCACTTCTTAAAAGAGACAGTTAAAACTCAAACTTGATATTGCCTCACTTAGCCTTTTTTTCACTGCAGGATAGCCATCATACTCCAGGTCCTACGAGTGCTATTGTAGTTATGATAGTATAGGGATATGAGCAATTTAAGATTTTTATACCTTATGTTCCAGTCAGTCATTTATTCTGTACTAAAGCACATTCTATCCCACAAATAGCTGCACTCCAGCAGCAAGTGATCCCTGCTGACACATTCTATCCCGTGAACTGAAAGGCACTCTGTAGCAATGTACCTGTGTAATTAGCACACATTCAGGTCAAGCACAAGTTATCACTGGCAAAAGGACACAATAGTTTGAGGGACAGGGATAACTCAGAAGCCACCCGAGGCACATTATCTGAAAAGAAGTAGACTTTGTTCGACTGAAATCGTTAACTACAAAGAAAAACCACCTGGCTCTATCTGAGAAATCTCCAGAGAATATCCTACTGACTTTAGCAAGTTTTATTGTTGACTTAAAGGAGGCAGGGATTTCACCTTTCTGCATGGTCACTTTTGTGTCAACTCCCCTGTAGAAACTGAACCAGCAAGATTTGCTACTTCTCCAGAGTGCAAAGCAACAACTGCTGGGTGGTGACCTGATTTCATTACATTTGATTCCTCCCAAAATCCAAGTATTCTCAAAAGATATAGATCTAAGATAATAGCTGCTTATTTCAGATCAGAGAGGTTTGCTTCCTGCTGGGCACACCTGCTCTTTCTCTCCATGCTCACAGGAAGCTGCTCCTGCACTTCCACTTTTAGCTATACTGATTAGCTACACCAGCAACAGCTTGAGTTCAAGGGTGAGGACAAGCAGCATATCCAATCCAGAAGCAGGAGGAGATATTGTCATCAGTATATCAGCACCAGCTCATCAGAGCTTGATCACTCTGCTACTTACGCCTGGGTCTTCGACAGTCTTCTTTAATCACATCAAGGGTCACTTTAAAGAGCTCCTTATCGTGGTCAGTCACCTGAAGGAAAAAGAAAAAACTGGCCTTGCTGCTGAAAAACAATCCAATGCTGTGGTGTATTCTAAGCTAATGCTGTCATAACTACACTCTGCATTCTAGTTCTCTGCTGCCTCCAAGACTAATAATGAGCGTCAAATCTTCAGGCATTATTTTTACTACTATTAGCAGCATCCATGAGTTAGGTGAAGTACATGATACAACAAAGTTTGACCCAAAGGAGGGTGACTGACTCAGCAGAACAGCAAGCTTGAACCCACTTCAATAAGGAGAACCGTCCCAGGCCCCAGGTGGATCAGAGCACTTTGGCAGCCCAGTGAACACTGACAGAACTTGGAACAACTCAGTGAGTGACACAGAGGTACAACCAACAGTGAAGTAAGCTGCAGAAAAGACTTTTGAGAAAACAGAGCACTTGGATGTTTTATTCTCTTTCTGAAACATTTCTACTATTTTTGCAATATTTTTACTGTTTTTACTGATTATGAAAGTCATACCATTGTTGTTTGCAACCACAGCTCAGTTCCTTACATAGTATAAGTCCTTGGAGCTAGTACGTTTCTGGAAAACCACTCCTTTTTCTTGTAGCATCTTTATTGCTTCCTTAAAAACACTGTGAATCCTTTTGGAACTGGAGTTACTTTTTGACTTCACCTGAATGGGAAGAAAAGAATGAAGCAGATGGTGAGAAATCTCAGCTTAACCAAAGTTACCAGCAAAAGCTCCAGATGCTTTCAAGAAGAAAATTATTTCAGGTCCTCTTCAACGTGACTTTTATTACACATTTTTCTTCATTTAGTCATTCACAAATCATATCTGTTCTGTATGAAATAACCAGTATCTCTGAGATTTAAACCAACCAAAACACCAGAAGCTTGTACCATTCTTAATGAATCACAGTCTCTAAATTGCCTTCTTTATGAATAGCAGCTATTTGATGATGTACCGAGAATTCTTTTTTTGGAATAGACTTGTGATGCTTGCAGATCATTTGACTTTTTTTGTTAATCAAGCTTTGTTCACTTCTAGAGTTTTCCAGGTAATAAGGGTAGGATGGCAGGAAAATCAGTATTTTGTAAGGTGATATTCAGGAGGAATCCAAGTGCTGAGGACTGGATTCCCATCTCCCGTTTCAGGGAAAGGAGAAAACTGACAAAACCAGTATTTGTTTCTTGCCCCCTTTGTTTACAAATTTTTACAAACATTCTGGTCATGCTCTCAGGAGCTCCTCCACAGCCTAATGAAGTGAAAGGATAAAAAGCATCCAAGAAATTAAGACAGATATATGAAATAAGGAAACAAAGGATTCCATTTTGAGGGTAGGTGGGAAATTAGTTTCTTGTGAAAGGAGAACAATGTGCCTGGAAGTCCATAACTGAGGTTATTTAGGACACAGGGTTCTGTGTTTGGGACACATCTAACAGAGTAAGAAAGAAAGAAGCGGAGGGAAAAAAAACCAGAGAAAAGCAGAGTTTGTTTGGAAGTAGAGCTAAGAGAGTGGAATGAAAGCTAGGGAAGTAGAAGGAAATAATTAGTTGTGGAAGGGGAAAGTATGGGTAGATAAGAGCAAGGCTATGATTTACTCTCCTCCATCTCCATCTGTCCTACTGTGTCCTTCAGCCTCCCATTTATCTACACAGACTGCTTCAGTTCCCCAGTTGCTGTTTTCTCATCTGTTGGGAGCACACTGTGCTCCCTGTGGTTTCCTTTGAGAAGGGACCTAAACTGCTTCCCACAAACCAACATGTGATAACTAGAACCACACCAGAGCAACCAGAGCAAGATTTGCCAATCCATTCCTCCAACTATCACCATTAAATGCTCCCGCCCTGTTCTGAACAAATGTATCAGACTTCACATATCCTACTTCACTCGCTAGAAGCAGCTCAGAAGCCTCAGGAGCGAAGGAGGCAACCATCAAGAACTAGAAAGAGTTTAAATGAATATGCAAAATGGACATCACAGGAGCAAAGGAAAAATAATCTTTTCACAAAACATTCATTCAATCCATTTGCAGTTCTCAAGTGACACTCCAACAGCCTGGAAGCTGATGTACCTAACTGGGAATAGTTCAGGGATCCAAGAGATGCTGGTGTTAGCATGCATCACAAGCTACTCCATCCTGTTCCCCCAGCTAACCCTCAGATTTCAGCAGGCCATAATCACATCTCTCTCTCTGTCCCAAAACAGCTAACTCTCTTTTTCCTCTCAAATCACCAGTAAAAATAACGGCCTAATACTTCAAGATAATTAACACAGAACAATGGCTCTTAGTTCAGTTTTCTCTGGTTCAGACTGAAGGATTCAGTGCCTGAACCTTGTCTGTCCTTCTGTCCACCACAGCCATCAATCTGGATAACAACAGACTCTACTTCTAATTACAAACTTGGCCATGCATCTGGACACCATTCCAGTCACAGCATTAATACCACTATGGTATTTCTCTTCATTGTAGCTCTTCTGATGAACTGTAGAAACAAACATAAAATGCAGCAGGAAGGATTAAGTGAAGAGTGAATATGTGCTCACAGAAAAGCACCTTCTCATAGCCATATGTAAAATGAAGAGACTTTGCCACTCACTCAAACACAGTAATAAATCCTCAAGAATGTAAGAAATTGCTAGCAAAGCAACCAGCTCAAGACTCTGATCAATTTTTAATGTGAAAGCAAACATTTGGGGAGGAAAAAAAGATAAAAATATTTCCAAAGAAGCACAATAATTATTCAGTTTGGCTTACCACTGAAATCCTGTCAGAATAGGGAGATAATTAAAAACAGACTCTGTGTGAACTGACACACAGCTCAGCCTGGATGGATACTGAAACAGAATCACTAAGAATGCAAGGCAAGGCATTGACAGAGTGAAAGCAGCGAGGCCTTATTATATGCAAGCAGCTGCTACATATCAGCACTCTCTCATATGTGCTGCAGAGTCCATGGAAAAGGGTTCCATGGCAGAAGAATTGTTTCTGAAAAACAAATTAGGACTTCTGCCCACTTTAGTAGTATCATGTAATATGTTAATGTAATGATATTATATATTACTGCTGTTAAATGCTACCATAAAATGACAGGAAAATTTTGGGGCTTTTTCCTAGTGTGCTCCAGAACATGCTTCCTCCTCTCCATTCCCCCAGGTTAAGCAGCAATTAAGTTTCTTGGTTAACAGTCTAAAATTGCTTACTCTGCTCTTTTGGTCCACCCAAAGTAACTCCAGCATCTCATCCTGCAAATTCACAGATCAATAGTGCTTCTCCCCAGTACCTCCCACAATGTTCACACCTCCTTTTGCAAAGTGCACCCCTTGGGAATGGCCTTAGTTTCAGGTTCTCTGTAACAGCAGGGTCTTCCCCCTCTCTTCCACATCAGATTCTTTTCAAATAAACTAAGCTGTACATCCAAACATAGGAGCATTCAAGAATCAGTGATCTCTTTTGCAAAACACATAATGTGTGTGTGTAACCTGAGATAGAAGCAGCTATTAAATAATAATGTTACTATCACTACCCTTGCTCCCAAGACCAGCCAAGGGCTCTGTAGCAAAGCCAACAGAAGCATCTATGTATCCAGAATTAAGTTGGTACTTTAATCAATATATTCTATCTAATAGGCCTCACACAGCTTAGTGGGCTGGTGCTGTGCAACCAGTTATTCTCAGATCTTTAAAACAAGTCAAATTCTCTGTACAATCAATAATAGGTCAGAGAAATGAAGTGGTACAGGAATTAGTGAGTCTGTTCAAAACAGTGGAAGTATGTAACCTTTGACTCATTATGAATCACACCCTGATGGTGTTAAAGTTTCCTGGTTTAACCACACGTGATTCTACTCATGGAATCACCTTTGCAGTTTCTCATGTAATGTTTAATCCTGGGCTTAGGCAGGTGACAATTTTAGTAGTAGTGATCCTGGACATGTCAGTCCTGAAGTCCTATAATAAGCTTTGCAATATACATATTTAAAGCAGAGGTGGAGCTTCCTCGAGAGGCAGAAAGATATGCACATTCCATCATGACCTTATAATGAGCTGTGTTACACCTGCAGTACAATGTACAGGGTAGACACAGACAGTGTGAACAGCACTGTAAAACTTCCTGCTTTAACTACCTCTCATTGGTGACCTTGAGATAATATTCAAATCAAGAGAAGTACAAACAGCACACTCCGGAAAGCACAACTCAAGTTACGTATCCAAGGCAGTGACATTCACAAACTGGAATGGTAGCACTAAAATAGCAAACACTATAGCACATGTGGCAGAAGGGCAGAAATATGGTTAATCAAGACTGGCTGGTTTAAAGCATTTAATTCAGTTGAGAAATGGGATGGATCCACTTAACACATAGCTTTCATTAAAAAAGGAACCAAAGGCTTGTCCATTTGCCAGACATAATTGCCTAAGTCCAGCGAGTATACTCTGGAGGTTGTCTAAGCAAAAATTACTTTTTCTTGTTTTACTCGTAGTCTTCCTTCTGGTACCCACCCCTCCAGCCTCAAAAGTCACTTGTTTTAAGGGACAGGGAAAAGGCTACAGCCTAGGGATAGATGGGGCACTGGTTATGCAAATTAAAGTTCCACTGGCTTTGAAACTCATAAAAGATTTGTTAATTTTTAACTGTTTTTGAAAGTAGTTAAATTCTCTTCCTCATCATCTGCTGACTATAAAATTAAATTTGCTCCACTATAGGTCTGAGAAGAGGAAATTATTTCAGTTCTGCCAGCTGCATCTCCTAGAGGAAATTTATTCTGGAGAGGCAGAAGACTGCATTGCCAGGGAGGCACCAGGACTGGAAGGAGGTAGGACATGGATGGGATGTGGACGGGGCTCAGCTACACAGTAATGCTGGAAAGGGAACACAGAGGTGCTGCCTACCTCAGACTGTCCCAGCTACCTCCTTCCATCTTCACCCTCTGCTCCACTCCACTGCAGTGACTCTACAGCAGCTCATCACCTCCCTGGAGAAAATATTCCATGGGAAGGCTCCCTCCCACTATGATGAACACCGAGCAAGTACTTTAAAAGTTGGGAAAAAGATAAAGGGGGTGCACCATCTCTTCTAGGATCACAGGGAAAGGAAGAGAAAGGAAACAAGTAGTTTAACAGCAACTGTGCTCTAGAACACTGGAATCAGGATAAAAAATAGCTATACATCCAAATAACTCATCCTTTTACATCCAGGAAAAGTGCAAGAAGTGAACAAGTGTGCATATTGTGGCATGGCCTAATTAGCTGAGTTGCCTCATGTAGCTCTTGCCCTGCCAAAAAAGGCCTGAAATAACATCGTTCCACATCAGCAGCACCATTGATCCTCTTGGTTTGAGGGCAGTGCACAACAAAAGACTACTGAAGAGAAAAGAAAGGAAGAGGGACAGAAATCAGGTCTATTACACTTACTTTTGTGAACAGAACTGGGTACTTGACCCTTTGCCAATTATGAAAAGTGATACCTTCTAGAGAGGGAGTAGAGGAACAAGGAAATGAATTGCCTGAGCATTAGCAGGCACTCTTAAGGCAGTCATGGCTCTTGACAACTGCAGGTCCTTTCTTATGCAAGAACAGATAACCTTCTTTGCAAGAAATTAATAGTAAAGGACAATAGGGAGAATTGCAGTTTCAAAATAAGCATCTGTGTGCCCAAATTCCTGGGAGATAGACTCACACCCTTGCATCAGGGTCAGGAGCAACCATTAATTATTATAGTAGCTCTTCATGACTGCTAGCAACACTGATGCCACATTTTCTTGGTTTTTCATTTGTCTTGGTTTTCTTGGTTTGGGGCTTTTGAGATTTTTTTTTGTTGTTGGTGGTGTTTTGTTTGGTTTGAGTTTTCTTGGGGTTTTTTTCCAGTCTTTCTATGTTTGTTCTGCACCACTTCCTACTTAGAATAGCTTTGTCAATTATTTATCTTTGTCTTTCTATAAATGCTGAAACTTTTAAGTTTCCAGTATTGGACACAATGGCCACTACTTCCTTTAATGTAAAATGTTTGGGAACTTCTAATACTGTTCCAGCTAGTTTAGAAAGTACCAGGTGCCATGTTGGATAATCTACTAGCAAACTTTTCTATCTGAAATGAGAATAGCTCCTGTTAGTGTTCATACGTTTGTTTTAAAGCAAACCAGAAAAAATGCCTTAAATGAAAAAAAACAAACCCACAACTCAGCTATCAAGAACAGCTATCAGCAGTAGTTCAACAAGGCCAACAAGACAAGAGCTACTTTTCATTATTATTTGCCCTCATCTGCTAAGGACTGGTTTTTGTGTTGTTTTGTTTGGGTTTCTTAAGAATTCAATAAACATTAGAAGTCAACATAACATAGCACTTAACATTAGAGTGCACATCAAAATCAGGCAGTGAAAATGACTGCCAGGGATTTATTTCTCTACAGAAAACAAAAAAGTAAACAAGTGAATCACAGCAGCTTAAGCTTCAATTGTCATTGCTTTCATGGTGAAAGATTAAGTGTTAGTTTTTCAGAAATTTATCACTTCATACCAGTTGAGAATCTGGTTTATAATTTATCCAACTAATACAGAGTCATATAAAGCCATTTTACAAAATGGGCTTTTTTCTGTTTCCCATTCTGCAGCTCATCAAGAGGTTACTAACTCATTGGAAAGTTTCTTAACAGTTTGGTTACTTGCAACTGCCTCCAAACTGATTTCAATTTAATCCCACCCTCTCATCCTTTCACAACTAGGGACTTCTAATGTGAGAAACATGTAGCAGGGGCGCACTGTTCATCCACTCATCCTAACCACCCCTTGAAAGCTGCATCTTTATTAATATACTGAGCTTCAAATAAGAAACAAAGATTTTGTGCTCCCTTCCCCTGATCAGATTCAGGATCTCAAACATCTGTCCCAAAGAACTCAAGCACCTTAAAGGGATCTCTTTTTCTGACACTGCTGCTATTTACAAATCTAAATAAGGTAGTGGCTGTTGCAGGCTGTAGGATAGCTCAGCCCTAACACAAGATTACCCCTAATAACAGAATGTTCTTACATTACTTTTTTCAGCCCAGTTTTATATGTCTAAAGTAGCAATATCTCCTCAAGCTCTGTAAATAATTAATGCATAAAGTTAAAGCACTAGTGGTTTTTTAATCCTCTGCAGACACCAGTCTCTTACCTGTTTATGCATTAAAAAAGTACATGGTATTTTTCCCCCACTAAAATCTTGAAACAGGTGCATTCACTCACCTCCTGACAGCTGGGGCTGGGTAGATGCACACCAGCCAGAGACACCAGAGAATCAACTGTCTCCAGCTCCTGCTGGTAAAAGGTCTGAATCTTGTTTTCTAACAGAAAGCCTTGCACTTTCTCATGCAGCATATGGATCGAGAAATTCTGACCCTCCAGGCCACTACAAGGACACACAGAACATGTCAAAAGGCAAAAAATGGGTTTTAGAACCATTACATAAAGTCAGTCCACTAGAGTGGTTTCAAAGGTCAAAATATGTTTTAGTGTCCTTAAAGAATTTGAATTTAAATCCATAATTAAAACAGAACATTTTTTTACACATAAACATTCAACTGTTTTTCTTCACTCAGTTGCTTTTACAGTTTTGTGATTTTGAGATTTGGAGTCTCTGAAACCACCCTACATGTACCAGGCCTCCCAATAGGCATCCAGCTACCCTGAAACTGAGTACAGGAGGGGCTGTTTGACTCAGTTTATTGAGGTTATGTATCTGTGATTTGACAATGACAAGGGCAGGATGGCATTTCAGTGGAATAGCTCCTTAACCTTACACATAAAACAACATCAGGCAAGGATGATTCTCCATCCTCTCTGCTGACCTCAGATCAAAATCTTGCCCAAAACCCCATCTTTTTTCACTAGATGCAAGAGGTCTGTACACAGTATTTTACTTTCTTCCTAATACTCACTTTAGTTCAGCATTGTATTTCTTTCCTCAGATTATGGACAGGTATCTCATCTGTATGGATCACCAATTATTTGGGAGAAAAGCAGACTGCTACTGTAATATTAATACAGTCTAAATCATAGTCAGGCCCTGTTCTATTTTTTTCCAGAGTTATTACAACAACAAGTAAACAATCATAATCCCACGCTTCGCCCCAGGAGCAGTCTGGGTACTGAATTTACCTCTGTATTTCCTCAGGGCCCTTGAAAGGTTTATCATAAACTTCTCTGTAGAGGCAGGGGAGCTCCAGCATTCTTGAAATCTGGACATCACACACAGGATCATCCACTTTATCTGGAGAGGCAATGAGAACACATAGAGTTGGCCAGGACTGCCATACAGTTTTTTAAGCAAGCAAACCTGAGGCAGAACTACAGAGCCTCACAGCCAGCATTAAATTGGCAAATTTTGTTCATTGTGGTTTTTAGAAAAACAAAACCACAAAGGCCAATCCTTCTTTTACAGTTTACAAGGAGGTAAAATGGCCTGTTGTGGTGCATTATGCTTTTGTCTGACAACTTATTTAACCAGAATTTATGATCTCGGTTTTACCTTTCAGCAGTCTTTACCCATTAAATGAAGTTAACACATAGTAAGGAGCTGTGTTTGGGCCAAAATGTATGCAATTTAGAGGCTACTTGAATTGCATGGCTCTCTTTGGTATTATTACCAACCCATGCCTGGGTTGTATATTCTCCTAAATCTTCTGTCTGGAAAGGAGGGCTGAATTCCCTTGAAAATTTTAGCTAGAGCTGAAAAATCTAGACTTTTTATCTGACTTACACAGGTTTTTAAAAGACAGGTTTTCTTCACTAAAGAAATAATTTCAGTATTATCTCTGAAAGATCTCACTGGGGAAAACCAACTCTTACACAACAGCACAGACACGGAACTGAGAAGTTATGTAACTGGAAGCCTGCAGAGCATTAGCAGTGGGCTGCAGAGCCCTGCTGCCCAAAGAGCTGCCAGACACAGAGGCAGCACCTGCATGCAGATCTGTGCCTGAGGAACACTCCTCCCTCATGCTGCAGAGCCAGGGAGCTTAGGAGAAGCCAGGCTTCAGTGGGACACTGCCCATGGAATGGATTGTACAGGCTGTGACAAACAGCAGCTGCTTCTCCAAAGCCCTCAGTGGCCTTGGTGAAGTGGGACACAGAAGGTCACCAGCTCCCTTCCCATGGGCTTTGGCTGCTCTACTTCAACACAGAGAAATCTGAAGAGCAAATCACTCTTACAGACACCCAATCACAGTATCTGCACAGCATTCTTGTATGCATGCTGATCAGCTTTTACAGTTTATCCAGGAATGCCTCATTTACAGGCATCAAATCTCACACCTGACATAGTGTGTCTCCTAACCTTATGCTGCTACAATTGAAATAAAGATATACAGATGAAAATCCTTAGAAAAATGAGATGCCAGAAAATGAAGCGGAAAATATCCAATTAATTACATACAGCTCAGATATTTTCACAGATTCAGACACCTTAGTCACATATGTCACAGATTCATAACACTCACAAAAACATGAAGCCAGAATTTCTCTTTGTTGCCTATAGGTTCGGATATGACCTCTGACCCTGACAACATCCCCAATCTCCAGCTTGGTTTTCTGCCTCACTGTTTCTTGGAGTTTCTTCATCTGTTCAAACACATTGAGACTGCTGAGTGTGCTTGGATGACCTGCAAGAAGTGAGGGAAAGGCAGTCAGGCATTAAAATCAATGCATTAATTGTCCTTTTGCATTCATCCACCTAAGCACCACTGGAGTCCTATTACTAACAAAGGGTAAGGTCCCAGGCACCTTGTGTCCTGGGTAGCAAAACTTCTGGGTGACAAAGTTAGTTTACAGGATTATATTTATTTAAAGAATTCACCTGGGGAAAACATAAAAGGGAGGAGATACTGATTTACCACTGAAAATGTCATAGATGGGTTGCAAAATTGAAACATAGATTAGCAATGGTTTTTATAATGTCTTGATTTTGTCATGCTAAGATGGATGAGAGGGGAAAAGAAAAGTCAGCTGAACTTTTTATATAAAGGAAGAATGAGTCATCTGAGGTGGGGCCAAAGCATTCAAGTGGTGCAATTTGATGTCTACACTGAGGTGAATGCAACTTGACAGAACTTCACGTTTACATAACACAACTTTGTAGGGCAGTAAATCCTTCAGAACTTAAAACCTGATTAATGCCCCAAGTATACCTGATCCCAATAACAAAAGGCTGGAAGAAACTTTCCTGTGTCCCCTAAGAGCTTTCTTTAGCAGGTACAAATGAATGAATTTCCATTATTAGCATAGAGTCCAGCCAAGCACTACTGATATGTGTGTAAAATAAGAATACAAGGCTGAAAAGCATTCTTGGCCCTCATTCTATTTCAAGCAGTATTTCATGCAATTCCTTTTAATGTATCTAAGTTCCTCATTTAAGTTCCTCAAAACTGATTTGATTGTGTGTCTCAATTTTTTTTTTTTTGTTTGAGAGCTGTGCCAGATCATCACCTCTCCAAAGCGAGAGCTGTCTTCTACATTCCAGTTGGGACCGTTTGTACCACCTGTCATATGATTGTTAAAAATAAGTATGAATTATCTGTCTGTACAAATGGGCTTGTTCCACAGACATCAGGAATTTTAACTTTTACATCAAGCTTTCTTTTCTCCATTCTATTAATATGTATCCCTAACACTGCAGATGACACTAGTAAGATTTATTTCAGCAGGATTTGATCAGCTCCATATTAGAGTTGTCAATCCACTACACAGGCTTCCAAGAAGATCCAAAGTAGAAAGAATTCTGTACTTTGATGTACAAGAAACAGTGGGAGAAAAAGCAAAGAGACAGCCAGACACTAGTGAGTTGTTCTGTTAGTGAGTGCAATAATACATTCATTTCAAGTGCACAATTACTGCACATTTAGGACTTGCCCAAATTGTAAGAGAATGCTGGCATCCTCCCACTGTGTTTGAAGCTACTTTCAAGTTAATTGCTGACAGTTTCTCTATGAGCAGGAGGATATGAATACAAACAAACTGAGGACAAATCCTGAAACCACTATCACAAGGGCAGGTCCATGAACTGCCTTTGGAAACAGAAGTTGTGGCACATTTCCAGCTTAGTTCCTTACTAGATGAAGTCACAGAAAGAACTTTAAGAGGCAAATTCTCTGAACAATGTCACAACACAAAACTGAAATATCATATTACTCAAATAAGGAAAAGGCAGGGACAGGACATAATGTAATGGTTTTATTGGCATCACCATTGAATACAACACAAAAACTAATAGGAAATTCCCAAAGCGGCCCAGGCTGTATGATGTTGTTCTTTAAAATTAAAAAAAAAATTGGACAGTTGAATTTGCTCTTCTGCAAGTTTGATCATTTACTAAATTATGTAAGACTGACATAAATAAAAACATGCAGTCAAAAGAGGAGTTATTAATTTGATAAATTACCTGATAAGGGTGTTTCTGCTACCATGGGACTTTTCCAGCAGACACAACTTATAACTCCAGTACTATCATCCACTGCAAAAAAAAAACTGCAAGAATTACAGAATAGGAAAGCAGGTAGTCATGTTCCAAGAAGTGAAGGTACATAAATATGTAGGGAGATAAATGCCAAGGATATCTCATTCCAACCGGTTTGAAAGGGAAAGTGGGTGTCCAAACCCTACTTACATATCTGAAATTATTTCCACAGTTGTTTCAGACACGGAAGTAGATCAGCACCAGATGTGCTTATGTGCATAGTCAGCAAAGTAACAGGTATATTCTCAAAGAAAGATCAAGCACTGCTTTAAATGAAGAGCCTTCAGTACATATATTGTATACTAAGGGGCTTCAATCTCATTGGCAAGGTCAGGAGAAGAATCAGTGGTGAAAGCTGAAGTCAGACAAATTAAAACAGGAAACGAGGCACAAACCACAGAAGCATTACTGTCACAGTGAGGAAACAGCACTTCAACATTTGGGGATACAACCATGTACGTGAATAAACCAGGAGTGCAGCTACCTGCAGCTGCATTGGTTTCTGTGCCAATATTGTGCTCAAAGGCTGCTGGCCTTTCCTGTATAAGATGATGTCCAGGGAGCAGAAAGGCAGCTCCTCTAGGCAGGAAGGACAGAAGACAGACAGCACATGCTTGTGGTTCTGCTCTAAGACAGGAATTCCCAAGTTAAAGTGTAGGTGCTGGTGGCATGCATGCCACTTCCGCTGCTGGAAAGGCTCAACACCTTCTCCTGAGCACGGAGCTGTTTTTCCTGTTTTGCCAGTATCCAATGAAAATAAGTTTTATGATTTCTGCTCCAGGCACTGCATTGTCCATGACAGCAGGAAAAGACAGAACTCATAGGAAACTAAAAACTCAATTTTTATAGATCAAGGGACTGTATACAGATGGTCTGTGCAGCAAAGACTCTAAATAGAAAGGCACTAGACGTCTGTCAAGGATCATCCAGCCAATGCTTCAAGTACCTTGCTTCTTGAATGTAACATCTTGAAGATTCAGATTCCACTCCTCACAAATGGAAACGTGCAATTTTCTGCTGCTCCTTAAACCACATCCATGACTAAAAAAGTAACAGCAATGTTTACCAGGAAGGTGCTGATTGGTACCTGCAGTCATTTCCTCTGGGAACTATAGCATCAAAGCAAAATGCCTTTGCCTTGTCTCACGTGTTTTAAAACAATCTCCCTGTTTGGGGGGTCTAATTTCAAATCATTGTCTTGCCTTCCTGTTTCCAAGCAGTTTAGCTGCACATTCGTATTAGCAAACCTACAGCACTTACAAGATGCAGGCAATTCCAAATTCCATCACAAAAGTATGCTCCTCTCTGCTATCTCTGTTTTGAGCTGCTGTGTCTGCAACTATTTCAGCAGCTTTAATTTTGTACCAGAGCACAGATAACAATCTGCTGGTAGGATTTCCTCTCCTTGGTACAGACAGACAGCAACTATTTCAGTAAGAGTCAGAACCCTCATAAACCATGCCAAGCCATCCGTGCAAGCCAGCAGTGGCAAGGAGAAGCAGGGCAGATGACATTTCACTCTTGCATTCCCACAGTTTCTAGATGTTCCAGCTCGCACCAACTGAGACAGACAGGCTTCCTAAGAAGGGCTTGGAAACAAACCAAACAAGACTGAAGGATTAGGACGCCAGACTCCTCCTCCTCCTCACTGTAACAGCTGAAAAGAGTCCAGAGAGACTGACCTGTACTTGACCACACAAGGAATCTGGTGGCAGAGCAAGGTTCTGAAACAATGTTTTGCAATTTCCTAGATGAAAGCTCTGAACAAGACAAGTAACTCCTGAAGCACAGATGAATGAGAACTCTTGCAATTGTATTCTAACTAGACAAGAGATTGTTAATCTATTTTAAATGCATTCAGGGGGTCTGCAAACTTCTGAAAACTTCCTGTGCTCCCTGTGCTGCCCTTCCTCATTTCTTTGGGTTTAAACTTTTGTTTATTTGGGTTTTTTATGGGCTTACTTTTCATTTGTTGGGATTTTGTTCCTGGTTTTTGTTTGTTTGGCTTTGGTTTCTTTGATTCTTGCTTAATTATTTGAAGCATAGCTCAAAGCTACCTGTTAAATGAGACAATTGTGTAAATTTTTATTTCTTTATGACAAAAAGGGTATGGCTCTCGTCAGGCCTGCATGAACCTACTGAGATGCTGGTGATTTTTTTTTTAAATTTGATTTTAAGGCAACTGCCTTTCAGCCTTCTAAATCAGTTTTGGAGTACAAAAAAAACCCACATGTGATGTTTGTTTCTGTTAAAAAGGACATGGGAGAAAAAGAGGTCAGAAAGGTGCATTAGGTAAAATATGAGCTTGATCAAAGCTATGTTTTAATTAGATATCTTTCTCCTAACTTCATAATAATAACAATAAACAATCAAATCAAAGTATCAAAATCAGGCTTTACACAGCATGTAATTTTTATTTTTTAAGCCAGGAAAGAGTCAATGAACTCTTTTTTACAATTAAGATTTTGTCACCAGTTCTGGCTGTAGAGTTTTCAGCAGAGGACCTAAGATTCTTTAAAGTGAGTAGTGTGTATTCTGAAGCAGACAGATAGGAAATGGAGGTGGGGGGCGGGGGGTGTGGATCATGGCAGCGACACAAAGACATTTCAGTTCCCTATCAGAGGAAAAGTACAAAGGGGGAATTGCTTTGGAAGTCACTTTTAAACCGATGGAAAGTGAGCAAGTCCTGAGCAGTGTGTGGCACTCCAACTGATGCAACCCCTGTGACTCACCAGAGTCTGTTGAACTGAGAGATGCAAGAAATTACAAGCAGGAAACTGTCTAAGAAGTTACAATTTTGCGCTGGCGGAATCGCCTGCCTGAAAGGGAGGGCAGGCTGGGGAGGGGCACCCTGGCAGGTAGCCTGAAAACTCAAACCAGGAACTGCTGGAACAAAGAGTGGAGTTGGATGTGAAAGGACAGCAGGAATCCAGGCTCACTGTGAGCTGCACTTGAAGGTCGGCTGATCTAAGGCCTTAATTCCACTACTCTGCAGTTTCTTTTTATTTCTATGCCTCGACTTTCTGCCCCAGTCAAACATTTTCAACAAGTTTAGTTGTTAAACTGATGCTGAGAGCAGCACGGAAAAACCTTACCCATAGAACTGGTTTTGTCTTGGTCATTTTGATTCTGTCTGTTCTCATGAAGCGATAAATGCATTTGCAGTCGATGCCATTCTGCAGCAGTTTGATGGTGGGGAGCCTGGGACCTGGTTGTCAGATGTTTCTTCACAGTACTCCCAAGGGTGAGGGAACTGCAGCTGACTCAATTTCACAAGCAAGGGAATTGGGACAGGGAGGTGCTCTGTGACTTACCTCCACCAGGTAAAAACCCATGGCAGAGGAAAACACTGACCATAAGGGCTTCAGTAGGATCTGTGCATTTGGCTCCCCCTTCCAACTGTGAGATGACCTCCCCCCACCTTTTGAATCTTGCCACATCACCACTGTTCCACTCTGCTTTTTCTCCAGATGTGAAAGACAGCTGAACAAAATGACAATCAGATGTTTCCACATTAATAAAATTGAATACTGGGAAAAGCAATACGGAGGAGACAACTCCCAGCTGCTGTTGGCAAGGACTGGTACTATGATGCTTGAGTTAATTTGTTAAGACTCTTGTGCATCTAAACATAAACAAGCTCCTGACTGCTATAGAAGCTGACTCCAAGATATGACAAGACATACAAAAAGTCAGAAGGGATTTCTAAGGTTCAAATATGGAAGAGGTGATTTCCCATTTGTGGGCACCATTAAATCCGTTTGCATCTGACCAAAGGAGCTGCAGTTATAGGAGAGGAAGGTGATAGAGTCCAGTGACAAAGCAACAACCAAAATTAAGATTTGCTACATGACCCCAAATGAATCTCTGTTAACTCTGTTAACTATTTAATTCTCTATTTTTGAACTGGAGATAAACAGCAGCTTCCCTACATTAGCCAAGTAATCTCAGCTGTAGATATACATTAGATTAGGATAAGAGCACAACTGTTTCAAGAATAGACAATCACCAAATAAGGAAACCTTTCAGTTCTAACAGTAACTAAGATAAAAGGCTGATAAGTGCAAGAAGAAAGAAAGGAATTTTCCTTACCTCCATAATTATAAAAGGCATCTCGCTCCTTTGTTTGAACCACTATCCCAACAATATCCACCTGCCTTATGGGATGTCCATTGTAAAAGAATATACCTAGACACAAAACATGCTTGATTAGTGTAACTGTTTCTTTCAACACCCTAGCCTACATAGTCACATTTGCCAGGAAAAAAACATACTTTCTTACATATTTAATATACCTTAAATTATACAGTGCCTACACAGGAAAAATCCCCTGAATCACTGAAAACTAGGAACACTAAAAGGAGAAAGTATCAGCTGTACTTAGGATACCAAAAGCTTGTTTTTATCGAGTGTCAGAACCTTATTAACCTTTTGTTTTCTTGCACGTTTGGATCTGAAAAACAGTTTGTTTGCTGCAAGCATTAGGGGGGTTTTGTTTGTTTGTTTTGTTGTTTCATTTGGGTTTTTGTTTTGCTTTGCTTTGTTGTTTGGTTTGGGGTTTTTTTTTATATCTTCATAAGGCTTCAGAATAAATAATAGAACACAAAGGAAGCAGTTTGAGCTTCTCACAATGCAGCTGTTCCTGATTAAGGCAGAGCCTCCGAAAGGAAAACTAACATAATTCTGTCTTTCATTTCTAGAAGAACAGGAGCCGTGGGGGCAGGGGGAGAGCGACAGCCCTCTCAGACTGCAGAGTACACTACTGCAGTCATTGTGGACTGCATCCTGAACTTCAGTTTCTGAAAACACACGTTCTAAAAACATCCCTTCAAAGCTATTTTTGTGCATCTATAAAGATAACTTGAATAACACTTAGAAACATGTCCAGGAAACAGTGAGAAATCAGAGCCCAGTGGACTCTGACAGCACTGAGGTTGCCTCACTCTGTAATCCCTTTCAAGAGAGTGACAAATGTTGTTAACAAACACTAATGTAAACATCATACACCGAAGCTTCACAGTCCACCAGCAGGAGGAAAACAGGGCAATAAGCTCCAAATGTACCCTGGGCTGGCTAGTTTCCAGTGAATGTGTTTTCTTCAGTTTTCAAATACTGCTGCTTTACTGAAATAAGCCATCTGGGATGTTCAATAACTGTCTTCTGAAAACCAGATAACTCGAGGGACTCAGAAGGGAACATTTGGCTCCATACACTGTGGCAAGTGTTATTCTTACAAAGGGAAACATGGCAGCAAGGGAGTCAGGAAAATGTTCTGTATAAAAAAAAATCCCAAATCCAAAATCCAAAAATAACTTGTCCTACATAGCTAGCAGCCTTAAATGAGCCTGGAATTAACTTTCTTCATGCAAGACAGAGAGAAAACACAAAAGTTTCAGGAGAAATTAGAGGTGATCAGCCAAGCAGCTCATAAGCAGAAGTTTTGCTCATAAAAATCCACTGCAATGTTTTGAGGATGCATCTCTGGCTATCACCTCAGATCTGGCTGTACTAATCGTGCAGTCTCTGGTCAGGTCTGGCACAGAGAATGTTCAGCAGGTCTGTCCACTTGTCCCTCATTCCATTTACCAGGTCACAAATAAACACTGCTATAGAAAGCCCCAGTGGAGATGCTCCCAGTGTATGTTGTCATTCGCTGAATCTTACAACATCTCTGTAAAAAGTCTGGGCTGGTTTCAGGGTAAGTCTGTAGAGCAGAGACTCCAAGCTCCTGATTATGCAAACAACCAACATGTTATTATGTTAGTTTCCCAGTCAGTAAGCTGAGTTCTGGCAGATGACAGAGACCAAATAAAACTGGTTCTCTCTTTCCCCATAAATCCATGTAGAACTCCACCCTTACTCTCAGAGAAACTACACAAATTAATGTGAAGAATGAAATTATATTTAACTTATTAAAAGCTGTTGGACTTGATGACTTCAAGGTATAAATTACTCCTCCTGCCTGTTTATTTGTTCAAATAAAGTCCATATTTGTAGCAATAAAAATATACTAAATATTTGAAGCTATGGACATACACATTTAGTGAGGTTCCTAATACCCCAGTAAACAACACACAGAGCAAAATGCCATTGCCACAACAGCCACAGCAGTGCTACAGGGGCTATAGACACAGAGCTCTCTAGGGCAAGTGCTGGTCATGTCTGTACCAGCATCACTGTGCTATTTGCCATTCCTTTAATTATTATTACCCCCTTTTATGCTATTTGTAGCTTCCCTTGCTTGTTGATAAGCTGTCACAAAGCAGTGGTGCATGGTAACTCTGAGAAAAGCTCATTTCCATGATGTGATTATGTGTTACAACTGAGTTTGACACCCACTCTCATTGCAAGGCTGCTAAGACAACACAATTGCTGTTTTTATCTGGGAGGTTTTCCAGCCTTCTTGTCACCATTTATAGCAGCAGAGTAATTGGCCAGGTTTACTGCTTCCCTCTGTGTTGTTTTAAAGGATTAGTCACTGTGGCATCAAATCCGAATGCTTAAAAGTGGAAAGAAAAAACTCATTAGGTCATTCAGTCCATTTCCTCAGGGCCAATACAAGACCATTTTGTACAGTAAATTCCTGGCAATCTGTACAGTCAGGATATAAACAAACCCAGTGAAGGGTATCCCACCTTTTTCCTGGGAAGGCTGTGCCATGGTCTAACAGATGTCATTCTAGGGATGTTTTTCCTGACATTCAGTCTGTGTTTCTTTCCATTCTTCCTAGTTACAACTTTTTGTTTGACACTCATTCATTCTTAATTACCATTACTTAATGACTGATTTATAGCCAATCATATACTTAGCTTCAGCTGGTCTTTAAAAGCCCATTAAAGGCAGGAAGCATTGACGACAAACACCTACATTCTTCCTTCCCCAAAAGGTATTAATTTTAGTGTTTTTGTTGTGCTGTCATTTGTTGCCAACAAATAAGATACACTGAAAAATGTCTGGTTTGGTATATACACAGCACCAGGAGAATGAACAAAATTCAGAATGTTGGTTCTAGGAAATTTCATTTTATTTGAAGTTCGGTTTAGAAAATGATACAGGATTGCAAGCAAGCTTAAATGTGCAGAGTGCCAGATGCACAGGAAGTGGAGAAAGCTCAAATGTACCAACTGTAAAGGCTGATATCCTGACATGACAGATACCACCTCCTTAGGATCATCTTAAAAAAAACCCCAAAGTTTATAACAAAACTGAAAAAGTTCCTGAAGCAGAAACCAACTCAGTTAAGTAAAAGAACAGGAAGAGAAGTAAGAAGGGAAATTCAGGTAATTTGGAGGCAAAAAAGGAGCAGGACTGTACTTTCTAGGGCTGTTCCTGCTATCATGAAATGTTTGTTGGTGTTTATAAGGTTAATTATTCTGAATACATTTTCACATGTGTATGTACTAATGTTCAAGCCCAAACTACAATCTAATTCTGCTGGTACTGAATTGTGTCTTTTTTTTTTTTTTTTAAACTATTAAAATAACTGTAACTGAGGAAGAACAGTTTTTGCCAGATGCATTTCCTACACCAGTACTACTAAAAGACATTTATAAGACAGTTTAAAAAGGCCTCTAAATAAAACTTACTGTAGGACAAACATCAACAACACTCTGTAGCCTAATTACTGCAATGAATTTAAGACAAAAGTCTCCCACCATGTTAAATAACAAAGACAGACAGATATACTGGTATTTGTGGTTTGTGAAGTCTTCACGTACATAAAAATGGTTGCAAGAAGAGAAAAAAAAAAACCACCAGTCCTTCATTTCTGCAATCCCTTGATAAAAAGCAAAACATAAATCAATTATAATACTGTGGACATCATAATCAGCACACATAAATACATACCTGGCACCTGTTTGGATTCTCTCATTTCTGTAATATCTTTAATATAGAGTCTTGCAAATGCAGAAAATACAGGATCTATCCCCCAGTGCAGAGAAGGCGTCTCCTCTTCATACTTCTCAGACTGCATCCAAAACCTGTGAACACAGAAGGACTTGTAATTGTTTTCTAAACAGGTGAAGAGCTGTTCACATATGCCCCAGCTAAATGAAAAAACAGTTCATGAGTTTACACACAATAACACAACAGAGCTGAGGATGAGACACTGGAGTTTATCTAATATAATGTTATATTTATCTATCAATATTTCATGCTTTGCCACATGAAATATTCAAAGTATCAATACTCATGATTTGTTTGAAGTACTGAGAATCCAGCAACAGCATTTCCCCCAGTAACTTCAAATGAAATAGAATTTCAGGGATTTTTCCTCTCCGAATCCATAAACAGAGAACTAAAGTCAACATTTGTTTAAAAGAGCAGGAGTGTGGGATCCTAAGTGGTTACTTTCGGTACAGATGATTATTATTCCCTCCATCATTCTCTTTCCCTCCCCTAACATATTCTTCTCATTGTTCATCCTCTGATTTATTGAGGAGTTGAGGGAGGATGACTTGACTGAAAACAAAAGCAGTCATCCCTTCTTTATTTTGGGCATATCACTCCCCTAACTTTGAAATTGTTACTTTCCCCTTTTACCCTTTCAGATTTCACAGTTTAATGCCTGCCATCTTCTGTCATTACAGATCCAGTTATCTGCTTATCACAGTATTGATGTCAAAAACCCCAGCACTCAATTCAGGAAGATCCTCAAAAAGATTTGGCAGCTGAAAATACTTTCTATCAGCTTCTCCTGTATGGACAGCTACACTGTTCCTGTAAGGCTTTTAGGTCATGTTCCAGTGGGTGTCAGCCCCTTGCAGCTCTAAGTCCAAGGTGCTAAGTAGACTGATATTGAATCATGTGCAATAAGGCTGAGGTTTGGCAGCTCCAGTCTCCTGAGAGGAAGCAGCTCCCAGGGATCTCTGCAGTCTGGGAGAAGCACCTGTAGCCACTGATGGAGAGATAACACACCATGAACACCACGGTAGCACCTTGCCTCACTGAGAAACTACAGAGCTTGGATTCTGCATGGTTTCTGTTTGAATGCTTAAACTTTGAGGCAAGGAAAAAGAAAAAGGGTGTAGCACAACATGCCAGAGTGTTACTGACATCTACTCTATACTGTGTACAGAACTGCAGTTGACAATTAGATTTCTGTCCAACTTTTATTTTATTTTAATTAAAAAAGGTCAGTGCTATTTACCCTTCCTTAGACTGGTCATTTCTTTGGTGAGATGTTGAAAATATTGGATTTAGTCAGTTCCAGCAGTAACTTCACCACTGAGTAACAAACTGAAATAGTTTCATTTACACCTGGATTCATGTCTCGCTCCCCACTACAGACAGCTCTTCCCAACCTTTCCTTTTAGCACCTGCAAGATCTACTCAAAAATGTCACACCACTCTTTTCTCACTCAGGTCTCCCCATGAAGCACCCTTTTTCTGCTATGGAATTGCCACACTGCTCAATAGAAATTCAGAAATTAAGCTGTTAAGTGTATGATCTTAACACAAGCTGCTATTCCTCCGTATGGCATTTCTTTGGATACTTGCTACAGTCTATGTCAAATTTAGACCGTTAAGTTTCTCAAGGGAACAAATGGTTTGAACCTGCATTTTACTTGGCTTGCTCGTTTTCTTAACAAAATTAGTCTCCTCATCTCTTTTTGCTTGCAGTCTCTAGTACAAAGTTATATTCCTTTCTGCTTCAGGGCCCCCAATTTACTCTGCATGGTTACAAAGCCTGTCACAGCTCAGCACCTGTTTTTCCTCCTAGACAGGCAGCAGACTGTGATAACCAGCCAAAAAGAGACAATCAGGTAACAAGTCTGTCTAACCTTTTGTATTTTGGGTGAACAGACACTCCCTGGGGCAAAAAGCAGAAGTCACCCCTGCACATGTGTGAGGGGAAATCAATGAAGCAGCTCTACTGGAGATGAAAAATATCTGCATTTTGGCATTTTATAGCCACTTGTCAAGCCTAAAATGTTAATAGATCAAGTCCAAGCCACACTTTTAGCTTAAATGAAACAACTCCCAAAAAATTTTTACTACTTCCCTGTTCTGAAGGTGAGGAGATTTCTGAAGGGAAAGCTCTATCTCAGAAACTACTGGGAATGAAATCTCAAATATGTCCTTATATAGAGACCACTCTGCTTGGTTCAAGCCTGCTACAGACACCCAACACTTTATCTTACAGATCTGGCAAAGATTCCTTGACAAAAACAAAATCATGCCGCCAGCACCATGAAGGCATCACAAGATTCCTTGAAGTCCACAGGGCAAATCTGCTGAAGTCCTGAGTTACAGACATTCCATCCACACCAGGCTGGGACAGTAAAACCGTACCCCAGCCACCCACTCACTCTCAGCAATGTCTGACAGGCACATGAGGCCATTCTGCACAGCAGTCAAAGCCTTCCCTAGCCTCCTCACGGTCCCAAGAGCCCTCCCAATCCCTGACACCACCCAAAACCAAGCCTATTTTCTTCCTCCCCTCCCAAGGGGCCACTTGGTAGCTAGATTTGAACAGAGGCCTATTTGAAGCCAAAAGCTTGTGGCCAGTTAGAAGGAAAAGATATTTACTGCCTCTTGGATGGACTGCCTGCCTCCACGCACTGCCAGTACCAGTCCATTCTTCTCAGCAGTTGTCTGTCTGCTCCTATAGCAAAGCAAGAGGTAAACTATTTCCAAAGTATCTATTCAGTGAGTCTCCAAGCTTGTTTCAGGCAGACTGAGAGTATTAAAAAACATAATTCCTACAAGGCTGACAAAACTCTTCCAATCATTTATCTTTTGCTATATAACAGTATCTTCCCGTAACTTTTTCTTAAGTTGGCACAGGAAGCCTCTCCATCCCGGGGTTAATTAATGAGTCATCCTGGCAAAAGTGGAACTTTCCATTATGCTAGAAGTGTTTTCAGCTCTTAACTGGTACCATTGGTGATATGCTATCAGCAAGGAAGATAAGAGCTGCCCTGTACAATGAAGATCCAAGGGGCAAATGGGGGCATTGTGGAGATGCAGCCCGTTATAATCAATGAGAACCAGACAGCAAACAATGGACAATTCTCAACAGATACTATATGGACAAATGTTTAAGGATTATACTGGTTTTTGCTGGGAGATGGTGATCAGACTTGGCAATATAAACAACAGAGTCCTAGCAAAAGGTCATTCCTTTCTGCATTTTGTTTTAAGTGCAGTGTAATGACTTCAGGGTTGCTGTAGTACAAGGAATTCAATCCTGATACAGGAGAAAAAAGGCAAGAGAAGCATCCAATCCCCAAGTTTATTAGATAGAAGATATCTGTATTCTATTTTTAACTCCAAAAAAACGCTATAAAGGCATAACCAAAACCAAAAATAGAATTAAATTCTTCTTGGGAAAACAACTCTGTTTGAAGAGCAAAAATCTAAAGTTTACGTAGTAGGTATCTAAATATAAATAAACAAGAAGCCTGAATTTGAGATTATTCTAACATATTCAAATAAGGCTGTCTCTTCCACCTACTGCTCTCAATGTTAGCTTTTCTGACTACTGAGAAGTCAACCAAGTCCATAATCCCCACAGGGATCTTGTGAGCTCAGCAAGGTATTATCCTAGAAGGGAAAGCAAGGAAAATTGGCACCCTTCCCAACCACGCCACCCCCCAAACCCATTTTCTTTCTTCCCTCCTAAGCAGCCTACCTGGTAGCCTTGTTTCAACAGCATCCTATTTAACACCCTATTGATTTATTCAATAGAATCAGCCCTGGTCAATAAATTTCTTGGCTTATATTCTTGTGCCCACCACATACCTTTCCCAAAAAAGGTAAATGCTCTTCTTCCAATCCCAGTGCGACTGAAACCTCAAAGAAGAGTATCTGTTTTAATGTTTCTTGTCTTTTCTCCAAATTTGATTAACAACCAAAGGTCTTGGAGAAAATTGCCTTAGTTTGAGATTAATCATTTTTAGCCAAGAAAATGTGTCTTGCCAGCAGCTGTCTGCAACTGCTCTACAAGCGCTGGCACATTGCTGTAAAAACTCTTTCTCAAGTTAGCTGTGAATCAGAAACAGAGAATTTATGCACTAATAGAGGCAACTTAAACATGCTACCATGACTCTTCTCCAGAGGCTGCACTACTGTACTAGCACTGACAATTTACACTGGAAGCAGCTCCTAAACTGTTGGAGTTGCCAACCCAGTGCACTAAAACAACTTAAAGATACCATTGGTGTACTTGAATAAATCAGGCCAGAAACTGTGGCTGTCAAAAACTGCTTCATAGGTCAGCCATTCCTGCCACAGACAAAGCAACTTGTGGAAAGAAGAGCAGAGTCAACAGCTGGGTTTTGTAACACCCTCTGTCATCTGAATTGAAATCATCTGTGTCTGAGTCAACACCCTATGTGACAAGTGACTATTATTCAGCTCTTCATGATCAGCAGAGGCAATTCCAGCATGGTACAGTCAAACCCACCATATTTCAGGAAATGTTTTTAATTACCTATAGCCACATACAACATTTTAAATTTAAACCAAATAAACCCATTGTATTATTATACAAGTAAATCTTACTGAACCAGGAAATAAAGCTTTTGGTTACAGTTAATATGGAACAAAGATTCTAGACACGAAACTCACCCATAGATTTTTAAAAATACATAATTAAAAGAAAGTTTCCAACACCAGTAACAAGAAGAACACTGTCACTGAGATCAAAACACATTACTGAAAGACAAAAAAAAGGTTCCTGGAAAATAGCTGTTGGAAAATTATCAAACAGTAAGGCAAGGTCAGTTTGGATCCATCTCCTACTTGGTTATTCTGTTACAATTCAAGATGGGGCAAGCACTTTCATTCTTTCATAATAAACCATTTTCTGCTTCTGTCTTGTTAAATCCTGTCAGTTTTGATGCTACATGCTGCATGTCTTGTAGTGCTTACATGTAAGTACAACTCCAATTTAAAAACATAGTTTCAAAACAAAATTAAGAAATCTAGAAGTCTTCTGAAATTCCAGAAGTTTAACACTTCCTGAAATGTTACTTGTACAAGGGTTTAACATTTGTCTAAGCTGTTGAGATAAAAATTTACCAAAAGAAAGAATTACAGATTTTTTCTTAAAGATACTCCTTGAAAATTTAAACATCATATATATTTTAATTACATTAATTCCTATTACAATACACTCCCCTGGTGAGTGAAGTGCAAGACAAAAGGCCCATCACTGCAACCTTTAGCCAGTGGGGAATCTGTCAACAACCCAGACTTGCCCACAATGCCCATAAGGCAGGATATAGGTAGAGGCAAAAAAGCCTTGTTTTATCAATAAACTGACATGGCTGTTGTGTTAGAATCTTCCAGTGGAGTTGGTGTCTCCAGGTCATAACCTGTAATGTGTTTCCCTCCCTTTGATTTTACCTTTCCACAGCACTGCCTGGAAAACCTTTTGGACAGGTGCACGTGGCTGCAGGAGACCAAACAAACTGGCTCCTTCAACATCCAGAGTCTTGGAAGGAAGGGGGACAAAGCTCACAGTCCTAGATTGCCTCCTTTTGGCATTGAAACTTGTTTTATATGCAAGCTAAACCTTGTAACAAGGTTTTGGCAGTCAATTTTCCAAAAGCATAATTCTGAAAAACTAACAGGGAAGGGTGTAACAAAATAAACAGTAGAGCAGCTCTTTCTGATCCTTGTCCTGTGCATTAGATAAAATTTCCCATGGATCAAGAAATCAGCCAACCACTTAGCAGACCAGTAAACCAGCTCTGTATATGTATTTCTCATGGCTACCTGTAAGCTTACCAGAAATAAGGTAGCAGGCACTCACTAGGGATATTCAGAAAGCTTCACTTCCTGTGTGTATTTTAAAGCTATTGGATAATCACACTGAAGTGCCTTCCTCAACTAATTCCCTAACCTGTCTCAATCGAGGGCAGGAGGAAGCCTATGAGGATGATTAACTCTCCCTGAAAGCTCTTAATCACCCACAGTGCTGCCAGAATGAGCTGAGCTGCTGAAAAGACATTCTTTCACTGGGAGAGAAGATTCTCATTTATTAGTGCAAATTAAAAACAAACAAAAGTAAAAATTAATTGCTTCCTATAAATAGTAAGTTTCTTGCTTTGAAGAACAGCAGTATGAAAGTATTGATAGCAAGTGGATTCCAAACAGGCTTGTGGAAAAGGAAAGTTTTTTGACAGATACTTATAATCGGGAGGTGATGCTGCCTCTCTGCTCAGCCTGGTGAGGCCACATCTGGAATGCTGTGTCCAGTTCTGGGTTGCTCAATACAAGAGAGACACAGATCTCCTGGAGTGGGTCCAGCAGATCGTTAAGGGACTGGAGCATCTCTCATATGAGCAAGGGCTGAGAGAGCTGGGACTGGTCAGCCTGAAGAAGAGACACATAAAGGGATAGACCAAGCTCTTTTCCATGCTGTTGGGCAATAGGACAGAGGCCATGGACAGAAATTGATGCGCAGAAAGTTCCACCTGAACATGAGGAAGAACTTCTGTGCTATATGGGTGAACATGCACTGGAACAGATTGCCCAGAGAGGCTGTGGAATCTCCCTCCCTCACTGGAGATGTCCAAGAACCATCTGGACAGAATCCTCAGTAATGTGATCTAGGGGGTCCTGCTTCAGCAGCAGCTTGGACCCTTCCAACCTTATCCATTCTGTGATTCTGTGATTTACTGATACAACACAAAGGAATTAACTAACAGAGAAGAGAATAAAACCTAATTTACCCTGGCTTAAGGCAACACAGTTAGCTTTCTTACTCTGTTTTAGCAGTGTAACAGTAATTCTGGAATGAACATTTTCAAATTTCAGAAATTTACATAGAAGTGACAAGCATTGGTTTATAGCTTTCTGAGGCTACTGTGCCTGTGAACTCCACAAGTTTGATTCAATTTCTAGAGGCAATTATTCCTGCCCATTTCCCTCCCTCCTCTTTAAACTGGTTTATGCATCTGGTCTAAATTAGAACAGCCTCTGGAATAAGTTAGAATTTATATGAACATTCATAGCACCACAGAGCACTCCATTACAACCTGAGACTTCAAAATAATTAACCTATGATTTTGCCTAGGCACACAGTTGTAATTTGAAGTTTTAAAAATATTCCTGGCACATACCAAAGCTCTAGATTATGACAGACCCGTTAGTGTTCTGAAATCAATTTGCATTTTATTTTGCTGGGGAAGTGAACCTTTTAACTACATGAGAACACAGAGAGACTGCTTGAAACATGGTGTCAAATAGCCCTGTTGTTGATACATACAAAGTAACTCAAATTAGAGTAAGTTTGAAATCTCAGATCCATCTAGGACCATCATAAACTTTGTGAGAATAACTAAAGGCTGAGATTTCTCATTTGGAGTGCTTTTAGAAGATCGAGACCTAATTGTTACTCTTCTTTGAAAGATTAATAAAGTTAGCTTGGCACTGATCTTTGATTCTAATCCAGCTACATTTGTTGTTTGTTTTTTTATGTTATTCCAGATAGGTTTTTTTTCACCTTCAAATAAAGACTCATAGCACTTCCTGTCTGAAGGCCCTTCTTGTAGAGAAATGTTTAAACATCCCAAAAGTCAAATCTGTGCAAAATGTAAGGTTTGTTGGAGGGAAGCATTGAGCCTATGTATTACTACAGCATTATCTGTTGTACTGGGAGAAGTTTGAAGAACAAAGTCAGAATTTTGAACGTAAGAACAAAGCTTTTGTTATGCTTTTCTAATGCTCCTCACACAGGTCCTCTGAGCCATCATCTAGGACAAGTATCAAAAGGGTGGGTGTTTTGTATCAAAAATGGTACAATTCCCAGCCTGCTACTCTCTGTATTTCTTTTGCAACTGGGCCTTCTTTCTGAGAACCAGGACTTTTATACCTGAAATCAAGCACAGGATTTCTTAGTCATACCCAGGTTGCTCTGAACTGGGCTTTAAACAGAAAAGTTTTAGAAATACCAAAGGTGTACAGATATTTCTCAGTTCCTTAAGACAAACTGTAATGCACAGTCCTTTACACGGTATTCTGTGAATAATCTGAAGAGTAATTTCTTCTCAGCTAAGGAAAGCTGGCTCATAATCATTTATCGTCAGCTGCTAAACTATTAGAACCTGCTAAAAATCCAGAGATTGTCCTTTATTAACCTTTGGTTAAGCAATTTTTGTAATTCTCTGAGGGTGTTCTGACATAACGAATAATTTACTGATGCTCCATCTGAGGTCTGTCCAAACCTCGTCACTGAGAGCTGACACAGGCCTGATACAGAACAACCCCAAACTGATCAGGAATACCTGTCCTGCAACACAAGCATCTTCAGTAACTCCCCTCCCTGTGGAGAAAAGGCAGCTAGGCTTGTTTGTTAGTAATGATTTTTGCCCATCTTTACAAACTTTTTCCAAATCCAACTGAAAGGCACTAGATGGACAGAACATTATTTAGATTCTTGAAAGAAAATACCTTCCTGATGACTGTGGCTGTAACTTCTTCCATGAATCACTGTCATAACTAACATGATAAAGTCATTACTATTTCCGACTTCTTGGTATGTAAAGAAACCAACAGCCTTTTATAAACTAATTTAAGTGTCTCCTTAATTGCATTTGAATTTGAATAAATGGCATTTCCTAACTCATGTTCTGAAAAGAAGTCATTCCTGTATAGTCTATCCAGCAAGATACATTAGTGCCCAGTCAGAAGCCACAGGAATTATTTTTCATATAGGTAATTTTATTTTCTGCTACAATTCAGTCCATGTAATGTAATGGGCTTTTTTGGCTTAATCCATAAATAGTGCTTGGTGTACTATAAAACATAATTTGTGGATTAGCTATTAAAGATCCCTTCTGTAAAAAAAATAAACATTTCAGGGCACTTGAGACAAAAAGTGCATCACATCACAATACTCTGTTTTGTCATAAGCAAGTGCTAGTGCCCAAAGTTTGCACAGACTATTGTTCGACACACAATAGCTGCTGTTTGCCTTAACAATTGACATATTATTGCAGCTCCACTCATTGCTGCTGTACCAAGATGAGATCCTACAGAAAACCAAATTCTACTTTACAACACAGTCAACTATTTCTTGCCTCATTTTCTAGGTAAAAAGAGAAGAACATCAGACACACAGAAATTACAGAAATTACAAAAATAACATTATGCAATGAAAAACTTTGCTGTCTTTTTCAGTAAAATAATTTAGTATTTTAAAGTCGAGCTTTACATTAATAAAAAGTTGATATCTCACATTCTATATGTTATGCCCCCTTTTTGCTAGTAGACATATCTCCAGTATTATCCCACTGCAATGTCTCTTTCTGGGGTATTACTAGAAATTTCATAGTCTTTAGTGTTATCTTTTTGTCAGATTTTCTTTTATTATGTGTGTAGGAAATGTTCCCTACTTTTCAGAATGGTATATTTTTAATAACAATTTCAGAAGGCATAATAAACTTCCTGGTTATGCTTACCACATAACCAGGACTGGGTCTGATGGCTGGCCAGCCAGCCATAAGAGAAAACAGATTAAAAAATTATTCATTTTCATATTACGGAACAAGTTACTTGGTCCCAAGATTCCAGAGCTGATCAGGATCACAAGAGAACACAAAGTCCATTCTGGGAAAAAAAAAGGTTCCTGGGAAACAGTGAAAGAAAATCAGGATTTACAGAAAGAAAAGCAGCAATACATGTGGGGCTTTTGTTCAGACATTTTTTATGCCAGTATTGACTGAGAGCAATACTGAGATGCAAAGCTATCTTTATCCCTTAATAAATTTCTAATCCTAGCTACTATGTGAACTAATGCAAATTTGAAAGCCACAAACAAAAAGAGCAAATCAGCTCGTGACTGCTACGCAAGAGGAAAAGGTCTAATTACCATCTGGAGGAAGGGCAAACATGGTGCAGCATTTGCAAGACATGCTTTCATGTGACTTTACTAATGCTTCTAATATCCATCAGATGGAGGGGGCTCCACAAGTTTTAAATCATTTGCTTTGTGTTCATGTACAGTTTTGATCAAATAAGTCTTGTTTCAAATGAAATATAACCTCAAATTATTAAAATGGTTAAAAGGAATACAGCAGCATAGCTAAGAGGAGTAGTAGTAGTATTTAAAGGATATTATTATTTTTAAAAAGTGTTCTAGATGGACTTATTCCTGCATGGTTCAGCGAAAGATTGTTACAGTCATCATAATATGGAGAGAACTTTTATTGGACAAATTACTGTATTTAAAAAAAGCAACCAGCCACCAGTGCAGCTCAGTATTTTAATATTAACTGAAAATTCCTACAAAAGGAGCTTTTTCAGTTAAATACAAGCCAAAAGGTGTGCAGCCTTCTTGAAAACTTTATCATGAGGATCTGAAGTTCTTAATTGCATTAGTCAGTTAATCAAAGAGAATCAGCTACATAAGTTTCAATTTGTTGATACTTTTCATTAAATCTGAGGTTTGCTTCTCACTCTCCTACAAAGATATATGACTTTTTCTGAATATCAGCCTTGGAGGGGGTTTTCTTACAGATCAACTGGAAACAATAAGAAAAACCATTTCTTTTTTGCTATAGCTTCAAGAAAGTCAACAAGTTAAAACTTGAATGCTTTTCACGTGCCATTTTTCCAAGAAATATTCTTGTACTTTTTGTTGAAATATCTGAATCTTATTCAAATGTCAATATTTATATTATTGCTTTTCTTCTGCCATTTAATTTCAGACAAAGCCTATTCAATAAAACATCACAGGTTTACTTGGAAACATTCAGGTAGTTTGGCAATTTTTATATTTGCTCTGTCATCAATCCCAGAAGTGTTGCTGACATCAGGAGAAATGCACTTCAAGAGTTCTGCTGGCAGTGGTGTCTCCACAGGTAGGAAGAACTCCCATCATATGTTACCAGGAAAACTCACCTCACACAGTTAAATATTGTGATAAAGAGAAGTATCTAAAATGGGGAAGATGAATTGCCCAGTAAAGATACATTTCCCCACTGTCTGCTGAAAAAATTTGGCAAATTTAGATTAAACACACAGACTTTTCTGAAGCCAAAGTTAGATCAATCCTATTCCTAAATATTTTAACATTCAATGTTTTTTTTTTTACTACAAACATCAAGTAATGCCCTTATATGTTGAAGTTTCCAAATGCCACATGTTTCTGTGGCAATTCTTAGATTAACTGGTCTTGCAGTAAGGCATTAAAAAAACCCAAACCATGTAATGAATAGTAGTATATCCAGGTTATTGATAAGAGCCTGAGCATTGGTTCTGACTAATGAGATATGGGCAAGCTCTCAAGTGTCCAACCTCTGGTATTATAATTTTTTCTTGTTTATATGACTGAACTATTCTTGTTACTCATATCGTAAAGGCTCATAAAATAATGAGTACAAAACTAAGTCTCTTTTTTGTCCTGCATAACAGAAAGAGAAGTCCCTAAGACACAGCTGTATCAAAGGTATATTTATGAGAAAGGCTTTAGGAGTGCTGTGTATGTAGCACACACAGGACAACCAAGGCATCAGGCCCAGCCAACATGTCTTTGGGGAAGGCAGGTCCTGCTTGACCAACCTGATCTCCTTTTATGACCAGATGATCCATGTAATAAATGAGGGAAAAGCTGTGGATGTTGTCCACCTGGACCTCAGAGAAGTCTTTGCTACAGTCTCCCCCAGCATTCTCCTGGAAAGCATGGCCTGGACAGGGGCTCTCTTTGCTGGCTACAGAACTGCCTGGATGGCTGGGCCCCGAGTGTGGGGGTGAATGGTGCCACACACAGCTGTCACATGGTCACAGGGGCTGTCCCAGTCCTGGTTAATATCTTTATCAATGATCTGGATTGGGGATCGAGTGCATCCTCAAGAGGACGTTCACAACCAACACTAAGCCGGGCAGGAGTGTTGATCTGCTGAAGGCTAGGGAGGCCCTGAAGAGGGATCTGGGCAGATTGGGTCAATGAGCTGAGGCCAGTAGTGTGAGGCTTGATGAGGGGAAGTGCCAGGTCCTGCGCTTCGGTCTCAACAGCCCCATGCAGGGCTACAAGCCAGGACAGAGTGGCTGGAAAGTGGCCCAGAGAAAAAGAATCCAGGGTACTGGTCAACAGCAGCTGATCATGAGCCAGGAGTTGCCCAGGTGGCCAAGAAGGGCAGTGTCATCCTGACCTTTATCAGAAACACTGTGGCCAGCAGGACCAAGAGAGCGATCATCCCCCTGCACTGGGTTAACCAGAGTGGTCTAGAAGCTACATTGGTGCTTAGAACTGAAATTAGTCCAATACAGCACAAAACATTAACTTTGGGAACAGATCAGAGGAGAAATGGCAGAGCCTGTGGAAAAATGCCACCATATAACTGGAAGATATCAATAAAAACATGGGGTACTTAGATTAAAAGAAACAGAAAGGACAGTGCAGAGTGCCAAAGGTGACAGACAGATTAAGACGGATGAAACAAGAATTACGCTTCAGATTTAACCACGAACAAGCCACTTGTGACCTTACAGCAGTTCAATAAGCTCAATCACCAGAAAGAATTTTGGAGATCAGTGAAAGCGTGGGTGGACCGAAAGTCAAGACAATATAAAAATATACCATTAAATATTTTGAAAGAACTGAAGAGTGTAGGACTGCAGTGAAAGGGCAATATATGCTGTGAAGAACACATTTCAAATTAAATTCCTGAAATGTTTACTTTCAATTAAGAGAAATTGGAGCAGTTTAAAAGAAACAGAACTTAAAGAGGGTGTTAAGAACAGTGGCAAGTGTGTTTGAGTCAATGAGAAAGGATGGTGATATAAAGCAGCAGAAAGTATAAAGGAGACTTCTAATTCACAAAGAGACAAAGAAGATTGTCATAAAGAGTTTACAGCTATTTTAAGCCAGTATATTTGATGCACAATCAAGATAGTTCTTTAACATCTTCCTCTGGCATTTAAAGGAAGCAATGAATTTTCAAAAAGCATTGCTTTAAATTCCTAAAGGAGAAATTTTAATATAATTCACTTTTACCTTTTTATCCTTACCATCTGGAAACATTTACAGTTGCTAAAAACTCCTGCTATCAGGAACAAAAAAACCACACACACCAACTTCAGGCTTCATACAGCCTCCTCCAAACCAGGAAGTCACAGCAAATTGGGAAGGATTTGTTATTAGCACTTAACCTTCACCTTACAGAGTTTATTTTTAGGATTGAGTGGCAAGCTGTAACTCCAGAGTGAAAGAATAAGGGAAAAAATGAGACGGAGTCACAGTTGTCCTTTTCATATATCCTGGTTTTATCTTGAATCACTTGTTCAAGAGTAAGAAAGAAAAAGTTAAAAGCAAAACCTTATCACTAGATTAACTGCTCCTTTCTTGTGCCAGACTTTCATCTTATATTTTCAATATTATATGAATTAAAAGCTCCCTGGACCAGGAAGACTCTCTTTATACAAGCCTAAAGCAACACACAGGCAGTACCTGCTGACATGCAGCCATTGGTGGGATGGCATGAACGTCCTGCTCTGAGTGAGCCTCTTCTGTCTCACACACACTGACAGCAAAGTGACCCACGAGAGAGATGCTGTCAACTGTGCACAGTCCCATGTTCATCACTAGAGCTGAGAGGCAGAACCAGGCCCTGCTATCCCAGCCCAGAACTGTCTACACCTGTTCACATATAACTTATGAAATTTTCTTTTAGTTTTGCATTTCTTTCCAGTTATCACAAACTCTAACATTCACACATAAACACCCCCCTGCCTCCAGCCCTCACACCATTGCCATTAACCCTGAGGCTAAAGAAAAGATAATCCCACCTAAATACAAGGAATTCATGCTATGGCTTTGGTTTCCTTTCCCCCCCACATCCTTTACCAATCACTCAGTTTAAATAAACCTACAGAATTTAGTCCCAAAGCACTTCTTATCCAAGATAAAGCAAGTTAAAATGAAAATATTAAATTAAAAATATTAACAAAAATTATTATTTAAGCCACCATTGTATTTTAACATCCAAATCAAAGCTATCATTCCACCTGAAGGGGCAAACGAAAAATTATAGAGAAGAAAAAGAAACTGAAGTTTAAAAATTAAGACATGAGAAGCTAAATTGCTGCTGGTAACACTCTACCATTGTATTCAATTCAAACTGCCTGAATGAAACTTATGAATATGAACTTAATAGGTGGAGCCAGCCAGCCAGATCACAGAAGAGGAAACAGCTCCTTTGGATTGCAGTTGTTTCTTGGTTTTGCCCTCACACACATCAACAGTCTTTGTTTTAACACCCTCCTAAAGTTTTACCTTTCGTGGCCAAGCTGTCAGTACAAGGAACTCACAAAGCCCAATATAATTTTTGAAAAACAAACGCTGATTATTACAACAAATCAGTTTAGCAAGAGTACTTGAAAGGCCCTCTGTTCACAGGGTGGGACTACCCGTGAAGCTGATTTTATAAAGTTTAAAGAAATTGACTCATGACAGAACACTGTTGTTCGATTCATAAACGCTTTGTGTCAGGGCCATCTCAATGCCTCATTATTACTGAATTTACACACAGAGTACCCTCCTTATATAGCAAACTATTGTCACGCTAATAAAATGATCTGAGCAGTGATGCACACCAGAGGCTTGATCTTTAGAAGCTCATCACGCAGCTTAAGGTAATGGCAATTGCAGGCACTCAGGTTCACACGAGGATACGGCATTACACGATTCTCCCTGGGTGTTTGTCTCACTGTCGGATGTCTCTGCTGCTGCTGGATGGGCTTCCAGCCTGGCACAGCCCAAACTCTGTCCCCACGTCTGCTAATTGCCCCTAATCCAGGCTACGGGAACGCCTCTTGCTTTCAAGTGAGGAAACACCTCGCACTTGGTGGCAGGTACACAACACAACTATTAAAATGCAATTATACTTCAGGGTGAGGAAGGAATCACTTGTGGGAAGAGAAGGTTGTGAGATAATGAAATTCAAGCCTGTCCCAGTGATTAAATAAGATACCGAAGATACCAAACGGGCAGCACAAGAATATCACACCCTGCTATGACAGAAGATAAACCAGTAGCAAGTCGAGGGACAGCACGGGACCGCAAACAAAAGGAAAAATCTTCCAACGTCGTCTTTTGCTGTCAACACTTTCCTGAGAGCGCCACGTCCGAGCCCAAGCCCCCCAGGAGGCACCACCGGCCCACACAGCGCTCCTGACACACACAGGGAGCCCCTCACGGCCCTCCGGCTCCCGCGGTGGGACCGGGGACTCAGGGCACGCAGCCGGCACTGAGGGGAAGCCGTCCCTGCCTGAGGAACATCATCCACGCCTCAGGGCTGGGGACACGCTCCCTGCACGGGAGAGCGGAGCGGCACGGAGAGAGGCGCGGGGTGTCCTCCGGAACCAGAAGATAAAGGGCCCCTCTGCCACACGCCCCTCCCGTAACAGCGCAGAGCGGACTAAAGACAAGCAGGGCAGGCGGAGGGACGAGCACCCGGTCCCCACACCCCGCTCTGAGGCACGGGGGGGTGGGCGAGGGATCCCCTCCATCTTGAGCCCACACCGACTTACCCGCCCGGAGCCTCCGCGCGCTCCTATTGGCTGGGGCGGCCGCCGCCGCGTCACGTGGGCAGCCAAGCCCCGCCTCTTCCCCCGCCCGTGCCGGGCCCGGGCCGTTGGCGGGGCAGGGCCGCGCGCGTGCTGCCGGTGCGGCGCGTGCGCACGCGCCGGGGGCCAGGGGGAGCGGCGGGGGCGCGCGCTGCTGCGCGTGCGCGTACGGCGGAGCGGCGGGAGGGGCGCGAGGAGCGCGAGGCGGTTCCGGGAGCGCGGGAAGAGGGGCGGGAGCGCGGGGCGCACGCGCCGGCGGCGGGCGGGAGCGAGGGCGGAGGGGGCGGAGGTGCCGCCGGTGCCGCCCCGCAGGAAGCGGAGCCGCCCGGGCCCCGCTCCGCGACAGGGCGAGGGAGCGAACGAGGGGGAATAGACAGGCCGGCAGCCAAGCGTCGTTTTCCGCCGCTGTGCCACCCCGGGACGCCGCTCCGCGAGGATACCGGCCGGGAGCCTGGAGCGGGGCAGCCTCCGCCCCTCCCTGCGAGGCGGGACGTGACCGCTCCCCGCTGCCCGGCGCGCAGCAGCTGCCCCCTCCCAGCGGAGCCGTGACCCCTCCTCCGGCTCCCCGTCCCGAGGCGGGAGCCCGGCACTTGTTGCTGCTGCGATGGTGACCGGCCCGGCCGAGTAGGGACCGCCGAGCCTGTCGGGGAGAGCAGCGCCGAGCCCGGCCCCGCACGGGGCATCGCGGGCTGTCGTCTCCCCGCAGCGCCCGGCGGTGACGGCGCTTCCCGGGCCACGCCAAGACTTTGGTCTCCGCGTGGGAATCGCGCCCGGCATCGCCGCCCGCGCCAGCTGATCCCGGCGGGCTCAGGGGGCACCGCCGCCCGCCCCAGCCCTCGGCGGCAGCCAAAATGTCCTTCTTCAACTTTCGCAAGATCTTCAAGCTGGGCGGCGAGAAGAAGAAGAAACAATACGAGCACGTCAAGAGGGATTTGAACCCTGAGGAGTTCTGGGAAATCATAGGAGAGCTGGGCGATGGTGCTTTCGGTAAAGTGTTCAAGGTAAGGGCGGGCAGCGCGGGTCGCTTGTGTTGCTCATAGCTGAGAAATGACTCGGAGCGGTGCTTGTGCCTCCAGCGCTGCCCCGGGCTCCTGTCTGCCGGCTCCCTCACCTCGGGGTCCCTGCTGGCAGCGCCGAGCTCGGCAGGGCTTGGCTCGGGCGCTGAGCGCTGCGGGGGGACGCGGCCGCAGGCTGAGCGGGGGATCCCGGCGCCTCCTGGCCACGGAGCCTCGTGAAACTAAAGATAGAAAAGACCTATTAGGTCATTGTCCCGCCTTCTGCTCCACCCTGCCCGCTGCTGGATTGCTCACTTCTGTGTTTTGGGTTTTTTTGGGACTCGTGTGTAGTATGGCCCCATAGCTTACAAGGATTGTGTTTTCTTAGAGCTGAAGTTCATACTTTTCCCCCCTCCCTTGTGCGGAAGGAAGCCCATAAACAGTAAAATTGACTTCTGTGCTTCATGTGCAGTGCACAGAGCCGGGCTGGCGTCGCTTAATGGGCATTCTCCCATCTTGTTCCATGTGGAGTTGAATTAAACAGCTGTGTTCTCTTAGCTTTCCCTTTGTGGCAGAATTCATGTGTTGGATCTCCTAACTTCTTTCAGTTGTTTGCTCTTCAAATCTCTAAGTGTGCTGGTAGAAGTAGGGCTTTTAAGGATGCTTATCTAGAATTTATCAAGCCAAGTAGACTACAATGACATAGATACAACCCTGTTAGTGTTTGACAAGACTTTAGCTTTCAGGCAAATCTTCAGCTACGACCTCTTTCTAAAAGGCTGTTAATGCTCCGTGTTTGGTCTAGGGATAGCGTGGAAAAAACATCCTGGTGGATAAGCATGATAGAATTGGGAATTGACATGAATTGAAGCTCTGGAGCAGGTTCTAGAGACTGGTAAAAAATAGTGTGAGAGGATGGCATTTACAGTGTTTTTGAGAACTAATTCGGTCAAGAAACATTTATATTTAGAGTACTGCATATCAGAGTTTATGAAGTCTGGGTACTCATGAAACTTGTGCTATTTTTGGTAGAAATTATTTTAGGTTCTATTGTACTGTGGAGGTATCACCTGTTTGTGAATTTGAGCAGAAGTGCCACAACCAGTTCAGAATGTTAGGTGGGGTCATTTCACCCAAGGAATTTGTGTCAATGTTCTTTATTAAGAACATGTAGATTATTTAGATGCTGGTGTAATACACAGTCTAGATGGTGGTTCTCATGTCATTTTTGAAGATCAGAGTTTTGGTTTTGTTGTTAAAATGTCTGGGAATATGTCTGAAGTTGCTCTGTTGTAAAGTCTGCTCACCACAAAAACATAACATCTCTAAAGGCACTTGGAGAGTATTAAACTTTTAATTTGAGCTTCATAGTGGAGTTTTGATACCCATGTTCTGAATATATGCCTCAGATACAATACTAAATGTGTTTTCGTCTTCCCCCACGTGCATTTCCCCCCCCCCCCATCCTCAAACTTCTTTTCACTTCATGTTTACCTGAAGTGAGATAAACAGATCTCACTGTCTGTATTAGCAATAGTAGTTGGGCAAGGTGTCTGAGCAAGGCAGCTGGTAAATTTTGCATTTCAGTGTACTCTGTACACAAACAGGAGAACGTTTTCCACTTGAATGTAATTTTTCTCTTCCAGATTTACTTCTGACTGAAATGACAGAGTTCACTGTTGAAATTACACATGTGGTTACTCTGGTCAACTTGTTGAAGTTGGCCCTTATGAGAATTAACAGGCAGTATTCCTGGAAAAAAAAGAAGTAGGTTGCTACATGTGTTCATCAGTATTCTTTGTGTTTCCGTCTAGTTTGAGGAGGAGGCTTACACACAGATACAAACTCTACTTGTGTTCCTGCATCTGAGCATGCTTCCAAGAAACTGTATGGAAAGCAGGAAAGGTGTGTCAGGTTGTTCTTTCATGGATGTACACCTCAAATGAGCAGCTGCAGGAGTAGACATTCAATGCCTTCTCAGATTTTGAATTCAAAGCTATAAGCTAGAACAGAGCTCTCAAGAAAGCTTGAAGACTTTATCTTTAGGTAATGGAAGTGTGGGGGTTGGGGTTTTCATTTTGTGTAATGGATTTTGTTTTGTTTGCCAACCCCCCATCACCCTGGTGTCAGTTACATTTGCCAAAAGTACATTTGCCTTTGTTTAAGATCTTAGGATCTGTGTGACAGCGTTTTGGCAGATATATGTTAAAATGGAATTGCCATATAAATAAGTCTTTGTATATTTTGAATTTCTAAAAAGTAGGTTAGATTGGTTACATGCTATGATTTCCCATAGAGGAGTAATTGGTTTAGTTGTGTAACTGATCTTTTGAACAAAGTGTCAAATATTTAAATAAAAACTCAAAAACAACTCTAAATGATTCTGACAGCACTGGGAAGCCTCGCTGATTAAATTATTTACTTAAAAATGCTGTCCAGTGATAATTAATTTTGTATGCAGAAGCCTTAAGGGCATTGAAAACTTTTGATTCATTCCCCTTCTTTGCAATCAAATACAAGGATCTTGTTTATTTTTTTTAATACCTTAGCCAAATTTCTAGAAGAGCTTATTTCCTTTGAAGCTGTTTGTTGCGGCGATCTAAGGCTTTTTGAGTCCTGACAATTCATACATTTGTATTCACGGACTTCTAAGTAATGTTTAGAAATACTCTGAGTGTTTCAGCTGCTGTTACAAGTCTCTTGTGATCAGAGGAGCTCTTGAATTGCAGATTACTGATGGCAAAGGTTTATGGGCATGTAGGACTTTTTATTCTGGCCCTTTTCAGGCTCTTCAAAGAGTCCACTTTTAGGCTGTTTTCTTTTTGCTCTTGGCTGATGAACAATGGTGTAGTTTTCTGTCCTTTTACAATTTATAGATCCTTGCAGTACTTCAGTGTCAGGTGATGGCCCTTGTAGAGAATTTAGAGTTTCCTGATGATAAAATTTTTAAAATCTCTTTTATGTGCTTTTCATGGATTATTTAGAATTACTGAGTGGACTTCTAGAGTTCTGGAGACACATAATATTAGCACTGGAGGTTGATTTCAACTTTGAAATTTGCCAATCAGACAGAAAAAAATCCCTAAAAACAAAAGAAGGACAGTTTGTGACTGCTCTTGATTTGATCAAGTGCCCTGAAAAAACGTGGGCTCTTATTGTAATTATAATCTGTTTGCTTTAGAAAGTAGTTACATTCTTATATCATGTTGCTGTATTGTGTGTTCTAGTACCCTATTGTGTCAAATCTCAGTTCTGTGCACATTGTAAACATTGCTTTAAGGTAAATCAGTGTGTTAATGACTTTCATCAGCTTTAAACTACTTTCTGCATTTCCAGAAGTAAATGTTCAGATGGTGTGAAAACAGACCTTTCAAATGCCTGATGTGATCTGTGACTCTTTCTTGCTACAGTTAAACATCATTAATGAAAATGCAGATATCTTCCTCAGTTAACCTTTTGAATTAAATAAAGTCTTGGGCCTATATTTCAGGAAAATTTGCCACCCTATTTTGGCAGTAAGGATATTGTACACTAGCATAGAAGACTTATATTGCAGAAAGGCATTTTCATAGCATCTAGTTTTTGTCATCTCTGAGCCCTTCACTAGAGAATACTCCTCCAAGATATTAATGTACTTTTGGCCATGATTATCATTATTATGGGTACCATCTGTAGAGATATACTAATTTTAAGCATTCTGTGGGAACAGATTCTATAGACGTAAAACATATTTGGCAGTATACAATATAAGACAGAATATCTCTGTATGGTATGTGTATATAGAGATAGTATATAGTATATACATGTTTTAATTACTAGGGAATCCTTTGGACTTGTCTTTGAATTTCATTTGTGCTTCTTTGTTTGAACTGGAGTCTTCTGCCCATGTATAATATCTTGTTCATTACCCTAAATCGAAGATGTGGGAAGCATTGTGTATACAGTATTCTCATAGGAGTTTAGAAAATGAAATATTTGTATTTTATAAGAAGTTACTAGCATAAGTTTTCCAACTCTGAGCAACTAACTGGTGCTTGATTAAAAAAAAAAAAATCTGTTTTTTCTTTAGGTTCAGAGAAGAAATTCTCTACGAGCTGAAAACCATAATCATGGTGAACAGCATTACCCAATTACATTATCTTCTGAAAATTATAGCTACATTAAGTGTTCATATTTACTTCTGTTGGCAGTAGTGGCCAGTACCAGCTCATCTTTGGCTGGTCATCGTAGACTTTTGACTATGATGTTTCTTCAAGTCCAATAATCCAGTGGTGTTGCTTCATTTAAGTTAAGCTTTTGTATCTATATTTGAAACCATCTTATCTACAGTATACCTGTATGGCTTACAGGACAGCTTGGTTTTGCCTTAATGTCTTCTACAGCAGGTAGAAACAAATAGAATTTCTAAGTAGTGATTTAATAAAACTGGACCAATTATATAATTTAATGATTATATGTTCTTAATTCCTTTTAAGATTAAAATATGAACTGGCTGCTGGTAGCTGCTTAGAAGTACTTTTTTGTGTACCACTAACATCATAACTTATTTTCTAATCCTAGAAAATGCATTATTTAGTCTGATCTACAAACAAAATAAGGATAGAGCAGGGAGAATTTATACTTTCTAGTTTCTTTGGTTTTACAGAACATTTTTCTAAATTCCCGCAGTTGGATATTTCAGCTTGAAGTTATCCAGATGACAGAAATGTATCATGCTGCTTGCTAGGCTGGATGTCTTTTACATCTGTAACCTAGGACTCTCAGGAACAGATTTTGACCACTTACTTAATATCTAAGCTTGAAGCACAGATAGGCTTTGTTTTTTTTACTCATGTGGTGCCATTAGTTACACTAATTCTTTAGAAGAATTTGGCAGAACTGTTGAAACTTCCATTCCTCTATGAATGGTCCAGTTCCCTGTGGAAGGATGTTGTGTGAATTTGTCTTGTATGTTCGGTACAAGTTTGAAGATAAATTCATATTTGAAAGTCTCCAGTCAAACATGGTGTTTCACAAACAAGTTTCATGTGTGACTCTGCCATGAGCCCAAACCTGGAAAGAAATAGCAAGTGAAAATATCCTAAATTGAAGTTCAATACAGAAGAATCAATTGGTGATGCAGAACTCTTGGCAATTTTGATTAAAATTGTTTGCTATACCAAATATGTTTTCTTCTAATTTATTTTCATTCATAATTGACTATATAAGTTGGCCTCTCATTAAACTGGAGCAGTAAAATAGTGCAGTTGCCCTCAGGAGATCTGAATTAATAATATTCTCTTAAGTGCTATGTTGCTTTGTTTAGCCATTGAGGCATTAGTAGATAGAGGAGATCTGAGAGTTGATTTACTCTCAAGAGAGTAATGTATAAGGTGCCAATATTAAATTTTAAGTATTTAATCTAAGTAAAAGAGAACTGAAACTTTAGGTAAAACTTGCTATGAACAGTAATGTCTGTAAGAGTAGCCTGAGTATTGTAGGGTTGCTATGAATGATGAAAAAGGATGCATGACAGTTCATAGAAGGCAAAGGATTGCAATCTTGCTGATCAGCTTGGTGACTTGCCCTACAATGTTATCTTCATTTTCACACTATTGCAGTTTTAGCCTGATTAGAAGATACTAGATAAGGAAAAGGCAGTATCTTTAAACTCTGGGAAATCTGTCAAGGGAAAAGCTTTACAGAGCTCTTTACACCTATTGTCACTCCAGCTAAGTTTTCTGAGGAAATGGTAGTGCCAGAAAGTCATCTGCAAACTGAGATAACTTTCTTGACTTAAATGGCTACTTGTTATTTACTTCTTTTTGTCTGTAGCAAGGAAATATTAAAAAGGAGCATAGCACATGTGTCTCTCACTTTTTGGACATATTTGCATCACTTGGCTTAAAATCAGCATCACAATACTTAACTTATGAGTAATACATTGTCTGTCTGTTGCATTTGGAATTTAAACTGCAGACAAGTTTGTGAAGGATAATTATAGAATGCTTATGATCAGTTCTTGGTAAGGCAGTCATCTTTTCCAAGGTGTGAGCATAGTTATGTAAACTGTTTAAAACTCTAAGTAAATAGGAAATCGTTATTTGATTTTATTCATGTTTATTAAGTTCCCTTTTGTTTCTTTTCATGTCATCTGATATATCATATTTCTTAGCTAACTGTTTGTGTAACTGTTTGGACTGTGGTTTCTCGTCTGGAGAGTAAAACTTCAGATTTCAGGCATAAGCTAAATGTGACTGTTTCAAGTCAAGTAGATTGCAGAATGAAGCTTTGTTAAGCTCTTCTAACTTGGCAAAATAATTCTTCTATCTTAGGTCACATGCAGTCCATTTAATTAAATAGTTCTGCTATGGGTTTTGGGGTGGTTTTGTTGGGTTTTGGGTTTTTTAACAGTTTTGTAGACAATATGGTTAAACCTTTCATCGTTGGCAGGGTCTTCCAGAACTACAGTCCTCCAAGTAGTAATAAATGCCAGTGTTGCAGAGCAATAGTTGAAAAGTTTCTTTTGGTGATGACTAAAATTCCAATTTTGACCACCCTGTATAAAATATATTAGAAATAATTTGTTGGGTTTGTATTTGCAAATGCCCCAATCCCCAGTTTGGGATTTATTTTATTTTATTTTATTTTGTCGTTGCTTAAATTAAATGCACTTAAGAATTCCACGTTTCATGGGCTGTGACCCACATTTTGAGAATCTGCTAAGACTGTAAACATAATTTTCCTTCAATGACAGTTGCGTCTGTGTTCAAGAGGAGTCTGTAATTAAATTCTCTGATTTGAGATTTTAAATACATTCCTTGAGACCCTGGTGGCTGATGTGTCATTTAAAAATACTTCTTCAGTCTTTGCTTCTTTGTGCTCCCCCCAATAACCTTTAATTATATTCAGATTATATAGAGTTGACAAATTCATAGTGTCTCACCTCTTTTGCCTATTGTCTTATTTTACAGTAGCTGCCAAATTACTCCACTACAATGCTTGTGCTATCTTTTCTTTTGATACTGTTCAGACTGTTCCAGTTTTCTATGTTTAGTGATGGAAAAGCCATGAAATTTGCAGTTACAAAACAAAGCAGAGGGAATTAATAGCACAGAAAGCAGATTGATTTAATAGCACAGAGTAAAAAAAGAGTGATGTTTTATAATTTTTCTCCAAAACCATATAAAATACCCCCTCTAACTAATTTTTAATGACTTTACAACTTGATTACAGTATGGAATGCTTGAAAGAAATTTTAAGTCTCAGATATATCTCAAATATGACATGTGGAAACATAGTTTCTCCACTCACAAATGGGAAGGAATTTTTTTTTTAGAGAGAAAGAAGACCCAATACTTGTGGAATATGTTTGAAGAATGTCAGGCAATAAAAATTGTCTAAGTAATATTCAATAAAAGCTACCTCAAACCACTTAGTAATGGTATTCATACTTCAACAAAAAATGAAGGCTTTACTGTAAATGTTAATTTTCCACTGGCATTTCAGATTTTCTGTTGCATATGCTCTACATTAATGACACAAACCAAGTGAAGTATGTGCAGCAGAAGATTCACCTAAAGCAAAAAAAATTGCAATAAAATAGTAATGTAAGATTCTTTTGATATTTAATTCAGCTGCTTAAACTACCATATTTGGTTTTAGGAGGATATAGTGTTTTTTGAAGCAGTGTATATAAAATCAAGTTACATTATTAAAGTTATAGATTTGTCCTTAGTGTGTGTTTGTTTTTTTTTTTTTAACTATTCTGGATTAAGACTGGATTTTTCAGTGTTTTGTGGGATTGCATGTGTCTTTATGGAGAGGTTAATGTAAGGCAGCTAAGCATGGATGGTGATTTGGAAGCTAAGAGAGAGACACAAAGTATTTCCCCTCTACCTTACCATGTTTATATTTTTTAGCCATTTTCTAATTAGGTAATTGCCTATAGCCTAGAGCAAGAAATCGCTCAAACCTAGACTCATGCTTGAATCAAGTTCCACACAAAATACAGCTTTAACAACGTTCTGACTACCTGAGGCATGCTATTCTGTGATATGGTTTTTAAATTTTACTTATTTTCTGTGGAGAAGAACATGAAGAAGTGAAAAAGTAAGACCATACTGCAACAGTCAAATCAATTTATTGATTGCTGTTTAAAATTTGCAAAATCTCTCCTTACTACAGAGGACTGACTGTTACCTTCAAGTGTCCATCCTGGAAATTCGTCTGTTGTTTCAGAAAATTTGAAAATTAAGGATGTCATCATATTTTCAGGGAGAGTTTTTCTGAAGCTGCAATAATGCAATTATTAAAATGAGTGGGTGAACAGAAAGTGAAGTTTTTTTGGGGGGCAACTATTACCCTAGAACTGAAATTGTGCCTAGATTGGTTTACTCGGTATGGAAGCAATGGAGAATCACCATCCTAAGGCAGAATTGGGTTTTAATCCATCTAACTTGGTAATGAGTTGGGAGAAGACTGTCCCTTTGCTTTCTTCATATCTCATTGAATGGCATTTTAGATCTGAGACTTCCTTGCTTAAGGAGGACTTTAGGAATTGGATTTTGTCTCTAGAAATGTTTAGTCATAGCTGTGATTCAGGAAGTGTTCTGAGGAAAGTTACTGTAACTTTGTCAATGATACTGTAATAACTTGGCAAGACTTTTTACATGGGATTTTAGTCTTTCTTTATCTCCTAGGTAATGGTTCTCCTGAAACAGATTTATGCTATAAAAACAAAGGTTTTCTCTAACACATCTAGATTGCCCATTGTAGAAGAAAACTTTTCACTTGTATTTCTAAATAGTATTTTACCCGGAAGAGAGTTAATACTTCTGTAATCAAAAGGTAGTAAAACCTTAATGGAGAAATGTTAATTGAGTGCCTCAGCAAAAAATTAGAACATTGCAGTAAAACCTCATGTCCTTCACAACCATTGTCTCAGTCAGGATTTATTCAAGTCATATGCTGCCTTTTTTTATTTAGTAAAGTTCAGTCATGTTCCTGCCCCACCTTCAGCTTTTCCTGTTTGAATTGAAGAGGCTCAACCTTTTTAGTTGGCTTTTTATAAGACAACCGCTTGACCCTTTAATAATTTTGATTGTCCTTCTCATTCTCTTACTTGCTTATCTTCTGTAGATGCCACAAGTCTTTCAGTTCACCATTTAGGCAAACAGTTCTGGTTTTTATTGCTGGATAGTCAGGGGTCAGAAGCACAGGTCTGTGCAGCTACAGCACACCGTGAGCTGGGATCATTGTGGGCAAATATGGTCAGAATAGTTTGAACAGGAATTATGCCCAAAACAAACTCAAATCATCCCAGTAATGTGGAGAAATGGATACTCTCAGAGTTAAGCCAAGCTTTTTACTCTTTTACTCTTTCCAGCTAGTTTTTGCTATTAGTAGTGATGTACTGACCAAGTTTATAAGTAACCTGTCTGCTATTTTTAATCTCTCTTGGGTAGGAAGCATGAAAGCCTAAAAATCACCATTTAAACAATACTGACAAGTGTTTCCTATGGACAGGGATAGCTGGGGTACCTGACAATGTCTCCTTTGCATTTGGCTGTGGCAAGAATTACAAACTGTCTCTTGGTAGCAAACATAGGTGTTCTGGCTAGCTTAAGAACCCAGTAAGCTGGTTGTTGATTTTGCATGTTACATTTGAATAAAAACAAACAAAAAAACCCACACGCTGCCCTCAGCACTTAGAAGTGAAATACAAAAAGGAGCTCATGTGCAGACTTGTTTCCTCTACTATTTGTGGTGTCCATTTCAATGTTTATTGGTGCTGTTGTAAATTTGTGGCCCTTATTGGCCCGACATAGGACCTCACTTTCGAGCCAGTGCAATATAAAGAAGATTATTCTGAATCTCTGAAAAGCACTAAAACAATGTGGAACTGTGATATTTACTAAGTGGAACAGTCAACAACATACTGCTGTCTAAAGGCGTGCATTTTAGTAAGTACAGGAGTGACATTCAAATGATGAGTGTCAGGGTCTTACCGTGACCCTTCTCCACAACAGGTTCTGACAATGCAGGCAGGGTTCTGGCACTGCATTGTCCTTCCCACATCCTTCCTTGTGACAGGCCTGGTGTTTGCCAAGCCCGTGTTGATCTGGTTGAAGGAACTAAGCCATGCAAAAGCTGATTGTCCATGTAATCTCCTTGGCTGCCCAGACCAGCTCACGAGAGGGCCAGACAAGTGACACTGCCAGTGTAAGGGCAGATTGACAGGACAGCATCAGCATTGGCTTCAATAGCTGCAAAAGGGTGGCATATCAATATTCTGAAGTGTTTAAGGAATGGCAGATGAATGCATTTTGTCAGAGCAAAACAAAAATCAGACTTGTCCCTGTTGTAGGGACCATTTGCTGTTAGCAACTACTAATAAAAAGGTACTTGTGGTAAATGCTGGTGGTGTTTTTATCAGCCAGTGGTTCTGTCTCTTAGCACCATTGAGATCTATGCTAAGTGAATTTTGTTATGTAGGCATGTCTTTAACTGCAAATTGACTATAAGCCTGTGATCCCAGTTCAGGTGGTGATTCTCTTTTCTACTTCAGAAAAGAAAACTGCTAGAAAAGATTGAAAATTTTCCAAGACTTCTTATTTGGCAGTAAATCTACCTTGTATGAGGAAAGTACAGAAACTGAATTGAATTTCGGAGTGAGTAGGGTGTTTTGAAGCAAAGAGTGGCTTTGATAATTTTCCAAAAGGAATGGAATTCTTCATTCCCTCTCACTCTACAAATATACAACAAAAGATAGTCCTCTGCTTCAAAAAGCTTTCAGCCTAATAATAAATTAAAAAAATAAACATGAGAGGGAGAAGAAGAACAAAGAGATGAAGTACTTTTCCCTTGACAGGACCTCCTCCTAAGAGCCGTGCAACATTGCTTCTTTGGGACATGGGCAAAATAAAGCTTCCATAATTCCATGAAAATTAACATTGCCACACTGTAAGGAGGCAGGAACAGCACTTCCTCTTTAACATCTTGTGTGTTTAACTGTTTACTGTTACCATGACTCTCAACAGTTCTGTCAGAGGAAGAACAATGTTCCAACCTTGCGTGAAAACCTTGCATTGATAAAAGCTTGTTAGTTGCAAATGTCTGAGTAAAGCAGTTGGTTTTCCTTACTACATTTTGTGCACTGAGCTTTGCAAAGACTTGAAGAATTTTGTCTTGATTTGTTTATCTGGATTTTTTAAACTATTCCCATGGCCATTTGTGTTTATCAGTAACATTCTAGGTAAATTCTGAACAAATTATACTAATTGGTAAAATGTCAAACAGCAAATGCATAAAACATGAGAATTTAAAAAATATAATCATCAGCAGCATGCCTCTAAATTAAAATTTTCTTTGAAATCTGCTGATAAGTAATAGGATTTGCATTCATAGAGTTTCTCAGAGTAGTCAATTTTCATAATTGGTTAGTTGTTAAAATTCAACAATTAAAAAAACCCCAACAAACCAAACAGTTAATCTGAAAGGCAGCATCAGAAGCAGCATATTCCACTACTGTGCTGAATATGAATGAAGTTCATTTACAGAACCCAGGATGCTATTTTTGTGGTTCTTGAATAGCCAGTTGTCAAGGAATACCAAATGTTTATTGAGATGGTTCTTTCTCATCTCTTGAGATCTCATACTTGCAGCACAAAGGCAGCCAGCTCATCTAAACTGTGAGGCACCTTTTGAAATTTCATTTTGTGCTCAAGAGGTGCTGTGTAACTTTAGAGCCAGGATTTACAACACAAGAGAAACTACTGGAAAGTCATGGACTATACAAGCATTAAATAGCATCAGCAGAGTGAATTTTATAATTAATAAAATCTATTGTGGTAGGACTGACTTGAAAATAACTTGTTTATGTTACAGAGTGCTGAGTGACACCGCTTAACTCTGTTTTCTTTGTTGTAGTTGCTGTCTTTGCAGTTGGTTTCTGTTAGATTGCCTTAGAGATGTGTAAGGAACCAATGACTCCCCTCTAGAATTTGAAATTTTCTCTTAAAAAATAAATTAATATCATAAATAGAATATGCATTAGTTTCTGTAACAGTTTTACTTAAAAGTGAGGGTTGATGATGTACAGCTTTTTTAGTTACAACTTTCTAAAGCTACTCTACTTCTTTCTTTTACTCCTTCAGAAATAGAGGAAGTTGCCTTTTAACAGACTAGAGTATGCATGAAGCAACAGAAAATACGCTTTGATAGTTTTGCAAGAGCTTTTGCCAGTTTCAGTGTGGTATTGATGTATTGTCACATTTCCTTTCCATCTGATACAACTGTATCTCTTTGTAAAACACTGAATCTTAAACTGCCTATATAGTTTATATTTTTCCCTTAAAATATATGAAGTATACTGCATTTGTTGTTGTTCATTTTAGGAGGACAAAGAATGAAAAGAGGTGATGATGCTTCATCTTGTTTAATTTAATCTTTCCCCTCTGGCTATTTAGCTGTGCTTATTGTGAAATTTGAATATGGCTCACATTGCAGTATCAAATTATACAGAACCTTTTCTCAAATTGCCCATATATTTGAGCTAGTAAGATGTTTACACTTTAAATGACAGTTAGGTTACCTCTGTTACAGGCCTTCATCTTCTGCAATAAATACATAAAATAAATTGTCTTAGTCTTTTAATGCCTTCCTTCTGCTATATGAAATGAAGAGTTTTTAATAATACTCTTTACTTTTTTGACAGCAAGTTTTTTTAAGTTAATGACTATGCCACATTGCATTTCTGTGACTATGTAGTTTCCCTAGTAACATGTCAGAAGGCCTTTATTGAAGGGTTCTTAAAGTCGAAAGAAATTGTCATTTTTCTTCCTGTATTATTTTGTTGACTTGTTGATGTCCAGTTAGGAAGGACAGAATTTTCCATGCTCAAGTCAGATGCACTGTTTTTTTTCTTGTTTTGTTATAATGAATGCCTGTGCTGGGTCAGCAAACAGCTGTAGCCATCTTGCATCTGCTCTGGCTAAAAATCTCTGGGCAAAGCAAATCCCAGTTTTGTTTTGTAACGCAACTCCAAGGAACTGTGGGTTGACTGAGCCTCTCTATAAAAAAAAAAAAAAAGAAAAAAGGAGTGTACTATATTGATACTTGTACATCTGTGGATGTACACTAGTCTGCAAAGTGAGAGTAAACAAAATGACTTTGTGCTACATGAAGCCAAAAGACTCAGTGGTGTCTCTGTCTGCAGAAGGCTCCAGAGTGAGCTTTTACAGCTCCAAATGTCTCCCTGGGAAGAGGGGTTAGCAGGAGTAATGCTGGCTCTGAGCTCCATTGAACTAAAGCTCATTGCAAATGTCAAATGATTAGAAGCAAGATTATAACAGAACCCTTCCAGGTGAGGGAATCGGAGGTTTCTTAAGTCCTATATTCAGACACATCATAAAATTATCAAAAGCAAATCATAAAATTCTCAACTTGGCAGCAGGATAATTTTCTGAAAAAACAACAGTCTGCACAAAGCTTCAACTCTGACTTGTTTGTCTTAATTCCAGTGAACAGCTGAAGTTAGTAATTATGGTTAGGTTAAACATTATTTCTTGATAACATTGTTTCCTGGAATCATTCCATATTGCATAATTTGAAATAAAGGTGTGTTTATTACTGGAATAGACTGAATTTTAAGCTGTAGTCACTAAAATAAATTATTAAGCATTATGTTGGGTTTTTTCCTAATGACACAAAACCAAATAAATAACATAGGATGTTCGTAATCCAAGATGAAGATCCACTGTGTTACTGTCTTCCTGGGAGGTTTTAAGTTAGTTTGGGGCTCACATTGTTTGCTGCTGGATAAAACAGAACCTCTGCCAGCAACTGTTAGTGTCCTCTGCAGGGGAAAGATACTGGCAAAGCAGCTTAGCACTGCGGGGATAAATCTCAATTTGTCACACCTCCCCCTCCGCAAGTTTAGGAGTTGATTGTAATGCAGTATTGTGTGTTTTAATGCTGCTTTAGCAAGTAGGATGTACAGTTATTATAACTGAATTCAGGAGGAAACACCACTCCTTTGCACATACACCTCTGACACTACCTAATGCTTTAGTTATAAATGTTTTCCTAATATTGTCAGCTGGTTTTCCCTGTCGCTTTTATGAAAGCCATCATGCAGCAAGAGAAGAGAAAATAATACATGTTACTATAGAACAGCATAGCTGTTTTCTTCTTGCCAGTATTTAACAATTTTTTTCTTTTTTACTCTGTGTTTTAAATGTGTTTGCTTAAGTAAGAGTTATGCTGGAATCTGATATCCTCTCCTCTGTTACGTTTATTCTAAAGGATTGTTTCAGTTAATTTTGCACATATTTGCCAGTTCAGCCCATGCACTTTTCAAAGATAAATATAAGTATTCCTTGTAAGTTCAGTGGCACAAGGGCTGTACAATCAGGATGGGGACTGTGCTTAGCTAGTACACAAAATACCACAGAATTAATGAGAATACTTAGCAGGAAACATGAGGTTAAACATGAAAATTATATTTCATACCACTCCCAGAAATAACTTGTGGAATCCTCAGAAACCAACTGTGGAGGAAGCAGAAGAACCACAGCAAGTATGAAGTACAAGGATAATGTTAAAAGAGTGAAGTTGTCATGGAAACAGCTCCCAAACGAGCATAGCCACAAAGGCAGCACCAGACCACAGGATCATAAAGATGCTTCAGCAGTCGGGGTTGAACCCTGGCCTCCACTTTCATAGGAATAGCATTTGCTTGTAGGAAATAGAGGCACCTTTATCTGTATTTCTGTTTCAGTTTGTTTTTTATTTTCCCCTGGCATTAAACAGGGAAACTGAATTCAATTAACTTCTTTTTAAGTAGAAGAAACTGTATATTAGGGTAGTTGTGATGCATTGTGCAGGCTGGGAAAATGTTTGGCTGATCAGCTGTAGTTCAAGGGTGTATCATCTTCTTTGGGAGATACTGTCCTTTCATTATCTTTTGAATAGATCTTCTGTAACAACCATTTTAACAACTTTCAGCAGGTATAACTGAAGTTAGCTGTTTTTTAATTCCTTGGGCCAACCACATCTATAATTAAACAAAAATTTGGAATTATCTCCTTTTAAAAATTTATTACTACTGCATTTTCAAACATTGTGCAGTGAAGACTCTTGTAAAAAACAACTTCTTTGAAATGACTGGCTCATCTTAATTTCCAGAAATCTGTGGAGCTTGATGTCTTCTTCATTGGCTGAACTTGTGATTTATTGTTAAAATTGTGTTTTAATATAGCAAGAATAGCTATTTGCTCTTGAATTCAGACTGATACTTTTAATTACATTTTTTAACATTTAGTGTTAGAATTAATGCTTCCTTTTATCTGACTAAGGTAGACTTCTTTTCTAAAATTCACTGATAAAGAACACCTTTCCATGTTTTTGAAAAGAATTCTGCACACTTGATACTAGTCAATCACGCAGTTTTTTTTAGTTTCAAAATGTACAGGACAATGTTAAATGTGGTATAGGAAACTTATACAAAACAAAGTCCACTGTAGTTGTTTCATTAGGCCACGCTACTTATTTTTTTATTTGATAAAGCTGCTAAAATTTAAAATGAGAGCAATTTTTTTTCCTTAATTTATATGTTTTAAGAAAGATTGAGATCTCTGCTTTGCAGTAGCTCAGAGAAACAGCTCCTGCTTTTGTATTGTATGAGGCCAGCTCTTCAGTACTGATTACCCAGCCACCATCAGAAAACTTACATAGAGCTAGATCTGACAATCCCAAATTTACACAAAAGCAGAGCTGTTTATGTGGGAAAAACATCTTTTGCTGAATAGGGATGTGTGTTTTTTTCCCCTTTTGACAACTTTGATGATCCATGATTATGACTATATGGTTTTGTTGAGAAGAATGAGTCAGAAAGAAAAAGCTGCTTAATTGATTTGTTTTGCTTGCCTGCAAAACATGCAATGGAGTTATGTAACATCTCACAAGAGATCAGGCATCAGGAGGAAAGGTGATGAACAATTTTCTACCTTGTATCTCAGCTTTGTTCCTGGCTGGCTGAACTGGAAGTTAAGGATGTACTTAACTTTTTTTCCGTTGTAAATATTGTTTAATTTTTGAAGCTGCATTGCAGAGGAGATGCACAGTTGGGAAGGAAGTGCTGGCGATAGGAAACTGAAACAGCTCATCACAAGCAAGGCTGAAACTTCATATTGGTCATCAGAAGATGAAAGGCTATGTGTTATCTCTGAGCTGTAATCCTATTACTCTGGAACAGTGGCTCTGCTCTCCCTGCTGTCCAGGGCTGGGAATATGCAACTTCTTGGCCTAGTGCCCAGATAGTAAACTTGCCTTTTAATATTCTGCTCTCAGTCTCTTCACAAAGCTTCTGTCTCTAGAACTTACTATGAGTTATATGATACTCTGCAAAAATCCAGCATTGTTACGGAGGAGCCACTAATCTCACGTACTTGTAGGTCCTGGTTTTGTGGAATGGTTATTCTTCTTTCTTGAGACATTTTCAGATTTCTACAACACTTCTGTGCATTAGATGTACATTGCCATTCCAGTGTAAGGGATGTAGGTTCAGAGAAATTTATTTGCAACTTGTAATTTTTAAGATAATTTGTTCTATACAAGCCTGCAATCCATCTTTATCAAAGTGTTTAACTTAGAATTAAGTGTGTTTTTCTGTGCATTGGCAGCTGAGGAGACTGTGCCATCCATTGCAAGAACCATGCTGTAATATACAGCTGGTTATTTCCTTGTGCATTCTCTCTCCTTGAGTTAAAATGTTTGCTCTAGTAACCTTCAATACATAATCCAAATAGGAGTTTTACTGAAAGGATTGCAATATTTGTGTGTTGTTGCATGTAATAGTTAATAATATCCATGTCGTCTTGCATTAGTCAGATCTTGAGGGAATGAGTTATTCCAATTCGGTTTTCATCCATTATGCATGTATCTTTTGAAAAGATCAAATTTTGTTAATGAATCCTTCTACCCCTTTCTTCCTTGTCTGCACATAACTATTGAAAATGCCAGTTTGCATTTCTTAGCATAGGACTGAGTTTTAAGTCACTTAAGCATAGAAGCAGAATCAAATGTATTTAAGCAGAGCATTTGGAACAAATTGAATTGGCAGTTGGGAGCTAAAATACAGGAAGAAACTGCTGGACTACAGCTATTCAGAAGTTCTGCCCTTTCAAAATATGTCCTGTAACATAAATGGCAGATTGACTTTAAATATTGGTGTACCCAAAGGTAGAATTTCCATGTGCAAATCAAGACTGTGTCTACACAATCATTTTTGCTCCGGCTCTGACCTTTGGAGAGCGTTATGTGGAAGAAGAAAGACTTCAGCCAAAGTTTAAAGAAAACAAACATGCCCACACAAAGTTGCAAGTGCTTTTTGTTCCTCCTAATCCAAAGAGGTTTTTTTTCACTGTACAGTACAGTGATTCATAAATCTTGTGCATGAACAGTAAAATCCTTTCCTACACAGTTCAAAAGATCACGTTACTTACAGTAAGGCAAATAGATGGGTATTTTTTACAGAATGCATTGTGGGGTGGAGATGACTAATGCCTTATTGAGAAAGAACTTTAAAAGATATATTTTTTTTCAAGTGTAACTTGACGTATACGTAAAATGTTTCATTAATCCTCAGAAATACCCAGTGGAAGTATGCTAACTCTAAAGCTTTTTTCTTTTAAGAGCTGGAAAGAAAGTCTGGATCTAGAGCTGCAAAAATTTACTATTTAAGTCAGAACAAAGACAAACTTTTTTGTTTATCATTGTTAAGATGCTCATAAAGATAATCATACTGTCTCTATAATTCATGGTTTGTAATGAGGTGTTTTAATAGAGCTGCCACAAGGAGGAAATCATAGAAACTTACTCAAAGTAGATTTCTAGTTACTTCAAGCAAAAGGATCTGGGAAAAATCAAAATACAAAGTGTTTTGTCAGTAAAAAATAAAATGTATGTTGTAAATGCAGCAAATTCCTGAGCATGTAATCATTCACACTAACTTAGCAATGCTTTTGCTACTGAAAGGTGAAACTGTATCTGAAAGCAGTAGCATCTGTTACCTGATGTAGATGGTTCTATTTAAACAAAATATTATTGCCATTATATAGTTCATAAGCAAGTTTGTGTAAAAATGAATTTCAGCTTTATTTATTTAAGTATCCTTTAGGATGCAGTTAAGAGTGTGTGGCCATGCATGCTTCAAAAAAGTACATTTATGGTTAAAATTTGAGTTCTTTAGAAAGGTGCTTTAAAAAACCTTTTTCTGCCCATGTAAAGCTACCTAGTTAATTCTGTTGTGGTGAGACATCTGTTTCACTTTCTGTGTTTAATTTACAGTGCAGCTCTAGAATGGGAAGGTTGGTCTTTCATTCTTGCTACAAAGCATGAAACCAAAACAAAAGTTGTTTGCGTTACTAAGCAGACCTTTTCCTTTTTATTATTAGAATGTGTGTTGGAAAACTTCTCAGTAGTTGGTTTTCAAATGATGTTATACAGATTCCTTATCTTTGTTGTTAAACATGGGAGGGCAAATATTGAGGTTGGGAAGATTTGGTTGTTTCTTGTTTTGGAAAGAATACTGAGATAAAAAGAAATGTAATGGAAAACCTTTACCCTCAACATGAGATGAATCAGCTGGGACTGTGCTTTATAAGTGTGTTTTGCTGTTACTGCTGTTTTACTGAATGTTAATATAAATGTTTATGTTTAAATATTTTATTATCTTTCACCACATTGAGAGAATTATTTATAGCTGTGCAAGTAATAATATTTAGATCTTTGAAATTATTCTTAAGAATTCTTACTTGCTGTCTGATACCAGCTTTTATCTAACACTGGTATAAAGTCATTGGGTGACAAATCTCAGGTTTTGGGGTTTTTTCCGTGTCCTGTGCTGGGATCATCTGAAATAGGTTTGTGGCCATGCACAATCCACAGCAGCAGAGAGACAGGATGAACCACCTTGTGATGCTTCACATCAGAAGCTGGAATTGCCCCTGTAAATCCTTGTCTTTTGCTGCTTTGGAGAGAGCCTGTGTCCCTTCTTGCCATTTAATTTCATTTGAATATCAGAAACTCACTGGAGTAAATATAGGACTTTGCTTCATGGTCTTCACATACAATGGCTGAAGTAGACTTCAGTCCTACATTTCCCTTATTCAGATGTGACCACTGGAAATGTCACTACTTGATAACATAGTGTTTTTATGATGGCTTGAGGAAAATACACTTTGTTTAAAGCTTGCTGCAGCTTGGAATTGAGCATTCCTTCAAACATACCTTAAATGACAATTATTGGAGAGCATGTATAATTTTTTGTGATTAGGTTTTAGCAGTATTCTCTTAATAAGTAGCATTTCCTGGTTTCTGAAATGTTTTGCTATTTAAATAAGTCATCCGAATAGTCTGTAATTTCTTATGTTTGAAAAAAGCCGAAGAATATTTAAATGCACAGCAGGAATGCCTTTTCTTTTCCTTGGGTGCCCAAAGTCTTGTTTTCCCTTTGCTGCTTGTACTTGTTCTGTGCCTGTCCATGTCCCTGCAGCAGCAGCAGGTCCCTGGTGTGCGGGTGAGCAGTGATGAAGGTGAGGCTGCAGCTTTCAGTGCCCCACCTTCCATGCACCCCTTCTGTGTGAGCCCTCCCGGGCTGCTGAAGCTGAGGGAGCACAATGCCCACATAAACTAATGGTGGCTTGGCAGCTCTTTGGGCTGGGAGCTTGCACACAGCCCCTGGCTGCAGAGGAGCAGCCTGCTGGTTCCTGGGGAGGATCTGCTTCTCTCTGTGGCTTTGGGAGCAGCGGTGCTGCCACAACGTGGGAAGAGTCAGAAGGGCAGAAACAGAGGGGAGAGGCTCCTTCGGACTCCTTGCCGCGTGTTAATAGGTGGTGTTTGAGGAGCAGCTCTAAACTACATCTTAGTAAGGCAGCAATTAGCCTGAGCTATTGGCTGCATGATGATGGTTTAAAGAATGTGATGGGAGTTAAGTATTTTTACATTCTTGTCTTTCATTGTTGCTTGACCTTGAGACAAGTTATTAAACCCTTTTTTTCTACTAGATTTTATCTCTGCTTTAATATGCAGGTGTCCTCTTTTTGTAGAGGAGGAATCCAGAGGCAGGAAAATTGTACAGAAGTGTCAAGAGAGGGGGTTGGTTTGTTTGTGGAGCTTTTTTGCTGGTCTCAGTTTTCTGGTGAAATTCATGTATGTTTACTGTGACTTTTCTTTTACAGGCTCAGAACAAAGAAACGAAAGTTCTGGCTGCCGCAAAGGTGATAGATACTAAATCAGAAGAAGAACTTGAAGATTACATGGTGGAGATTGATATTTTAGCATCCTGTGATCATCCTAATATTGTCAAGCTCCTAGATGCTTTCTACTATGAAAACAATCTGTGGGTACGTGTTTTTCCTTTTCTAGATGTTTTTCCTGATTTGTAAAGGTCATTGAAATTACACTTTTTATCAAGATATCATTTGTCAGATTTCATCTAGGTTGTCACTGTTGGGATAACTACTCAGTTTCAAAACTAATTTTTAAATTGTGAGTATGAATTAGGAAATTGTCACTGTAGAATTGTGCCACAGTGAGTCATTTGGTCAGGGGTTTGAATCTAAAATGTGGAAATTAGCAGTTCATTTTGTGTACTGAGAGAGTTCTCAATTGGTGCTTATTTGTAACAGCAGGACTCCGATTTCAATTACATTAGCACAATTTAGAGTTAAGATTCAGAATCCACACCTGAAAAATAAATAACGCACTGAAAAGGTCAGCCTGTGAAGTATGTACTGTAGATGCCAGTGAGTTTATGGGCACTCCCAGGAAGGACAGTTTACCAGGACTTGAACCATAATTAATTTACTTAAACCCTGGATATTTGTACCTTGACGTGCAGTGAGTGTACATGGAACTGCACGTCCCTGCTGTGCTACATCCTGTGTGTTTGCTTGGATGGCTTTAGCTGTGACAAAACAGTTTGTGCTTTCAGGTCATCTAACGCAATATTTATAGGTGCTTTTGGAATGGTACAAAGAATACATGGGTTGGGGTTTTTTTAAGAGTTCATACTTCAAAAAGATACCTAAAATAAGATTTCCTGGGAGTCCTACAAATAAGCTTTATCCTTTGAGCAAATGGTGGAGGTGTAATACCATGTTTCCTGATGCACATTTATTTTGTTAAGCTCAAAACTTGGTGATCTTAGTGCAGAGTAAAATATTGTATAAAACAGTGGAGTTGTGAAGAAATTTCTATGCATAAAGATCAGCATGAAAGCAAGTATGCATAGAGGCACAATATGAAACTGAGTGGGTAGGCTTCACTGGCAGAATAAAGATAGAAGTAAACACTTAGAAAATAAAATTGTAGCTGCATAGTTACGGTGAAATGCAGGGGCTTGAAAGCCACAAGGACAGTGATGTGGTAAATAAACAGAGTTTAGTGGAGGGAAAAAAGAGAGGAATGATAGTTGGACATTAAATACACTTTTACTTTCCAAGTTTAATGTCTTGGGTTAGGCCAGAGGGGTCAAAATCTAGGAAGTGATCTGTGCTGTAGGAAACATGATTTCTCTAGCAAAGAGACCTTTGTCAGACCAAACTACAAATTTTAGAGAAATAAATTCTTTATGTACAATTTTCCCTCACTTACCTACTTGCCACACAGGAGCATGTAAATGGAATAATGTTTACAGGATTTACAAAGAGTTCCATTATATAATACACTTGTTGGTACCATTGTTGTGGGGATTAATTGCAATAATAGTTTGAAGTATATGTCACATAAGTGGTGTATATCTAAGTGTTGTGGTACAAGGTATACTTGGAAGCTTCCTCTTTTATGGGCAATTATTCTCTGATTTTAAAATTACTCTACAGAAAAAAAGAATAAGATACTATTTCCAAGACTATTGGCTGTTGAGATTTTGACAAGAAATACTTCTTAGCTGTCAGATAGAAGATAATAATTTAATATTTAAAGTTCAAATGAAAGAAAAAACCACATGAGGAAGAGTGGGGTAACAATCTTGGATGACATTTCCTCTTTCTTGCCCCCCTCATTCCCTTTGTCTCCCCTCTTTCTTCTTTGTATATATTCTTTCTGTCCTTCATAGCAGCATAGTTTGTGCTCAAAAATAATTGCAGTATATTTTTCTTTCAAATGGAAACTCAGAACTGGAGATGGACTTGTTTTGGTATTATTAAATTCTGGGATAAAGGCCTTGAAGTACTGTCGGCATGAATGAAAATGAAGGAAAATTAATGTAAACATCTGAATTTAGTAATTTTCTGTAGCTTTTAAGAGTATTTTTCTGTATTTTCATGTCATCTGAAACAATATAGGAGATAGCATCAGCTACTGGAAAATCATATAGCTCTTGGACTTTTCAGTCAGAGAGATTGTAGTATAGAAGTAGAGCTTAATAACCGAGAAATGAGTTTGCAGGGATTATGTAAATCATATTACAAGGAGTAGGTTTAAGCTGACTGTGTCATTATGTTTTGTAAGTTTTATTATGCTATTTTATACTTGGATTAAAACTTTTGTCTGAGGTCTCGAGGCACTTTGCAAATAATTTGCTTGAGCAGCACAGCTGGGTAATAGTACAAATATTTTGCAGGTTAGTAAAATAATTTGTTGAGGCCAAATAGTCTGAAACTGTGATCTCCCAATAGTGTTCCCTTAACCAATGATTCAGTTCAGTGGAACTATTTAATTTCTAATTTCTGTATTTTTTCATTTTTTTTATATACAGATCCTGATTGAATTTTGTGCAGGAGGAGCAGTAGATGCAGTAATGTTGGGTAAATAAGTTGTTTCAGCTAATAATCCTAATACCTTAAAATGATAATACATACTGTAAGACTTGTTTCATATGTGTATTGTCTTGATATGCAAATATTTATGTAATTGGCGTGCTATATGTTTTGAATGTTGGGATTTAGTATTTACACCTGTATCTTTCATTTTGAAAGTGTTTATTTACTTTTCTAAGCACATTTTTGTCTTGATCCTGTAATTGAAAGTGAAGAGTTGTTCTCTGCTTATGGAGCTCTCTGTTACAACAGAATCTGTATGAGCCCTTTTCAGCATCTCATTCTTCCCCTTCCAATGCCACCTTCCAAATTACATTGTGATAATTCTTTATATTGCATCTCCATTAAAGTTAGGGGATTTTCTGTGCTTATTCCTCAAATTAGGTGAATGTTAATACCAGTAAGTAAAAGATCTGGTCTTTAGCATCTCTGTGTATCACACAAAAGAACCAGTCTCTGAACTATGTAGCTTTTTCACAGCACAGATATGTAGGTATACATAATTCATAATGAGAAGGGGGTTGGGTTCAAGGAATCAAATCTTTACTGGAAGGAGCAAATATTCTAAGAGAGATTTTTTTTTCTGACATATGATGCTTAAAATCTGTCAGATTAATTAGTTTTCCCATATATTGCTATAGTGTTTGCTATGAACACATAATGTAAAATGCAGAAATGTTGTGATTATTTCTGTCTCTCTCTTGTAGAGCTTGAAAGGCCGTTAACAGAGCCCCAGATCAAAGTGGTGTGCAGGCAGACACTGGAAGCACTGAACTACTTGCATGAGAATAAGATCATCCACAGAGATCTAAAAGCTGGCAATATTCTTTTCACATTAGATGGAGACATTAAACTAGGTAAGCATGTTGCAAATAAAACTCTTTCCTGGAACTTGGCATGGTCTTTTAGTTGTATTTTCCTTAGTCTGTATTTGTCAGAGTTCCATATTTACCTACTGAAATACCAGTCTAACAATGAGAGGTTTTTCAGAAGCAAGTGGTTTGGTACTATCAAGGAAAAAAAAAAACCTTGAGCAAATATCCTGACCATACTTGTCACATCTTTCATACTTAAAAATCATCACAAGAAGTTGTCATAGGTCTTACTATTTCTTAGTATAAAGTTGCTGATTATACTTACCTTTACTGTGATAACATCAGAGCTTCCCTTTGAAGTTGTTAGCTTGGAAAGGGAACATTCTTCACAATCACCAAGAAGCAGTACCTTGTACTGTTGTCTCTTCCTTTATTGAGAGAGAAGTAATAATCCTATTTACCCAGCTGCGTTTTTCCATGCCTTTTTCAGTTGTTCATTGCACTGAAATTAAGACAAAACAGTCTGGAACAAAATTAATACAAGCTTACTATTGTTGATTTCTGGCTTTTTAAAATCTCAGTTTAAGCAGTCATCCACATTTTTAGTCTGATGAGGATTCCTCCATGCAGAACTGACAAAGGGCTGCTGGTGGTGAATAGCATCCCTTCATTCAGCCAGGAAAGGGCAGGAACTATCTGGATCCACTTTGTTTCAGGGGCAAATGTGTATAAGCTGTCAGCCTTTACAGTGGCTCTACCCATGGCATAGTTCCATGACATCCCTGCCCGTGCTCAGGTTTCAAAGCCGTCCCTCTGCATGGTGTGTGATCAGTTGTATTTCTTTGGATGCACAGAGGGCAAAGGTAAGGAGAATCAGAATATTGCCATGGGGAACTGGGGCTCTAAATTCACAGCCTAGATACAGACATTCCTTTTAAATGTACGCAAGATATGTCCAAATTCAGAAATGTATCTCGTGCTTAACTCATATTGATCAGTCTCAGCAAGGTACTGTGTACCTTCTCTGTTAAAAAACTATTTAAGAACCTGCTTTGCTGTATTGATCAGTTCAGTGTGATTGTGCTTTTCCATGGATCCCTTTTGTACAAGATTATTGCTTGTACACACAATCCTTGCATCTGGCTTTCTTCTAGTCTGCAGACTACATGTAACTTTACTGGTGTAGCTTTTCTTTGAAGCCTGAACATTTAGTGATGCACTTGGGGCACAGGCCTGATTTTTAAATGTAATAGAACCACTGTCTTAGTTTCTTGGCACTGCTGTAAAAGAAGCCACAGATCACAGCAGGATGTTCAGAGAGTAATTTGTTTCAGTTCATTTCCTCACATGACCTGGCTTCTCCTCATACAGACTTGGAACTATTTTAAGGTTTTGTCAGGCTTAGCTGGTACACAGCACCTTGCAGGCTGTCAAGATACTACTTAACAGTTCAGACCACAGGGAGATTTCTTCCACGCGTGCGTTTGATGATGCATTCAGGTTTGCTAGTTAAGATTTCTAAAAAAAGACTTGATTTAGCTACGAAAAACGTACAGCATCTTTTGAAGGAGCATTTTACTCCTTTTAAACTACTTGTGTTTGGATTCCGTTATACAAAGAAATGGCTAATTCCTTGTTTTACAGTTCTGTGAATGGCAAGTAAATTTCTTTCATTGCATTTTATTTTTATATGGATATGAGTTTAATTATTTCAATACCTGTAGCCCCTCCAAATTTCAGTTTTTTGCGTTTGAACCAACAGCTTTTAGTCCTGATTTTTTTTTCATAGAGCAAAATTAGACTTCTCAAGTATTGAGCTCATAAAGTAATTTTGTACAGATTAAAGATGGCAACATATGGCTATTTGTCCCTTTGCTCTAATCTCTAGATCTTCATTAACAAAATTACGTCTGTTATAAGCATATGACACTTATTTAAATGTCTTTTTTTTTTTAAGTGAGAGATGTAGTGCTTTATAGACAAGTAATTGCAAAGAGATAAAGTTGTGGTTTTGGGTAGATATTACATGAAAGGTGCATATGCAAACTTTCAGATATTTATTATAAAGTGAAAAACCATGTGGAAAGAAACCTGCAAGATGAAGGGAATATGTAACTGCATGAAAATTTGAGTCCTGAAATTAAAAATCGAATGGGTTGTTGAATTAATGAGATGGTTGATGCCATCTTTGATGAATACAGGTTTCACAGGCTAACAAAATTAATTTTTAATTAAAATGATTTAATGCACTTTTTCCTACAGTAAATACATATCTTGCTGTTGTCCCACACAGCCCAACAGTAGCATTATGGTATTGGTTTTTCTTTTAGAACTGTAGCATAGGTTTTATTCAAGATCTTTATTATAAATGCTATAAAACATTGGCACTCGGCTATCAGAACACAAATATTTTCATCTCACTTTGAAGTTTTAATACTGCAGAATGTTTGCCCTGGAACACAGACCATTTTAAAAGACAATTGTAAAGTAAAAAGAATATGGTATGTTTTCCACCACCCCGTTAATAGTATTTTACTGTTTGCTTTAAGCGGACTTTGGAGTATCAGCTAAAAACACCAGAACAATACAAAGAAGAGACTCTTTTATTGGCACACCATATTGGTAAGTGCACTCTTTTGCTGACTTTTTAGTATGAACTGGTATCTTAATGTTACTTTTAATTTGATATTACAAGCTTGATAAATACTGTGTAAATATACTGATGGTAGAATGTGCTTCTAGCAATGCGTCAGTGAATGTCTGTGTTTAGAACTGTTCTCAGACCAGATCAAAAAGCATTTTCTCATCTGGAACTTCATTGCTCTCTTTGCAGGATGGCTCCAGAAGTCGTAATGTGTGAGACCTCTAAAGACAGACCTTATGATTACAAGGCTGATATCTGGTCTCTTGGCATTACTTTGATAGAAATGGCTCAAATAGAGCCACCTCATCATGAATTAAATCCCATGCGAGTGCTGCTGAAAATCGCAAAATCTGATCCGCCAACATTGGCACAGCCCTCAAAATGGTTTGTATTTTATTGACAGCTTTCCCACCCCAATCTAAGGCATGCAAAGCCATCTGTTTGCTAAACTTGATGATCACGGGCCTGTTGAACTTTGTGATGTAGCTTTATGCATTAAGGCAGGTCCATACAATCCCAATATATATTTGTACGTGTGTGTATACATATATAGGTGTTCTTGCACTACTGGAACTTTTTTTATTATAGTTCTGTATAGAAGCTTTTATACAGAAATATTTTACAGGTTTTTCCTTAAAATGTATGTGAAGTAGCTTTTTTACAACTGTTGTAACAGACCTGAACGCCATCTAAAAAAAGATTGGGTGAAACGAAATGAAAGCATTTTTATACTAAGAAAACATTTTTAAAAGCCATTATTTATTTGATCAATTTAATATCTTCACATGATTCAGTTAATGATACAGCAGATGAGGTGTATTAATAGACCAGAGCAAAAAGTAAATTCTTCTGATAATGGACAAACCTTTTAAAGACTGTATTTGTGCTGTATTGGTCTTGGCATTCCTGTACTCTCTTGGTGTTTTCCTCAATCAATAGCAGGACTTGGACCCATAGCGTAGATTCATGTGAAGCTAAAGAATATTTCAGTTTATATGCTGTTCTGATGTTAAAACAGAAGAACAACCACTGCCTGTTTGCTTATTGTGTAGGTCATCAGATTTTAAAGATTTTCTGAAGAAATGTTTGGAAAAGAATGTAGATGCAAGGTGGAGTGCAACTCAACTTCTACAGGTAGGAAGAGTTAATTGCTTTGTATTTTTTTAAAAGCAGAGCGATATTGTAGTAACTACTTAAATATTTTCAAATTAGGTTTTTGCCCACAATCTGTTTTTAAAATTGATCCTTATTTGGTAAAATTTGATTAAATGATACCAAGCACAGATCAGGTTATTAGTTTAACATACTTTGCTGTAATATAATTAATTACTTTGTGTGAGTAATTATGCTTTGATACTTACAATGGATGAAGGAGTTGTTTACGTCTGTGGCCAGTTGCTGACAGGTGTTTTAAAAGCTTTAGTGCTCAGCCCTCCTCTGTAATGCTGTCACTGCAGAACAGCTGAACAGGAATAGATGTGACCAGGTACCTTTGATTGTGTTTAACGTCAGCACCCATTTGCTTTATCCACAATCCGTCTGGAACATTCTGAATAGATTTAAGCAGCAGGGCCAAGCAGAGAAAGAAGATTCAGGCAGTAGGAGAGGAACAGGTACCTGTTTGCTCTTAAAGAAAAAGGTAGAATTCTAGTTCCTGTTAGGAAAAGTTGAAAAGACAAAGCACATTTTTTTCTAGAAAGAATATTTTCTAGATAAAGCTTGTCAAGAAATAATTGATCTGAGGAACTGAAATGAAACTTAAATCCAAGAAAAATAACCTTTTTAAAAATCTTTCTACTTCTATTCTTTGGATTGTGAAAAAGGTCAGTATAAATGAATCATTTGTATTTTTAGCAAGTTTGTTAGACTACTTATACAATGTATTTGAATACAAATGTTTTAATTTTAAGACTTCTGCAGAAAAAACACAGTAGAACAGTTACGATTAATGTTAATTGTGAATCTTCCAACATGATGCAACCAAAGAAACCCTTCTCTGAAGTTCTATTTCTTTCAAGTTATGATTTTTCCACTGTATACTATGAAGTCACCACTTAATATTGTGCTTATTTTTTTTTTGTTTTCACAAGCATCCATTTGTTACTGTTACTTCAAATAAACCAATAAGAGAATTGATTGCAGAAGCTAAGGCTGAAGTTACAGAAGAAGTTGAAGATGGTAAAGATGAGGATGAAGAAGAAGAAACAGAAAATTCTCTGGTCAGTTTAAAATTTACTTTTTTTAATATGCAGTTGCCAATTTCCCATGGAGAATTCAGTTTCAGATGTATTAGCCCAACTTTGACATCAAATCTTCTAGGAATGACATCATAAACATACTCTAACCTTACTACAAAATAGGTAGCCAGCAATTCCAAAATTAGCATGTTTGAACTCCTTAAAAACTAATAAATAATAACTAATAACTAATAAATAATAACTAATAAATAATAACTAAATAAAACATCTGAATTATTTTACATGTATGTGATATTTTAAAAATGGGTTACTGATTTTTATGTAAATGGTTTTAAATCATAATGACTGGGTGAATGAGTAATTGTGTGTTTGTATTCCATAAAATGTTTAAAAGATTAAGAAAGGTATTTGACTGTTGTGCTGTAAACTAAGTTTGTGATTTTACAGCATGGCTATCAAAGCAAAGGAAAAAACCACTTATTTTACAATGAATGTAGTTCTAAAGATGCTTTAAGAATCTTAGAGCATGGGTGTGGTTGCTCCGTGGGAAAGCTGTGATGCCCAGAGATGGGGTGCAGGTTGCAGAGTGCCCAGGCTGTGTGCTCCCTGTGCCACCAGAGCTGCTGTTCCTGCCCTGCTGGAGAAGCCAAGTGCTGGGGCAGTGCCTCCATTCCCTCCTGGCCCATCAGCACGCTCCTCACGTCCCCTGGCCCCCCTGCAGCTCCAAAGGTGCATTCCCAGCAGCTCCCCTCCTGTGGATCATCCACCTCCTGCCACTCATGAGCTGCTAAGCCATTGACCCGGGAGGGCTGGGGTGAAGTCCACCCTGGGACTCACTCAAGTGTCTCACAAGCAACATTGTAGGAAAGTGTGAGGTAGAGGCCTTCATGTTATTTACTTGGGATAGTTTTAAACACTCCTGGGAGATCAATGCTAAACTTCTAGAACAATTACATAAAGAGATATTTGAAATGCAATTTTGACTTAAAAGGAACTGTTTTCTGTGTGCTTGGGAAATCCTTGAGGTAGGAAATGCACAATCAAACCCCATGCTTGCTGTAACAGCTAACCCAGGATGTTCCCTATGGCAAATCAGAAGCCTGATCTGCAAATTACAGGGTTCTAGCAGTAAATACAGACAGACAGATATCACAATCACTTTGAAGAGTGAAAGGGCAATTGTGGTTAAAATGATGCTTTATTACTATATTCTTTTGGATGTCTCTATGGAATCTGATAACATTCATTCATATTCTGGCAGCAGCAGTTTCTGCAGTGAGGTAACTGTTTCTGTTCCAGTTCTGTACTGCCACTTAATCAGATCTGCTGGAGGTTTTCACCATTTTAATGGGGTTTCAATGTGATTAAAACCAGATGAAAAATTTTCAGGCATTTTTAGCAAAGAACACAAAGTGAAGCAGAAGAAGTTCTTAATACTGCATTTTATCAGTGCTGCACTAACTAAAGCTACAGTTTCTTTCTTGCCCAGCTGGCACAAAGTTGTGTCTTTCAAATCCAACTATAGCTGAGACTGTTGAGGAGCTGAACTGATACAAAAAAAGAAATGTGAAAAGAAAAAGACCCTTGAAGAGTGACTGATGACCATGATCCCTTTCCCTTGATCACAGTGAAACTTTGTTCAGAGCCTGTATGCAGTTCATGCATTTGTTCTGTGGTAGTCCAGAAGCAAGGACTTTGAAGTTATCAAATTCATATAACTGCATGTGAATACGATATTGATCTCTGTTCAGGTATTCTTCCATAAAACTGTGCTTTGATTAAGTTACAAAATGACTTAATGTTTTCCTCGCTTTAATTTTTTAGCAGTTACCTGCAGAGAAACGTGCATCCTCTGACCTTAGTATTGCCAGCTCTGAAGAGGATAAACTTTCACAGAATGCCTCTGTCCTGGAATCTCTCTCTGAGAAAACAGAAAGTAATGCCATTGAGGACAAAACAACTGGAGATGAATCTGAGGACGTTAAATTTAGGCAAACAGCTGATAACATCCGTGATGCTCCTGTTAGTGATGTGAAAGTGCAGAATGGTTCTGTGCCAACTGGTGAAGATGAGCAGGGCAAAATGGTGCCAGCAGAAAAGAATATAGAAAGCCTGGAAAAAACGCATGAGGATACAGAACCTCAGAAAGAACTTGATGTAGAAATAAAGAATGAACCTAAGGTAAAAGTAGAGGAAGAAAATTCCTTGGCAAATGAACAGACAGAAGATGATAAACTGAAAGTAGTACCTGTAACTGAAAATAGGGTAGAAACTGAAGAAGGCATTTCCAAGGAAACTGGTGAAAAAGAAGAGAAGGGAACAGATCTCTTGGACGGTGAGGAAGAAAAGACCCCTGCAGAAAACAGAGATACACAGCAAAAGGAAGAGATAGGTGAAGCTCCAAAAGAGGCAGGGATAGACACCACTACAGAAACTCTGCCTAATGCTACAGTTAAAGTGTCTGATGAAGAAAAGGAACTAATAAAGCATGGAATTGACAACATTAAGGAGATAGGTGCTATTGCTGAAACACCCATCAGTGATGGGGATAAAATACCTGAGCTGGAGGATAAGCCAGTGGAAAGTCAGGCTAAGCAGGTCCATGAGATAATCAGCTCTGAAGAAACTCTATCAGAAAGCCAGGATAAAGTGATTGAAGTAGACAAGAAACTGGCAGAAAGTGAAAATGAGGGTATCAGTAATATAAACAACACAGAGGAAACAAAGATCAAAGACTCTGGAAAAGACGTCGTAGACCAGAAGGCATTAGAGAGCAAACCTGAGGATATTCCTGATAAACTGACTGGTATGGACCAAAATTCAGGAGAGCGTGGGCCTGAGAATGTGCAGGAAAACAACATCCAGATAGACAAAGAACATCCGGATGAAATAATGAAGAATAAGCTTCAAGATGCTGTCAGTGAACAAGCTGATGACTCTGAAGTCACTCCGGTCCCCAGTATTAGTATTAGCACTGAAGAAAATGAGAAGGTCAGAGCAGATAATCAAGGCAATACTGAGACTTTACAGCAACTGGAATCAGAGAATTTGAAGGAAAATGATGCAGATTCAGGCACTGGTTCTACAGCTGATAACAGCAGCATTGATTTGAACTTGTCCATTTCTAGTTTCCTTAGTAAAAACAAAGAGACAGGATCAATTTCTTTACAGGTAAGTGTAAGCATATATTTTTTAATATAAAATCTCATGTGAGGGTAACCCTGAAATTGTCTCCAAGTGTTACCTTTGCTACAAAGAAGAGTATTGAGGGAGAAACCAGTATGGCACATATATAGAGCTTGGTAAAAACTGAGGTATTCTAAATTGAACAGTACAACAATGTCTGGATTTTGTGCAGTTATGCTAATTAGTTTCTTACTGTGTTGCATAATAGTATAACCCACAACAGGAAGTGTAACAATATTTAACATGAAAATTTGTGAACTGTTGTAGGTCAGAGCTGATACTCAGAAGACAAGCTAAATGCACAGAATTCCTGTTTAATGGGACAAATCTCTTGGAACATCTAATCTTATACTGAATTCTTGTCACTTCCATCTTTTGTCTCTGGATTTGGGAGACCTAAGGCAGATATTCTGCTGGTATTGTTCATTCCAATCAGTGTTCTCCTGTGGCTGTACTGTGTCCATACAGTTATGCCACTGCGAATGAGCTTCCTCAGAGGAAGCAAATCCCAGACTATGAACTTTATTTGTAATCTTTGTATTAATATGAACGTAGCCATGTTAGGGTAGTAACTGTGTAACGTGGGCTTGAATGGAGGAAAAACAAACCTAGAAAGACAACCAAGCAAACAAAATCATAGGTTGGCATAGCAATGCTGAACATGAGGTGTTTGCAGTCTGTGTTTGTCTCCTGACATAGTGGAGATGATGCAGTTTCAGCTGGGGTCCCTCTCTTCTTGTAATGAAACAACAGCAGCTCTGACAACTGAGACTTCTCCAGTTGTCAGCAAGATCATTCTATGATTTTTGGCTAATATATATCAATAAAAATTAAACTCCCTTGTTTATGTCCAAAGCAAAAGGAAGTAGGTGAGTAAATTGTTATCCTGTTTCAGAATTAAGTACCTGTTTGTGACTGGGAAATCACGGTCAAAAGCAAACAGTAAACTCAGCTGTCTTCAGCTCTTGAAAATAAAACAGCATCAGTTTTCTTCAGAGTTTATCTAGCTGAATTTTTTTCTTCTGGTACTTTGGATAATCAATAATTGCAGTTTTCCTTTCCTTACTGGAAAGTTTCAGTTTATTGGAATTTTTCAAATTCTCACTTGATTAGTGATGGACCTGATAAGTGAGAAGGGCTCTTGGTTACTATACAGTAAACATTCCCAGAAATATTTTATATAATTCAATATTAAGAAAAGGGGGAAAAATAATATAACCTAAATAAATACATAATAACTTAACAATGCTTAATTTAGGAAACTAGAAGGCAGAAGAAAACGTTAAAGAAAACTCGGAAGTTTGTTGTTGATGGAGTAGAAGTGAGTGTAACCACATCAAAAATAGTTACTGAAAATGACTCAAAAAGTGAAGAAATGCGATTTCTACGGTAAGTGTTTCTAAAAATAAAATTTTCAAGAGGTTAGCAGCTGATTTTTTTTTCTTTGAATAAAACAGGGGGTTTAATGATCTTATTTATTTCAGTTATATTTGGGGATTAATTTACATTTTTTTAGTAGAAGTGAATGTAAAATGTTTATTATTAAGACTGTCAGTTCAAAATTAGTTTTACAGGGCGAAAGTTGTCAGTGGTCCTTTTTGCCTTTTGTCATTTTCCACTTCTTTTGTTTTCCCATCAGTATTAAGTGTTCTTTGTCCTTATTAGACGTCAAGAGCTCAGAGAGCTGAGACTTCTCCAGAAAGAGGAGCAGAGAGCCCAGCAACAGCTCAGCAATAAGCTTTTACAGCAACGAGAGCAGATGTACAGACGTTTTGAACAGGAAATGACAGTGAGTTTCTGCATTTTGGTGCTCTTAAAATACAACATCTTGGTGGAGGAGGCAGAGTACTGCTAACAGCAGTCAGGTGTTTCCTGCCATGATGAAAGGCAGTATTTTCCATTGTGGGGTGCCCAGCTTGTGCTGGGGTTTGCCTGCCACAACAGTCCATCACTGCCATTCCCTGCTGTGCTGCAGCACTTTGCTTAACAGCACTTAGCTTTCTACAAAAAGGTGCCAAATTGTTTTTACAGAGTAAAAAGCGCCAGTATGATCAAGAGATAGAGAACCTGGAAAAGCAGCAGAAGCAGACAATCGAGCGCCTGGAGCAGGAGCACACAAACCGCTTACGGGATGAAGCAAAGCGCATCAAGGCAGAGCAGGAGAAGGAGTTGTCCAAATTCCAGAATGTGCTGAAAAACAAAAAAAAAGAGGTAAGAGATGTTGATAATACGGAAAATAAGGAGTATGGGCATAGCAAACAGTTGAGATTAGGTCTCTCAGAAGCCTTGTCACGCCCATGCTGTGCTGAGGTTTGGAAGTGTCACTACCAGTCAGAATTGTTTCTGTTGTTTACTGCCTAAAGTGAAATACAAACAGCTGACAGGAAGCTTGAGGTATTGGCTTAATCTAGAAAACACCACCAAGTTAGAAGATTGTATTTTTCACAGAATATTTAATAAAATATTTTCTCTCAAATACTAAATCAAGAAAAAGTATTTTTATAAAGATTATGAAAAATACTTAAGATTTCTACTTTAAACAAACACAGCTGTAGTTATTAAATAAATACTTATCAAATTAGAATTTTGAATACAATAATTTCAGATATGTGACGGTTTTGTTAATTCGTTAGTTTTTTTATTGAATGTGTGATATAATTGTTTAGATTTCTTTATGTGAAGTGACAGCAGTAATATAGATATGGTTTGTTAGGTTAAAGAGGAAAGCCAGGAGAGAAAAGTCTGTACGACCTAAAATCTTTTACAGTTAATTTCATAACTGTCATACAGTCAAGGCAAAAAGAATGACACTGACAACTTGTGCAATTAATTTACTTGCACTGGATTAAGAAAAGCTGATATGTTTCCATATAGATTTTGCATCTTAAAAGCTGTTTTATTTCATTTTTGCTTCAATTGTGTAGCACCCATTTATCTATAAATGGCTCTAGTGTTTGCTCTAATAGTTACTAGACTCAGAGAGTTCTTTAGAAAGCTGAACTGTGTGCTTTTGCATAGAATGATCCTGTAGCACGAAAGTGCATTAAAAAATAAGTTGTATTCAGTTTGAACCATATGCTCAAATGTAAATAACAATTTTTCTTCTTTTGCGGTACCTCTTGCATTTTGAGTCTCACTCTGTTCACTGGTGATTGGGTCCTACGTGGGAAATGGGGAGAATTTTACGTATTGCTCTGAGCTAAAACCAGTTCTTTCATGGACATAGGAATAGCATGTGGTGACTTGGATTCTGTTTTCTAATGATGCTTCCACTATTAAACAAACAGGCGTTTGTCTCTGGGTGCATAGTTTTGTGTTTAAAGCTTAAAAAGGCGATGTACAGTTTGAAGGAAAATGCAGCTGCTGCTCTCAAACTGTCTGTGTTATATTGGAGTGTACAGTGCTACATTTTTGTAGTTCTGAAAAACAAAACTCATCAGCAAATTAACAGGTTAATAGTCAGTTGATTTAGCCAGGTTATATTTAGAATCTTTCTGCTAATCTAGTCTAATTCACCGTGTACTGAAACACGTTCCATCCCAGCATACGTGCCATGCAAAGTTTCTTGAAAACATTTTTATTTATTTGTGGGTTTTGCTTTTAATTCTTCAGAACCAAACACTTACAACCAAATAATGTTCTGTTTGCTTGTATGATTATTTTGAAGACATAAGCTGTGTAGATGTCATTTATAGTTGGAGACACTAATAATGGCATCTTGTAAATTCAGGTTAGAAATAGCTGGTTTTCAATGGAAGTTATTTCAAGCTTCCAATCATTTTTCACAGCTTTATGTGAGGTAACATACTCTGTAGTCCCTTTGCCATTGTGATTCAAGAAAATACCACTTTTGCAGGTGGTGGTTTTCTTAACTGTTGACTCTCCTGGCGGCTGCATGGAAGCACAAGCAAGGCACTGCCATTTCTGAGAGCACTGGGCAGCATTTGCATGCAAAAAGCGCTGGCACATCCCTCCTCTCTGCACTGCTGGCATGCATAAAGCACCTATTGTTCCTTCTCTTTTCATTAAGTTCTTTTCACTAAACTAACATCCCTGCCACTGAAATAATGCATGCTTCCCACTACCTCTAGTGCTTGACCTGCATGTCCCTATGTTCACAGTAATGCTTGCTGTGAAGACAAAGTGTTCTTTTTGCCACCTTCTGCATGCTTATATATACTGTAGGTTTTATGTGAAGTGGAGAAAGCACCAAAAGAGCTGAGAAAAGAGCTCATGAAACGCAAGAAAGAGGAGCTTGCACAAAGCCAGCATGCTCAGGTAACAACGGCAGCTTCAAGCTACTAAAATACAAAAGGCAGCAGTGTTCATACAGCTTGATGATTTCACTTCTTGTTGTTGTTGAGTGAATATGGAACTTAACTCAAACTAACCCTACAAACTGCTCTCTTTCTTCAAGTACTCCCATGTCACATCTTAGACTTAACTGGGTAGAAATGTAGGAGCAGCGGTTGCCAGGTTTGTACTGTCAGGTGTAGTGTTTCGTGGGCTCTACTGAAAAAGAATGGTATTTTTCTACAGCAAGTTTATTTACAGTGCTTTTATGAGTGGTAAGTACTCCATGGGTCCTTCAAATTTTAAAGGTTATGGTCTGGAGGAAGTTTTGAACTACGCAAGTGCAGAGGAGGAAAATGTATATCGTATGTAAGCAAGAGAGATCATGTTTATAGGAGCAGAACAGATTAGGTAAAATGTTATTTAAATGTCAAAGTGTAGGTGTATGGAAACTTTACAAAACATCTGTGATTTCATGCCTTCAGACTTGCTACTTTTCTATGACCCAGCTAGAAGGAGGGCTAGTATGTAGAAAAATATTGGCTTTGTGATGGCCACAGTTTGTACAGAGTTTGAACCACAGCAGAGCAGTTTTGGATTGAGTAACTTAAAGATTAAATGTTTATGTGAGTGACCTAGTAGAAAAAAATAGCAACTTTATTTGATTATGTGTTTAATTTAAGAGGGGATTTCCCAGGATAGAAGGTGATTGAGTTGCAGCACTTTCCCCATACCAAAGATACCTGTCTCTAAACATTTTAAGGAAGTAAAAATCTAATTTTTCATAGTGTTTGTAGTGACATGGTTAATTTCCTTTGCTGGCTTCAGTTTGTTGAAGAGAGGTGAAAGAAAGTTTTAAATATGAAATATCCTTACTTGGAATGATAGGTACTAAACAAGGTGCAACTATTTAGCTTTAGAATATCTAGAACTTCCATCAGCATCTACTTGTGTGATTAACCTTGACATTTTAAATGTTTGTTACTAACATACAGTGGATCTCATTTCTTCCCTTTTTTAAGACTAGAAATACATTTCACTATATTATGACACAGAATTACATTGTGTCCACAGGGTGTTGCTCAGGTTATGATTCAGTCTTTTCAGTTGTCTTCATGTACACTTTTCAACGCACAAATGCAGGATGTAAGTCTTAAAATGCAGCACAATGAAAGTTTATCTTCCTAATTTTTCAGATGTGTGTTTTCTTCTGCTCATATGTGCTGATCAATGTCACTGCTGTCTGCAAACTGGTTGGCACCAATTTAGGCAATTGTGCACTATCCATAGTCAAAAGATCCAAAAGACAGTAGTTATTCAGTCTGAGCAAGACACTGAGGGTTCACACAAGCAACATGATATTTGTTCAGCACATGTGACAAACATTGTGTGACTTGTATGCTGTGTGTGCAGTGAAACCATGTACTTTAAAGATGTTTGAGTTTATTTTAAGATACTTATTGGGCACAACCAAGTGGTACTTTGAAAGAGGTTGACTGCCTTGCACTGTCTGCCTTTTAATCATCCAGCATGTTCTTCAGTAAAGTCAGTGACATTTATTTTATGTGATACTTGAGTAGATGTGGGAAGTGGAAAGGCCAGCGTGTTTCCTGTGATTGCCTGGTTTATCTTACAGCACTAGCAGGTATAAAACTTCATAAGAGCTACTCTGTAGAGAGAGCCACAATGATATTTAAACGATTAAATGTGTAAAGCTCAAGCATAATCACTTTTTGACCATCGCTACACTAGAACAGCTTTCCCCCACTCCCTCCAAATCAAAAATCTCCCAGCAAATTAAACACTATGTTAATTTTAATAAACTTGTAGTAGTCTTTTTATCCTTTTCATCTTTAAAGGGAAAAATAGTATTTTTTGTCAGTACATAAATTCGATTATGTGTCTGACTTAATTTACAGACATCACCTTCCAGTTCTTTTTGTACCCTCAGGTCTGTCATTGTCAGCTTATTTCACCTCTGGTTTTGTGTTACCTGTCTCAGTGTAACTCTGCTGTCCACTAAGGGACATAAAAGCCTCATCTATTAATAACTTTCTGTGAAGATGAAAACCAGGATTCTTCTGGTCATAATGAAAAGTACTTTAATGAACATTTAATTCCATTTGTTATGGACTTCAGCAGCCCACCTTGGCTCTCACAAGACCCTTTCTTTTGACCTTGATATTTTGATAGAAGCATCTGATTCAATTTCTTGTTCTTAAGGAGGGTGTGTGTGTGTGTGCATGCTTGCATGCTCATAGCTGTGGTTTTTAATAGTTGCAAAGAAGAAAGGCAGCAGTAGGTCTTGGGGCACGGGAGGGGGACTCTTGATGGTGCCTGCTTTTCATGATGGGATGCAACAGTGAATACACCTGGATAATGGGAAGATGCAGGTGATAAATCCCTTTGTGAGGAGCCAGCTCAGCTCGGGTGTGACCAGGCCCTGCAGAGCCATGGGGTGTCTGCACAGTGGTCCTGCAGGACTCCCAGCCTCAACAGCCCTGCCCTAAGGACGAGATGAACTACACAGATCTGAAACCCAACTGTGTAAATAAATAGGCTTTAACTAATCACCCAAAGCAGAATAACCATACTTACCTTTGTTTTCTTATATACATGAATAATTAACCCTTGAAAGAATGAGATAAACTTTAGATTGAGTATTGTCTTTGCTAGCTCTGAACCTGCTCTGAACCTTGTTCTGAGTAGAGACAAGAGATGGAATGAGTTGCAGATGGCTGGCTAGTTTGTTGCCTTTGGTCTTATTTCTGAAGGTTTTATTCAAACATTAATATGCTCTTACCTACTCTGTACATATGAAATACAAAAGATGGATAATTTGATAGCCAAGGCACGCTAGCTCAGACTTTCATAGATGTATTTGTTTTCATATATAGCTAATGCTGAGAGAACTGGGAATTTCATTAACATATAATGTGGTTAAAAGAACCCAATTTAATTTACTTCTATTGGCTTTTACCAGGAGCAGGAGTTTGTGCAGAAGCAGCAACAAGAACTGGATGCATCTCTGAAGAAAATAATTCAGCAGCAGAAGACGGAACTGGCCACTATTGAACGAGATTGCCTCAACAACAAACAGCAGCTCATGAGAGGTATCCAGCACCAGGCTCTCTTTGAAACAGGCACGGGTGTTTTAGTAAAACAATGTTCTGTCTTCACTTTCTGAAGTCAAAAACCTCCATGACTAATACAGAAGTGTAATAAAAACATTTCCTATGAAACAGCAGTGTTTTTAAAATGCACTTGTAGGCCACTTCTGAATATACACCAGGAGGCTGGGAAGTGTGGGATGGGATTGCAATTCCTGAGCCAACCTTCCTCTCTTCCAGCTCGTGAAGCTGCATTCTGGGAGCTGGAGGAGCGGCACCTACAGGAGAAACACCAGCTCCTCAAGCAGCAGCTCAAGGATCAGTACTTCATGCAGAGGCACCAGCTGCTTAAGAGACATGAAAAAGTTAGTGTTGACTTTGACACTTTCTCTTGTGTATTATAATATGCATTTTTTTTTATCCAGTAGTCTTAGGATCTCTCCTTGGGCTGTTTGTTTGCACAGACAAGACCCACACAGGTAGTTTGAAGCTGTTATGTGTTCCATTGAAATTTTTAAAATCTTCCTCATTTTACTTGCATACCTTAATAGTATATAGAAGTATAAATAATCATATTTTTCCCTTTTGATTCTTTAAAAAAAAAACCAACCACAACATCAGTCTTTTACTTTAAAAATACCAAATTCTGCTTATCCACCAAAACCAATTTTGATTTGTGTTTGAACAAATATGCTCAGAAGTAAATCATTCTGGAATTAAATGAGCAGAATGAACAAGACTAGCTTCTGGGCAAGTAGCTGACAACTGTCTCTTTATAGCTTAATCCTTATTTTCCAGGAGGCGTTTTGGTTTTTATAGATTACATGAAAGCAAATAGTTCAATTTCTGAAAACGTAAACCCAGTAGGGAGGTGTTAGAGATCCCCTTGGTGATCAGAGCATGAGCAGCCTCCACTGAAGGCTTGCTCTGTCCACTCCGGTTTATCCCATGTGGGCTGTTGCTTTCCTCAGCTTTTGCAGCAAACTGCCCCTCCACAGCTGCAGCCCAGTTCAGTTACACAAAAGGGAGTTTCTTCTATTGAATAACAGGGTTTGTAAAAGGCAGTGCAGAAGTTGAGCAAGCATTGGTAGAATACATGTATATTTATCTACATTTATTAGAGAATTTTCTCTGAGTTGGGCATGGGCCAGAGCTCTCTAGAAGAAGCCCCTGCTCCCCACTCTTATTCCTGGGGCTGGGCGTGGTTTCTGCTGAGAGGCACTGACTCACAGGGGGCTTACTGATGACAAGAGATGCACACTGTATAACATCATAGTTACTGGTTAACATTTCAGGAAACAGAACAAATGCAGAGGTATAATCAACGCCTTATAGAGGAGTTAAAGAACAAGCAAACTCAGGAAAGAGCCCGACTCCCTAAAATCCAGAGAAGTGAAGCAAAGACTCGGATGGCCATGTTTAAGAAAAGTTTAAGAATCAATTCATTAGCCTCTCCAGACCAAGATCGTGAAAAAATTAAGCAGGTAATTAATAAATCAGTATTTCATTTTAATAGTGTAAATGCTAAATGTGATGTAAATGTGAGGATGGAATAAATGTGAGGATGGAATAGAGTGCACTCTCACAAGTTCTCAGATGGTACCAAACTGGGCTGATGCAAGGTATGGGATCAGAGGAAATCATCCTTCCCTGCTGCTCTGGTGAGACCCTTCTGAAGTGCTGGGTCCAGTCCTGGGCTCCCCAGTACAAGTCAGACATGGATTTATTGGAGTGAGTCGTGCAAAGGGTCCTGAAGATGGCTGAGAGACTCATGTGTCCTGGTACATGAGGAGCCCCCTGGGGTACTTGGGATGCTTCAGCCTGGAGGAGAATAGGCCCAGGAGAGTCTTATCCATGGGTGTAAGTACCCAGCAGAGGAAGCAAAGAAGGTGGAGCCAGACTCTTCCCAGTGGTGTCCTGTGACAGGGTGAGAGGCAGCAGCCACAACTGAGATACAGAAAATCTAACTTCGACACGAGAAAACATTTTTTTAGTGTGAAGATGGTCAAACACTGGACCAGGTTGTCCAGAGAGCCTGTAGAGATGCTCAGAACACGACAGGACACAGTCCTGTGCAGCCTTCTCCTGGTGACCCTGCTTTAATAGTGAGGTTGATCTTTGCAGGTCCCTTCCAACCTCTACTGTTCTGTGATTCTGTGAAATATTTTTAAGGATACTTGATTTTTGTGAGCTTTTGAACTAAACCTGTAGGTATTCACTCATTCTTTGAAAGGGAATGCTATGTAGAGGTTGAGAGGTTTGCTTTCTAAAGATGCACCACAGTTCCAAATTATGGTTTCATATGGTGAGCACTGGAAGGATAAAAAACGTGGAAAATACGGTCTCCTGTAGCTGCTTAACACCAGCCTTGACTGATGCTTGCAGGTGCATTGCTATGTCATAGCTTCAGAGGGAGGTAATTTCAGGAGTCTGGAAGTTAAATGTCCTGCATTTTAAGGAAAAATCAGAGTGCAGACAGAAAAATGGAATTAAAACTGTAGGGCACTCCCTTTGTAAGAATTTAAAAAAGAACAAATAGAGAAAATTATTGCTTAAATTTTCTAGAGCTGTTCTCAGTATGTATTCGTTGTGTGAGATGCAGTTCTTTGACTCATGCAAACTGTTTTAATCAGAGGCACAATATAAACTTATTTTTAATTTTAGTTTGCTGTTCAAGAAGAAAAGAGGCAGAAGAATGAGAGACTGGCGCAGCATCAGAAACACGAAAACCAAATGCGGGACCTTCAGCTGCAGTGTGAAGCAAACATCAGGGAACTGCATCAGTTACAGGTTAAAAATTAGATTATATTAAATGACCATTCAGTGAGAAAACTTAATACCAGATGCAGGCAAAACAGAAACACCTTTTCCTTAATTTTTACTGTGTAGAGTTTTTTCAGCTTTGTTTCTAAAGGCCTGCAGTGCACTGCTTAGCTATATTCATATGCTTCCATCAATCAATTTATGAGGAGTCATTTTAAATGCAAGAGGAGCATGAACCAGAAGCAGATCATCACTTCTGGAATATCTGTCAAGTTCCCAGGGCTGTTTTCTGTAGGCAGCATTTCCTTTTAACCTGATTTTGCTGGAATGTCAGTTATCAGAACAGGTAGGCAGCACCAGGCATTACCCACGAGAAGTTTGCAGCAGTACAGTAATGAGGAGGTTTTTACCAAGTGCTACCACTTGCACATGAACTTCTGGAAGGTATTTAGAAGGAATTCTCTTCTTGTGATAAGGAGCTCTGATTTGTCTCTTTTGGTATGCATTTTGTAAAAGTTTCTGCTGGATACCAGAGGCCAGATCTCCTTTTCTGTTAAATCAGCTTTTCCCAATTTCAGGGACACAAGGCAGTTTTAAAGCATTACATGATCACCTGCTGATAACCTTTGCTTAGAGAAATCGTGCAATGACCAGTGAAGCTCATTCTACTCTATTCACTTTCTTACATGCTGCAAAAACAGTCTCTGGCTGTGCCACTAATATGCCCCAGTAAATCCCCAAGTACCGTGGGAGCCTTGTGAGAGTTTCAGCTCCAGTAAAACTGAGCAGATTAGGGCTGCTCTGGGCTTCACAAGGAAAACTGACCCCTTGCTGCATTCAGGTCTAGCCAAGTGCTTGTTGTTTGTGTTGCTGTGGTTCTGTACTCTGCATCAGACCCATTTGGGACTGGGACCCTAGAAACACAACCATTGCTAGCTACTCTTTAAAACACACAGAGATTTGAAGCCAATTAATGAATTTTTTTTCTTGCCATGCTTCAAAAGTCCTGAAAGTGAGGCAGATGCCTGAGTACCTTACTGAGAGGAATGTGAAGCTCTGAGATGTGGTTTGATCCTTTTCGTAGGGTGATTCTGAGGCTCCTTCTGCAACCATGTTTATCTCTTCTCTAAGCTCCATTTGTTTGTCTCAGCTCTTGGCACCAAGAGTTGAAATATTTCCAAAAAACAGCTTCCTTTTTAATGTAATTGATTTTAATAAATTATACCGACTGTCTTTAAAAAGCAAAGCAGAAATGCTCTATGACCTTGAAAAGCATCATTAGGCAGTGAAACACAGTTCAGAGTAACACTCTCAGCAGCTGCCTTAATGATGCTCAGCAGAGTATTTGGATTTACGAGTGTTTCTTATCTCAACTGGCTCTGATGGAAAGATCAGCTTTCGAAAACGCAGCCCCGTAACATACTTTTATCTTCTAATTATTCACGTCACTATTTACACGGAATAAGCTAATTAGAAAGAATTAGGACAACATATGTCACTGTACAAATGTTGAGTTGCCTAATCTGAATTAGTTTTACATAAGGATTATCTTGTTTTAAGAATGAAAAATGCCATCTACTGGTTGAGCATGAGACTCAGAAGCTAAAAGAGCTGGATGAAGAGCACAGCCAAGAACTGAAGGAATGGAGAGAGAAATTGAGACCGAGAAAAAAGGTAAATGGGAGCAGTTCATGAATCAGGAAATTACCAAGGGTTTGATCTAGAAAGTACAAAAATATTGCAGAGGAGGAGAGTCAAACTGCTGTACAAAGCTGTTGCAGTTCACTGTATAATAAAAGATGTTAAAAAATTGCAAAAGCTGAGCAAAGGGCAGATGCACCAAAACAGACTGGGTGTTACCAGACTCTTTGCAGAGCTCCCACCTGCAGCATGTGTGTGCAGGTTTGCATGGAAAACTTAGCTGGAGGTAAATCTGGGGTTAGGAATTTATTTCAGAAGCCAGTAGGTTACTATAAAAATTGAGTGATATATAGCAGACATATAGCTGGTGGTAGAGGTTGGTCTTGGGGGATTATTTTATTTTAAAAGGGAAAGTACTAGAGTTTCACACAGTTCAGAGATAGATCAGACAAAATGTCTCCACAATAGTGGATTTCTTGTACTTTGCCTTGTTAATACTGTGACAATCTGATTTTGGTTTTAGATGCTGGAAGAAGAATTTGCCAGAAAACTGCAGGAACAGGAAGTTTTCTTTAAAATGACTGGAGAATCTGAATGCCTTAATCCTTCAACACAAAGCCGGATTTCCAAATTCTACCCAATCCCCAGCCTTCACTCCACAGGCTCATAACTCTGGGAACTGCTGTAGGTTTTTTCATGTTTGGAATTCTCCCTCCTTGTGGTCTAACCCGACTTACCCGCGGCATACGAACATCGGGGACCTCGCACGTCTTGTTTTCAGTGGAGACAATCAGTGTCAGGAGCTGTTTCTTCACTCCCCTGAACAGAAGAAACAAAACCAAGTGTTGGTGTACAATGGTATTGTTACGTCCTTCAGATGTTTCAAGACTAAGTGGGCTTTTTATCCCAGTCTCTAAAAGTACAGTTTTGACTTTAAGCCTGAAATATTAATTATGCTCTTTCTCATCACAAAAAAAACTGGTTTCTCATCTGAACATTTAAATGGTGTAATATTAGTTCTGCTACTGTGTTTTAAAGCATCAGATTTCTCCATGAGAGAATTCCACAATTGAAACTGCCATGAGAGTTTTAAAATTTCATAATGTTGGGCAGTGTCTTCATGGCAAGGACTAAAACTAATTACTGAGAACATGCCAGTAATCAGAAAAACAAACCCTTATGTTTAAATACAATTGGCAAAAGCCTTTGCAACTTCTTTCAAAAGAAACCTCTGGCATAAATTAAACTGAGCTGATCTCCATGACATGTTTTGTCCATTAGTTCCATAATGAAATGGGGTGCTAGTTTAATTAATACAGTGCCTGAAACACTTAGATATGCTGATCCTGGCAACAGGATACTGTTTTGTCATTTAAAAACACAAAACTCCTTAGCGTTGTTGTTACTGTACAAAACAAGATTTCTTGCTGCTACTGCCATTTTTGTTGTAAATCCTCACCCTAAAACATTTTGCACTAAAATATGTAAAGGTGAAAGAAATGCTAACTTTAAAATGCACAGGTTATTATTTTCCTTAGCTATTACATACAGGTGGTTAGTTCTACAAATTGAAAAACTGTAGAATGTATTTTTTAGAAAGCGGTGTGCAAAATGCACGTGGTTTCTCTAACTGTACCTGGAATGGGTAGAGCCATTGTTCTGTTCTTACCAAAGCCTGTTCATTAAAACTCCATCACAGAAGTGGAGGTGAATGGTCATATTTATAAATAACCATGGCTAAAGTCTGATTTCACTAGAACTGTTAGATTCCATTTTTTTTTTTTTTAATTTTAGTCATTTTATTTTAAGGAAAGATTTAAGTTAAATATATATACAAACTCCTTTATGAAGCTGGGTGTTTTGCTTTTGTGTTGCCACCTACTAACATAGGCAGGTTTTATTTTTCGAGTTCATAGATGTACCATAAGTTATTTGCCTGACTGATCTGCAGTGGGAAATCTGAACTGTGTCTCCTATAGCGGGGTAGGGAAATACAGCTGTATTAGGTCATGTTTGCTGCACTCCTTTTGGTGGATAGAGGTTGAGTCATATCAAGACAGTGTTATAAGCTGTACTTGGTATGCTGGAGCTCCATTTGTAAAATAATATTTGCTTTCTGTCTTTTGAGGCCTGATTTTCTCTGATCTCTTTGGGCATCAACTGCACCTGTTTTGTTTTGCTTGCTTGCTTTGACCATGTGACTGGTGCCCATTCCATGGCATTCATTTCATGGGAACAGTGTTGCTGCATGGCAATGAAGTCAGAAATTAACATAGGACTTTAATCAGCTGTGGTTGAAACCTTGGATGCTGAAATCCTTGGGACGTTGAACCTTCTCAATGAAGACACTTAATTTACAGCACAGTAAAAAAAAGAAATTGGAAAATGCATGTTTTAATTTAAATTTTGTAACTTTTTGGTAGCATAATTACTTTAATAGCTAGCCTTAATTTCTGGCATTTTATTATTATAAATGTGTATTGTGTACTGTTGTAAATTCACACACCATATCTCTAGAATGTTCTTTGTTGCTAAATGCAAAATTTTTTGAATTGTTTGTTTAGTAAGGAGAAAAAAGTCTTTGAAGACCTTTTGCTTTTTAAGCTCCACCTTCATAAATTGACTGTTACTAAGATAACATTAAATAATCTTCATCTCTATTGAACAGAATTTGTTTGCAATTTCATATGAAGTAGGCTCAGTGCTTTACTTGGGGAGTAGGCAGGGCAGGCAGATTTCCTCTTCTGGATTATGTCTACATTCATCCCCATTAAATCCTCACAGGGAAATGTTAATAATCTCCTTACGTTTTTGGTAGGTTCAGTGATAACTTGCTAATATGTATGGGCATTCTGTTTACCTCTGTCTGAATCTCTTACATCTTTTATTTGAAGATCCTTTTCACACAGGCCCTGCAATCTGATCTCATTGTAAATTGCACAAATAACTGTAACTGAGCTCTGGGATGAAGGGAGGGATCGGATGTGGTGATGGAAGCCTTGCTCAGGTCTCCAGGTGGGGAGCCCTGCAGAGCACTTGCAGCCTTGTGAACTGGGCTAAGAATTGATACCAAGCGTGAAAGTATGTTTTCTGAGTGATAACAGCAACTAGCATGGGTACTTACACATCTAGACTGATAAAATTTGGTTTAAGTGTTGCAGAATGTGAGAGAGGTGTTACAATATTGTTATCACTGTCAGAAATTCAACTGCAATTAACTTAGTCTCACATAAGCCTAAAAGACATCTCCTGAGATGAGAAATCCAATCTTGGTACTATCTCGTGTCACCTCCCTCAAATGAATGTTAGCAGCTCCATCTCCAGGGTGGTGAGGTGTGTTTTCTGCAGCCAAAACAATGTACTTACAAATTCTTACTGTTTGGCAGATCTCATTGTCCCCACACGCTCTTCCACAGCTGACCACAAATCAGTATTTGCTCACCTGTGTGTTTTACTACATTGTACATTCTATCCACAGGAAAACGAGCAAAGGCAATAAATCCCTGGATTGCTGTGCTGTGTATGGGTTGTTCTCCTGTGTTTACAACCGATCCTCATGGAAAACCTGCCTGCAGGGCCTCAGCCTCACACCATGTGCTTCCTGAGCTCTGGAAGTGCATTTTGGCACTGCTTAAGGCATCCAGGGAGATCTGGGGCTAAAGGTCTTCCGGTGCTCCTGCTGCACCCATTTTTAGGAGATTCTGCAGCTCCTCTGAGTGGGGTTGGCTGAGGAGGGCTTATCAACCCAGTGGAAAATGGGCTGTGGCCGCCCTTGATCTTCTGAAGTTCCAGGGAAACTTTGCTGCTTACTTTACAAAGAAGAAATACTCCAGCATTTGATCCTCTCTGATTCCCGTAAAACAAATTTTCCTTCTCCAAGCACTCTGCTCTCTCTGGTGTATACACAAGGACTATATACAGCATGTAAAGATATGAAGTTGTTATTCTTATGATTGATTATGTAGGTCCTGATTTATAAACATCTTCTGAAGCAAAATCTTTATTTGAACTGGCACCTGAATTCAAATTCCTTGGTGGCAGGGCTGCACTGTCCTGACCAGCAGCATTCACTCAGAGTGATTTTTCACATCACATTAAAAACTGATGTTCAGTCTGAGCTGCATCCTTTTTTCCAGGTACTCTTTTAAGCTAATATTAATTTAAAGTTTCATTCATGGGTACTCAGTATCTAATCAATCACACAGTTAAAGAAATTATTCTTCTGTCCCAGAGGACTTTATGATAACTCCATTCTACTGAATTTGTTTTCCTAAAAATTGGAAATGTAGCACCTTAACTAAGACAGCTCAGCCAAAGCAGCAGTGAAATTGCTTTTGTCACACCATGTCTTTTGTGACAGCAGTATCACATAGGAAGTTTAAGTTGATTCTCCAACTGAAATAGGATCTGCCTTGCAAGTATTTCAAGCTTGCTTTGGTATAGGAAAGATTCAAATAAGGTGTTTTAAATTCAGGCACTTGAATCCACTTTTAGGCAGCCTGATTTTCAGAGCTGCTGTGCAGCTGCAGCTCCCAGGACCTCAAATACATCCTTGCTGAAAACTGAAATGTACAGATAAGCTCAGTGCTAGTTGCTTCCACTGATGTACTGCTTCTTGGTTCATCTGCTGCAAGGAAGAGAGGCAAGTTTGAGGACAGTGACTCTCTGGTGGTTGGAGGAAAGGGCAGGGGGGAGTGTTTAGGACCATCACTGTGTAGGTAAGTTCTCTGCTTTCTATGCTGGCATTTACACTGGTCATTTTATGTCCAAATCTGTACTTCTAGATCTCTGAAACTTCCTTGCAAATTTCCTACTCTCAGACTACTTCTTCCATCTTCACAGCAGTTGAAGTAGGATCAGAGAGAATTAACCTTCCTCGTTCAGAGGCAAGCCAAGGCCAGGATGTCCCATCATCTCTGTCTTGCGAAAGATGAGAACAAATAAAGGGAAGCAGAAGACAAAGGAAATTAATCGTGTTTCTTTTACAGAACTTTTACTTGTTCTGCATCCCCTTTCTTGTGCTCAGTCCTGCTATGTTTCTGTAGCACATCTGGTGTTTGGGCAGTTGGTGCCAGAGGAAAACCCCTTAAGAATGAACATGCTCAAGCCCAACCCATGAGAAAGGGCTCATGTACTTCTCCTGTACTGAAAGCAGAAGGGAGTGGCTGAGCCCAGGGTTACCCTGATTTAACAAAGTCTTCCACAATTACAATTGGGCAGTAAAGCCTCTTTGGTAATGAGAATCAGTCCTAAAATGGTGGAAAGAACAGAAACCAGAAAGGGACATTGAGTGGCATTTAATGTTGAATTGTCACCCCATTTTCTGTCAGGAAGCCAAGCAGAGCAGGAGCATCCTGTGACAAAACATGTGCCTGAGGCACTGCCGGCCTCGTGTTCTCCCAGCAGTTTGTTGAATGTTTTGTGTTAACTGCAAACCAAGTTATTTTTGCCTTACAGAAAGCAACCAAAAATCAGGAGATGGATCAATAATTGGCTAAGGGTCTCTGTACAGCTCGTGGAAGTGAACTTGCAGTAGCAGCCATACAACAGTTTTGAATTTTTTTTTGTCTTGTTTTTTGAAGTAATTTGATTTCATGGCTTTCTGTAGAATATTGTAATAATTCTGCTGTAAATACAATAAAATCACAGTTTGCTGAGATCGCTTCAGTTTTGTTGATGGAAAACTTGCATGAAATACAAGTGATTTGTACAAGCGTTTGAGTGAAGGGGATGATTCACAACATTTAAAATAACAGAGTATAGAAAGTATTTAATGTGCCATTGTATTTACCATTGTACCTCAGACCCATCTCAGGTGCTTTACCCTGCCCCGTAACAACCTGCAAGCACAGAACAGCCATCCTGAGTAGTTCAGGGATGGGATTAAAAACACACTTTAATTGGGCTGTTTACATTAAAGATTTTTTTCACCACTGTTTGAAAAACCAGAAACAAATACAAAAATATTTTTGAAAGATTAACAAATTACATTTAAAAGTGCTTTGGTTCGGCCCCGGTGCATGTCCTGTGTGCTCCTCTAAACTGGCTCCACTTGGGGTTGGCAGAGCTTGTGGAGAGGGAATCCCAGGGCAGTGCAAGCTTAGTCTCAGGGTTTCTTGTGGGCTGCATCTGATCCCTGACAAACCATGCATTTGGTGGGGATGGGATTGTTTTCTTTTTTCTGCATGGTTGGCTAGTTGTTAAAAAACCCAGGTTTTGGCACATCTGGGAGCAGTACAAGAAGCCTGGACTAGGTGAGACAGGAAGCCCTTGTCAGCCCAAGGACATCAGCCTGGAAGCTCAGAGGCATGAAGCCAAACATCAGGAACAGGAGCAAACACCCACACTAGGGCCATGCTGGACACACACAAGAGACATCCAAATCAGAACTATCAACTCTAAGGGGTCAGCTGAGCAGTGAGGATGTTTTAGCATTAAGGCAGTGAAGACTCAGGCTAATTCTCTACAGGCTGCTGAGAATGCTGCCCTGTGCAGAACTGAGCTACCTCTTTCCTTAAACACCAACACTTCTTCTTTTTCTTCTGCCAACATACAGCTGTTCACCTGGGGATGAGAAAAGTCAAAAGGAGGGTTAGTTGAAAAGTTCATGTAAAAAGACAGAGGATACAAAACAAAAAAACTGGGGCTCTGTTTTCTGGCTATTCCCAGGGATGGGCTGGTGCCACTCCCTGACAGTGAAACCCTGCTGTCTTGGGGATGGCAGGTTTCCTACCTTTCTCTCCTTTCTCTCCTTTTGGTCCCCTGTGCCCCTGTCGTCCTGGTGGGCCCATTGGCCCAGGGTCACCTAAGGAATGAGAAGACCAAGTTTGCTCTTGAGCACAAGTGACCCAGAGACAGGGACAGGCCAGGGGAAGGGAAATCAGGTCAGGATAATGTTTTGGCTGAAATTCTGAAGGTGCCACCTTCACTGTGACAGGGTGGGACCTCGAGCAGTGCTGTGACCTCTGTGGTCACAGTGCTGCTTCCTGGGCACCACAGGGCTGAAGAGGGAAAGGATGGCAAGCCTTACCTTTGGGTCCACGATAGCCCCTCTCCCCCTTTTCACCAGGTGGCCCCTGGATGGCACCATATGCTGGAGAGGAAAATAAAGGAGGGAGTGAATGAGTGGGACAAATCACTGCCCACTTAGAAAAAGCTGAGTCACACTCGAAGAACATGTCTCTTGGTTAGATGGGATTAGACTGACAGCAAGGTTTTTAAAAAGGGTTTTGGTCCCAACAAAGTCCCAAGGGCTGTGATGTCATTTCATCAGCACTGCTCTGTCACTCTCTCTAGATATCCTGGCGGTCACTAGGGCTGGAGCTGGCCCATGCTATTGGGGAGGAGGGGGGGGGAAATCTGAAAGCAGAGTGAGCAGCTAGCTCATGTTTGTGTATATCTGCCAGCCCAGCCATGGTAAAATGGGCCACAGAGTTGTAAGCACAGAGGCCTTCAGGGTTTGGGATGAGTTTCCTACCAATAGTGGGAAAAACTGATGTCTGTCCTAATGACAAGACTGCACCTTCCCAGCAAGGAAGGAAGGAGATGGAAAAAGCATCCACCTTCAACTCTGCACCTTGACTTTGGCAGTGTGCAAAGGTGAAAAGAGCAGTAGGTCTGTGAGAGGTTGGGGAGATCTCATATGCATGAGCCAGAAATGCCAAATCAAAATATCACTCACTTCTAAAGAAGTCCATGAGGTCTGCAGTGACATTGCCATAGGCTGCAAAGACTTTGCTGATGCCAGGGGGACCAGGAGGGCCTGGGGGACCTGCAGGTCCCTGTGCAGTGTAAGACATCAGGTCCTGGAGAATACCACGGCCTGTGGAATTAAAGATGTCATTTGAAAGGAGCTCTGGGAGAACTGTGGCTGCATGCTGAGGCAGAAGGTGTAAGGGAGAGCTGTAGGCAGCAGGAAGGAGAGGGGAGTGAACAGCATGACCAGGCACAGGGGGTTTGGAGCTGTAGACTGGGATAGGGAGGGTCAGGATGAGCAGACATTGCACTCACTCTGCAGGCTCTCTGACACACGGAGTGCCAGCTCGTTGTAATCCAGGGTGCCAGAGAAGGAGTTGCTGTAGGATCTGCTCGACCCTGCTGATCTCCTGTGTGATTCCTCCTCTGTCAGCAGCCCATCAAAAGTCCCATCAGTGCCCATGGAGGCATCATAAGCGCCATCACTGCCCACTGAGGCGTGGTAAGAGGACATGCTGCTCATGGAGCTGCCATACGAGCTGCCTGTGCCCTGTGAGCCCCCATGGGAGCCCTCAGCACCAAGGGATCCTCCATGCAAGCGCTCAGAAGCATGTAAGCCTTGGTATGATGAAGACATAGACCCAGACACAAAGCCACTGTCTCCTTTGGGTCCTGGTGGTCCCTGTGGCCCAGGGGGCCCAGGAGGTCCTGAGATGTAGCTTCGAACTTCATCACCTGCAAAGTACAAGGGGGCAACTTCAGGGACACTGGGCTTGGCAGAGGTCCTGTGCTACCACCTGAATGAAGACTGGTGTGTGAAGTTCTGTCCCACCAACCATCACAGTGACCCTCATCCAGTGCCACTGCTCAGGCAGCAGGCACATGTCAGCCTTGAACTCTACAGATGGCAAGACAGCCTCCTCCTTCCCAATGATTTTGCAGAAGGGTTCACTCTTCAGGCCAATTTCAGCACCTCTGCCAAAAGAGCTATTCTGCGACCAGTTTGCGTGGATGACTTGCCAGGATGACCTCAGACCACTGGTGCTTCACAGCTGGCTCAGTACCACCTTCCAACCCCTCCATTATCCATGGCTCTGTGGGCAGGTGTTTGCCAAAGAAAATGCTTTTCCCATGGCAAAACTCTGCTGGTGACCTTACTAGGGACTCACTGCTCAGCACAGGCCAATTGTAACTACTCAGTGCCTGTCCCTGTTGTCTCACAACACAGACTTTGGCTGGCAGTTTGACTGAGAGGAAAAAAGCCTGTGGGGTGCAGCACACTCCTGTAGATCTGGCTGTAGAGGGAAGGTGTTGCTGTAGCCCCAGTTCAGGGAAGGCTCCTACAGGAATGTCTCAACTGTGGCAGAGCCAGTCACCTACAGGAGGTAAAGCATGGCTTGGGATAGGTGCAGAGAGGATGGATGGTGTCCCCTTACTCTTCAGGTACTGGATCAGCTCACTCCTGAACTCGTCACTGTGGGTGATGTCAGCATAGGAGAGAGGCCAGTTCCAGAGAAACCTGGTGGTCCCGGAGGGCCAGGAGGGCCAGGTGGGCCTCGGGCTCCAGAAAAGGAAGAGTATCCAACATCTTGAGAGAGAGAAAGAATTGTTTTCCATCAATGAGAGGATAAGGAAATTTCACATGTCTGGGGATCTTGAAAGTTTAAAGGTTCCAACCCCACTTCCATCCCTTTATAGATGACATTGACAAATTTTTTTCTTTACAGTGACTTTGTTCCCAGTGGGCAGCCACATCCCTGCTAGGCTAAACCTCGGCCTCAGTCCCCCCAGTATCTACAAACAGACTCTCCCTGTCAGCTGTGAGAAACACAAGTGCTTTACTTTGAAGGTAGGCAGAGACGTCCTCCAGAGAGGTGCCTGGTGTTCCAGGGATCCCTGGAGGTCCTGGGGGGCCTGCAGGACCAGGGGGCCCAACAATACCACTGATTTCAGAGTCTGTAAGACACAAGGGAAGAAAAGAAGTCACTCAAACAACCACAATCCTGATGAATGTTCCTTGACAATACAGCTTATGCTAGATACAGCCAAGTAGGTGTTTTTTCCTCTCCAGTACCTTCTGGTGCAGCCTTCTTGTGCACCTCACTTCCTTGCATTTAGATTGGAAAGTCAGGTGATTCCAAATAGAGTAAAATCCCTATTTTTTAAATATACTTCTAAAGAGTGGCATAAGAAACGATGCCTTTATGCTGCATGGATATGACAAAGGGTTCCTTCATGCCCATCTCCAAGACAGCGCCACTGCTGTTGCAGTGATGCTGGTGATCCAGCTGCAGCCCCCTGTGGGGTGTGCAGGTGCCAGCAGACACCTGCAGTGCTGCTAAGGACAAAGGGCCTTCAGAGGGATTTTTGTGATGATGGGCAAAAAGGGAAATTCTGTGACTAAGGCCCTAAGAAAGATCCTGGGGGCATGTAGAACCCCATGGCAGGGAAGAAATTGGCTTACTTCGCAGGTATGCTGTCAGGTCACTGTAAGATATACCAGGTGACCCTGGAGGCCCAGGTGGTCCAGGAAGCCCAATGCTCATCCCAGAACCTGCAAAATCAAACAGATCCACATTATCAGATCAGGCTGTTACAGTGTGAGCAGACAGGCCACAGGGCTTGTTCACAGGCAATGCAGGAGGGTCTCCTGCAGAGTGGAGTGTGCTGGAAGCCAGAGCTCAAACCTTGTTCTGGACTTGTGAGTTTGCCCTGACAGTCCCAAGGACACTCACAGACAGGCAGGCAGCAGGCCTCTACTCCTGGCAAAAGCTCTGCACCTTGTGAACCTGTGGCATGGTGGGGGGATCCCTGGACTTGCAGCTCAGCTGCAACCCACAGGCTGATGCATGTGCTGCTCTCCCTGTGTCTGCAGCTCTGAGGGCAACACTCTGCACTTTGTCATCTGTTTTAATGAAATGTCCCTGCTGACAAACTGCAGCTGTCCAGCCTGAGCCATTGGGGTGCTGCTATTAAACTACAGTTTCCTGCTGGAAATTCCCTCCATCTGAGGAGCAGTCCACTAGTGAGATCTGAGCTCAAAGAGCAGTTCAGAGAAACTGAGCATGGACCAGGCTGTGTTTTTAAGCAGACAGTTGCAGCTACCAGGATAGGCATTTTAGCACTACTACGGGGGATGCTCAAAGAGTCTTCTCTGTCCAACAGTTCTTATATGCCACATCACCCCTTTACAGATAGGAAAGTGAGGCAGAGACATGGAATTTGTTTCAACTAACTTTAAACTTCTAAGAGTTTGTTGCCTGAGCTGCCTTGACACAAAGGGTCACAGACCAACTCTCTCATAGAGAGATATATCCTGACCACAGAGATAAGGATTAGAAAGGCACTTAAAGGTGTTGATGGGACTTCTAAGATGGCTAAAATGAAATTATGTTCCTAAACTCAATTTTTAACAAAGAAAGCATTCTTTACTAGTCTGTGGGTGGTATCCTAGCTACAGGGTAACTTTGTTCTCTTCCAAGTCTCTCCCACCCCTGTGAGGAAGTCTCTGTACATAGTGATTCACACAGTCAGCACTGGAATAGTTTCTGCTGACTGACAGCATGAGCTTTGTGCTGGGCTCCCAAAGAAACAGAGGAAAATACACACTGATAAAACCATTACTTGACAAGTAGCTGATAAACCTCCTGGTCAACTCATCATAATCCAGTGACAGAGACATTCCATCTCCCCCTGGCCCAGGAGGTCCCGGTGGGCCCCGAGGTCCAATGAGATATTGACGAATTTCTTCCCCTAGAAATGAAAAAATGCATCTTTTAAGACTGTCCAGTGGCAGCACAGACACTGAATATGAGGAGTTCCTAGCCTGTGAGCTGAACCCCCACCACTTGGGAAACCATCAAAACCTATGGATGCAAAACTCCTTTCCTCCCTCTTTTCTGAGTGAATTTTCCTGTATACAGTGCCAGAAACACTTGTGACAAGGCTGGGAACCTCCTGTAATAAGCATGTGAGGAGGATGAGAATTTGGATTGCTAAAGAGACCTCCTTGTGCTCTGTTTTTTTCAGGACACCCTGGATAATTTCTTGGGTAAAGGGAATGGAAAGCAGCTCAGCTGGGAAAGACCATGTTGAGCTTGGTGGCACTTGGGAGCCATTTGGAGCATAATGCTGGCCAGAACCATCAATACTTTTAGGGACAGCCAAACAACATCCTGGAGATTTACCTGTCAGCCCACAGTAATAGTGTGTGTAGAAAAGAATGCAGAGTTGGGGATCCCCCTCACCTTGAGAACAATTACATAGCAAGGTTGGGGGGAACACTGAGAGTGGGGGAGCTGGAAAGTAGAACACTCTGAAGCAGCTAGAGGTAACTTCAGTTGCAGACTGGAGACTGGAAAGGAAAGGCAGACCTCCAGGATGATGGGATGTTGTACCCTCAATCCCATGTTTCCCTCAAGGGTCACTTACTCTGCAGCAAACTCAGAAGTTCTTGGTACAAAAAGGATGTAGTTGATACTGAGCTAGAAAATGACTCATAGTGACCTGAAGAGCCTGTGGGAATGAAAAGGTTTTACATAAGCCAGGATGAGACAGAAGGTGAGGAGGGAACAAAGGAAAGATGAATTAATTAACTGGTAGAATGGGCTTCTCATTCCCCCAGCTATGAAACAGTTGCTATCTCACACATCTCCACAGCTGTGAGCTCTGTGCATTTCTGGTTGAGATTCCAGGCTACTTTCTAAAGCTCTGGGAATTTCATCTACTTTGGGAGGGCCCCAAGCACACAAGACAACCCCAGAATACTTGAGACCACATATACTAAATAAAGCCACCTCTGCTTGGGTCTTTGGGGCATCAAAGAGTCTAACAGCAAATGTTTAATATGAGACTTTTTAAACAGTACAACTGCTAGTTAAGTTACCCATTAAAATAGGACAAAGCTCAGAGGATACCTCAGCTGTGTGGAGTCCTGGGCCTAGACTGCTGAAGATGAATAACCTGTTTGGGGTGCTTTTATCTAAAGACTTGTTTCTTCTCTGGTTCTCACCTTCTAGGTGCTGCACAAGCTCACCTCAGGGCAAGATCAGTACAAGTACGTGGTGCTTACTTGTCATATAGCTCATGACACGGGTAGCCAGCTCTGCATAATCCAAGGTCACCCCATCTGCAGTGGTGATAAGTCCAGGTGGGCCTGGAGGGCCTGGTGGGCCTTGGGCACCAGTCAAATACTGTCTGATGTTGTCACCTATGTAGAAGATATGCCCACATCACTAAGAGGGAAGACTGACCATAGGCACAATTACCAAACCCTCTTCCCCTGACAAAGAGCAGGACAACAGAAGGACAGTTCTGCAGAGGCCACAGTGGCCAACAGCAATTCACAGTATTCAGCAGAAATAAGCTCAGAGTATCAGGGTTGTTGTTTCTAAAAGAAGAGGGACAAGGCCCAAGGGAGCAAAAGAGAGATAGGAATGCAACTGCTGACCCACAGCAAAAACCTCATTATACTCACTCTTCAGGTAGTCAGTCACATACTGCTGAATCTCTTGAGATGAACCTCCACTTGGGCCAGGTGGACCAGGTGGCCCAGGAGGTCCTGGGGGTCCCTCAATTTGTCTGGATCCACCTACAGAAAGCATTGTAAGGAGGAGTGTTTTAGGCACAATTGCATTAGACCAAGTGATAGTAAAGTATACTTGCATTAAGTCCTTCCCACAGGTCTGGAAAGACCTTTGGAAATTGAATATGGAGGGGCTCCACCCGCATCTTTAAACACAGTCTGAGCACGGGCTATTTGGCAGTATAATGTCTTCAATTAATTCAGCATCTTATAATTCAGCCTGGGCAAGGCTGAGTCCAGAGACATTCCTGGCTTTGTACAGGCAGACCTGGTGGGTTTGAGCACTTAGAGTGCAGTGCAATGCAGAATACAGATGGAGATGATAGAGCTCAAGCTCATTAGTCTAACATCACTGCTCTGCTGCTCTCAATTCCAGACAGCCTGGGCAGCACCAGTTCAAGAACCCGTCCACAGAGGAAAAACTCTGGCTTAAAGGATTTCCAGTAAGCTGGAAAAAGAAAACTGTCAATCCTTAAATTTTCTGATTTAAGGCAAGCTGTGCAAAAAGAGGTTTTGAGCACAAATTCCAACAGCATTAGGTTGGCACCCACACTGTCAAAGTCAAAGGAGCTTTTTCAAAGTCTCCACTAGGATATCAGCATTACTTGTTAATACCAGATGGTTTGGCCTCTTACCTCGAGATGCTCCTGGGATGCCAGGTGCACCTGGGACACCTGCATCACCTGGAAAAGAGTGAGGGAGACAGATACTTGTAATGGGTGTGACTGCATGTTGCATACTTGGTCATGTGAAACAGTAGAACTACATGTTGTCAGAGAAGCAACTACCCAGCCCTTGCAATGACTGTCATGCAATGCCAGCTTGTTGGGAAAGAGCATAAGGAAGAGGCCATGGCAGCTTTCCTGAGCCTTCTGTGACCTGGTCAATTGCCTTGTGCTCACAGCAATTTTATTACTGTGGTCCTGCTTTGCCTGAAAAGGCAGGGGTGAGCACAACTCTAATTCCCAAAGGACCAGGTTCTTCTGTCCTTCAGTCTCAATCATGCTTGGATGTGTGAGGCCACTCCCAAAGAAAGAAAGAAAGAAAGAAAGATTTTTAACTTCACCTTTTGGTCCAGGTGGGCCTGGTGGGCCTGGGGGTCCCTGTATGGTGACTCTTTCACCTGCCAGTTGCAGAAAGAGAGTCAGAGATTCACAGGAATAAACTATGTGGACAAAATCTTGCCTCCACTAAAATTAAGTTAGAATGACTAGAGCAGGATTTTGGCCCCTGATTTCAGCCTTGGGATGATGAACTCAAAGGAGGAAAGGGGGCACAGACTGACCGTGGGAGGAGAATGCTGAAAGGCCAGGATCACCCGGTTCTCCTGCACGAGACACAGAAATGGAGGAGCAGTCATATACCCACGCAAGCTACTCTGAAACCCACTGGTATCTCCTGGAAGCCTCCTTACCTGTGAGTCCCCGTGGACCTCGTTCACCTGTGAACAGGGAAGCAGAGGAAGTGTTAGGATTTGCTTTATTCTCATCAGCAACATCCCAGCCCACACTGCATGATATCACCTTGGCCTTCAAATTGTAGGGAAGAAAATGGGTAAAGGGAGAAAATCCACATTTCCCTGCCATGTGAGACCTGAGCTACACTTCACAGGGCCACCTCCTTGCACTGACTTAGTCCACAGTGCATTCTCAAAAAAGCTGTCCCCTTCAATGGCAAATCTGAAGCTCTGAATGTTCTTGAGTATAATGGGCTTGCAAAGTTGGGATATGAATACAGTGACTGCCTTGACACCAGCACTGCAGGCTAATAAATTTCTTTGACAAAGACTGACTTGTTTTACAGCAGATAGGAGTCCTACTTAGTGACAACTGTGCTAGCTTTCTTACAGACAGAGACAGGCAGGACTTTCTGCTCCTAAACCTGCCCTTCTTTTCAGTCTAAGGTTCTGAGATCCCTCTAGCACTTTGGTGAAGCAGCACAATATACCCACCTGGGTCTCCCTTGGGGCCTGGTGGTCCTGGTGGACCTGGTGGGCCTGTGAAGAATGCTTCTGCAATTCAAACAAAGAGATTTCTTCATGACATCCAACAGAACATGACACAAGGTTTCTCTGGCTCCACTTGGTCCTAGTTACGAGTGTGCTCTCTGGAATCCCAACAGGACATTCTGAGGACCAGGTGAAGGAATGAGTGGCAAGAACCTACCTGAGGTGGACATGGATGATCCTGCTCTCCCTGGTGGGCCTGGAGGTCCTGGCAATCCTTCTCCTAGGTAAAAGGGACACAGGAAGACTTCAGGAAGGATGAGTCTCAGCAATGTAAGTAAATGAACATAAGAGCTGCTACATCTCCAGCCATGGCCTTAGCTTGAGTATTTCCCAGTGTAGGCTCTTACCACCATTTTCTTCACACATCTATCCCTGACAGTTACTTTTCACTATCATTTGCCACTGCAGCAGAAAAGGACAGAGAAACTCCTTTCTTTGTGGTACTGGGCACCTATCCCATCACACTATGAATTACTCCCTTTTCCTACTGAGCAGAGAGCAAGGAATGGGGTTCTGCTCCTATCACATGTCCTCCCACACCTTCCCTGTTCTGACTGTGAAATCTGTGTTACAGGATGGGGCATGGGGATATGTTTCTCATGATAAGAACCTCCCCATCTGTCCACAGCTGAAAGTTAAGGCTGGAGAATTAAGAAGCAAACATGGAATTGATTGCAGTTACTTCCTTTGGAACCTTGAAAACTTTGAGTGTCTTCCCAAAAAGTATGGCTTTTACTAATTAATACTGTGGCTGGAACCCTCTGCCAAAGCAAATATTCTTTGTTGGGCAGCATCTTGCTGCAATGAAATTGCGTTGGTAGGAACCCACTATGTGACATTCTGCTTCCAGCCCTAGGCCTTGGAAAAAACCTTCCACTTTCCAGTCTGGTTTCAGAGAACAAGCTCTTACCTGGGGGACCACGAGGTCCAGGGGGTCCCTGCACAGATTCACCTGATGACAAAAGAAAAACAGGGATATTAGGGACTATTTACTCAGCAAACTGCATGGCCCACAAATGTGCCATGTTGTGTGAGCATCCCCTGCTCAGGTACTGGGCTCTGTATGTTACACACCTGGTGGTCCAGGGGGACCTGGTGGTCCTGCTCGCCCTTGTAAATCTCCCAGCACTGTGCAAATGAAAAACACAAACAAGGGAAAATTGTTGCTATGGAACTACTGCTGCTATGGAAACTGGTCAATATATTGCTGTTAGAAGCTCTAACAATCAAAGGTGGACCAAGATGGGACCTGGGTGACCTAAGCCCAAGATGAAGCAGAGGAGGGAGAGGAGAGATGTGTTTGGTTAGGACATGAAGCAAAATACAGCACTGAGCAGGATACTGGAAACAGGGAGGAGAGTAATGGTTGTTGAGAGAAAGAGCAAAGGACTCAAAGGGTAGAGAAGGAGGAAAAGAACATCATAGGAGAGCAAAAATTCGTTACATGAGGCAAGTTTCGGGATGAGAACATAACACAGACATTATTTAAAAAGTAGCTGCACTGTGTTATCTTGATTGTACTGTGAGATGTACCCTCACCTCCAAGCTGAGGCACAAACTCAAAGTTCAGTGATGCTGTGATCCAAGACTCCTGAATACAGAATTGGACAGTACTGAAGCGTGGTCTGAATCTACGTGGCCCCATTCAGGCAAGGATCATTTATAATTTTACGCCCTTTTCTACCTTGGTGCAAACTTGCAGAGGTCCCAGATCCTAGGAATACTGACTCTAAATGCATCACACAACTAGTGCTGCATGGAGCAAGTGCTTTTCTTGGGATGTTGCTAAACCATTCTGTTCTGCTCCACTTATTTTCATCCTAAAATTTTAGAACTTTTACAAAATGTTTATTTATTTTTTCATCTTAAAATCTATTTGCCACCCTGTGAATTCATCCTTGAATTTGAAGAGAGATTATTTCTGTTGCTTAGATTAACATGCCTTTTCAAACTGGTTCTCCTCTTACAGATGGCTCCATGTTCCAAGTAAAGGAGTGGAAAGGCAGGGCCACTTACTTTGAGATGCTAATGATGAGACTTCTGTTCTGATGGTTTCTATCACAGCTTCACCTGGGGATCCTTTCTCACCCCGTGGACCTTTATCCAGGAAAAAAAAGGCAACAGAGAAAGGGAGTTATGTAACTGAGAGAGAGTGACATTTTGTATCTACTCTGACCAGAGGTTTGGCCTTTTCTTATGAGAGCTGGGAGCATGAACTCAGTCCCCAGATCTGAGGGACACTGCATTCAAATGTGGAAATTACTGCCCAGTTTGCTCTAATAGGATCACAGAAAACCAGCTAAGAAGGTTCTTAGGGGTCAGCTCTGTTCAGGCCCTTCCAAAGAGATGTCTGCCCAGTTGGCAGTGCTTTCACAGTGATATTAATCCCAATTTGGCTCTAGTTTGTTCTCCTGCCTTTCAAAATGGCAGGAGGCATCCAGCTGGGCTTTATCCCCTATCACAGAAGGGCAAGTGAACATGAGAAGTGCCTTAGAAATACCAGCCCTCAGGAGAAATAGTGTAAGCAAAAAAGACATTTGCAGCATCCACATTACACTGGCTCTCATCACCCTCTTACCACCCTCCTTCTTCCCCTGGGAAAACAAAAAAATTATAAAAATTCTTTACGAGATTAATTAAGCCAAAAAATGCAACAAAATGAACTGAAAGGAAGAAATCTGTGAGCAAAAGGGAGAGGGAATGGGCTAAGGGCTTAGAGAATTAGAAACAAAGGAAAACTAATGAATTCCTTTATCTTAAGAGGCATAATCAAAGCTGAAGGAAAATGGTACCTTGCTGTCCAGGGAGACCAGCTGGTCCAACAGGACCTAGTTTCAAGGGAAAAAAACTCGAATTTCATTAGATTTTACTGGTTGTATTTTACAATAGCAGAAGAGAATCAATAGGACTTTTATAAGAACTGAGACTATCAAATAATGTATTTTTCCACATAACTAAATGGAATTGCTATGGGGTATGAATTCATCAATGCCCCATGTATTACTTGAATTTCCATCCCCTGGCAATTAAAATGCTTGGTGCCTCTTGGACTGGGGAAATAACCAGAATGCCACTGACCACAACAGAAAAGGAATGCAATAGGCCTAACCCTCCTCTCGCATTCTCTACTGCAAACTGAGACTGTCTCTGCCAACCCAGCTCCAGGCACAGAAGTGCCATGAGAACCAGGGCTCAGGAACTCTGCTGCCTGACACCAGCATGCTGGAGGGCAGTGTCTGACTGGGACAGAGCAAGTTCATGCACAGCTAGAGCGTGTGTGTGTGTGAGAAAGATCTACAGACGCTTGACTGGGAGTTCTGCTGCGTCGAGCTCAAAGCTGAGACTGGAAAACACTTTCTAGTTTCAGCAACAGTGCTGGGAACGGGATTAGACACAAGCCTGCATCCCTGAGCAGCAAAAGAGCTTGATTCTACTCATTGGATTTGACCTATCACTACTTGGTACTCATCAGTACTCACCTGGGACACCTGGGGGACCAGTGGGGCCAGGTGGGCCTGGGGGACCTGGTGGGCCTGGCAGAGTAATCGTTGATGAACCCTCTGAAAAACACACACACAGATTTGCACACAGACACTGACATCCACGCATCCAGGGAATGCACAACAATCTATGCTTGAGGAATCTCACATCTATGGCATATATATTCTCCCAACACAGGGAGCCCCAGCACAGGCCTGACACACAGTCAAGATTAATTGAGGAGGCATAAAAAAGCCCAGAGAAAACCCACCTAAATCAGAAGTGTGACCCCTCACAGCACTACATACCTGCACTTATGACTTTTCCTGGAGCTCCAGGTTCTCCTAGGAAAACAAAGGTACAAAAGTTGAGCTTTTTTTAGGGAGATGGGTAAGAGCTATAATAAGCTCAATAACATTGTATTATTAAGCATGTAGTTTCTGTTCTGTCTGCCCTTGATCTCTTGTGTGAGAAGTCACAGCACTAGAAGGTCAGGGGGAAGCAAGAGAGCTGTGCTAATCCAGAGAAACCCTCTGATCAGCTTTCCAAGCACTATATCTGCCAGCATAGGTAATAGCCTGGATTTATCCGAGGCAGGCACACAGCTTCCACTGCAGCCACCAGGCATCTTACTCCTCCTCAGTGCAGAACCGGGCTCCAAAGGTTTGCTCAGAGCAGAGTGTATGCTCAGGGAAGCTTTGGCTACCGTGCTTCTCAAACCTTCCCTTCCCAGAGCCACTAGATGCCACTGTTGATCCAGGGAGTGGTCAGTGGCGCAGCAAATCCTTGCTGAAATGAAATCCTTAGAGAGAAAATGAGCATTAGGGAAGAAACAAAACTCACCTTTAGCCCCTGGTCGGCCTGGGTTGCCTGGAAGTCCTGATATGAGGCAGACAAACAATTTTAAATGGTTAGTGCAAATATTGTTTGCTGTATGTTTTTCAAGTACCCCAGCTGAGTTTCACTTGTGGGATATAGAAGGAGCTCCCTACTCAAGACCCCAGTTTTCAGCCTTTATAAGCAGGTCCCTGAGGACTTTATAAGCAAGTGGAGGAATTGGGCTGAGAGTGTCCCTGCACTTCCCTGGTGCCATTGCTCCCTGGATGATGACATTGCTTCAGATTTACCTGTAGCTTCTTCTAGGTACTGCTACAGGATGCATTCCCTGATGAACTGCCCCCCCCCCCCCCACCTCTACCTACAGATGTCACATCCTCTGTTTCCATCTCTATTGCTACATCCTCATCTTTCTGTTTCTGCTGCTGATTAGAAGGACTTTTCAGTGATGCACAGGGAAGTGAAATGTTATGCTTTGGGGAAAGGCAAAATTTCAAGGCTCATAAGCTTACTGCACAAAAATTATACATCTTGCACAAAACCTGTCTAAAAAGCTAAAGGAGATGCAGAAACCTTGGGATATAATTTTGAAATGTGATCACCACAGAGGGAAAATTACAAGGGTTTTTTGAGCTCATATCAAAGTGTGTCGTTGACAAATTGGAATATGGTGGAAAAGCCTACCTGGTGGTCCCTGGGGTCCTGTAAGACCTGTCAGAAAAAGGCAAAAAACTCATAAAATATCTAAAAAATTTCATGAGGGAAAAGGATAGACAGGGAGAAAAAGGTTACATTTATGTGAAATTACACCACACAATTCACAAGTGGTGGATCCTAGCCTAGCAACTGGTATGTAATTCAGCTCACAGCAGCTCTTGTTTGCACTGTGGGCAATTTTGGGACCATAAAGGGTCTAGATTCTCTGTGTATTTTCCTTTCACCACCACCTTAAGAATATAGAGATCCTCTGCCAGACTTAAATTCAAATCAAGACTGGAAATTGACAAATACATCTGTCTTCCTAACTGAGCAAAAAAGCATTTTTGTTCTCTGTATGCTTTTACCTGGCTCTCCAGCATCTCCAGTGGGTCCTGGAGGGCCTCTGGCACCTGGCATTCCCATAAGACCTGGTTCACCTAGGGATATAATCACCATTAACAAGACAGAAGTCACTGATGTACAATTTAAGCTTGACTGTCCTCAAGCGTTTTCTACCATTTTCTATTGCATTCTCACAGCCAACTGGCCATCTCCAGCATCAGTGTCTGGGAGGGGCAAATCAATGACAGAAGAGTTCTGCAGAGAGGTAGCTTAGTCACAAGTTTACAGCCTGCTCCATTGTATGTCTCAGTTCCATGCTTACATGTTGACTCTACAGTTTTGAGACAGCAAGATCTCAGAACATGAATCTGCTGCCATCTTTCTCCCACAGCCTTTACAAATCAACCTCCTGCCAAATCAGAAAGTACCTGCCCTTCTACCTCAATGCAAGCCCTTACCTTTTTCACCTGGCTGCCCATCACGACCAGCTTGTCCTGTCCAAAGAAAGAGATTGTCAGGGACTCCTGAAACAGTACCACAGTTGTCCTGTCCTCCTCCTAAGTGGAGCACAGCCCTAAACCTAAGAGTGCCTTTTCATTACACTGCATCTGAAAGAAATCTTGGCTGCAGTTACTGAAGATCCAGGAAGCATTCATTCAAAACTTAACTGTAGAACATTTTTTCTGAGTGTACAGACTGATCACAGGTGTCTAAAGGAAAGACCTAGGATTACAACCAGTATGATTCCATTCCCATGTTGTTTCCTTGCCTGTGCTCACAGAAACACAATCTGGGTGGCAATGACATTGTCAGCTGCTTTCTGGTACCCACCTGCAGGTCCTTTAGCCCCTGGCTCTCCTGGGGGTCCAGGTATTCCTCTTGAGCCTTGTTCACCTGTAGCAAAATAGTATGAAAATGAATCAAATAAGTATTGTTTGCAATTCTCTCAGCAGTATTTGCTGCTTTGCAACTGAAAACCAGCATTGAAATGATGTTCAGACCTTATGATTCATGACTGTCTCTGGGCATTAGAAATGCTCAAGTGATGTGAATACAGGGCATGTGAGAGAGGATTTTCCTAAAGCTAAATAGGAAGATTGTTACCAAGATTACTGGAATCAAGAATGGGATCTGCTTGTTTATAATTTGGGTGCAAAAATAAAAGTATAGCCAGTAATAATTATAATTATAACATTAACATTATAATTTTCCAGAAAGCTAATTGGGATTGACTGGGCTATACTTTTTTTAGGTTGGCCATTACTCCAGTATTTCAATCCACTGACCTGTCATTCCACGAGAACCTTTCTCACCCTGATCACCTGTGGTACAGAAAAGGGAAGCATTCTGTGAGATTGCTTTGTTGTAAAATGTTTCCATCAAAGAAAATAAAGTCTGCTTTCTGACACGAGCAAAGAAGAAAAAGCCAAAGATGGATAGGGGTAAACCCCATGGACAGCATCCATATCTAAAGGAATCTAAAGAAAATAACCACAAAAGATACCTAATTGGTCAACATACCTTTGGGTCCAGGGGGTCCACTGGCTCCTTTTTCACCTGAAAGATATATGGATGATTGAACAATAGTAATAACAAGTCATAAGGGAAACTTAATGCATCAAGAAAAATCATAAGGAAAATACAAAATCTGTGTTACCAGATTAACTCAAACTGGAAATTTTTTTCCTTTAACACAGCTCCATCCATCCAACTGCTTTCCCTCTCTTAGACGGCTGTACTATCTTTATGTCACCTGTATTTCTCAATATTTACTTGCAATCACTGGCAAAGTTTTGTTTTGCCTCCCCTTTCCTCAGTCTTATGCTTTTCTTTGCCCATAGAATCAAAATCTGACATGGTCAGACCATGTCTGTTGCTTAGAGCAGCACCAGAAAAGCATCTCAGCTAGTGCTGCTGTAACTGCCAGGGAGAGGAGAAAGTTACCTTTAGCACCTGGGAGTCCTGCTTCTCCTCTAAACCCTTGTAGGCCAGGAGGACCTGCAGAAAAATGAGATGGGGGGGTTTCATTCACCCCACTCACCACAATGCATCACTGATGCAGAAAAACTATGAGAAGCTGTCACTCTGTTTTTGTTCTCCCCAGTCTCCAGATGCCACAGAAAAGGAGTGCAGCACTCACCTGGAGGACCTTGTGGGCCTGGAGAACCCATGAGACCTGTAAGGGACATGGATTTTCTTTTAGTAACACCACAATTAGAAAATGAAGAAATTGCTTGCAGTTTGCCCAACAGCATCCACAACCCAGCAGGTGTTTAATGGATTGGAACTGCCCCAGCCACTAGAAGAACTTGCATTACTGGCATCCTCAAAACCAGGACAAAAAATTTACAGAACTTATTCCTTGTGACATTAAGAAAGTGTTTTCCACTTAAGTAAAGTAAAGAGACCCAAGCCACCCATCTTGGCTGACATCTGGTATCTGTACTTCAGACCATTAGTTCATTTTCCTGGTTACTGCAGAGCAAAACAAGTGAAACAGCACAGCTGGGATGCTCATTTACTCCTAACCTCTCTGCTAGGTCCCCTCTCTCCACATTTACCTTTTAGGCCAACAGAACCTGGGGGTCCAGGTGGCCCCGGAGGACCCGGTTCACCAACAGCACCTGCAAAATAAGAGCATGAATAGACATGGTAGAATACAGCCATGATCCCATTTTTACAGTGTCCCATCTACTGTTATTCTTTCTCTGGCAAGTGTCATGAATAAGCTGCTCGTCAGTTCAAAACACCCAAATAGATATGCATTGTCCAGGAAAAAAAATATGAGTACACTGGGCTTTAGCAAGACAAATCCCCTAGCTTTGATGATTTGGGTAACAGGGAAGAAGATAACCTTGATAGTAAAGTGATTTTGGTTCTGTAAAACTCAAACTTGATTGTAAGATCTGGGAAACCAAAGCAACCCTTGTTTACCCATTTTAAGTCTGGCAAAAAAAAAATCCTGTAGTCTGTATTAATCTGTGCTGGGAAACGTCTAGATATGAAATCTGGATTTGAATAGTGAAATCAAATTCTATCACTAAGGTGTTTCATTAATCAGGACCAAACTCTAGCTTTTGTCCATCTCTATTTTATCCAACAACAAGACACCTGGTTCCTACCTCTGTCTCCTTTTTCTCCAAATCCAGGTGGTCCTGGCTCCCCTCGAGGCCCTGGTAGCCCTTCTCGACCTCTTTGTCCCATAGGACCTTCCATGCCAGGCTCACCTACAGGAAACAAATGCCTTGTAAAATGAGGTGTCCGTGGGAGGGAGGCCTTGGGCAAAAGGATCCATGGCCACATGCACTGGGGAAGGCAATGATCACACCAGCCAGGTGCCTGTGTTCCCATGCCATGTGTCAGTTGTGAAAGACTCAGAGCACTGATTGAGACGCTCACCCATGCTGCCTTTCTGTCCTTTTGGTCCTTCTGGTCCTGCATGCCCAATTGGACCAGGAATGCCTGGAAAGAAAACACAGTAAATGTTCTGAGTTCTTGACTGTATACCATAAAAGAATAACATGCAAGTTAGGGGAACATGAAGCCTGGAGAGATTAATTCTATGGGGTAAAGAATCTATTACTCATAAAGTAGGTACTTGATCTCTTTAGAAGAACACAATACATATAAAAGCACATGAAAGCTGAACCAAGTATTTATGCAGCTGTAGGACTCTTTCAGTGGTAGACTGGGATCTTCACAACCCCAAATTCAGCATGTTCAACTAAGAGGAAGTCTGGCCAAGGCTTTGCTTGTAACCAAGTCTCTGAGCTGTGTCTATAGCTCAGCACCAAGGTATTAATCATGTGACTTAGTCTATGCTAAATATTGACTCTTTAGAGAACCACCTTCAGCTAAGTTCATGGTGCAAAATTTGTTCTTGCCCACAGTAATGTCACTAAATGTCCTCCCTCAAAGAGGAATTGAACTATAGCCCACCTGGGACACCAGGAAGTCCTCGGTCACCTGTAGACAGAAACAAAGAGACACTCAGTGGGGAATAAGTCTTCCCTTTTTGTCACCTTGGCTAATCCTCACCCTCATAAAAAGAAGTTTATGTTCCTGGAATATTTACAAGTTCTAGTGTCTCCAGCAATTGCCTCCCTTGTATTTACGCAAAGAATTGAATAACTGACACCACGTAAAACCCTCTGTGCACTGAAGCACTCTGTGATTAAACCAGACAGAGCCTGGTTTCTGGAATGACTTTCATCCAGGTGAAAGGAGCTTCTAGATTCAAAGTGAGATGTGTTATCTCTTCTACTATGGACTCTAAAATTTTCTTTGACCAGAAAACGTGAAAAAAAACCCCAACCTTCAGAACAATATCTGAACTAACAGATAACTAGCATTAGCTTCTCCAAATTCTGGAGTAACAAAAAACCATTTGCTACCCGGGCCCTATGACAGGCTGCTAATCTACCTGAGAAAGCAGGTAACTCCAGACTCACCTTTGGGACCTTGTATTCCCATGTCACCTGAGAAAAGTGGAAAAAAAAGTTGAATCAAGAGAAAGTCTATGATTACTCATTCAGTTTGTCTTCTAGTTGCTTTCCTCCTTTCAATGAAACATGAAGGAGTTATGACCAAACAGGACACTTCACACTTGAATAGTACAAGATCAGACCCAATCTGGCCTTTCATGCTGGGACAATGCAAGACTGGGCCTCCTGTATTGTTCTGAGTGGGATCAGGGTTGTACAATTTCCATGGCAAACTGGCAGGAGCAGGACAGTGATTGTCCCCCTGCACTCAGCACTGCTGAGGCTGCACCTTGAGTGTTGTGTCCAGTTCTGGACCTCATTACTAGAAGGTCTTGAGGTGCTGGAGTGAGTCCAGAGAAGGGCAACAGAGCTGGTGAAGGGTCTGGAGCACAAGTCCTGTGAGGAGTGGCAGAGAGACCTGGGCGTGTTTAGCCTGGAAGAGAGGAGACTAAGGGGTGACCTTCTTGCTCTCTACAACTGCCTGAAAGGAGGGTAGCGAGCTCAAGTAACAAGCACTAGGACAAGACGAAATGGCCTCAAGATGCACCAAGGAGGTTTAATTTAGATATTAGGAAAAAATTTCTTCACTAAAAGGGTTATGGGGGATTGGAACAGGCTTCCCAGGGAAGAGGTTAAGTCACTGTCCCTGAAAGTACTGAAAAAACATGTGGATGTGGCCCTTAGGGAGGTGGTTTAGTGATGGACATAGCAGTGTTATGTTTATGGTTGGACTACATGATCTTCAAGGTCTTTTCCAACCTAAGCAATTCTGATTCTTTTTGTTCAAGTATATACCATCTTCATCTTTCTCACTGCTAATTGCCCCTTGAAGCAACAACCGCCCCACAATTGTGCATTGCCAGAGCCAAGGATTTGGATAGGGGAAGAGAAGGACTATATGGCTGTACCTTTCTCACCACGTTCTCCTCTCTCCCCTCGGAAGTAGCCTGTAACAAGAAGTGAAGGGGCTGTTAGGGTGCATTATACAACAGAGTAGCCACTCATTTCAAGAACAAGGATCTATCTATTTGGATTTGAGGCTACAGGCAGCACAGTACAGCTTTGTGAGTTTCCTCAGTAAATTTTTCACAAATACATGAAATTTCTAAATATGGGAGAATGTTGGCTCCTCTGTTGTTAATCTCTTTCCATCATGTGCTAAACAGAAGTAGATTGCCTTTCCCTTGCTAACAAAAGTAGCATGAGAAATAAGGTATGGGTTCAGTTTTTGACTCTGCTCACCTCGTTCTATTTCCTTATTGAGTCTGCTCTTCACCATCAACCAGACTGACTCTTCATTTTCATATGGGAAGGTCGAGGAGGGTGAGTTACCATGAAGAAAGTCTACTCTTGAAACATCCTTTTCTAATTTTGAATTCCCTTGGTTAATTGCAAGGATGCCACCATTGATTTTTTCCAGGTCTTCCACACGAGATTTCAGCTTTCTCACTTCTTCAGCTGGAAGGTTAAAGGAAAATGCTAGGGAACATGCTGCCAGATATGCATGCCTGAAATACCTTGTGCTATCACAGGGACATGCCAACACTGTGTCACATAGCTGTGGACACACTGAGTTTTGCAGAATTCTTTGTCCTTCTTTTCCCAGCAGAGTTATCTGGAGTTTAAATGACAACTTCAGAATTTGTCGATCTCAGAGCAGTAGACCTCAGATCTCAGGAGCGTTCCTATCCTGCTCACCCCAAGACTACATAACTCCTCAACAAATATTGTATTCCTTATCAATTATGTCTGTCCATTTGTAATATCTTAGTGGCAGTCACCATCAAGCTGAATATTTTCCTTGGTTCTCTGGCTAAGTATCTCTGGTGTTTGGGCTTGTTCCCAGCTTAAACCCCCTGTCCTTTTATACCATTCAACATTTTTTTCCTCAGTTATTTCTTACCTAGAGCAATGAGTCCAAAAAGCAATCCAAGGAGAAACAACCAAGCTAGAAGCAAACCCAGGAGCCATTTCCACCAGCTACAGCAAGAACCACAGGGACACCAGGATGGTGCTGATCCAATTGCACCCCCTGCATCACCACTTCGTATTTCTGGAAGAGGGAAGAAGCAGTCTCCTGGTTAATGAAGAGTACCTTGACTTAAGAGTTAAGAACCTCCTACAGTAAGGACACCAAGGTCTGATCCACTACACAAAGGGCTATGGAGAAAATCTTTACACCACTCAGTGCACATGGTGAGTGTATAGTCCCTGTGGAAGTTGGGAACAGTATTTCCAAAGGGAATTCCAACAGGGGACAAAAACACTCAGTGAATTTTAAAATAACAGCTGGAAAACATGATCCCATCAGGATAAATTTTTTGTACAGATCTGAGCCATAAATGACAGCAATAGCCAGCATGGTCTGTCTGAGACCTCTCTTCCCCATAAATCTGTCCCAGTAGCTGGACTGTCAGCTATCTGATTTTTTCTAGTAAAAAAAAAATGCCTCAACTGTCCATTCATCTACAATTAAATCACTGATACCAATTTCTCTGGCAGCCTCCTGAACATTCCCTCCCCCTGATTCACTGCACAGAGATCACTCATGTCCCTCAAGAACAACTGGTTTTTTGTATATTGTGCTTTGGTGCTTCTTCCAATAAATGTCTGAGTTGCATCACTTACCTGCATAAGTTTCTTTGTCCCTTCTTGCCATGGATTTCAGCCCACCTGTTTTAACAACAGTAAAAGAGGTTTTACCAGTCTTTCTGTGCATGATGAAATTTAGAGTGTGAGCTTGAAAGGGAAAAGTAGCAATGGAGGCAGAAGGAAAATTGCATTGTGTTGCATTTCCACAGGAACAAACTCTTACCATTTGCATCTGATTTTAGGCCAGTATCTGTAGCATAAGAGGAGGAAAATCCCTGCTTCTCTTTCTTCAAGGTGTCTTCTGCAAAAGATCCTGAACAGGAACCAAATATAATTAGAAACATTACATCAGAAGTTAAACCAGGCCTACATTCTTTCATTGGTAAAAGGCATATTATTCTTAGGAAGACATAATAGTTCTGCCTGTTTAAACCAGATCTAGATTTTTTTCTCTCAAAGCTCCTGAGCTTCTTGAAACATCCCAAGGCACACTTTGGAGCTTCAAATGCAAAAGCCAGACCCAGATTTCAGCTGGCATGGTTAAAAGCTGCCTGCCTGCCTGCCAGAGGTTCTTGTATGATGTACAAGTCAGGCGTAGTGTCCTGAATGTTGAACTTCCGTTACGATCAGTCTCCATTTCTCTGCCCTCAGAATAACCACATATCCTGAAAAAAGGAATGTTACCTCCAGTAAGCCCAGTGTTAGAGGCACTAAAGACTTTGCCAGTGTCCTTTGACATGACCAAGAGCTCCATCTCCTTTGCTGGTGCCTTCTCCTTCTCCAGCAGTAAGAACTTGCAGTCTTTGCGCAGAACGTCATCCCCCTGGGAGCTCAAAACAGTTCCTCCTGGAATATTTGTAAAATATGGTAATGAGGAGATGAGTGTGGACCATTGAGTCTGTAACTACAAGCCACTTCACTTTTGTTCACAAAAACAGGTGGTCACATTGTGATTGGGGTTGCCACTCCATTAAGCACCCTGTTAGAGACACGCTGGTCACTAAAGGTAACAGGAGAGCTGTGCATGTCATTAGGTTTCTTTGGAGATGTGCATTTCACTAGCAGGGGAGCACCTGATGCCAGAAATGGAGAACATCTGAACTGCAGAAGTGACTTGCTCAGTGAGCTTTTCGCTCCTCAAACACACTTCCTGTGGAGTCACAGAAACAGCCTGAGAGAGACATTCAGGGGTCAGCAGAGCCAGCACAGCTCAAGCTGAGGAGCCCATCAAGCACTGCCCATCAATTTACTCTGTCAAGCAAAAAGCATGCCACATCCTGGGAGCCAGGCAGGGTTAGGAGACACTGAACTGCAGTTTACTGAGGTTTGGCACAGGCCAAACTAGGTTCAAAACCATCACTATGGTCACTCTTGTACCTCTAGACATTATGAAGTATGTCTGGAATGGTGTATGAACATGAATTTGCACACTACTTGACTCAATATCGCAAATCAAGATAAACAGAACGGTACTATTCCCTTACACTAATAGAACCTGGAGTAAACTTTTACTAGAAATGTTATCATAACTTCTGTGGTCTTTACATCTATTTTTAAGCCTTGTCTTCGGGAGTCCTTGGTTTAGAAGGCAAACTTGGCTTTCTCTGCACACAGAAAAAAAATAGTGTAATTTATAATGCTCAGAGTTGCAGAAAAGAGCTGGTAAGGATGAATCCTAACTGTTCAAGAACAAAGGGCTTCTCTCATTAAAAAAACATAATCTGATCATGTATAAGTCAACTTCTTCATTTTTGAGTGGTTGAAGCTGGTACTAGTGAAAAATTATTTTTAAGAGCAATCTTGCAAATGTTTTGACTTCAAATGAAGTACAATTTCACTTGTGTGCTCTTCTATCCAGCTCCCTGCCTTCTGAGCAGAAATAGCTCAGAATTAAACAATCCAAATAATGACAGATATCTGAATCAGACCAATTCATTTGCCCATTCTTAGATTCTGACTCTCTTTCTTTTCAGAAAGGTACTTAAGGAGACTTGGATAGTGACAAGTTATGCACCTGAGTGTAACTCAGCTATGCTGAATCTCTAACTCATTTTTATGATATGCTTGTACAAGGCCATGCCTGAACACCTGTGAATGACACACTCACCTGCTGAGGCAGACACACCAGTACTTGCCATGGTGTTGCTCTGAGAAGTGTTCTTCATCCCATATGCTGCAAAGGAGAAATTCAGCAATGACAGAGATGAAGAATAACAAGGGATCTACACCCACCAAATAATTTCAAAAATCTTCTCTTATTCAGTGTTCCTAGGACAACTCAAACAACCAAGGGTTTCCCCAGCAGTCAAATCTCTAGTGCATCAGCACTGGGAGCTGTTCCTGCACATGCAAAATAGAGGAAATGTTCCTCAGTACTCCTTCATATCACACTGTGCCACACAAGAAGATGGTGATCAGGAAGCCTCTGGCAAGATGAACTTTCTAGTCACTACAGAAAAGGTGACAGAAGGAAGCATACATTGGTGACGCTTACCCATTCCCTAGGCTTACTTTGTTGCTGACCTGCAGAGGCTGCTGTAGCATTCTGGGCTGCAGATGAAGAGCTTGGAGCCAGGTTGTTTTGAACTCCAAACACTGCAAAGAAAAACATTGCAATGAGGGTTATAAGAATCAGGAAGTGCAGGTGGCATTCTGGCTAAAACGCAAACAAAACCTGTGTTCAATAATAATGACCTCTCCAAACAAATTCCACTATCTATCTGGAGGCATCATGGGCCTAAGCATTTCTGTAGAAAGGTCTTACAAAATGTTTTGTAACTTAGTTCACTTTGCTGTATTGTTATTGTTGGCCCAGGACAAAAATGGTGACCATTTTAAAACATTATCTTGAGTTACATTGTGAGGCCACTCTCATGGCTGCATGGACGTTTCTGCAGCTGGGGCAGTTGGGAAAAAGCTGCTGACACTCAGATGAGGAATAGCACAGAAACTGGTATATAGGTATTATTTCACTGCCAGAAATGTGGTGCTGTCAAAGAGTGAAGGGAAGAAGAATCTGACCTGTAGAGGAGGAGCTCAGGCCCGCATTCAGAGTATGATTGCTGGGAGCCAGGTTATTTGGAACACCAAAAACTGCAAAAAGAGGAAGTGAAATGTTATTACTTCCTTCAAATCAGAAATCCAACACCCAAAGGTCAGTGGCACAGTCCCAGAAATTAAGAGTCAACTTGGAAATACAACTAATGATAATGCACAATAATTGCGCAGAGGAAAAATCTTGACAATTTTGACAACAAACCCTCTTACTGAACTGACAAAGAGGAAAAAAATCCTGTCTCAGACAAGATGAGATTATATGACAATGAGAGAAAGTAAAGCTTTTAATAGTATGCCATCATAAAGCTTCCTGTGTTTTTTCCCTGCAACTGGGGAATGCAGAATCCCTGGCACTTAAAAATGGGCCTCATCAAGTGTAAGAATACACAAAACTTACTTGTAACATTTTTAGTATATGAGCCACTCTTACAATGGGCCAGGATAATCCAATATTAATTTGAGTCTAAACTAGTTTTTATAGGGAATGTGAGCTTTATCTCATTGATAAAGATGTCATCAAAGTTTAGTGACAGTCAGAGAGTCAGGACAATAGATCCTCACAAAGAAGGATTTTCAGATATACAGAAGCAGAGAGCACCGAATTACAGAAAACCCAGAGAAAATACAAGCATATCCCTTGCTGTTCCAATGATTCCATTATTTTAGTTCATGCTGTGCAAAAAAAGGCATAGCTTTTAACCCAGTTTCAGGATAGTTTCATCCTTCAAACCTGGGCAATCCAGGGAGCATACCTGATCCTGTAGAGTGAGACATGGCATTGATCAAGGAAGAGCTGTTATGGTATCCACCAAGGGAAGATCCAGCAGGCAGAGTGGAGGACCACATGTATGAAGGGAGGGCAGTATTCAGTATGGTTGTGTCATATGTCCCCGACACTGTAAAAAACCAAACAGAAAAGGTTTTCAATGAGACCAGGCTTGTGGCTTAGCATGCACTGCAGGTTTGTGGGGCAAAGAAATTTCAGTTATCCTTGTGGAGCCAACACAATGACTCTAGGTTAATGTGGCATAACTGACCTCAACTGTCAGCTGATTACAGCCCACAAAAATATTAACTAATGGAATAAAGATTGACCTGATAGTATGATCATTCACAAAATACCTTGAAGAGATTTCATTGCTCATAGATGTTATGGTACCAGAATAAACCCCTCCAGTCTGCCAATCACCCTGGGCCATGGGATGTATGGCTTTTGCTTCCCACATATGTCTCTGATTGGCTCACTAGTGTATTGGACTAAAATTCTCAGTTTCAGACAGGACTGGAGCTCTGAGTAAGATAAAAGCTATTCTTTGTTAGATACTGGTGAAAGACAATGGAGTGAATGTCAATACCACTTCCTCAAGCCCTATGGTATGGTATATAAATAACTGAAGAAGGTTGTAGTATTTTAAGCATCACTTCAATTATAGAATCACAGAATCACAGAATGGTTTGGGTTTAAAGGGACTTCAAAGACCATCTAGTTCCAGTCTCCTGCCATGGACAGGGACACTTTCCACTAGACCAAGTTGCTGAAAGTCTCATCCATTCTGGCCTGGAACACTTCCAGGGATGGGGCATCCACAACTCCTCTGGGCAACCTGTGCCAACGCCTCACCACTCTCAAAGTAAAGTTCTTCCTAACATCTGATCTAAGCCTGCCCTCGTTCAGTTTGAAGCCATTCCTCCTTGTCCTGTCATACAGTTCCTGCTGAGTTATCACATGGCATGGCTAATAAATCACTCTCTGAAATGTTGTCTTCAGTCCTATCTCCGTCTCACTTGGAGATAAGAGATCAAATCACTCTCAGACACATTTACTTAGAGCTCTTATCTCTGCCAGAAATACCTCTGAATTGAAGTTGGTGGCAGAAAGAAGGGACTTATTTTTATGGAAATTAGACTAGTCACTAGAAAGATACCCAAGATGACTCTTGTTATGGCAACACCTGGACAGTCTTTCAGCATTCTGACCCTTTTTCTCTACAGGGACACCATGTGTTTTCACCTGGATGTTCTTAGCAACTGAGTACTTTTGGAATGACTGCAACATTGCTAAAGGCCAAGTACCTGACTGAGAGCTCTCAGTCACCATCTTTGTCTCCACCACAGCCTTTTTCGGTATCGGAAGTGTGCTGGATGGTGAGCGAGTAGGGCTGCAGCTGGCAGATCGACTTCCTTTCAGCAAACGTTTCACATCATCCAGCTCTGTCCCTAGAAGGAAAAGCAAGTGTCAAGGGTCACCCAAAAGCCAGTGTTTCATTGATCTGTAATCTTACTCTGGATCTAAGTCATTCAGTGGAATTTACCTGCATGTCTATGAAGTTGTTACTTTCTGGAGGTGACACTTAAAGACAAAGCTCCAGAGGATGTTTCTGGGACTAAGAGCCATTTTACATCTTTGCAAGAGCACCACCTAACCCACAGCACGCTTCCTTGTCCAGAAAGGGGTCTCAAATTAATGTTCTTAACAGGAAAAGACATAACCCTAGCAGCAACACCCTCTACCTTACCCCTGATACCCCTGGAATAAAAGCCTTGGCACTTACATCTGCCAGAGGGAGATGCGCTCTGCAGTCGGACTCGTATTTCACTCTCTGGAAAGATAAAAAGCAGATCATGAATATGGAGAGAGATTCATTTGTGCCCTGGGCTGGGAATGAATCTTTAGGCTGAAGTGAATTCCTTTTTTCTTGCTGTCTATGTTCCACCTTGTTGTCTTGCTGTTTAACCTGAGCAGTACTCATGGCCCATGTGAATGGGTTGCAAATTGGCTTGGGTGACTTTTTTCTTTTGGGATCACCTTTTATTACTTTAAATTCCAGGGAATTATATTTTACTCATTGACTACCTCTGGTGAAGCCAATAGTGTTCCTACTGTCAGATATACAGAAGGTCTAGTTATGCAGTCCTCAATCACACTGATGTTCCCACTCATCACAAATATTTTTATTGTCCTTCTGAACAAAAAAAATCGGAGACTCTAAAGAAGTTTACTAAATACACAAATTGCCTACTACTTCTTGGGTAAAACTGGTATCTCTACAATGGGCTGTATGATTCAGTGTCTTACCATGTGCTGACTTCTCTTTTGGCTCAGTGAATGCAACCAGTCCAGTTTTCAGTCAACATTCTCACCAGGTAGTAAATGCTATTACTTTACTATTACTGGACCTTTACTGTCCAGCACAAGAAGCTACAAAGTTAATGTGATTTGCTTCCCACAAGCAAAGTGGCCAGCCAGAACATGTGATACATGCCCCTCAAGTTGAAATCTGACAGTGCATGCACTAGAAAAGAAATACTATCTTGGCATTCATGTGGAGAAGATGATGGATTGGAATTATTTTCTGAAGTAATATGAGAAGCTGGACCTGATTCTCTGATGTCTACTTTATTATGCATGGCCTAGTTCTGCTGGGAGCTCAGGTATGTAGAGTGCTAGAGGAGACTGTGATGATCTGAGGCAGAATAATTGGGAATGTGACACTCCCCAGGAGGACTGTGCAAGACCATGCTGTGATTTATACCCACTGCTAAAACTAACTTGAATAAAGTGACATTATAGTTTCCTCTTCAAGCAACTGGAAACAGACACTACACTCTTAGAGACCAAGATAATCCTTCTTTCCTCAACACTGTTAATAAATTATTAGAAGGGCTGAATGATTTAAACAATGCAGAGATTTACAGTGAGCTGGCTACACAGACCACAGTAAGTCCACAATTTCCTCACCATCTCTTTACTACCAGCATGAGATTATTTCAGGGTATGGCTTTATGGTTTGCAAGACAGATCACAGCAGGAGAAGTAAGTATGCAATTACTGTAAATATGTCAGAGGTGGGTCCCAGAGCATGGACAGACTAAGGTTATGGTAGTGAACAGACAAGATGGAAGACTCTGTCCTATGCCCTCAGACATCCAGGTTTCCAAGTAGATCCTCCTTTCCAACACAGTTTGAACTACCACGGCTTTCACTAAGGTCAATTTTTACAACAGGCTTGTTTAAACAAATGCTTACAGATTCATGGTTCACTTCTGAAGTAGTGTAGATCTATGTACCTCATCTGATTTCTCTACATCTGGTGGATTCCAGCTAAAGATTAGGTCTGTTTAACACACCTGAATTATGCTGAACTGAAAAAAGGAGGCTTCTCAAAGAACAGCATCACTCACCTCGACTTTGGCTTCTCCCTCTCGTAGAGGCAGACGCTGTGAACAGCAATGAAAGAAAAGCCATATTAGTCTTTACTGCCTGTGACACCTCTGAAAATCAGCACACCAAACTTGCTCAGAGTGCTTATATCCAGACAGTAACTTTTCTTGGAGCACAGCTGTGAAAATTGAGCCATTAAGAGTTTTTACCAAGCCCCTTTTAGACCGTAAGGTATCTTAAAAAATCAGAAGGACCTTTAGCCTTTCTGGACCAGCTGTTGTTTCTTTGTGTACAGAGCAATGTTGTTCATAGATGGTGATATCCCATTTCAAATGGCCAAAAGGAAGTTAAGAGGCCTGTTTACCCCACTGACCAGCTGTCTCCTCTGTGAGTCAAAAGGTGACCTGATCGTAATGTTTCACTGTCTTCACTGAGTAAAATCAGCAGCTCAGAGGTTGGACAGGGCAAGCTAATACCTGCTGACAATATTCAGTGCAAATGTATCACTTGACAGCCACTTCATCTTTCCATATATACTCGTTGAAGTCTAGAAATGAGCTACTGAAAAAGTATATCCAGCAATGACTTAAAATCCTAAGAGTCTGGACATTCTTGCTTGTAGCTGCTCTCCCAGCTATTCTGGAAGGGTGAAGGGAATGTATCCCATGTATGTCTTCTGTCCATGTCCTATATCATGCAGGAAGCAACACAAAAGCAACTGAGAGTAGGAGATATACAGTATGCACCCTCTGTTTGAATATGATCAGCTAGAGACCTGACTGTCAGCTGTAAATGTAAATACAAAACAACTCCTCTGAAGGAGCTGCATGACTGCCCAATATAGAGGGAACAGGACACAGCAATGTGCAAAAAGCCATTATGGTCATCAACTCACATGACCTTGCCATAATGTTCAGAGGAACAGCTCTAAAAAGAACATACCAAAATCTTTTCTGGGAATCTCAGGAGAAGAGTTGGCACTGGAGCTCCCTGGAAAGAACAGAAAGGTGTTCATTAATACTTAGCACAAGATCATTAAAAGCTTTCAAAACATGTCTTCCTGGCAACTGTTTAATCTCAGTGGGCAGCAAACATTTCCATTTAAAAAAAAGAGCTATTCAGATTTCACATGAAAGAGCTGCTAATGTCTTTCAACAAATATATGACAAAACTCCTTTTAGGAGCATTACTCTTTAGAGCATTACTCTTAGGATAAATAGGACTTAATCATTAAATTGTGTCCCTGATGGCTTATTTCCTAGGAAAATCACAGTGGGATTCTTGTACTCTTGGGGACAATTAATGTGACCTCAGAGTGCACTACACATTGCCTCTCTTCTATGGCACGTTCTGTGATACCTTCATATGTTGCATGGCGGTTGACATAGGTTTTTCTTTCAAATGTTGAGCCAGGTGATTTGGTGAGAGTAGAGCTGGGAGACTGGGCTTGTCTGTAGCTGGAGGTTGATGATGTTGAATTCAATCTACCACTTCCACCTATATTAAAACAACACATCCTCAGCAAATGGAAGGGAAGCCCTTGCTGTACACTCTGGATGTCCTGGCTGCTTTATGTTACTATCTTCTGAGATGGACAAATTTGCATCGGTGTTTCACAACTAGAGATGGACAAGAACAATATTTGGGTCTAACTCTGGCTGTCCTCAGCATTCAGTGAAGACAGGAGTGCTGGTTATCACTGTGGTTTCAAAACCAGTCTTGTCAATGATATGTATGAAACCAGGTTCTGGTCTCAGGCAATAGTGAGCCATCTCCCCTGAGCAGGACCAAATCTAGCTCTGGACGATGCTGAGTTTTGGTTAGGATACAGATTCACTTGTAAAACTCAAGTGTTACGTGACACAGGCTACAAAAACTGGGAGACTGTTAAACCAAACTCAAAGTGCTGAAGGACACAGTTCATGAGATAATGAAAAGCAGAGAGTCCACTTTCCCATAAAGCAGCTATCCACACTCCCACTTAATCCATTTTCTGGAGAAGTGATTGAGGTGTGCACCAGGCCTAAGACCTGGAGGTTATTAGCAGCTGTTATATGTAGTCAGAGGAAATAATTTCCCTCCTAAGTCACATCAGTGCTGTGGAGAAGGAACTGAGCAGCCATAATTAATGTGTTCATACTCTTGCACAAAATCCAATGCTGGAGTATGATCAGGGTGCAGCAAAAAGGGAGCTCTGTGATAAACTGCAACCTATCTATGATGACCAGCAGGACCAAACTGGATATTGTTTACCAATCCTGACACAAAGAATGTGTGCTTTTGATCACAGCAGTGTTTTTGTGCCAACTTCCCCTCTAAAAAGACCTGTTTTGTTCTGCAATGTTTCCATTTAATCCAGCAGAAAGAACTACCATGACAAGTAGGCCTCTGTTAAGAAGCATTCTGCAAGAAAGCGGGAAAGAAAAGACTGCAGAATGCTCTGTGAAACTGCAAGAACTCAGTATCTCTGAAGTTCAGGTTCTTTTCTCTTCTTCCACATACTGAAAAGAAATCAAAGGAAGAGGGTAATCCTGCACGGTCCTCTGAGTTTGCAGGACTGGGTTCAGTTCTCACACTGGTGCCAGTCCAGACAATTAGACCTGCATCTGCACTAGAGTTACTTCACATGTGCCCTGAGGCAAAGTGATTCCACACTGTGGCTTTTAACTGGCATGCAGGTGTCTGACAGATCTCTTTGGTATGGCTAACACTCCCCTTGAGCTTCCAAAGTGCACTTCACTCCCTTTGGCTTGTCAGCTCCCTTGGAGCACAGAGAATGTTTTCCATAAGGAGAGTTACACAGTCAGTCCCAAGGTGCAGAGAAGTGTGCCAGGTACCTGGCTATACTTTTAGAGAAGAATCCTGGTTTTATGGAGTAGGCAGCACACACTGATTTAGCACGTCCAGAAAATCTGGCAAAGTGTTCAAAGTGCTAAAGCCATGGACACACAAACATAAGAAAACATTTTCTAGGAAATTCTTTAGTAATATTCTACCCTTAGCAAGATCAACAAAAAGATTAATCATAACTGTCGTTAAAACGAAAATGGTCAGAAAGGCTATGATTTGGAAAAACTGAAAGAAGGGGAATTCAGTTTCTGAATGACTTCTTAAAAACAGTAGGAATGAAATTTTTTGTTGTTCTCCTGAAATTAGGTTCTCCCTGTGGAAAATGGGACTTTTGCCATTTACTCACCCATTCTTTAGGGAAGGAATACCTTTGCTTTGTGTATGTATTTGCTGCTTCTACTTTCATAAACCCTGTTTTCCTTACCCCTGGCTCACCCTACTTCCCTGTCTTGAATCTCTCCTCAGCCCATTTCTGCTGCCTTTGCTCTGTTTCCTACTGGTCAATGCTTTATTCCTTACTTGAGGTCACATAGCTGCTTCCATGGGTGTATGACCGCTTTTCCACTCCACTCCCTCCAGAGTGGGATGATGTTTTGAGGCCACTGCTGCTCCCCCCTTCTGAAAGAGATGAGCACAAAATGAGACATTCTCTCCAGGCAGGAGATAAGAAGAGCAAGGACACTGCAAGACAAAGCAGAAGAGACCCAAAGTTGTCCACACATTCAATTACACGTACAGCTTCATATCTGGTAAGAGATCAGAGGTGCAGAGAAGTGTCTTGGCAGAGCAGACACGCATTCACACTCCACACCCAGCAGGTTTGTAGTCAAGTTTTGCTTCATACACAGACTGAAGAATGCTCCCATTAACCCTCATCATAAATGAGATGATAGTGCAATTCCTTGCCAACTCAGCTGCAGCAAGCTAACCAAGGATATGGTGGGATAAAGAGTGTGGAGGATTATTCCCTATTTGGAGCTTGTACTTCTCTACAGAGGTAGAAATTACTTGTGACTTCTGATATTACCCAAAAAGATTCATTCACTGTTGTCAACTGGGTAAGATGGCAGGAAAATAATACACTGCAGCCCCTGCAGTGGAAGCTGCAGACCCATCACTTTTGATCCCTGTTCCCAACAGACAATCACCACTGGAGACCCTACCTCTGGACTTAAATCTGCAGAGTCTGGTCTTCTAGTCTTAGTAGAGTATGTGGCTTTGTTCCTGACAATACCCAGACAGGTCCTCAAATACTACTCCTCTCCAGTAACAAGTATTTTGGGGGAAAGGCATTTCTGAAAATTGCTTTCCTTTGGGTGCAGATCTTTATGCACTGAGACCTGCTGCACCCAGGGATTTACGGAAATAATGGAAATAATGCAGACAAATAGCATGGAGAGGCACAGAACACCAAGCAGAAGCAATGCAGTGACTGAGAATTACTTACTGGGTGGCAAGGTTGTCAGTCTTGTGGTTACAGTCTCTGTAATAACTGAGGGAAGAGAAGGATGAAGAGGTAATGGCATGTTAATATAGACAAACTCAACCAATGTTCTACCTATTCTCCATGCAAAAGCATGACCTGTTCAAAGAAGATTGACTCATTTAAATAAAAGTCCCTTAAGACCACACTGCCTGAGGCTGTAGCTGCAGGCTCATTATCACACAGTGCTGTGTTTCCTTGCAGGTCTTTCTAACTCTGAATAAGAACATCACTGCCATGAAAGACTTTTTTCTTCACAGGATCCCTGTAAAATTTCTGGGCACTTCTGAACCACAGCCATTGCTGTAAGAGCAAAGCCCATGGCCAGACTCCTTAGTAGCTCTCTACTAGTTAATTTTCACAAGTTCAGTAGAAGATTAACCTCTGTTTTAAACAAAGCCCCCAGACTATTCTAGGCCACCCAGGGCACTGATATCAGAGGTAGAAGCAGCATCCCAATGTCTGCACTACTGGTTAGAAACGCTACCACAGGGCAATCATCTGGTTAAACAATCAGGTCAGGATACACATCTCTAAATGTCTGGTCTTGGCCCATTCTATTCCTTATTCTGACTTCCACACAGAGACCAGGGTCAGGAGTAGAACTGAGTTCTGGACCTCTGGTTAGCATTTAATCCCTTACAGAAATGGCCATTCACTTCTGGGATTTCTGGGATGTGATATAAAAATTAAAAACCTCCTTACGTCTTTCAGTAACTTCTGATCCATCTTGCCTTGTTTTCTTTGTTACAGAATCCATATCATTGCCACCTGCAAGGAAAACAGAGGGACTGCACTCAGAGCTCTGTGACGAGTAAGAAATGACAACAGCTCCCCACAAGTCCCACCACTTTGCTCCTTTTGGATGGGGACTAGACTGCCTGGAAGATGTCTGTGCCAGGGAGTTTATAGCACCCTTCCAGAGCAGTATGATTAATACTGACGGACTGGCACCTACAACACTGGATGCTGCACAAGGTAGCAGAGCTGAAACACCAGGAGGGGCTGTAAAGCCAACAGGTGAGATAGAGGCAGTTGAAGCAAATCCACTCAGTGATGGAGTTTAGACCTGGATTTATATCCAGACTACACTACATTATGGTCTCCAGGTGTTCTCCAATAAAGGTTTGATGAAAACCTCTGGATCCAAACACTATTCCCACACATCTGTTCTGGGCAGGACTCAACAGTACAGGATTAACTGTGCAGGCAAAGCTGCAGGAGTAAGCTACCTGCAACCTGCCAGTACTGCCAGAAAAACCTCAGCAGACATACTGCTGCTCTGCTGACAGTAATAGTGAATTCTCAGGGTACACTGATGCTAAAGGCACAGCATTGACTTTAGCAAAGCAGAAAAAACACTGGAGGTACCTGTGAACTAGCTATTTTTGGCAGCAAGGAACTTAAAGTAGGAAGTGCTTTATCTTGCTTTACAGGTAGAGCAGAACAGTTCGGAGACCCTGTCTGTGGCTTTGGAATCTGATCTAATTTAATGCCAGCTCAGGCCAGTCTACACAGTGTGGGAATTGATTCTGTGAATGCTGTGCACACTCTTCTTCATTACTTGGATCCCTCTCTAGTCAAAATTATAATCTCTAGCAGAGGTATGACTGTCTGCCAAGGCAGGAATACCACAAAAAACATGATTGTGGAAAAGAGACATCATCTAGAAGAGAAAACACTTCTCTCAGAAGGAACCACACAATTGCTCCCTCCTAGTCTTGCTAAGATAACATTTCATCTTGTGCAGCCACAGACAATGAGAAGGAAGAGATTTTAGTTTACACACAAGTTCACCATAGGCCAAAACTCTTCACTGGATTTGAACTTAAAACTGAAGGCCCAGTTGTAGCAAAATCAACACATTTAAGATGCTGAGTCTAAAAAAAGATTTGGGCAAAATTCCTTCCAAGTTTTAAAGCCCAGCTCGATGCTGAATACAAGACCATGTCCCCCAGTTCTGTTAAATTTGAGTTTGATCCTCATGATTCCTCTTACTCTTCTGTAAACTGCAGCCCCCTCGATGTTACACTTGTACTGCCCAGGCATAAATACTGACACAAGGCAAGATGCAGCAGAGAATCCTCGGGAATATCCAACATTCGGATTCAATTCTGTCTTCAACCAGCTCCTGCTATTCCCAGAGGCGGACAGGAACAATTTGAGTGGAGAAGGCACAGTGCCAGCCAAGCCACTTTAGCTCCCCATGGCAGACTCATCTGCACTTTGCAGAGAACCCCACAGTGCCCACAGCCCTCACTCTGCACTGCTGACCCTGGGCTTGTATAAACAGCCCTGTAAGTGGGGCTCCTGATGCCACATCCAAGTCCTTACTCAACTTGGTGGCAGTAGGATGCTGCTCAACCCTTACAATGCTTGCTAACACCAGGGATTTCCAAGGGATTTTCCAGGGTGTTGATTTCAACACATATGGAAGACTAGAGCTATATGCATTAGGAGAGTTCCTCCACCAGTAGGGTAACAGTCCTCTGCAACAGAAGGGTTTCTGGCCATTCACTCCAAGGAAAAGCATTATCTCTGCTACTCTTCCTTACTGCATCAACAGTGGAAGCATCTTTCAAGCTTTCTCCCTAAAAACAGCTCCTGGAAGCTGTTGTCTAGATGTCAGCACTCTTGGTTTTATCAGTGTTTTTGGCAAGGAGCACTGTTTTTTATTTGGAAACTGCTTTCCAAATAGCCCCAGAACTCCACTTTCTCTCTGCTATGGGGAAGTGGTACTGGTTATGGATGCTAGAAGAGGCCAGCACCACCATGGAGTGAATGCATCTCCTGCATCTTTGCCTTCCCTTGAGAAAGGGAAGTATCTTGCTGTGATATCAATTAGGAAAAATAATAATATGTTAAAGCCCATCTTTGGAGCCGTGCATGCCACAGCCCAGCCCCAGCACACAATGCCTTTTTATGTATGCTTGGCACATGGGTGCCAGCAGGCTGACTGCGCTGCATTTCCATTACCTGCCAGGCCTGACTCATCTCCCCAGCTCCTCTCTGCAATCACAAAGGCATAGCTCTGGGCTATGTCTGTGGCACAGCAACAGTGATGTTGAATCAGAGAAGTCACTGCAATCATCTTAGAGCAACAAGTAGCAACTTGTGAAGTGGGGTCACTCAAACAGTGCAGGAAGGTAAGACAGCAACCTTATGGCCCCTTTTACATAAGGGGCTGTAGTGTGCTTGTGGCACCCACAGAAACAGAGAACATACAGCCATCATTGACACTAGGAACCAGGAGAGGTGTGGCACTGCCACACTTGTGCAGGCTGCTTCTTCTCTGTACAGCACTGAAAGCAGGATAGTAATAACTGCCCAGCACTCCAAGATGTGCTCAGATCTGTGCTTTCCACAAAAGCCTGACAATGCAGAGTACCTCTTGCACCCTCTGTTTCGCTTCACTGCAGTGAAGCACACTGGCAAGGACACTAAGCCATTCTGAGATGGGTCATTCAACTCCCTCTTATTATTTTAGAATCTAGATATTGTATGCAATGGTAATAACGTTTATTGCAGACATTTTTCAAAGGGGGGTGGAATAGCCACAAAGGTGTCCTTTGGTGGAAAAATAAAAGCAAGCACATTTCAGGTACTCTTATCTCCCCACAATGCTCTCCCAGTTTTCATCTCACAATGCTGTTGCACTCACAGAACATCCTTTCAGCTCTCCTCTCTCCAGAGGTTTCTGCTGTGAGATACTCCATTTGGAAAAATATGAACCTGCAAGTGCTGAGATTAATAACATTTACTGTCCGCAGAACTTTTTGATCTTGAATACTCTTGACACTTAGAAGATGTCTCCAAATGCTACCACTGACTATGCCTTCCATCATATCACATGTGTGATGTATGATGGCTTCTTCTTAACCAAGCCTTTCAGCTGCCACCAGTCTGGAACTAAAAGAACTGGTTAAAAAATGATCCCTTATCTCTTTTACCCCACAGACTAGGAGTTTGATCTTCTCATTCTGCTCTAAAAGCTGTTACTTTCAAGTCATTTTATCAAAATCGACACAGTCAGATTGAATAAATCAAATCACACTTCCAAATCTGCTCATTTTGTCGGCTGAAATGATGCAAATGCCAGGGAAGCAGGTTAATGCCCAGCCAAAGCTTGGACATGCTGTAGGAACCAAATTCTGCCCTGCCCACAACCTGTCCTGGCTTCTTTGACACCAATACATGCTCATATCTCAGAGCACAAGCAACAGCACTGCCCAGACTTCACTCTGCTCTGCCAGACACCTTCCTTTTAAAAATATGTCCTCGCTGTCCCTACTTAACTGTGCTACTCAAAAAGAAATAGGCCATTCTGACCTGAACAAACTTCTTGGCTCTGGCACAGAAAAGGAGACAAACAATCAGGTATTAATGAAAAAAGTGTTTAGAGAATGGGAAAGATCTGCTGTCACCATTGCACAAATGAAGCAAGTAACTTCCCTAAAATGAAAAGTAACTTCCCTAAAATCACTCAAGTCAGTCTAAAGACAGGAAAAGGCAAATCTTTTACTTTATGCCACTATGTTCAAATTGCTGCAGAAAGTATTCAAACTGATTCTCAAATCTTACTTTTCTGACTTATTGTGAACAAAATGCCTCATAATCTTCTACGACAAAAATACACCACAAAGTACATGATCAATGACTCACTGCTGATAACAAACTCACTTCTTTGAGACAAAGTAAAGTTTGTCCATGGCAACACAAACTTTCACTCAGAAGCAGTTCTAGGCATTCTCAGGACTAGAGATTTATTTCTTAATATTACACCCTGCATCCACCATCTGAAGCTCCAGTTTACAATCACTACTCCTCCAGCACATTCTAGATCTGGTCAGTTTTAAAAAACAGCCAACAGATGATCTGCATTTCACCATGCCAGTACTCTTATGGAACAGAGAAATTCAGCTAAACTTTATCTATTTTGTGGTAGTTTCACAAAACGCATTTAAAATGCACCCATAACTTGGCTGCACACTTCATTTCTCCTATCAGGTAAACTCCTTTCACTGGATACTCACTTCAAAAGGGTAGTATTCACTGACAAACAGAAACCCAAAATGACCCAGCTCTTAAGCAATCTAGTTTTTATATTGTATTCCCCACAGAAAAATGTAACACCTCCTTTATCGTGCCTGAAAAGTCAGCCTTATTCTTAAAGGAATCTAGAAGACAGAAAATAAAGGATACTTTTTCTGTTTTTCTTTTTTTTTTTTTTTAGTAATGTAACTTACCTGGAGTGCTTTGGTTACTGAAATGAAAATCTTTTTTTCTCCTCAACTGCTTCCCTTCTATCAAAAATTTTCCGCCTACACTTTATATCATGTCCTTCCAAAGATGTGCAGAACCTGAGTGATCATCCAAAAATGTTCATCTCTTCTTTATTAATCCTGTTTTATTCTCGCCCTTCTTTTGCTTTTCTATTCCCGTGCTCTTATACAAGTCCCAACAAAGGCGTGTCGTGGTTTCCTGCCTCACCCTACCCTTCAAATTATCTGACACTCACTAAAAAAAAAAGATCTGCCTCCAGGAATCAAACTTTATTGAAAGAAAAAATGCTCCTTCCTATTTGCTCAGGTAGATTAACTATTAAGATCCCAGGCAAAGGTATAAAGGCTTATGTCTGGGAACATGAACATGTACAGCAGTACTTTGCGATTTTTGATCTGAGACCTGTTTGGGAATTTTCTTGCAGGAAATTACACAGCACCTGCTGATGCCACTTCAAAGCTGCCTGCAAGCTAAGCATATTGTGCTGCTGCATGTAGTAATTAAGTCATTAAGAGGTGCAGAACTCAGCCCAAGACCTGGTCAAACTCCACTTGGCTTTAAGCCTTGACCAAAAAGATAAAAGAGGCTTTGGCTTTCTGAACTTCATGCTCTTTGAACATGACACAAAACTGTCCCTCTTGTCATCAACTGCACCTAAAACCTGCACTTCGTTCATCTTGTTTTACATTCACTTTCAGCACAATCCAGTGTGTGCTTCAGACACACAAGCTGTTCAAGGAAAGACAGCACTGAATACACTGGGCTATTCCAGCTCTGTAAAACCAATCAGGACGAGGGAGACTTACTGGAATGGCAGACTGACTTCACTGGAGCAAGACACAGGACCTCACATTTTCAGACAAAGTTCTCAGGATTGGAGAAATTTCCACCCTTCTTTACCTCTATCTACCAGTTTTCTTTATGTATAAACAAAATGAAGCCACACAATTTTGATAAAATAAGAAAATTACAGTATTTTAATCCCTGCAATGTTGTGACAAAGATCCTGGTTTAATGTTTACTAAGAACAAAGTGCTCAAGAAGCATCGCTTCATGAGATGTTTTGCCAATTTCTCACTGGAAAGTTAAAGAAGGTGGAGGTAGGGTATAACATGAAGGTGATTTAAAAGGAAACTGAAAAGAAATCACATCTTGAGAGCCTCTTGAGAACTGACTTCACATTTAACAGAGACAATATAATAGAAGATGGAGTTAAGAGTGCTGCCTGCTGAAACACATTGATTAGTTCACTCAGGTCCCTACTGAGCAAGTGTCAACATCAAGGACATAATTTAGAGAGGTCCTGAGCTGCTTCACCTTTTACTGAAGCCAGTGATTGCCCCAGATACTCAGAGTCACTGAAAGTCACGTGTCTAATGGCAGAGTGCAAAGAATTGCAGCAGACCCAGCTTCAGGTCATCAGCTGCCACTCCTGCACTACCAGTGGTGTGTGAACTGGTGGTTGGAGCAGGGGAGGCACCATGACCTCCTCTAGGAGTAGCAATCACCATCCTCCCACCCCCATCTGCCCTGCTCAATTTTGCCTGTAGCTGTAGAAGTCTGAGGTAGAGACACGCTTCTGTTGGGTGCACCTGGGACTGTTCTACCAGATGTAGGCGTTGCTGCTTTTCCTGCTCCCAGCACAAGAAGAAGCTGCAGAGATACTGAGCTTTCAGTCAATGCCTCAGTCTGGCAGTTAGAGATGTCCAATCACAGCTGAAGACTGTGACTATTTCACTATTTTCCTGGTGAAAGATCCAAGAGTTTACAGCACCTGATGCTGGCACTGAAAAGGCTGAGAAGATGAAGCAGAACTCTACCCTGCATGTTCACTCCTCCTGGAGGTGGGCTGTGCTACAGCACATCTGGATCACTCCTTACTCTGCAAGGGGACTCCAAATATAAAGGCTCTCAAAGCTGAACCAGCTCATTTTGTCCTGGCCATTCTCTAAAAGCCTAAGGTGTGTTTATGGCTTAGAAGCAGACAAGTTATGGTAACTTGTCATCGTCAACTTCAAAGGAAGCTGTGGAGCACAGAATAAGGTGCACATTGGTCTGATAATTCTGTCTTGATTGACACATAAATTACACAACTTGTGAATCAGCCAAGGAGCTGATTGGAATAGTGCAGGCCCATACAAGGATGGTTTGCACAAGGAAGAAGCCACACCTATTTCTGTATAGCAACTGTAGTTCCCTCCATGCCTTGGTTTTACACAGGCAGCCAGGCAGCCACTGAACCAACCAGAGCCTCCTGAGTCACACCTTGACTCAATGCCCTGAGTCCATGGTTTGCACATCACTTGGGAAACTCACTGTGAGTAACCCTGGGCATTAATAAAAGCCTTGTTGGGAACCGATCTTTTCTGGGGTGCAGGGAGGTGAGTAATGTCAGGATGCAAAAAAACATTGCTAACTCCATCTCTCAGGTTCCAGGATAATTCTGTGATCATCAAGAGTCTTGGCTGTTTGTACTCATTAATACAAAGACTGTACTGCTAAGGAATGCCTTTTCTCTCTCCTTCTGGCTTTATATAGCATTACACATAGCTTCTCAGTGCAAAAAATAAATAACAATATTTATAATAAGCCTTCATATTACGGAGCATTATAAAACACAGATCCTCAACAGTGCAGGACAAACTGAATTGTACTGGCCCAGAGAGGTGGGGCTGGACTGTTCTGGTGGGGCACAGCAACTGAGAGGAAGTGGCTGAAGACTTGGGCTTGCTGCTCTTATTATCACCATGTAGACAGGAGGAGTGGTCTTTTCAGCAGCTGTAGAGAACTGTGTACCTCTGCTCAGACACAAGTCTGTACAGACACCACGGCCTTGGTGCTGCCATGGGGCTCTTCAATACAACTGCCTAATAGTTACTAGCAAGCAGCCCAGTCCAAGGGTTGGGGATGGACATGTGCATTGTCTTGTGTGTTGGGGACTGCTCCTGATAATGTAAGTTTTGGTGACAGACAGATCCAAACAAAACACATCTGTAACCTCTTAAAGTCTCCCTGTCCTCCATGCTGCTTTTTATACACATTGACGCTTGGGCACATTTTACATCTCAGTACAGGTCAGGCTGTACAGCAGGAGTTGGCTGGCAGAGCCAGGAGTTGTCACCCATGTCAGACTCACCTCTAATGGCATCAAGGCTGGGATGCTAATAGACCTGTGTGCAAAGGCGACTTGCTGTCATCTCTCCCTTGCCCTCTCTCCACACCCCACCCTGCCATCCCCATAGAAATTAGGAAGCTACCCCAACTGTCCAGTACACCACAGCATCTGCCAGGGAACAGGGCTATGAAGCAGATGATCGTGACCACTGCCACTCCGACGGGTTTCACTGTGAATTTAAATGAAGTAATTTGCATCCATAAGATTCTTTTCCTTTGCAGTGTGAGCATGATGAATAATCCCCTTCACTTTGTCCTCTAGGTAAGAGCTGCCTGCAACACATGGTGCACATGGCAGCACAGCTGTGAGCTGGACTGAGGCTCTTGTTTGGTGCTGGTAGTTATACCCAGTGAGACCACTGCCCAAACTGCTTGGTCAAACTGCTTGACTATTTTACTTACCATACAACGCAAGTTGCATTCACAGAATCAATTTCCCTGTTCCTGGCTTTTTGAAAACTACTGCCTGTTTAAAAGTCCACCTGTGAACCCTTAAAACTGTTTTAGCACCAGTGCCTTTTAGACAAACTATGTGTGCTAACCTCACATACCAATGTTTCAGGCAGACAGCAAAGGGACACAACCAGTGCCAGATGACCGGACTGTGGTGCTGCCAATACACATAGTGGAGAAAAGTCAAAGCAAGCTGTTTACAAAAAACTGGCACCATGGAACAAAAAAACCAAAACACTTAAAGAAAAGTCTTTCTGGCAGCACCAAGGAAAATAAGATATGATTTGTGAACAGCTCATTAGCATATCCATGGTTGAAATTTCAAGCAATTAGTATTTCAAACAAACAATTCTCCCAGTTCTACCTGTGCCAGTCCAAAGCCTGCAAGTTTAAGCACCCTTACAAAAAGCAACAGAGAGAGAATTGCAGCGCAACACTGCATACAGGACAAACGCTTGAGACAAAAGCTGGACAAAAGCTCAGTTTATCTTGGAGACCTGCCTCAGAAAATTATGGGTGTTTGCAAATAAGCACGATTTCTGCCTGCAATCTTGACAGAAAATTCAAAGCACATATTGGCAAAAAAATCCTGATGAAAAATCTCTGGCAAGCTCAGCTACAGTTTGTAGTAACTCACCTCCTATACAGAGAGAGGGATTCTCATTAGCAGGAAGGCAAATGCAGGGGATGGTGCCTAAAGGGTCTCCAAGAGCACTTATTTTTCTTTTTTTCCTGCCCTATACATTCCTGCCCTGCAAGTTGTTTTCCCTGCTAAGTTTCAAAGGGTCATTTTTGGATATGGGATTATTTCACAACCCAGAAGTCTTTAGGAATAGAAGTGCCACTGATGCTGTGTCACTCAGGTGAGTTTGTGCATAGAAAGGAATACCTCCTAGGCACTGAGAATGAAATTAAACACAAGACTGTGCTTAAAGCCCACAGCTCATACCCAGTCCAAGGAACCTGGCCAAGCACTGGGGATCCCTGCTGGGGAATAAGTGAAGAAAGCACCAGACCTGTTGCTGCAGGGAGACTTGAACTGCAACCTTAGTCTGAAACCTACATCAAAATGAAATCAAAACACTCTGATATTTTTGTGGAGAACTGAGAGAAGGCCATCCCAGTGGTACAATATAGTCACTTGCAACATGCAAACACCTGTACAGCGATTTAAACCTGTGATTTTCAAATTATTCTCTGCAACCCTGTGATTAGTCAGTCCGTCCTGGGCTGAAAGGGCTTTAAGAAAATGCTTCCTTTAAAATAACTAGATTTTTGAGGGAATTGTCAAGCTTAGGTAGGAAAGTTTCTCAGGGAGAAAAAAAAGGGGGTTTGTACAAGCATGTTAGAACAGATGTGCTCTGTATATCCTGGGAAGTTCTGGCTATCCCCCATGAATAATGAAGACTGAGGCCACTCAGCAAATTTCCTGAGTCACACTTTGAATGGAAGGCTGCAGAGTTCTACAAGATTTCTGTTCAGAGATGGTCCCTGTCAACATCATCCTTCTTCTTTGCTAGGAAGGTACTTCCTGTGATTAGGCTCTCAAGCATTTCAGGGTGGTGCTCACTTTTCACTGCCAATGTAAACAACAGAATGAAAAGTCCCTGCTGGGCTACTGAGGTATTCCCTCCAAGGGAATATGCTCTGTAAGCCCTGTTTATTGCCACTGATCATTATGGATTTATCATGGACTGGAATTTATCACAGTACAGACTGGTGTTATAATCAGGGATGGGCATTTCAGCTCACACCAGCTTTTTGTTCTCCTGGGTTCATCACAACCATAAATCAATTTCCAAACATATGCTTATCTGAGTATTGCAAAACGGTTTTAAATCAAGACACTGGTTTCCATTAGCATAAAGCCGGACTGGGCTTGTTCCTGTTGCATTTGTTTAGATCTGGATTAACAACACATAATAAAAGACCAATCTGGATCTTATTTTGGTTCCGAAGGCGACACAGCACCTGTTATAACTGCGTGTGGTAAGAAGGTGTGTGAAACTGCTTTTATTCCTATTTCTACTGCTATGTATTGGCTAAACTGGTCCTCAGAAAGGCTTGAATCCTTCTTCTTGGCTGCCATCATGCTGCACCTGCTTTTCCTGGGGCACACAGGCTCAATCTGCCATGTGCAGGCTTGCAAAGACTCAATTTAAATGGCACTCCTTTATTAGAGGATACATTCCAGAGGCATAAAATATTATTATCCGATACACATGACTAGAAGGCTGCTGATCTCCTGCAGGACTGCAAGCACAAGACAGGACATGAGACTCTTGGTAAAATCACTCTCCAGAACACACCTCACGTGGCAGCTGGAAGCTTCGGATGTGTTGTCAGTATTGAGGTTGGAGACCCTTCTCTCTCACACTGCAAAAATTACTGATGTAAAGAACAAGTCAATTCATTGAGACAGTAGCTCTCACTTCTTCAGTTATCTCTTCTGTGGAAATATTCTCCTACATTACAGAAATCATGTTTCCAATAATTTTCTGCCTCTTCCAGTCTTCAAGAATCCCTCAGTATCCTCCTACAGACAGATATATTAACAGTCCTCTTTCTACTTCTTTCACAAATTTTCCTCATCTTCTCTTTTCAGCAAGTAGTTACGGGAATGTATTAATTCCTAGGTTTTGTGGTCATAGGAGGGAAGCTGTTATTTCAATTCACATTGAAACAGTGTTGTGTGAGTTTTTAAAATTTAGTACTTCAACTGTGCCTCTATTTCCACAGGGAAGTTATAGGTGTCTTCACCAGAACATACTTCTGTCTTGACTTTCAGGGTGAATTGGTTGTTTACAAAAAGACTTCTTTATATGTTTGCAGAAAGCATAGTGCTCTTTCTTTTTTCAACTGGTTTGAAAAAGTTTGGAGAGAGTGAAGTGTCTTCAGTGTGCTGCCTGCTCCCTGATGGTTATTCTGGAGATGACACAGATCTTTGCTCTGTTCATGAGGAAGTTGGCACAGATTGAAATCGGAATCCTTTTTTTTCTACATTGGGATTTATTTTCACAGTCTTGGCCAAAACGTGAAAGGTCTATCTTTCTCAAATTCTGCTGTTAAATATGGATTTTTATAAATAGTAATTATTATCTCTTTCACGGTGTCTTTCACCTGTATCTTGTGCTAAAATTATAGCATTTGTGGACTTCCTTCTATTTTGACATGCAGCACTTCAACAATCTGGATCTCATCTACATCCGTTGCCCTGGCACAGAATTCTTGACCATACAAATGTTCCAACAGAAACAGAACAGACCAGATCCACAGAGAACAGTCACAACACAGAGTCAATACTTCTCTTCAGAGACCATTTGGAAAAAAACAGATACAAGGGTTAAAATAAACCAGACCTCACGTTTTCTTTTTTACCTTGACTTCAAGTCAGTTAAGAACAGACATCTGTAAAAGCTGGAAACTGTGGCTGGAGTTACAATGCAGTTAGAGACACACCATTTATCAATAGTTAGAGTAAGAGTAAATATTTGAGCAATATTATAGAAGCAAAAAGTCAGCTTACAGCTCATTAACAAGTGTTTTTCAATCTTTTTTTAATGATCTCTCACTGTTCTTTAATCTAGGACGTCCTTTAGTTTGCAGCCTTCTTCTCATATGGGTTTAAAGCAGTTTTCAGCACCATTCATGGTTATTTTGTTTATGCTCCCATTCCCACAGAATGGGAAACTCTCCAAGTTTCTCACTTTTCATTAGAGATCGTGCTTCTGCAAGCAAATCTCCAGCCAGACACACCTTTACCATACAAACCACAAATGATATGCTAATTGCAACCCAAAACTGTGTGTTCAAGAATAAACAAAGAGAAGATTTGTGACCCAGAAGAGAACAGATGAGTATGAGCCCTTTCATGTTATTTATTTCTGCCTTGTAGGAACACAGAGGTAGAATCCTAGAATTACAGAATGGTTTGGGTTGGAAGAGACCAAAGACCATCCAGTTCCAACCCCCTGCCATGGGAAGGGACCCCTCCCACTACACCAGGTTGCTCAGAACCCCATCCAACACCTGAACACTTCCAGGGACGGGGCATCCACAACTTCTCTGGGCAACCTCTGCCAGTGCCTCACCACCCTCACAGTAAAGAATTTCTTCCTAACATCTGATCTAAGCCTGCCTTCTTTCAGTTTGAAGCTGTTCAACTCTTGTCCTGTCACTACCTGCCCTTTTCAAAAGTCCCTCTCCTGCTCTCTTATGGGCTACCTTCAGGTACTGGAATGCCATAATTAAGACATCTCAAAGCCTATAATTGCGACTGTGCAGCCTCTGGAATATCTACCCATGACTGCTCACAGTAGTAAAAAGAGTAGCAATAATAAAATAACAACAGTAAGAGCTAATATTATTTTGACAGAAATCATGCAGCTCTTTTATGCATGGCAGTCTTACAGTTAGCTCATGTATAGTTAGAATTCACATAATCCTAAGTTGCTGCATCTATCACAATTCATTTAACTGAGCTGTCACTCTTTGTTTTGATTAAAATGACAATGTTAAGGTGACAACTTAGGACCAGCTCTCCAGTATCCACAGCTGATGGAGATGGTTTTTTCCTCTTCAGCAAGACCCTTCTGTGGAGCTAGTCAGGAACACTTCTCCGTTTTCCCTGCTGACTTCTTTCACTCATTTCTCTTGATGATCCCAAGCTGGTTGAGGATCACACTGCCTTGCACAAAGGTGTTTTTCCTGGAATAGCTCACTATTTTTGCTAAATGCGAGTATTACAATTCCAGTTGCAATGAGCAAAACAACAAAGATATAAACAAGGAATACTCAGAGAAACATAATGAGCAGCAGCTGGCTTTACTGGGAAAGCCTCTACATAATCTGGTTCCCAAGCTCCAAGTGGCTCTTTTACTCCTTGCTCTCCCCAGTCAGGGACAGCAGTGGTTCTATCACTCCTTCAGACAATGTCACCTGTAAAAGGATCTCATTTTACAAACCAGCTTTTCTCCAGTACCAAGAAGGTATTTAAAATCAAAAGTAAAAGGACAAAAGACAGCATGATGGCAAGAACACTGTGTTCCAGCTGCTCAGCTGGAAGGGCAGAACCCTGGTGAAAAAGGAAGCTTTCCTTTTCAGGACTTGATCATCAACTTCAGACTAGCAGATTATTTTTTCTAAATAGTTTTGAGGAAAACATTTGCAAGTGAACACTCAAAACTTGGATCCAAGCTATTTAAGTTGCCTCTGCTTCCAGTTTCTGGCAGGTTTTCTGACTTGGCTCTGAACCTTTTGACTGTGCCCATCTCTATTTTCATGTCTCTGCTTGAAAAATCCTGTTTCTTATCCAAAGCACAAAAGTATTGCCTTTTCCAAAAGCCAAGTTTGTTGTTTGTCACTTCTCAGCAAGATGACTGGCTGGAAACTTAGTTGTTACTCAAACTTTTCATTTCACAGCCATTCAACTTCTCATTAATTTGCTTCCATCAGAAGTTTGTCTTGTGAGACCTGTGATAACACGCAGCTTTCTCTTATTAAAATCAAGGCATTCTGGGCTCATCCTCACTCCATATGTTATGTATTTCAGATGTTCCTGCTGGCATGGAGCTTTGTGGATATTTTTATTGTTATCACAGGGTTGCCAGATGCATGGTGTGGTGGCTGCCTTCCTTATCCAGTGCCTGCAAAGGTGCTTTTTGGATTCTACTTGAATAACACCCATGATTAAAGTTGTCAGCTGAAGGCTTTGTAACTACAACACCTAAAGATGTTTTAATTTTCAGCATAAATCAAAGAGTTCAGAACAAAATATTTACACCTTCTCTCCCAAATATTAAAATTTGTACTAAAAAATCGTTCTGTTAGGCACAATGGCAATGTAAAACTAATGGATAAAACACAGTATAGGTGGTGATCTGAAGTGAAGTACCTTCACTAACAAGTGCTTGTATTTTTTGGAGTTCAGTACACTGAGTTCACTGAATCCATTTAATTTTGAAAGATGAGGCCCAATAAGAGCACTGATGCACTGCTCCCACTTCTGTCAGAACAGTATTTGTCTAAGCCTATAAAGAACACTGTGAGAGTCCTATACACGTACTTTGATGTACCTGTGTAATTTTAAGCACATAAAATTACATAACTGTGGAAAATAAGGCTGAAAAGGCCTTCAATTAGGTATCTTGTCCATCTCTGTCCAAAGCCTGCCTCCACATTAATTATTCTTCATATTTTTCTTTAAAACACTTCTAAAACTTTACATGAGGTTTCAGAGCTTCCTGATGTGATCTGCTCCATATCTCCTACACTTGCAGTTAGAAAATGCCTTGAAGTTCCAAACAAGTATCTTGAGCTGGCAATCACTTCCTCTCTTCCCTTTTCATTGTAACTCATCTCCTTTCTTGCTGTCACCTTTTATGTATTTGAATGGTGTTGTCACATATGCCATTAGGATTTTCAACACCAAACTAAGCTCTTCCTGTTCCTGCAGCTTTCCTCAGACACTGAGTTTCCTAGACCTCCAACCACTGGGAACTACCTCCAGCCTTCACAAGGAGTACTTACGTGCTTAGAGCTACACACATATTTAAGTACTGTGCTGAGCTGGGGACTTCATTCCTAGTGTTGCCCAAGGCTGTCAAACACATGCTTGTCTGGTTTAATTGCATGACATTTCAGTTAATTACTGCTTTGATGATAAATCTGGCAGTTTTGCAAATGTCTTTAAAATTGTAACTGCGGGTAAAAACTACCCTATTTTGCTAATGAAGGACAACCAGTGCCAAACTATTGTGAATCTTATCTACCTGACTAGCAGGCAGTGTTTAACTTACAGTTTCATAAGGTATTTCCTTAACAGCGCAGGCATGAACAGTGTGTATTGGAAACTGGTGTTCTTACTATGTCTAGAAGCAAATTCATTTGCCAATAAACAGCCATGCCCAATACCTAATGCACAGTGAGACACTGATACACACATATATCCCCATCCTCATCCATGAAGAGGTACAATCCCCTCCTTTTGAGTACCCAAAATGTAGCAGACAGAACAGCATCTGTGGCAGCTGACACATGCCAAGGGTATGCAATCAAGCAAAACGTAAAGAAATCAACAAGCCAATACATGTGCATAAAATATTATAATGAAAACTGAGGCAGACAGAGACCAAGCGAGAATAAGACAGAATGGAAACAGAGACTAAGCCACTGCCAGAGTCAAGAGCAATCAGCTCACAGGTGGGAGGGCAGTGAACCATGGCTGGCCTGGTGTTAAAGGGGCTATTAGAATTACATGCTCCTACTTCCTTCTGTTTACTTTACTGTAGCTATTTGCAGTGTCAGTGAAATCCTTTAGCTTTTCCTAAAACCAATGTGTATTATTTGCACAATGAAACAATAACAAACCAGCAAAAAAAGACCAGCATTCAGAAGCATACAAGTCAAGTGTACGATAAAAAACTGTGATCTACAGTTCCCAACACATAAACAACTTAGCAATAAGCAAGTGTATGATCCAATACAAGAGAACTGTTTGCTGTGTATTGTGTGAATGTACAATATTCATAGACTATGCCTGTGTCAAGTATTCAGGAACTGTCAGGGACAAATGCAAACAGGATTTAAAAGAATTAGGAAGAATGTACTAAGAGTGTTCCTTCAATGCATTTTTTAATACTTTACTTAGGATCTGCATTTTTTAAAACCAGTGGAAAAACATTCCTTTGGGGAATACATTCTAAAGATGCTCTGAACACACACCCATCTTTTCATGAGAACCTTTCTGATCTGGTAACCACTCCTTGGGATTCCTCAACCTGAGCTGATGAAGTAAAAGTTTAATTTCCCACAGCATCAGTTTGAACACGGCTGTGGGACATAAATGTAAAGGGAATCCTGGACTACAGCTGCATTTATTCTAGTAATGGCTTTAATAGACCAAAACACTGAAGAAGGCTGTATCTCCTACATAGCTGCTTCCCACAAAAAAAGCATGTAAGCATTCAATTTTTTCTCACTTTACTTACCTTTCTTCTACCCAAATTATACAGATGAACAAAATTCTTACAAATTAATATAATTAAATTAGTTGTTGATATAAAATAATCAATTACCCTGTAATCAGCTCAGCTAACTATGAAACTGGGTCATGTGGTTTTGCCGCTTAAAAATAAATGCAGGAATAATAATAGCTGCAATAGTGTTTGTCATGGTAACCTCAGGCTGTGAGGTTTGATCCTCCACATTTGGATGGTAAATCATTGCAACTTCTCCATCATATCTGTGGGGATGGCTGTTGCTCATAGGTTTACTTAGAAAAGCAAATCCTTCTTTGTAAGGAATATATATGAGCCATATCCTTCTAATTTTGTTCCTCAGTGGTATTGCTCCCATTCTCATGTTGATACACCCAAGTCTTAAAAGTGCATCACTGAATGACTTCACCTCTCTGGCCTGCTCCTGAGGCTTGGCAATATGCATGGCAATCAATCTTTGGTGGACTAGAATTTATAATAAAAGGAAAACGTATGAATTATTTAGCTTCTTGAGGTCCTTTCAGCCTCCCCACTGCCCGATGGACTCTTCAGAGAGCTGTACCTCAGGTTGACTGTCTGGTGTCAAAATCAGACTGCAGGTTTGACTGTGAAAAGTCTGAAATAATGAGACTGGTAGAGCTGATGGAGATCTGCCTGCAGCATTGAGCAGAAAGGGTAATTTTTTCATTTGCAGTTTTCCTGGCAGTGCTATGTAGGGACTCTGCCAGCATAAGCTTGCAGCATCTCTCAGTGTTGTATTTGTACTTCTCACCTGAAAGATGCAGCTATGTTTACCTGAGAAGCTGGAGACGGGTAAGGAGAGCTATTTATTTGTACTAAATGGAACCTGAAACTCCTTGAGAAGGCAACTGTAAAACACCAAGACTTTTCAGTAGCGGATACTGGCACAAACATTCTCTCTGGAGAAGAGATCCTCCTCTCATCATCATTTCTCACCTCTGCCTACTGCCCTTAGTTTGTTATTGGTTTGTTTTTCCTGTTTGTGTTGTTAAACAGATCTTTTGAAAATCAGCAGTTACAGCCAGGCACATTAACTGGTAGGGCAAAGCAGAAGTAGCTTTTCATTATAGTGGTATTCGTGAGAAAGCATGTCTCTAGGTTTGAGAGAAAACCATAGGACTAGGAAGTGTTAAACCAGAGAGAGTTTCACAGCTTCTAGGCTTGATTTTAGATAGTTAGAATTCTGCTTTAAGGAAAAAAAGTCTGATCCAGAATTCCTCACTGAGATGGAAAAGAAACATGTCACCAAACAGACTAAACTGTAGGGAGTAGATGATGATATCCTTGATTAATCTTTGCACCCATATGTGACATATGATTAAGTAGTGTACACACATATGGGCACTGTTGATCCTAGAAAAATGAATCCCACATATGACTTCCTATCCAGACATCATGTGGACATTTTTAAGGCTATTCATGCCCAGTCTCAAGAACAGGCAGGGTATGCGCCATGTAAAACGTAAGAGTGATCTATCTGCTGATCTAAAACCTGAGCAGCCTTTCAAGAGAAAACTTGCCAGTGCATACCCATGTGTTGAGTTACCAGCATGCATTTAATAGTGATGAAACAGCTTATTCTGGCATATGTTACCCATGAAATGGCTGTAATTAACTCAACGAAAAAATGCACTAAACTTTAAAACATGAAAACCAGAATAACTCTTTCAGCTGTGAATGAACTGCAAGATTTCTCTTTCTGGAGTGTCATGTAATGATATGGTATGGCTGTCATCAAAGAGGTTGATGACAAAGAGAGCCTGTTCAGTGTCTGTTGATGTGTTTGGCAGAGGTCACTGCAGCCAGGACACACTGAAAGTTAAGTGGGCTACTGAAAGGAAAGCATCCCATCAGTTAAAGCAGGTGGCCTTCGCTAGCTTGGTTCACTTAGCATCAGTTCAGTGCTCTGCACTCCACTTACGACGTGTTCTTCACCCAAAACACAGTTGCCTTAATGTGCTGAGAAGGAGACTGGTGGCTTTCCCACACACTGTGAAACACTTACAGTAATGTAGTCAGCTGCAATTCCAGTATACTCAGCACCACATGAAATAATTCCATTAGCAGACTCCATATGCCACACTTCCACTAAATTCCATCAGGATAGCAGAGTTCTGCTTCCCTTCAGTTCAGCAGGAACTTTCCCAATGACTTCAAATGTCACAAGGGCTAAGCTGTCCTTCTGCAGGAAGACAACACAACAGTAAAAATAACATAACAGTAATCACTGGAACCCACTGAGGTTGTCAGAAAATATTACACACTCATCAGTAAAGCTTTCTGTATGTCTGTGTAACGAAAGAGACTCAAAACGCAGTTATTTGATAGGAATATAAGTAGAAAATTTGCACTGTAATTGCTTTGGAAATAACTGGAACAAAATAATACAAGTCATAAACACTGAAAAATAACTAGCATAAACAGCATATTTCACTCAAGAAAAAGGGAGACATCAAAAAAGCTTCACTGCACATTTTACTTGCTAAAGGAAATGGCACTAAAATAGTTTTTGCTGTCTTCCCTTTAACTGAGTATTTTGGGAGGAGGGGTGATAAAAGAGTATTTACCGAGTTCTCATTGTTTTTGAGTACCTTAAATCTTTTGACTTTTAAGAATTTGCCTCAACCTTTACGTTAAGAAGTGACAGTTTCATATCTGTTCACAAATTTTGGTGAATTGCCAGCCTCACAATTCTGAGGCAGCTGGTCCTTAGACCTGTGATTTGGTTTGCACAAATAATACACAGACATATCCCCCATCTCACAACAATCATGCACACTTGATATGTTACATCAGTTATTAACTGTACAGAAGCCAGGAGACAGCTCTAAACCAGTTCTCACTCCAGTGTACTACTTGTGAGCCTGATTTGCAACATAAGGTGGTGGAAGTGTCTGACAACATTGCCAGATTGAAAACTCAGCCCTCTAGATATGACTTTATTCTCAGCAGTATCAAGAGATGGAAAACTGTCACGAACACTTTAATATTTCATCCTTTGGAAAAGACTTCTAAATTTTTACTTTATAAGGTTTTCTCTAGCCTCAGGTAAATGACCTAATTAATTTCTAGGGACAAAGTGTGTTTTTAAACCTTGCCTGCTGGTGCTGCAGTTTGGTATGGTGTGCTCAGTAGAATGGTTATTTGTCCTAAAACAAAAAAATAACCAGTGGGGCTGCTGAGATGCTGATGGACACTACTCACTCATGTCTGCACTCAGAGCAACAGGGAAACCCCCAGAAGTCCAGGAGTAAGGAGAAGTCTCCATTGCTGCTTACCTGTGCACTGGATGACTTGTTTGGTTCACCAGTTTAACCCACAGGGTCCCATCAAGGCCTTCAAACTATGGGTAACTGTTCAAACTAGCTCGTCTGCACTTGCAAATACACCACATTCACTTCTTCAGCTTCACCAATTCCAACAGTACAGACAAACGTGAGCAACCCAAGAGTTACGTGGAACTCTTATATCAGGCATGTGAGAAAATGAAATGACTCCTCAAGATCCACTACAATTCAAATACTTTTACCACAAAAAATATGCTCAGACCATCAGAGATGGCAAAAGCTGTGCCAGGGACTAGTTTGGGTAACGGTTTAGTTTAAAAGGCTTGAATTTTCCTAAAATAATGATCAATCAGCTCTCCAGCAGAGACAAGAACGCTGAAGGTCTGTTTATTGTTTCCTTTGCCGGCTACAGTCTCATAAAGACTTCAAACTGTAATCTTTGGCTTGTTATGTCAGAGAAAATCCCACAGACACAGAAATAAGAGACAATCATATGCCGACCCCTTTTATTTGCACTGTGCCTCACCCACTTGGTTATTCACACACGCAGCAATGAGAACTACGCCGCCCGTCTCGCCTGGCTCTTATGTTATCTTTTGTAATGGCAAATTGCAATGCCTTTCAGCTACAATAAATCCAGGCAGTTTTTCTTTTCAAGACAGGTACCTTGAAAATTCCAAGCCACAAGATGTAAAGCAGAAAAGGCAAAAATTATTTACTTTTGCTTTAGCTTATGCTGACGTCATTCTAGAGTCTTCACTTTTAGTTACTGGGAATTTGCACCATTATGAGAGCAGAATTCATCTCCGAAGGAGAGGCTTTGTTGTAGTAAACTGGTTTTACTCCAGGAATCTGGTCTATACAGTCCTTTCCCTGGTATATTTACATGACTATAAGCAAGTCAGAACATCTTTCTGAGAAGTGAACTGCAGCCAGCAAAAACACAGCCCCAGGCTGATGCAGAAGTGGGTAGGATTTTAAACTTTCTGCAGCAGTTAGTGGTTAGGCACATAAAAGAACCCCACCCTCCTGCCCCAGGCAAGAGAATACACAGACAGTGCAGAGTGTACTTCATGCATCAGGATACATCGCTTGGCTTTAAACAAGATCAACAGATTTCAGAAAAATGAAACAAGGGGGCAATACATATGTGCCTTAAGACGCAGTATGTTGACTAACATCCCAATTACTCAGTGGCCATGTTTAGGGGGAGAAGGCCTGGTTACTGTGCCCAGCAAACTGTTAAATGGAAGTTTTGTGATGCTCCTGACACTCTGGAAGAGAAGAACTCATAAAGCTCAAACTGGAGTTTCTAAACTCCAAGCCAGTATCCTTTACTATTACTTTCCATTTTGGCTTTGCTACTACAGATGATGCCCATAGGAGAATTAAAACATGTCCCTGTCCTGAGAGTGCTGATGTGCCTACCCCAGTGCTCTTCTGGTACCACAAGATTATTGAGAAGGTACACGGGTAATATCTTTCAACTATGCAGACAAACTGGTGTACACTTGGAAGAAAAAATAATCTGATCACTGAAATGTCACCACAAATATCAAAGAAAATAAAACCAAGGAGTACATTTTCCTTTTGGTTCCTTGTGGAAACTAATTTCCCTGAAGGGAAGTGGTATGCTCAGCAAATAGAGATCAATAATTTTATTACCCAGTGCACAATTTCCTACACTTTATTTCATTTATTTTGTTTACCCCAAACCACTCTGATCACAAGAGGAATCAAAGAAATCAAACAACAGCACCATAGTGCTTAATAAACACTGTATTGCAATGAAGGTGCTACTGTGTGCACATAGTGGTGAGCTTAACTGAACAGCATGGAAACACTCTGCAGTGTGCCATAAACATGCCAGTATCAATGACACACAGATAATCTGTTTTCCTCAAGGGAAACGGACGTGCAGTTTTTGAGAGGAAGGTTTCAGTCTGACTATGGTTTGCCATCTTTAAATTGAAGATAACATAATATCCATCACTACAGTGTTTCTGCAAAAAAAATACCGGGTAGTCACTGGATAGTGCCCGATGACACTCTAGTTCCCAGTTCTGAAAGGAACCTCCAGCCAAATGTTGGGCAAGTAATGTTTTTGCAGTACTGCATAAACACCAGGTAAATTCACAGGTAAATGGAGTAAACACAGCTAAACACTTAATACCAACCTGAATAGGATCTTTTCCTAGAGTCACTACCCATCAGTGAATACTGATGACAATACTTCCTTTCCTCTACTCTAGATGCAGCACTCTAAACTCATGCACCCAACATGTGGCACCATGGTTCTATATTCCCAGTCCCAAACAACCTGTAATCCCACCTGGGGTGGGGCACATGGGCGTTGATCTGATTAAGTGCCATGATAATGCACAAGATGACTTTTTCATGTGTTATGTTCCTGTAAAACCTTACTGGAATCTTACCTGGCAAATGATCTAAAATCTCAAACTTTCTGTTTTTCTTGTGCAACTCATCTGTTAACATGTCTGTACAACAGAGCATGAGTAATTTAAAGCAGGGACCATCCTTGAAATTGAAGGAAATACCCTGTGAACTTGGAGACATGCCATTGCAAAGCTCCAGACTACCTGAGATCCAGCCCTCTCGATAAAGTTGCAGCAGAAATTCTATTAGCACTTTCACTGTTGCACTCAGGGAAAAATACTTGTCACAAATTAAAATATTTGAGACATTAAATTAGCTGAAGGTTTAAAAAAACAAACCCAAAACCCAAAAAAAGGGGCAGGTTTAAAAAATGCAACCAAACTGCCTCAACACTTGGGGCATCGTGCACAGGGGTTTTTTTTGGTAGATGGTTACAAAAGGTAGTACAACACCACATAATGTAAATTCCCACATTTGCGGCTGAAAATATTTTTTCTAAATCAATTTTACCCACAGACAAAATCTTACACAAGGAGTAACCTTAAGGCCTCAAGTTCTCACATTTCCCAACACAACTCATTGTAGATGGGCTTTGAATGCTTTGATACCTTTTACTGAAGAAGAGTAAAAGGTTGCTATGATCCCTGTCGAATCCTCTTTAGACTGTGTGAATCTATGAAACTCATGGTCAAAACCACAGCAATTGCTCACATGTTATCACACCTATAACACTCAGTGCTTACTCACCTCTCAGCCACGACTCCCTCTGGTCACAATAGAGATGGGAGTTACACAAGGTGAAGAGAAAATAGAGCATCCTCACCTGTAGCCATGAGGAGGAACCTGGCAGGAAATTCATGCAGCTCTGACACGCCAGCTAAGGGCATGATCCAGCAAGAGCATGTGGGTGCTTGTACCCCACGTGCAGCTCTCAGCACAGCTGCGTGAGGCATCGATGCACAGCTCGGGGCTGTGGGCAGTGCTGCAGGAACCACTGGCACATCATCCCTAAGGGCTGGGAGCTGTCGCTGTTATGGCTTCCACAGCTCATTCTGCCGGTGCTGACAGTTATAGTTGAAAAACATTTTGTACAAATCAGTTTTGAGAAAAGTAAATCCACGTGGGGAAGCCAGGTGTGCAGCTGATAGACAGGAAGATCACTCTTGTTTCAGCAGTGCCTTTGAGCGTCAGGGAACTCTCTAATCCTGAACTGCACAGTGCAGACACAGCTGGGTTTGCTCCTTGTCACAGTCACAATCTCCCTGACTCCTTCTCCAGTCAAATGTCCTCAATTTCACTTCCTTCCCAAAACAATGACAATGCTGCTCAGGCCATACACAACCCAGTGCATCCCTCAGTTACACTTTTTCCCCTTGTATGAGGAGACTGTGCCTGGGATAAAAGCTTTGGCAGCTTGAGGTGAAGAGTTGTGGTTCCCTTGGCTGTGACAAAAGGCAAGGTCTGTTGTACTACCCATGGTGGGGAGTGCTCCATGATGAGGCAGAAACCCCCTCCCCGGCACACGGACACTTGCAGGGACACTGTCTTATCGTCTTCAGCTAGGCCAGGGAAGGTTTAGGTTGGTCACTAGGAAAAATTTCTTTACAGAAATGGTGATTGGGATTGGAACACAATGCCAGAGAGGTGGTAGGGTCACCACCCCTAAAAGTGTTTAAGACTGAATGTGGCACTTGGTGCCATGGTGGTGTTGGGTCATAAGTTGGATTCGATTATCTTAATGGTCTTTTCCTCCCTAATTGATTCAGTGATTCTGTGAGGCGCCACTTGGCCTTGCCTCACACCTCAACCAGGGGGTGGCGGGCCCTCGCTGGTTTATGGGACACAGCACCGTCTGGCTTGCCCAGATGCAACAGGAAAGTCTACGAGATTCCCGAGAAAGCCGCATCCGCGGCATCGGGATTGGGATCGGAATCACGACCGGGATCGGAATCGCGACCGGGATCGGGATCAGAACCGCGACCGGGATCTCCCTCACGCCCCGCGCCCGCCCCTCAGCCCCACAGCGCCTCCCTGCGCGCACGCGCGATCAGCTCGCGCCGGCCGGGCACGCGCGGCGCGCAGGCGCGGGCCCGCCCTGCCCCGGCAGCGGGAGGTTGAAGCGTGTGAGGGGAGCACGGCGCTTCAGGGGTTCTTTCCTCCTTCACCTGGGTCCTGAGGGATTTGTGCTTCCCCGAGGGGCCTCCCCTCTCTCCTCAGCCCTGCAGGTCGGTGCTGTGGCTGCGTTTTTGGCGTGCAGCACCTCAGAACGAGCTCCACGGGTCTGTGGCCTTGTTTATGGACTGCCCAGCCTTCTTCCTGCTTCTCTGCGGATGGAGAACAAGGCGAAAGCTGTGTTGAGTGTTAATAGAGCCCTTTGTTGTTGAGACAGTAAAAGGAGTGAGTGTGTCATATAACGTAGCTATAAGCAGGGAAACTGAGGACGTAGTCACAGACGTACCCAAAGTGCAAAAGTCAAGTAAGTACTGAAAAGCAAAATTGTCTTTTCCCCTTCTAACTCAAATTTTCTTTACTTGCTGGACAGAATTGTGTATGTGGTGACAGCATCACTGCTTGAAAATGTCAAGGATTCTTAGCCTAAGATGCAGGGAAGGGATTTTAAGAGTGCAGGAGATCTATATGAATGTGCTGCCAAGTAACAGCATTAGCAAACCAGTGGAAAAAGTATTTGTTATACTCATGGTCATTTGAAAACGAATCTGCATTCGAAAGTAAAGGCAGGGAATCGTAGGATTGTATGGGTTTTTTAAAGCTATCTCTTAGGCTTGAAATTATTTTGCTCCTTGGAAAGACTTAGTGCATATTTGTGACATACAGTATACATAAGCATGATGTAGCTTTTTCTAGGCTCTTGCTTACATCAAGAAATAATAGTATTAAACTTCCATTATAATTAAAGGATGCTGTGGGCTTCCTGTTTAGTTGATAGATTGCTAAAATACCCAATTAACTAGACTCTTTACTAAGGTCTGGGGTTTTTTAAGAGTGCCGTATGCTCAGTTTTGCACAGCTCGGGGGGAATGTTGACTTCTAAGATAAATGAGGACCTCCATCCTTTGGTATCAAGCCAGGAAGACCAGGGTTGCTGGACTGTTAAGGCTTTGGCATCCTGAAACTTAGACACTTTTCATCCCTGAAGAGGAAGCCCCTTGTGCCAGACCTGTGTTGCCTAGTTCTGGTTTGCAGGATTTTATTATTGAGAGGCTTCTGTTTCAAAACTCCTAATTGCAATTTGCAGGTGAGCGGAGGTGTAGCTGTCGATTTTCCAGCTGCATTCCAGTCATTAGCAGGTGGTTCACAATTGCTAAACGAAGTTAAACATTGCCAAATCGATTTGAAGTTGGTTCGTGCTGGGAGGTGTGACTTCGCCATTTTAATTAAAGTGCCTTTCTGAGTGAGCTTGGGATGCTTCCTGTTAATCAAAACTTTCACCTGTGTGAGTAATTACTTTTTTAAGCAGCATCCCCAGAAGGATCAAATGAGACTGGATTATTTTCACGGACCTGGATACCCAATTATTTTATTCTATAAAAAAGATTAATTGTTTATATGTGTGGACAACAAAAATCTTCCTGGCTCCACAGAGCTTTAGGAGCGAGGGGAAAAATAATATATAAAATGGATAGTAAAATACTTTGTGCCCGTTAGTAGTGTCATGCATCCTCTTAAAGAAAAACTGTTCATAAAGCAAGATGCTACTTAGCACATGAAACAGTTGTGTAACTTATGCAGATGTCTTTTTTGAACATGCCAATTAGAAAATAAGCCTTAGAATTTAATATTAGATCTTTTTACTCATTTCTGCAGCCAAATGGCTCATTATCATCAGGTGAAAAATAAAACCATAATTCATTCTGTCATTTAACAGAGGCTGCTATTCATCTCGAGATGGAAGAGTCAGTGCTGGATAAATTGCCATCTTTGTGCAATACTCCAAAGGATTCTGGGGCAGCACCTGCACAGGGGACTAGTTCAGGGAAACAGGTATGAAAACTTACTACTTTCCCAATAATGTGATTCTTCATAGTAACAAAAATGCTTGTGAAATCAAGGAGTGAGAAGTCACTGACACACTGCTTGCTGGAAAGCTAGAGATAGGTACCTTATACCTATAAGGTATAGGGTACCTATAAGGTACCTACCATGAGGCTGTGCAGGTAAGGAATGTGCCTGGTATACTTTGCTCTGAAAAGGCAGATGTTTGCTGTGAATACAAAGTGATGGAGCAACATAACCCAAATGCCATACTAATAAATTCAAATACTATATAGGGTGTGTGGTGGATTTTTTTGCTTGTTTGTTTTAACCTGTCATCTTCAGTTTTCTGAAATCCTTGTTTTCTGGTTTGCTGTGCATGTAGGATGACTTTCTGTGACTTCTATCTCTAGTGGAGCAAAGTACAATGCTTTCAGTTTGTATATTCTCCATAGTGCTGAGCTCTGCTTTGGTGTTAGCCTGGCATGTGAAATGCTGATACTGCCACACTCGGCATCCAGATCTGTGCAGGACAGGCCTGGTTTGAAAGTATTTCTTAACTAATCCCTCACTCCCGTATTTTAGTGCATTTCTATAAAGAAAAATGTTAGCTACAAATGACAAAAAAATATTGGGAAGAAAAAACCCTTTCTGGCTGTTTGTGAAGCGTCTTGAAACATGAACAATTCGATATTATACAGGTATGTCTAATAAGCTCTAGAGTACAGGTGTTTTGTACTAGTTCTAATACAGGTATATATATGTGATAGGATGGAACAGCAGGGAAAATAACCCTTACCTCCATTAAACTATAGCGGAAATTGATAGGATAAAATTAGCCTCCTTGAAATATGCCATATTTCTTTTATACATAGACTAGATGAGTAAGTTTGCCTCAGTAGAATACAGGATTTGGTCCAAGAAAAGGATATTAGATATTTTATGTAAAGAACAATGATGGGTAAACAGTTGCTTGAGATTTGATAAAAATCTAAGATTATTCTGACCACCTGCTTGTTTTTGGTTTGTTTATTTTATTTTTTAGCAAATGAGTGCAGCTCTGAGGGAACGATTAAGGAAAACAAGACGTTCATTTAATGCCGAGTTTACAGTGGCAAAGCGGTTCAAAATAGACACTGAAGAAAAAGACTCTGCTGGTGCTGACACAGGATGCTTGCCAGAGACCAGTACTGACTGTTCCAGATTACAAGACGGTTCTGAAAACCTGGCAGGAAAAACTGGACACACATGTTTCAAAAGTCCCTTACGGGAGAGTGATTCCTGTGGATCAGCAGAGGATTCGGGTGTGCTACAGGCTGATCTTGGTCAGCAGCAGTCCCTGGAAGAAAAAGTAAAGCTGGTGAAACAAGTGCAAGAGAAGGAGGAGCTACTTCGTAGGCTCAAACTGGTGAAGATGTATCGCTCCAAGGTGAGGCAACACTTACTGGTGTTTTAGGGTGGTGTTTGTGTATTGCCTCAGTTTAAGACGTTTTTTAAGAATATCTGGAGGGTATCAAAACCTCCTTCTGTCAGCAGAGGATGACTCATGTTTTGTTTGTCCCGATTTCAGAACAACCTGTCTGAGCTGCAGGCTTTGATAGTGAAGTGGAGAAGCAGCACCCAGCTGATGCTGTATGAGCTGCAGTCAGCCTTTTCTGCAGATGGCAAGAAAGTGAGTCTCACTCAGCTCATCGACACTTTTGGGTTAGAAGATCAGTTACTGCACTACAGCAGAGCAGAAGAAGATTTTGTAGATGAATAATCTACAGCTGCAGAGCTTTCTTTGCACAGACACAAAAGCAGAAAAGACTGAATAAATTCTGATTGTGTCAGAAGTGTTGGTCAGACAATGGACTTTCTGCTTCGGGGTTAGGAGGTTTTCTCAAGAGCTACTTGTAAAGCTGTGTACATACATACAGTAGGCACTGTAAAAGGCAGTACTTAGTGGAAAAAATCAAACTGGTGATGTTTTGAAGAACCTGGTTTAATGACTTGGTCAGTGAACTTTTATTTAATAAAAATAAAATTAAGCCATACTTTAACAGATAGAAAGCAGCCCATTTTTTGCTTTTTCTCTGCGTGGTTACTTGTATTGAAATAAATTGTCAATTCTGTTTATGTTCAGATGGGAAAGAGTTCAGTTTACTGTTTGTAGATACACCTCCATTTTACAAATGTCTTCCTGGTGCCAGTCAGCCAATGAAGGCTAATGACAGCATTTTGTGAGTTAAGTAAAGATAACTAATTTTTATGATTTAATATTCCAGAGCTGAGATATGATGATCTCACTAGCTTTAACTCCTACTGTGTGAGATGTGCCATAATGCAGTTGCTTTCAGGTACTGGTCCAGACAGTCTCTTCAGAGCTGCTGTCTTGTAAGCATTCTGCCACAGCCTGAGGTAACAGAAGGGAAGGCAAGAAAATTAAAACCAACTTTCTACTCTCCTACTACATCTGAGAGCCCAGGTGTTTTCTCTCTTCAAATAAATAAGAAAAACAAGGCCTTGTTTAATGGGATTGTTTCAAACACAGCATCATAAAGCTGAATAAGTCTTTACCATTTCATTTATTCTCCAATAAATGCCTTTTTTAAAAGTTGGGTTTTTTAAAACTTGAAATTGCTTCTTTTGTCATCATGGTGACTTCTATTTTTTCCCCACAGTTTCTCAAGTGTAACAATACATAAATTTTAACTACTGTACAACTCTCCCTGCTAGGAATCTTGTTTTCTTGTTGGTTGTACCCCACCTCTTTCGTTTACAGGTACTATATCCTTTTTCCTTAATAATAGAGTAATTTCTTTGCTCAAGAGAAACAAAATCAAAGACCATACAGAACCTTTTAACATTGGTAAGGTTCATTAAACTTAAGCCTGTACCTACAACTTGCCCTTAAGAATACTGACTGTTGCTGTCCAGAGAGAATGAATGTGTAATACCCAAAACAGGATTAGCAATAAAGGTTATTAAAGCAGAGTTTCTCTGCCTTGTTAGGCTTGTAAAAAAAGATGATGGTGCCTGGTGAAGTGGCCAGTTATCTTCCCCAAGATCCTTGGCACATTTGGAACTATGCTGCTTCAAGGGCAGTTTCAGCAGAAAGACAAAAAGTCTTTCAATAAGTGAGATGTAATTAAAATCCTTACAAATCCCAGTTGGAGATGGTAAAGCAAAAAAGTGCACGTACAGGATCACAACTGAAGTAGTTTTTTTCTTACAAATGTAGAATTTTAAGGTATCAAAGCTATTAATGTTCTCACAATGAAATGGGTTTAGATGTCATGTGAATTTATGAAAGAAGAATTGACGCACACCATGGAGCAGGGAAATAAAAAGCAGGGAGAATGCCCAAGTAGGTAGATCAGGCTCCAGCAGTAGTTAATTTTATCACAGGTTCTTTATTTTTCTTAGCTGTCATAGAGGGAGCTGGCAGGAAAATACACTGCACCTCAGTGTAAAGGGGTGGGAGATGCCAGCAACTATTTCAGGAGGCCAGATGCTTCCAAACTTGGTTTTCCTGTGATTCTGCCTGTGGCAGCAGCCACACTCCTGCTGGCTGTGGGTAATTATACCATGAAAAGGCACAGCTGCTTTTAGACCAGGGCCAGGTCTCACACATGGTCAGGGGATGTGTCCCTACATCTGCTCAGAAACCTACACCTGTGCAATCACCAGGGTAAATTATGATGTCAAATCCACAGACATGAATTTTGGCAGATGCCAATTCATAGATTTCTTTACCTTTAAAAGGTTCTACAATTGCATATTGCAAACAATGGGCATACAAATATACCTGTTCTTCTATCAGTCTACAATTTCTTGTATCCTTTGTTTTCTGTAATGAGCTATATGGTTTATATAATAAATATAGTACAGATACATTAGAAATAGATCTCATCAACTGAAATATAATGGGGCTAAGACCAGGTGTAAAAAATACAAATCAGACAACCATGCATCTTTCAAATGGAAGTTATTTTTAAAGGAATTACAGAAGAAACTATTTGTGGAAAGAAAAGTTCGGAGAGAAGAATCAGCTGTCAAAACCCTTTTCCTTAGATAACACCATGGTGTTATTCATCTACCTAAACTCTGTTTTTTAAACAATATAGTGTCTTCTTGGATTGTGACTTTCAGCTTCTGACTGAAGCATTGCAAGCTCTTTTTCCTGTTCCCTTATAAGGTGCCGTAGATATTTCTGCTTCACAATCTCTTGGTAACGCTGCCTTGTGATCTTTTCAGAAATATCCCGTGTGTCTGCAGAAAACAAGGTATTAGTGTTAGCTTGTGCTCATAGGGGATGTGTAGTCTATATTTATATGGGACCTGTCCAGGGGTTATTCCAAGTTCTGTATAAAATAGGCAGACATTTTAAAAAAGGCTCACAGTTGGGCTTAAGAGCCTTAATAGTACTGAATAAAGCAAAATATTTCAAAAAGGCATTGGGCATGCTTTCTTTAGCTTCTAGCAAGTACCCACTGTTTTGAAAATCTGTAACTGTTTTTCACTGGTGGAAAGATCTCTGTAAGTTTTCCTAATAGTGAATACTATTCTTAGCTCCTGCATTACTTCCTCTGTTCTCTTGGAAGGGTGGAAAGAAGCCCACTGAACAGCTCTCGGAAAAAAATGAAAGCATGTTGCCTAATGAAGTTATTAATGACTGTAGTATTTTGACTTGAACAGTTTCAGAAATTCAGTTAATTCAGTCAATTAGCTTTGGTTCAAAGAGCCACAAGAGTCTCCAGGTAACTCTGGAGTAACCATGTTAGATTTTGGGAGGAAGGGCTCTGCTCATTGTGCACATACAGTAACAGACAGGCATTCCTTGCCCCTCAGCTGATGGTGGGGAATAGCACTGCCCAGCCTTGGAGTTATTTTCTGTGCACTCTTTGTTTGTGCCTTAAAGTGCGTTACTGGACTCACCAGCTGCCTGGAAGATGTGCATTCTTTCTGACACAGAGATGAGCATTTCCTTCAGCTGCAGGCTGAGCTCGTAGTTCACTTGCTCTTTTTGACGGATGCCCTTCTTCAGCTCTCTGACTTTTCTCTGATGGTTCCTCACATTCTTCTTGTGCAACTGTCCATTTTGAGATGAATAAAGCAAATATATGATGTCATACAAAAACAGTTCAGATAAACTTATGCTGAAAAGCTATAATTTTAAGCACTGTGTTGTAGCTTGATAAACTTTCATGTACGTTGATGTGACTAGTAGCACATTCTAAGCTTTACTTTGTATAGTGTCTCACACATGGTACCCCAGTATGTTTATGGAGTTCTAATTTAAGGAGCAGCGAAGGAATAAAGAGGTATGGGTCAGGAAGAGAGATACATTAAAGATAAAACTTGAAAGGCAAAGGGAGAAAAGGAAGTCAATGGAATCAGTGAGTTAAGGACATATTCTTGGCTACTGGGAGCTGCTGAAGCTGATGAATGGGCTGTAAAGGGACAAGATAAATACTAAAGCTTGAAGAGGAAGAGGAAGCTGATGCCAACTAGCACAACTTGGAGAAAATCCAGTGGAGTCACTTAAAAGCAAGGACAGTCATAATTTGAGTGATGAAATACATGAGGTAGCCAGCAAATCAGATTGTTGTGTCTCTTATTTTGAATATAGGGGGGAGGGATACTTTGAACAGGCTGGTGCTCCTGGAGAGAAACATTTAACAGTGAAGACTGAAAGAATGCTTCATTAGAAATGGAAGAGTGACTTTTATCGGCAGTGCTGTGTAAGAAGCGATTAGCAGATCTGCATTCAGATGTTCAGGATAGGAAACTATTTAATTCCAGTAACAGAGCAAGTAGATTTCTCTCCATAGGCTTGAGCTCTGCAACAGTCCATGTATGATGACTGCTTCCAAACACTAGTGAACTGCTGCTGTAGACAGCACAGCTCAAGTTGAGGGAACTACTGAAAGCCAGATGGACAAATACATTATATATATCTATCTCTATTTCTATCTCTGTCTCTATCTGTGTGTGCTATTACGGGTGTACTCCAACAGTCCTTCAGTTAGCATGCCTGTATCGATTCCACTTATTCTTTCAAACACCTCTTGCTAATGAAGGCAAGGAGCTGCATTTAAACTAAGGGTGTGTCTCAGACCTGGTGGTTCCCTTGGATTTACCTTATCCATGACACAAAGACTCTGCTCCATCCCTGCTAAGTGCTGAGTGATGTGGGCGTCGTAGTTGTGGACAGTTAGGAACTGAAGAAATAAAACCAGAAAGAAATTATCTTATGCCTGTTCATTCTCAACAATTTCACACTTCCATAGAGAAAATCATACTATGTGAAACTCAAAAACACTAGAATTCTGCAGTGGTAAAGCTTACTAGTGATCATAAATGGACATTGTAAGGATACTTTTGGATGCTAGGTGAGTACTGGACTGTGCAGCTGTTAAAAAGGATGTTATATATAATATATTTATAATGGAAACAAGGGCCAAACAAGCATGCTGAGATTGTCAAAAACCCCAAGCTATACTTTTGCTTATAATGTAATATAAGGTAACATAACTGGAGGCCTAAGACTGTTTTTGAGCTAGAGAGGAAAATTATTTTTTTCTGTCTAGTGGCTTCCTAATAATTTTTACTTCTTTTATTGTTCTATCTGCATAGTAATTGACATTTCAGAGAATTTATAGATTTTTTTCCCTTGAGCACACTGCTACTAAAATACCTCTTTATCAAATGAAAAATGGTAAACCCCATAATGTTTTATGAATCTTTAACAGGCATAAGACAGGTTTCTGTAGATGTAGATTCATTCTTCCAGAGTATTGTCCCACCAAAGTGACAGGTAGAATTCTGTGGGCTGTTGTGGTTAAAGGAGGAAAGACCCAGAAGGGGTTCCTTGCCTACAGGATTAAATTTCTTTTGCTCACTGCTTCATTAACAGCCCTCATTCCAGATCTTCTCAGGTCCTTGCCCACACACATTTATCTAAACCCTCTTTCTTTCCATTCCTGTTGTTGGGGTATCTCTTTCCTTGTCTTTCCCACTAACTCTATGTTTCTAATCAAAAAGTGATGTAAGTAAATTCCTTCAGGGCATTGAAATTCTGATTACACTGGTAAATGCCTTTACTATGGGCAGTTTAACTCTCTCTGAAGGGCCAGAGTTCTGCTCATCAGTTTAATGAACTGAGCTAACGGTGACACTGGTGATAAATTTGTCACAAGAATTTTTCAATGCGTTGTCACATCTTTGGAGAACTGGTCTGTTGATTGGTGTTGGTTATGAAAGCCCTGTGGCTGTGATTCAGAATGAGCATTTGGAGAGCAGCAAAACAAATGAAGATTATGCAAAACATATGGTCTGAATTTTCTTTTAATCTTTTGATTGAATTGCAATATCCTTACCTGCTGTCCAACACTTTCCTTTTTCTCTGTGCTCCATAGCTGTCCCCACTGCCGTATCTCCAGCCTACCCATCCTGCAGCATCCCTTACTCCAAACCTTTATGGCACCCACATCATCACCACAAGACCCTAAGATTTCCCTACAGTCGTCTACATCCCATACTGCAACACCCTCAGGCTTTCCCTACATTTCTTCTTCCTCCTTTCTTCTCCCAGTGGTATCCTTGGCTGTCTCCCACAGCCTTTACCTCTGTTTCCTGACCTGCCAGCAGGGCTTGTTCAAAGCTATGTAGGTGTTGCCATGCTGGCTGCCCCCTCTTGCCTGCCAGGCATGGCAAAGAATTCCCTGTTCTGCTGGGCCAGCAAATGGCAGTGAGAGGGTGGGACTCGATGAGGCTCCGGTAGGAACGCTCAAGTTACGCTGTTTCTGTTCAAATCCAGATGGGGGCACCTCAGACCTTCCACTTAGAAAGGACTCTGCTCGATTGAAAAGATCTGTTCCTTGTGGCTGTAAAATCCCGATGCCTTATTCAACGCCAATTTTGAAACACCAAGAGTTAGGGCTCATTTTGCCTTAATTTACACTTGAACATCCCGAAGAATTTCATCACTGCTCATTCTCATGAGTAAAGCTTCCCTTTGAAAGCTGAACTGTTGACCTATTAGGCATCACGTTTCTCTGGTAATAAAAGACTTATGAGGTATAAATATAAACTGTCTTGCTTACAGGTATAGGCAGCATAATATTCTGCAGTAATATATATTTATATATCAAAATATAAATTAGAGAAAGCAACTCACTAGCTGGCAATCTTTTGAAATAGGTAATATTACAATATCCCGAGCCTGCTCTTTCAGATCTTGTATCTGCATTTTCATTTTCTTGTATTCCCATTCCAACTGTATTATCCCTTTAGAGAAGTCCTTAAATTCCACCATGGCAGTAATTTTTTTTTCTCCTTGATCCTAAAAAAATAGATCAATCTTAATTAACACACTTTACAGATTATGGAATAATTGTTTGCAACAAGATGGGCAAGCTTCCAAAATAATAATTTTAGACAACTTAACATGCTATACTGCAGTCTCTTTCCAGACTTTGCTCCAGTTCATTGTCTTTTATGCTCTGTCACAGCCTTGGATCATAGAAATAGATTAAGAAAATGACAACTAACCTCTCCCTGCATCTATCTATCATATAAGAATGGAAAGGCATTTTAGGTCTACAAAATACAAGCTTGCTCTGTTTAAGGTATTTTGCAGATGTTACTGAAGGCTTTGTGCAGTAGCAGTAAAAGGCAATTTTTGTTCAGCTTGAATGCCTAAAAAAGAACATTTCATGAGGATATGAAAAACTGTTTGAACCAATTTCACCTTACATAAAAAAACTATATTAATTTTTAAATTTAATGTGATCTACTATTCAAATGCTTCTTAACATGACTGCAAGTTTGCCTTGAGAGAGTTTTTGGACTGGTGCCCAGGATATTAGCATTTTCTAGTTACAATGTATGTGTAAGTGATGGTGTGTCGACAGACTGTTGCCATTTCATTGATCTGAATTGTATTGATCAAACATCAAGAAAGCAGTCGGCACTGCAATCTTTACATCATGAGAAGAGACATTAGAGAATTCTTAATAGCTTCTAGATTACAATTGAGCCTGGTGTGTTGTAATGAATTGAAACTAGATGTCAAACTGGAGAAAAAGCAGAGCCCCTGAAGGACAATACATTTGTTTAGAAAGCTTAAATTTCCTCCAGATAATGTAAATTACCGCAAGAGTGCAATTCAGTTCTTCAACAACACTCCTATTAATGAGAATAGCATCACTGTAGTCTGGGATCTGAATACTTTCCAATTCCACCTGTCCTTGTTTTAGCAAAAACTGGATAGTCAAATTCTCCTGAAGCTTCATCTTCTCTTCCTTCAGCCTAGGATGGAAGAAAACAAAACCAGCACTTAGTGATTTCAACAGGATTATATAAATCCCATGATTCTCCATGTTTATATTTTTTACTGGTAGGTGATATGTTCATGTAGGACTTACTCTTTGACAGACTCTGTCTTCTGTTTGCTGCTAAACTGACTACAAAATCTGTATGTATACATGAAGTTTTCAAGCACTGGATTCAGTTTAACATATTCTTATGGATGTTCTGAGGGAAAATGTTATTACTGAAAAGAAATCTTAATATCAATTGAAAAGAAAACAGAAGAGATTTCCAGCCAGGGCCCATTTTCCTGTATATTTTACTTTGGGATTTGTTCTTGAATGATAACAAATGTGAAAATTATGTTATGTAGATGAAAAAAATGAAATATTGCATTTCCAAGCAGCGATGAAACCTAGATAAAAGTGCTGGAGAACAGAGATGTATAATTTTGTTTGTAACTTTTGGTTCTGTGTTAGTGGAGTATTAAAGGTCAGCTGAACATAGGAGAAGACATAAAATTACCGAGTGAGTTCTTGGAAAGTGTTCTCTAATTCTGATTTCATCTTCTCATTTTCATCCACTCTTCTCTGGAGAGAGGCCTGCATCTTTTCCAGTGCTAGGGCCTTCCATTTCACCTAGGCAAGCAACATTGTCTCATTCCCAACTTTTTCAACTTTGTCAGTATGTCAGGGAAAACCTCTTCAAGGGCAGAGAAGACACGTTCTTAAGGAGATATGTGTATATATAAATATGTAGCCCAGTATTTTGGGAATCTCTGTACAGCATATGAGACATAAAGGTTACAATCCTTTTACCCTGCTCAGGAAATTATTTGTTCATATATGCATAGTTTATTCATGTGAAGGGAAATCATATTTTCTTCTCTTTTGGCCAAATTTCATGTATATCTGTCTCTGGATAATTCAGATTTATGGATTCATGCTTTTATAATGAACAAATACATCTCCAGAAACACCTTATGTTAAGAATTGCTCTTTATATTCTAGAAAAATATTGGAATGCACTGGTGCAAGCATAGAATGCTTATGGGAGAGGATGACTTCAACAGATAGTGGGAATCAAATCCCTTTTAGGGTTTTTTTGGTATGGATAAAGAAAAATGATATTTTTTTATTTTTAGTGAAACCATATCAAGGTCACAGCCATTCTGATCAAATCCATCCATATTAATATGCTTATTTTCCCTCTGAAGAACAACTACAGCTAGAACTAGAGAACAGGTTTCCCTGGTTTTCTGAATTGAATGTAGCCAGAACAAACCTTCAAAGGCAATGGAGTTTATGTATCCTGCATTGTTATTTCACCAGTAGCTGGACGCTACATGAGAACTCCACTAAAGTTTAAGACTCAAAAATATCAAGAAGTATATGGGAAAAATAAAGAAATTTACATACCAGCTCCTCACTCTTCATTTTATTTCGTCTAGCTAAACAAAAACGTTGCCACACAGACTGGTCTAAGCCACTAGGCATGTGCTCAGGACGATCCAGTTCATCCATGGCTTTCATTAACAGGGAAAGTGCATCTTGGTAATCCTCTGATCCCTTCACATAGGGGTTCACTGTGTCAAGGAGGGTTTCTGGGGTCCTAGTGCACACACACAGCACAGACAGGATGTACTTTGTATTTTCTCTTGTACAGAAGGTCACAAAAAACTAAGAACATTTCATACTCTCAATCTCTTGCAAAGAGCAAATAGGTAAGACTACACAAAATAAGAATATTGCCTTGGAGCTTGATGATTGTTAAGATTACATTTAAAATAGATTTTGTGGAGTGAATAAGGAAATGTAAATATTCAAAATAACAATTGTTAGTGTGATGGGAAATAAGCTATTGTTAACTATCCAATAAAAAGCAGGCAATATAATTCAGGCTATTCTCATTCTTGACTCATGAGAAATATTAGTATTTAAATGATGGAATTGGAGGGGATCTTACTCTGGTCGATGTTTGTAAAGTTGAAAAAGTTCCTCAAGAAGATCGTCAGGTGTGTCAGCAAATTGCTTTATAAAACCATGCTCCAGGCTCTGGGGGTGGGCAAGAAAGCTTTCTTGTTACCACAGTATTATTTTTAAAAGAAGTATCAACCTGCCCATATCTTAGAAATACAGGATACAGTGTTTTTCCAAGTGCTCCCAAACATCATGGGAATCTGCACAATTTCATTAATTCTTCCATGCACACACTGTCCTTTACTGCCTACTTTCATTGATCAGTGAGTTGGCCAAAACCCTTGCTTACAGAGAAGTACATTCTTCTCATTATCAAGACACAACATTAACTTAACTTCTGAAACTCCTTGTGTTTCCAAGAGTCTCACCTTCTCTTCATGTAATGCATCTTTATAGGGGCCTGTGTAAGCCTGAACACCATATTTTGTAGCCAGGATTTTTCTTGCACACTTGACCTGTAGTAAAACCAAAAGATTTCAGGAACGAAACAGCCAGCAGAAGCAGTGAATGGCTATTCACATACACTTGATGAAGCTAACTCATTCTTATTTCTAGAGAAAACCTTGTGATCTACTTTTAGTAACCATATAGTGACTTCTTCAGGGGTCATTTGTAGGTACTGCTAGAAGATGAAGAGCTGTGAAATTAAACAAACCTGCTGCTTAAGAATGTAACAAATTCGTGTAAGAAGTGCTTACAAGGCTTTTGAAACATTGAATGTAACAACATATGTTGATACCTTTTTTTCCATAGACTTTTTTTTTTTTTTTTTTACTTAAATGTCATCTCAGGTAAGACCAGTCAAGAAATCTCAAATGTTGTTCATTCAGTGAAGAGTTCTTAACTTTAGAATGCAATTTCCCCATTGTCATGGCGGAGTTCTGCTATGTGTCAGGATACTAACGTCATCTTTTATCGAGGCTGTTAAATGCTAATACTGGGGAGACAGTTTTGTTGTATTTGATGGTTTCCAGGGACCAAAAATTGTACCAATGGGACCACTTAGAAAATGAAAAAAAAAAAATTTGAGAATCATAAGCTGGTATACACTTGGCCTCAGATGGCTTTAAAAGTAGTCCAGCCAATTCAGTGGTAGGGGCTAGATGCCTGTTTGGAATCCCTCCTGCAGCTCACAACAGGCTGCTGGCAGCTCCAAACACACAGTGCTGTGCACAGGCCGAGCAGGAGATCTGACATGTGGAAGCAGCAGGATTTTATCTGTGGACTCATGAACAGCTCCATGGAGACAATATGGGCAAATGGGATAATACTGTCCCAAGAGCCAGAACCAACCTGCAGACTACCACAGTAAGAGACTTGCATTGAAACCCAGATCTACAACTGTGCTCTCCAGGCTTTTGCTGACTTCTATAGGATTAGACAGGGATGGATAAACTCTTCAGGAGATTAAACTGGTTGATAAAACTATAAACACTTTGTACTCTGTGGTATGTTCTGCTTCCATGGTCAGCTACTCACACTCTGTCTTGTGCTTTGAACTGGCAACATCCATCAGCATGGCCCCAGCCTGCACTGGACACTTCAGTGAAAAATGTGTTGGCATTACACATTCTATTGTGCATCTTCCTGTCACAAATCCATCATAATTGGTACTTTCAGCTTGATACCAGGTACTAAAGAATATTATATGTAGCAAACAAATAGCAGCATGCCCTTCTGGATGCATGAAGTTTTACCAAAGAACTCCAGATGAACCAAGCTGAGTACTTATTATGAGAACCAGAGGTATTTATAATGTATGTCACCTGTACAAATTGAAAAAAGATACAGTGACCCTGTAAAATGTCAGAAAGTCCTTTATAGCAAGATTTTGGTTTGGAAAGAGCAGATTCCACATGAAACTGTACTGCAAACATTACATTACTCCTAACAACAGCACTCCAAATGAGAACTTACTTTTTCTTTCTTCTTTTTCGCAAGGAATTTATGAAGTCCAGCTTCTCTGCTGTCCAACTCTTCATCCAACAGCAAAGTGTAAATGAGATTGACTATTTTGAGTTCTTCCTGTGAAATGATTGTAATAAAAAAAGTTAACATTTCTGCTGCACAGAGGCAGAGATGAAAAATTAATGCTTTTTGCAGTACCTGGTAGATGGCCATCTCTGTTTTCACTTTCTTTTCTGAGAGCTTGCGGACCATCTCATCAAAATTTTGTGTTCTTTCCTTGATGGAAGTTTCAAGTTTATTCAATTCATTTCTCAGAAACTGGGGAAGGGAAGGACAAGAGCAGCAATATTACATCTGGAGGAACAAATAATTTCTGATGGCTCTCTCTATGTATATCTATATATATGAGATGGTGGAGAATGCACAATATGGAACTTGTAATTCAGCCAAAAGGCCACAGAAATTACTTGTTTGGAAACAAAGGCTACAAAGTTATGTTGTTCCAATACCACTTTGAAGAATAAATTTAATTGTATTATTTCTGTATGGTGTCAGCAACTCTGGGAAGGGAACCTGAAAAACACATTTTAGAAATACTGATACATTTGTGAAGGAAAGTTACCTTCTTGGGATAAGTTTTTTTGTCCATAGTAGGTGTAAGTGGAGATTGCCTCATTCTACTGTCTAAGGTAGGATTTATTTAATATGCCACATGATCTTTGAGGATAATTCATTCTTAGATTATGCCATTTATTAGTATTCATTTTTAGAAGTTGCTTCTGAGAAAGATTGGAAGCTTTGGTCATGAATGCTGTGAACAAACATCTTTTCCTTATTTTAATTTACCTCTCTATACTCCTCTTTTTCTTCATTCAGTTTCTTGGCTTTTTTCTCATATTCTTCAAATTCCTTCTGTTCTTCTTCAGTCCAGAGATCGTCAGGTCTGGATGTGAAAGAAGGTGGAGGAATATCCTGGAAGTATTGAAGAAAAATATGCTTAAAAAGCAATATTAAGTCTACATCAGCATTAAAGCATGCACTAAATTTAACAAAAGATATTTCTTAGTAAGGTACAAGCAACATACATTCTGTTGCTTTGGTCTGTTACTTGCACCATTAATTTTAGTGTATATATATTGTGCTAGACTCACTGGCTTACAGGAATTCACTACTGGGTCTTGTAAAATACAAGAATTTGGTACTCAAATACTACTGTCAGTACAAGACATACCACATTTTCTGTTTCAGAACCCCAAATCTAACTCTGTGCTAACGTAAACTTCTAAGTGGAGTCCTAATTTTCCAAAACAGATCCATTTCAGAGGAGTGCTTGGGTCTGCCCTACCCTTTTCCTGAGGCATTCCTTCCTCTACTGCTGTACTATCTATATTTGCTGAGTTAAATGAAACACAGTGTTTTTCTGTAAGATCACAGCCATGGATGGTAGACCCTTCCCCCAGCAATATAGTTGTTATAATGGTAATATATTAGATAGATGTACATTAAATAGATGATGTTCCTACAGTATTCCACTGTGATAGGAACAGGTGTTGTTGGGTAAATCATACACAGGCAGTAGAATCTTGTAGGTTTTTTTCATGTATCCTCTCTTATGGAGTCTATCTGGTCATAATGCAATTCTACAGTTTTCCAGCTTTCTTCTGTCACCGAGGTTGGAGATATTTGCTGGTTGAATTTCACATTGTTTTAAGAGCCTACAAGTTTCCTAAAGGACAGGGCAAAAACACATCTCACCATTTTCAAAATATCTTCCTTCCTGATTTCCAGAATTCCACCCATCATGTCATCAAGAGCACGCAGTCTTTCATCATCCTGGGAACAACCACAAAAAATACTTGAAGGTACAAAAGGAAGCATAGTAATTACAAGTTTTATGGCTGGTAAGAGTGTTCACCTCTAGATTATTCTGAGTGTCACTAGCAGATTGATGCTCTTTGGGGATGTGTGTGAAACATGCCAAAAGTTTCAGTTTTTTCTGGTAAACAGATGTTCATATGCCAAGTAACTTACTAAAACTGCCATTCTGGCAGTTTTGGAAAGGACACAGGCATAGGGTACTCCTGGCCAACTGACAAGCTATGGTGAAAGAAGTTGCACTGTCACTGTCTTATTGTGCATCTGTTTTGGGCCCAGAACCATCTTAGGTTTTTTACAGATGCTTTTTAAAGCCAGAGAAAAGCATTATGGTCTTCTAATCTGATCCCTGGAGAACAGACGCTGCTCAATCAACAAACACAAAGCTCTTGATTGAGGAGTAACATGAATTCAGACATGTATCTAGTTCCCAGGCACCTGATATAGTATTTTAAATTGCTCCTAAGCACATGTTTAAAAACTGTGAGTCTAACACTATCTTTTCTCCCCACAGCTGACCTAGTAGTTCTGATTGTAAACAATAAGAGGGAAAAGCCAGATATCATCATTACTTACCAGTTTAAATTTATTCTCCCATACTACATTACTGGAATGTTTCGGTGCTGCATTAATTAAATAAGCCTAACCAGAGGCCCATAAAAAGATACTTTTTTAAATACCGTAGCAGCAAGGCGTCTTTCCATTTCCAGCCTAGACAGCCTTTCTGCTTCCTCTTTCTCCTCTTGAGTCAAGAATTTCTCAGCTTTAATCTGAAGGAAGAAAATGAAATTCGTATCAGGTTTCTTTTCTACAAACATGATCACAGGGACTAAGAACCTTTGGAAAAATGGTGCTCCTCGTTTTGGCTGGGATGGAGTTAATTTTCTTCCTAGTGGCAGGTACAGTGCATCCCACAGCCTGGGAATTCATATGTTGGTAGTGAGAAATTGTTTTTCATTTGCATCACTTGTTTTTCTTGGGTTTAGTTTCTTTCTTTTTTTATTATTCTCCTCTAAATTACATTTATGATTATTATTTAATTGCATTAATTACATTATTATTATCATTGTTGTCATTATTATTATATTTTATTTCAGTTATGAAACTGTTCTAATATCAACCCATGAGTTTTCTCAATTTCACCCTTCCAATTGTTTCCCTAACCCTGGTGAAATGGGGCAGCTGTGTGGTGCTTAGTTGCTGACTGGGGTTAAACCATGACCAAACCAATGGTGTAATATGAATTCTTAATGCTTGCTGTATCTCTGACAATATTCCTCAAGATGAAAATTCTCCTTTTGAACAGCTACAGAAACTACATTTAAATATCCTAAAATATAAACCATTATCACTTTTGTTGCTATTAGTTGTGCTTTGTGTATGCCTTTTCTTACAGTGGGATAACATGGATTGGTGAGAGAGCAAAGAGAAATGAGAAAAGATTGACCACATGAGCAGATAACATCAGTGGAATATATTGCATAAGAAATGTGGTGTTTCTTTGTAAATAATTAATTGAATTTTTAAGTACATTACTAAGTATGCTGTGATACTTAGATTTTTAGTTTGAAACTACTTTGCTTCAAAATGCCACTAAGAGGAAACAGAGAAACCCTTAACAATGGAAGCAAGTCCTGAAAGCCTGGTTTGAAAGTCAGGAACAAAGAATTTCTACCTAATTTATGAGAATTTTAAAACTTTTAATGGCAATAAATGAAGTTTGTATACATTTTATTCATTTCAGATTGACTTATGAATCTCCCTAAATAGGAAAGGGAAGAAAATGAGCCAAAAAGGTGATTTTAAGCATACAGACACATCTGCTTGAAGATTTTTCAGTACTGACACAATGTCTGGAAATGAGAAGAATTAGAGAACTGGATTTGAATGGGTGAAAAAGAAAGATGCATTTTGCAGACACCTCTGAATCCTGAACGGCGAGCGCTCGCTCCGGCATCTCATCGTCTGTAAGCTCTGGCTCCCACACCTCCTCTTCAAGTTGAAGCTGTTTCAAGATTTCTCGGATCTTCACATTTCTTTCTTTCACTTGTGCTATCTCCTCCTCCTTTTGTTGTACAATTGTGTCAAATTCCTCATTAAAAGCAGTTTTCACTTGGTAAATGATATCCTGGAATACCGAAAAAGGAAACAGCAGTACTGTTCAGGTCACACTCATCCATGTTTATACACTACTCCTAAGCAATCAGAATCATAAATGTGTGCATTTGTATGTGACAGGGAGATAAACTGGTAAAGCTTTTTTTTGAAAATCATAAGGGCAGAGTTCAAGCTTTGTTAAATGGAGTTGGGCAGATGATGTGCTTCTTTCTTTTTTTTTCCCTAGGAATCTTTATTCATTTTCTTCTACATATTTGGCAGTGAAAGAGTCTGAAAGAAACATAATGCTGCCAAAGCTAGATAAAAAATTAGGCTGCCCTCTATTTGCTTTTTTTTGGCCCTCTTCAGCTGAAAGAAGGGGGAGCTTCAAAGAAAAAAACATGTGACCTGTAAATCTAGAGACTGTAAATCACAGCGCAGGGAGGCAGAGCAAAGGATGTACTTTCCTGATGCAACCTGCAGTTTGAATATGCTTTCATGTGATTCTCTGACATATGTAAGTTAAATGTCCCCATTAAACAAATAAACATCGGAAACTGACTTTTTAAGAACACCTCAGACCTTATAATCATTTTAAAAACCGTGTATTCTTAGTGGATAAATTCTTTTAGCATAAATAATTGATCTCAACAAAGAAAAGCAGAACTTTAGAGGGTAAAGCAGAAGTCTCTCTTATGTGTCAATTTACTAAAATGCACCATGAAAAGGATACAGATACCCTGAAACTGGATAACCAGTTTCATAAAACCTTGTTCCTCCAAACCCAAGCTGGCAAAACCACAGCACCATGTGCCTTTATCAGCTTTTGTCTCAGTGACTCAGAGACTGGTGCAACTCTCCCTTGTTTAGTGTCAGTACATCCAAAATCCAACAGTGGCTGTGACTGCTGTGAAAACCAACAGATGTGAGAGTGTCACTGCAGTAAGACAGATTTCAGAAGATATCACCTTCAATAATATTATCTGATTGAGTTTCTGCTCTTTGGTGTGCAAGTCACACTGGTGATATAGGGTAGATGTGTTCCCACCATACAGAGAGCTCAGGCTTCCATTTAGGCATTCAGCCACTTTCTCTGCTGCCTTCTCTCCTTCTTCCTCAGATGAAGCAGTCTCAGAGTCAACCTCAAGATTTTTCTTCTGAGCCTGCATATCAGAAACATGGCAACTGTGTTAAGCTTGTACACGATCCAGTGGCACGTGATGAAAAAATTCTAGAGGTTATATTCTGCAATTAAGCTCAGTGATCAAAACAATACAAGTTGAAATGATCATATCTGGATTAGGTCCATTTGTAGGTTTCCCAGTACAACACTGGGAACACTGAAGCAAGTCCAGTGATAGGCCACTAATATCAGTAAAGATTTTAAACATTTCACATGTGAGGACAGACTGAAAGAACTGGAATTGTTTACCCACAGGAAGGAGAAGGCTTGGGGAGTTCTTTTTCTTGCAAGGGCTGTCAAACATGAGAAAAGGCAGCCCAGAGAGGTTATGGATTCTTTCACCATAGAGATATTCCAAGCCTCACTGGACACAGCCCTGAGAAATTGCTCCAGTAATGTTGGATTAGATAACTTCCAAAGGGCTTTCTAACCTCAGCTATTCTGTGATTACTTAAGACTAATACTTTTTTTTTTAACAACATTTAAGCTTTATGTATGTTTTTACATTTTTTGGCCAACTTCTACAGCAAGCAAATGGGAATGTAACTAGATAAAGAAGTGATATGATGCCAACTCAGAAGATCATGATCTGTACCTTAAGATCAGCCCTCTTTAAATGGAGAACTTTCTTCAAAGTTTCCAGCTCTTCTTCACTACGCTCCTTCAGTGGATAATTAGTCACTTGACAATCCACGTGGAAGCACTGCTCAAATTTAAAATACAAAAACCCAAAGTAAGAAGTTCTTCAGAATGCTTCTATCAGTTCATTTGTTCAATACCTGAATGCTAAACAGTGACAAAGACTTCTTAGAATCAGGAATAAATGGAGGATTAATTCATACAGACAATGTATTAAATACAGTTTTTAAAAATAATCTAGGGATGTGGAGTCTTTATCCACCTTTATCCACAGAATTAAACCAGGACTAGGTTTTGGGTTTTTTTTGTAAAATGACTTGGTCTTTCACTACCCTTGGGATAATCCAGTATCAGCAGTTTGACTCATCTCCCTCTGTTTAAAATAGGCAAAAACAGGGTTAAATTTTACATTTATGTTCTGTGTAACAGAAGTCATATGGACTACATAAAGAAAACTAGTATTTACTTCTCCTTTTAGCAATACTCTGTAAATATATTGTCTGAGATCAAGGATTTAAAGAGTTCCCTATTTGCTTATCAGCACCCTTTTCCACCTCAGAGGGCAAAATCAGCCAGGCTCAGACAAAAAAGCAAAATAAAAGATTTCCCTGAGTCCTGGGAAGAGGAAAAGTTTTTTTAAAACAAATCAGAAATGTGTTATTTTGTCTCTGTACCTTAAGGAATAAATAAACTACTGCAGAAAATGTCTTAGAAAGCAGAGGTTACCTTAACTGCACGTGATTTTACACACATGACATCCCAGCACTCATATTTGATTAAATCCTGCAAATAGCAGTAGGATAAAATCTCCATCTCAATCTCCTTCCTTGCCTTTCAAGACACAGAAGAGAAAATAGCAAGATGTGGTGCAAAGTAACAAAACATGGACAATTTGCATTGAGTTATTGAAAGACTAACAGATGAAATGAATTATCTATATTTCATCACCTTAGACTATCATTACTATCTTCTCCAAAAACTATCTGCATAGCATTGAAGGCATCATTTTCTATGTGAAGAAAAGCATTTTAGAACTAAAGCAACATGCCCAAGGCCACAGTGTGAGATTTACAGTTTCTGGCATAAATCATATTCCAATTTGCCTCGTCTGCATCAGCAGTTTCACTTGCTTCAAAAAGTTACTTTAAATACTTTTCTCTTTTTCTGCTTCTCAGCAGTGAACAGCAACTTCGAGATAATCCTCTGTTATTCATTGATTTTTCTCCTTTCCACTGACAGTTTTAAAATGTTCCCCCATTCTGCCATACCCTGGCCACGTCTTCTTCAGCCTCTGCTTGAGCTCGTTTCTGGTCCTCTTCATCCAGGTTGAACTCCCAGAGCTCGAGTTTCTCAATGTCTGGTACCTGCTCATTTTCATGCATCATTTGCTGAATCTGTTTTTTTGGTTTTTTTTAAATATAAGGAATAAAAATCAATTTGAATGTCAATAGAGGAAATGCTATTTTTAACACTATAGAACTTGATATCAGAGAAAATTATTTTAATTGCCTGCACTTTTAATTGCCTTATGGGCAGAAACAGAAGAAAAAGGACAAGACAGTATTTTCTATAATGAAGTTCTTTAGATAGGCAGAAATTAGCCTGCTGAGGGGACAGATAGCTCAAGGTATAAGGGTGGTACAAATGACTCATTTGGAGCAAAGGAAACTGAGAAACAGACAGTAGCTCCTGGCAGTTTCAGCATTGGTCCCTGAAGAAACTCATCTCTTTAATACCTGTCTGCTCAGAGTTTATGACAAAAATGTAACTGAGCACTAGAGCTCACAGCCATAAAGGAAGTGTTCTTGTAAACAAAACTGGGAAGCTGAGCCATTACCCTTGTAAGAAACTCACAGTTTCACGCAGCTTTGTAATTCCCATTTGCAGCTCTTCCTTCTTGTTAGCAAACCTCTGAGTCTCTTCTCTCATAACCTGACATACAACAAATGCATTGTTGAAAGGCAAAAAAAAGACAAGAGAAAAAAAAATACTGAAGTAATCTAAAGGAATATTATCTGTAGAGAAAATAAAATGCCAGAGGGGTTAATAACTGAGACAGACACAACCCTAATTCAATAGGATGATCCTTAGAATTGCACAAGAGAAAACAGATTTTACAGCCAGGTCACATTGTAAACTGGTTGTACAGCAATAGTGCTTAAAAAAAAAGAAAGTACTAAAGAAAGACATAATTACAAGTGCAATGCTTACAGACACATTGAACTGCATAAAGCCTACTGCCAGAATTTTTTAATCCTTAGATTTTTCGTTCTTGGAAATTTTCATTGTTTTCATTGAGTAACCTGCTTGGTTCCTGCTAATAAACTACTGTGCAACTTTTCGGCATTCAGAATAAAAAAAAGTCTTCTAGGTTTCTAACAGAAGTGACTTTGTCAGGCTTTTTAAAAATGTCTTCATTTTTTTTTGTTTACTCCTTGTGTAGAAATGGTCTTCTGGTCTTCAGAGCTCCCATTGTGCTAGACACCTTCTCTGATGGGTTTATAACCTTGGCCTAGGATTTCTAAAAGTCTAGATTGTATTGGTTAAAGAGAGGTCCAAATGTGAGGACAGCTTTTGAAAGTAGATCCCTTTACAGCAAATACTTTGGCACCCCAAGTGACAAATGACCCTTGAAAATTCTGGCTTTGATTGAACTCTGGATTTGGCTTGTTCTGTGAAAGTACCTTCTGTATTTTCTGGCCCATCCATGTCGTATCATCAGTATTTGTGATGTTTCCATCTTCTCCTGTCACCTGTACATTGAAAGATTTCAGTGGTGCCTCATGAAATTAAGGGTATAAATATCTAGCTCAGGTACTTAGACAGAGAGTGAAAGAAAGATGGAAATGAAAGAAAATGTGGACTCCCATTAGAAATTCCACCACCACCAAATTAGAGAGTGTTACATTTTTGTTGCCTAACCAGTCCCCAGATCTGATCCTGCAAAGCCTTGCTATTATGCAAAGCCTTTTGACTCAAATGATTGACTGGACTACTCTCTGTAATCACTGTTTTGATTGAGTTCAATGGAAAAACATACAATTAGTAACACACAATGTAAAGCAGTAAGATCACACTGAAAAGGACATGTAACTTCACAGGAGGAGAAACTGGCTTTCACTGTGAATTGACTTTCAGAGTTTTCTGTGGCTGAGAAAACCAAGTGAAACTGAAGATGTGAATGTCATATTCCCATAAATATTCTATTTCTTTGATAGTACTCTTCCACAAATTACTATTTAAGCATATTCAGCCTATCCTCAGGGCTATTCTTCCACTTTATCAAAAGGATCAGTGTATTAAGGACAATTTTTATCATGTACAATTTTAAGATAATGATCAAACTTTTTTCCCCATAAAACAAAGAAAACACCTTAAATTTCTTTACTGGAAGTGATTTTGATGTGTATTCTGGGTCAAACTTCCATTCTGCCATAGATTTTAAAACAGAATTTTCATCTGAAGTGGACTTGTTCAGTTTGTCAAGTAGAGATTGCCAGTAAAGAGCAGCTTCCTTAACTTCAGTTTCCTTTATCTCCCTGGTAAACAGAAAGGGAACAGATGTATTTTTTGTATATCATGCAAAAGAACAAAGTATTACATATTCTTTATAACACAATTATCAAGTTGTTTAAAATGCCTACTCAGTATTTTTGTATTGCTTGAACTGCAAGCAAGTGAAGTCTCCAAAGAAGTAAAAATTCTAAAAGATGAATTACCCATCTAAGAAATCTTGCTCTGAGAGTCGTCTTTAATCTATGCATCTACCTGAACATTTGTTTTCCCACAGAAAAGCTGTACTTTCCTGTGTCTCTTGCTCCTAATGTCTGCTAAGAGCTCTCCACAGCCACAGTAGAATTCCCATTAAAGCTGTGATGTCTCCTTATAGCTGAGTTAAAATAGGATCTCAGGAGATTTCATCTCTTGCATCCCCAGGGAGCCCTTCCAGAGCTGATTTGAGAATGAGAAGAGGTATCACTATTGGTAATACTTCTCAGAGGATATTCCTGTATGTTGTGCTGCAATCACACACAAAGTGCAAGACTTTTCCTGAGCTAGGGGGGCCAGGCTGACTCTAAAGATGAGAGGAATGATTTTATTTCTATCCAATTCTTCTTCTTACTTTGACACTAAGAAAAAGGAAGTCTAGAATCACAAGCAGATGCAAAAATTAATCTACCAGGATACAATCAATATTAGTCTGCCACTTTATACATACTTCCACTTCAGACACACCAGGGCACAATCATTTTCACCGTTAACTAGGATGAAATTGCCATCCAGGGAGAATACCACGGATCTGATTCCCCCTCCTTGATATGACTGGCAATGGTTTTGAGCAAGTATATCCTAGAGAAGCCATAGAAGCAGTATCAGCAAATGCAATTTTATAATGGAGTATGTCTTTAAATTATTGTTATTATTTAAATTTTAAAAATATATTAATTTTTTTATGTTTAGATAAAAGTAAATCAAAAATAGCAAGACAAACTACATAAAATACTAGGGGAATTAAGTTTAAATTTGGGAACAAATTTGTAGTATATGGATTTTTCAGGAGGTAGGAACAGTAGAAAAATGTTCTCTAAGATTTACTGAAGAAGGAAGTCAGTGCTTTGTATGATGGTATACACATTCATTATAAAAACAATTGTCTTGTATAATGCTATGTCAGTTCATTTTCAACATAAGTTTTTCTCCAACACCTTTTATTCAAGTGAAGAAAACTTTACAGTACAGATAGTAATTTTCACACTTCTGCCTCACATAAATCAAACATCAAACAAATAAAGCCTGTGCCCAGATGCCCACCTACCAGAGTAGAAGTATTGTAGATAAACAAAATACCATCCTTGGCTGCTGCTGCCAGCCACTGGCTGTTGGCTGATAAACAGAGCAAACCTGATCCAAACTGTTTGCTAGGAATCTTTTCTGATGAAAATTCTGATGGATACTTCAACTTACTCTGCCAAACAAGCAAAAGGTTAGCAGCAGTTCAGATGATATCTATGTCATTTTGAGAAAATTAATGAGAGGTTTGTAGATTACCACATGCATTGCAGCTTAAACTGTTGTTGGATTACTGAGCTCAGGAAGTAGTGCCACTGCTGTGCTGCTGATTTGCTTCTCATCTCTGCAAAAGGGTCTGGATTCAGTATGTTTGAGTCTGGAATTTCTTGGCTCAGAAACGATGGGACATGTCAAGGAGGAGTGCTGAGCTTTAGAATTCACCTTTTTCCCTGACTTCACTCTTGAACTGTGGGAGACCTATGAGTTGCAGAGAGCTGCAGTTCCTCAGCAGGCAGTGACAGTGGCTTCCTGCAGCCCCCTCTACTTCATTGTGAGGCTGGGCTGGGATCTGAGAGTCCTGGGCTGACGTTGGCTCAGTCCCTTCAGGAGCTGCATGTCCAGGTTACTGAGCAGACTGCACAAACCCACAGCTCCAGCACAGAAGCCACTTGTGAAGTGCCTGCAAGCTGTGTGGATTTTAAGAACCAATATAATAGAACAAGGAAATTATTTTTGCCAGGTTTTTGAGCAAGTGGTAGGATACTGAAAGTTGATGAGTATGTATGGAGTAGGTATTTTGAGTGGAAAGAGGATTTCTTTAAGATAATATCCTGCTATATTAATTCCATCTATAGCCTTTGCTGGTATTTAACCATCACTCAAAATAATGCAACTTCAGAGAATTACCTTTTCAGAGAGGTGGTATTTACAGATGAAAGGTGCAGAGGTGCAGTAGCCATACACAACGTTATCCTTCAGTCTGACTGCTGAGCTCAAAGGACAATCCAGATCATACTGCTTCTTTTTCAGGTCCCCAGCATTAAACATTCCTTGTTCATTCACATACTTGTCATTATCTAAAAGATTGACAAAAGTAAGAGGGAGGAAGAGGCATCACTACCACTACTGCAGGTGCTTTGTCTATCAGGTAATTATGAAAATGATCCTCAGCAAGGAGTGAGCATGATGTGTGTTTTCAGGGAAGAGACTGGAAATTAAGATACTTAGATTTAACACCAATTCAGTGAGTTGTGCTGATGCAGCACACTGCAGTAAAGCACAGCAATAGCTCTACTGGCTCTAAAGAAGTACTAGAAACAGTTTAACTGCAATGATGTGACAATTTGCATACACTAATTTACTCTGCTTCTTGGGTATTACATCAACAGTGCTAATTAGTTTGCATGCAGGTTCATGTCATCATCATCTAGAACTTGTTTAGGAATCTCTGCCATGAGGAACACACAGCCTGGGTGGTATTGGTTAAAACACTACAGCTCACATCTTCAAAAGGGCATTTTATTCTTCTTGGTTCCCTAATTTGAGCTTTAAAAGGACACCTGAAATTAAGACTGACAAGGCACCGGATATAAAATTGAAATGAAGACAATAACTGTAGATCTTCAGCAGCTTTGAAAATAAAGCCCCATTTTATATATCTAAAAATAGGCACAAAAATAAGTCCAACATTAGTGAATGTTTAAAGAAAATACTAACTTTGTTGAAAACTACAAAACTACTTTGTAAAAAATGTGTAAAATGTAAGGCCTCTCAAAAATTAAATGTAAATACCTTGAAAATCTGACACTAGGCTTATTTCCCCAGAAAACATTAGAAAAATTCCCTAGAAAATGTATTTCAATTCTTACCTGTTATGATTGCTGAAGACAGATGAAAAATTTCCAGTCTTGCTTTTTGGTCCTCTGCTACATTAAGAAGTACCATCACTTCAACTAAGTCATTCTTTAAGTCAGAAATTACAGAAAGATGGAGCACTTCACCTGCCACTCCTGAAACAGGTAAAGAACATCAATGGAAATTGTTACTGAAGCATGGAACATTGTTTTTACTAAGATATCCTGTGACACAAAACGAGACCCCTGTTCAGAACACAGCTCAGCTCAGGAGTGCTGCATGCACACAATTCCACCTGAGGCACTGGGTGCTGGGAATCCCTAAGCATCAGCACATTATTATTACATTAAACAGTCAAATCTGAATTTACCTCCAGCTTGAATTGTAGCAATTTTGAGGCTGTCTTCTGGTAACTGCCAGGTAAAGCACAGAAAAATCCTCTTCTAACAAACCATCCAGACAATGAGAGCACGATCAGGCAAATTACAAAAAATATTTAAGGATATATAATTCTGTTTATTAAAATAATTAAAATTATAAAATCGTGTCCTTTATACTTAAAATGATGTGAATATCTGTAAACACAGATATTACCTGTAGGAATACTGTTTTTGGAAAAATAAATGCACAAGTCTCAATTTTTTTTGTGAATTAAAATTCATCATATTTTCTTCCTCACTATCAATCAGCAAAGCTGACAATTTCAGCAGTCTCCATGCTAAAGATGTCAGTGGTAGAAATTTGAAACAGGAGATTACACACAATGATCATAACCTACAGCTTTTTAGTCCAAATTCTCACGAAGTTCTTTAGCTCTTTGCCACCACTATTACTTTAATGCTGGAGCTGTGATCAATTTTTCAGCTAATCCATTCTTTTCCCTGTGACTTATACATACTCTGAAAGAAAGGTAATATTGGTACATTTGCTAACTAAAGTTGCAAAGGGGGGAAAAAAGCAAAAAACCAAAACCAACCAACCAAACAAACCCCCCAAAATAAAACAAAAAACACCAAAAAGAGCTCTGGCCCTTACAAAATAGGTGGGAAGAATTTGTTTAGTCCTCCAAGAAAATAAGTAGAATGAAGGTGAATGGCTTAGCCTGACTGTCAAGTATACTTAAAATGCAGAAAATAGTGAAAAGAAAATGTAATTAATGTTGTTACATGAATTACCTATATATCCCAGAACCTGGAATAATTTTGATGGACGAGCATCTAGAATAAAGATGTGTCCTTCTGTAGCTCTTGCAATGAGGAACTGGCCACTCTGATCATAACTAGGTGAAATGCAAATCCAAGGAGAAATCAATTCAATACAGTCAATAAAAAGAGTCAAATAATTTCACTCCTGTAACTTGCTGACTTCATTGATAGCATAAATGTAAATTTCAGCTTCTGGGTTTACAGGGTTAGGGCCTGGTATAAAGCCCAGTGCTATGAGTGCAGTTTCTAACTTAGTGCATGGTCAATCTAAAGCTCATCATACCCCACAGCAGTCTGCATCAACAACTTTGTTAAGTCAGAATTTCTTTTACATTCACTTTTTTAGAAATAAAACTATTACACAGATCTTGATATTATTTTGAAAAAACCACATCTTTGTATTGATTTAATTTTGAACAAGTTGCTTTCTGTATCTATTTTTAAAGTTCTGTCTTAGGTAGCTGTGAAAAAGGATACATCTGAGTCTCAAATAACAGGTAGATTTATATTCAAGTTTAACAGTTCAAAATCCATCCTATCTTTTGCAAAGTGGACTAAAATAATCTCAGATTTTTCAGCAACTAGGGGGAAATACCCAACCAACAAAAAAAACTCAACCAAACAAAAAAAGTCTTTTAGATCACTAGAGCTAATTACAAGAGGACTGTAAATTCCAGAACTTTAAGCAAATGAATAATTAACAATGGTAACAAAAATCCACCATATAAAAAGAGATGACCAAAAGGCCTAAACTTAACTTCACAAAACCTTAAATTTATATTCAGTGAGAAATAACCCTTTACAGTCAGATACATGGAATTGTGCATAATTACTGCATATAGTGATCCTTCAGAAAGAATTTTGTACATCAGTATCTTCTGTGCTCAGTTAAACCTTCTTAAAATACAGATTTATTACAGTTTTCTCATAAAAATCCTGCTACTACCTCTTTCAAGCAATTCAGAATATGTTGGAAAAAAATACAAGCTGTTAAAATATTTTAATTTGTTATTTGTAGAATAAAAATGTCAAATTTTTTGTTCAAGTAATATCATTACTCAAGCAATAAACTGACAATATTGCTACCCTACTCCATACTTACTGCAAAGACAGCACTGGGAGTTTGGAAAGAAACAGTCCATGAACAACCCGTGGAGCTTCAGCCTTGGTAACATCAACGAAACAGATTTGACCAATTTGGGTCCCTACAGCAACACAGCTGGAGGAGGGACAGCAAGCCATAGAAGTTGCCTAGTTGAGAAGGAGAAGATACTTAACAGTTCAACTTATTTTTATATATTATGCTGTTACTATGCAGTTTCCTTTGCTATTTAAAAGCCCCTAAAATTTGCAGAAGAAACTCCAAGTGGTTTATTTAAAAAACATGTTTTTAACAAAGAAAGTATTTAGAGACATAATAGAAATTTTATCTATGCTTTGTAGCTACACATCAAAAGCTAATTCTGTTCTTTTCAGAAAAAAAACAACCATTATATCCACTCTCCAGATTTTAAGTGAAAGAAGCTTCACCTAAATAAAACAATGAGTGCACTGTTGTGCGTACAGCTGTAATAGAAAGGGGTTTTTTCCTTACTATGTCAGATTTCAGAGTTTGGATGCATCTCAAATCAGGACAAAGCATTAACAGTTTGAAATACTTTTAGCAACTCAATTCTTAAAATTTGTTTTTCATATCAGTCAAGGCATTTAGCTTTTATACTTTAGAAACTTTTCTGTTACTCATTAAAAAGAAAAAAAAGGAATACCATAAAAATTTAGATATTTTTTATAAAGATGTGCTTAAAGACATATCATAAGGACATTTGGCTGAAATGTTTCCTCTGCTTTGGATCAAGATAAACACACGACAGGATTAGCTCAAGGAAACATTCTGAAAGATAATCTTTAAATCTCATCCATAGGTTGCTCAAAGACATCACTGAGTTTTCCTCAGCACTGATTGATCCAAATCTGTGTGTTGAATATTATGCCATCAACTGAAAAATATAGACAATTTCAAATATCAGTTACTATATAAGCTCCTGGTTACATGTACCTCAATACCAAGGTTTAGCTTGCTGAGGAAAGTTCCATCTTCCAAGGACCAAACTTGTACTTCACCTGAAATTGTTACAGACTGTTGAAACGAGAAAAACAGAGTCAAAAGAGGATGAAATAACCAGTCTGGAAGTGACTAGTGATCCATAGAATATAAATTCTAATCTCTGATCAAAGCAGATTAAGGGTTACTAGTTTCACTTGGGATCATTTAGCTTTTCATTAAGTCCAATTGCTGCAGGGTACATCTGCTTAAGGAATACTTTCAATAATTTTTGTGCATTCCTGCAACTATAGGAATGATCTTCAAGCAGAATGAAATAATTCAGAGCAAATTATGTTAGTTTGATCAATACTACCACTCCCACCATTCTGCCAGCAACAGAACAACCTTCTTATAATTTCATTCGCATAGGAAAGGCCTTGAGGAGAAGCTTTGTTTTCTCACATGAAAAATTATGGATATCAAAACAATACTTAAGTTCTTCCTATATTCAGGTAATTTTGTAATTCCACAGTGAAGAAAGGCTAGAGATCACTCAACCTTCACACTACTCACACACAGACTGGTAAAATTTAGCATTCCCATGCTAATGGTGAACAAAGAGATTCAGCCAACTTAATAAACAATGACTCCAGGTTTCCTAGGCTGGCTACGTGGAGAATTCATGGCCTGGAAATGAATTGGTGTCTAAAATATATGTCTTGCAGGAGTAAAAGACAATGAAAAGCAAGGAATTTCTAAGAATGGACAGGTCCATGAGTAAAGCCTTCTTTGTCCCTGAACCCATAGTCAAGGTGTCTCTCAGGATGTTCCAATCTGTGCAGAAGGCTGAAAAGCTCAGTAGCAATTGTCAGACAACATCAGTTCTCTAAACTGAATCCATCTTTTGCTCAGTTATCTTCCTGAACAATCTAAGGCATACAAATCAGCAGCAGAACCAATACAACATGAATTATCCAACCTGCTTTCCAAGGAAAGTTCTGATTCTTTCATAAGCTATAGCTGAATGAAAGCCATTTACTTCCTTAATGAGAAGTTACACAACTGTAACAAATATCAGAACAGTCCTGATTTCTGCAAGGCTTTTCATTTTGTGCCTTAGCAACATATTGGTTACCTGAAAAGAGCCACTGTTCTATATTAGAAATAATACAATTTCTTACCACACAGTAGTTGTTCCCTGGAGTAAGAAAATCAGCTGCCAGAAAACAACTGCTGGATGTGTCCAAGAGTTTGACAGCTTCTCCACTATGGGCAGGTTTGTAACTATAAACTGTCCCCTGACAAATAAAGAGAAATAATCCATCACTGGGCTATGAAACTTTTCATTAAAAGCTTTTGAAGACTTCAACAAAAAAACAACCCATCTTTCTGAGCTTCACTCTTTGAAGTTTTACATTTGACTCTAACCTGAGGTAACAAGTGCCCAGTAGGATTCATCTGAGTTTAGTGGATTATATTAATTTAAACTGGCTGAAGATGAGGTTAGTTCATTTTAGAGAGCTCCAACTAATCACATTTTCAAGAAGTTTTGTTTCTCAAACTCGCTTTAATAAAATAATTTAAACACACCCAATTTCATGTTACACCAGAAATGAATAAATATTCTAAACCAACACAAAACTTCATGTCTGCATAGAGAACAGCTCTACTGCAGAGTCACAGTAGGTCTGATACACCCAAGCTACACTTTGCTGCCTGTGCAGGCACACATCAAGACTGGAGTTCATGCCCACTAGATCCATTACTTGGACACATGGGAGACCCTGAACATGTACTCAACTGTATATACAAGGATTTCTATTGGGAAATCTCAACATTACATACTTTATATTCCACCATATGTAGGAGACAGTTGTTCTGTGCTTCATTAAAAGTCTTTCCAATTTTCAGTAAAAACACAGAATGGACTATGTTCATCTCTGATATAATTTGTTGATTTGTGTGATTACATTAAACATTTTGTACTAATAGTATCAGCATATTCATACAGAATCCCAGGAATACCCCATTATGTAGTGCTGTTATCTCAAATGCTGTACCTGGTCAGTGACAAGCAGAAGACTGGTGTAATCAGGAGTAAATATGAGGCTGGATATGGGCTGTGAGATATCAGCACAGACTTTTATCTCATAGTGCAGATCTCTGATGTGATAAAACATTAAAATGCCCTCCTGTGCAGAAAAGTACAAATCCACATGAAGTCTATGTCACTTACACTATCCAGCAAACTGAACTGCAAGATCTTCTGAAAATCTCTAGAGCAGCGGTGTTTAACTGTATCCCATCACCAATGGTCTCATTTGTCTTTAGTATGTTTAAATCAAAAGAACTCTAAACTGAGATAAAAAATCTACTGAACATGAAGGTGTTCTTTAATACAATTCTTAGTGACAGTCCATGTTTGATAACAACAGACTCTCTCATTAGCTAATGCTTTAGATTTCATAATGTTGTTTTTGAGACAGTGCAAGAATTTGTCCCCCACTTAAGCAAGAATGCACAATGGCATTGTCATATTGGGTTAGATATTGACTTTGCACAAAATAATTTAGCAAGTCTATTGGCCATTTTCTCTCCTTTCCTATTTTTTGTCCATCCTTCTTTTCTGTTCCTCTACAATATTCTTAAATAAAACCAGGATTGTCCTCTTTTATTGCTTCTTTGAGTACAAAAAATTGAATCTTTTCACTCTCTGCTCCCCTGTGTCAAGTCTGAACAAAGTAATAGAGTCAACAGAAGAGAGGAACTTTATAGTCCTGCAGCCCTTCACTTTTTTCCTAACCCCTGTCTTTGCAGTGAACTCTGAAAATATACTCCATTTGAATGTTGATTTTCACACACTCAGAGTTAGTTAAAAGCATAAAGGATGCCTTACACGTCCAGCTGCATACAGTCCCTCATTACAAAATGCCATGGAAAGTAAAACTGGTTCTTGCAGATCACTTGGTTTGCTACCTGAAAGCACAAAACCAACATAAAATATCAAATTTAATTTATTGCAACAATATGTTGCAACTCCAAATCTGGGATGATTTACTATTTATTTGTGCATAAAAGGATCACAGAGTTACTTAGGCTGGAAGGGATCCCAGAAGTCCTCTAATCCAAGCTCCTGCTCAGCACAGAGCCAACTTCAAACTCAGAACCAGCTTCAAAGTTGGATCATGTTGTTCAGAGTCATTTCAGCTAAGGTTTTAATATACTCAAAAATGGAAATTCCATGTCTTCTCTGGGCAACTTGTCCCAATGTCTGACTACCTTGACTGTGAAAGTATTTATTTCCTAATATATACCCAGAATTTCTGTTGATGCAGTGTCCTTTGCCTGTCTGGTTGTATGTTCTCTGTAACCTTTCATTGGATAGCTAAAGCAATAGTAAAACCCCCCATTTCCTTTCCTCCAGGCTCAACAAACATAGCTGTGTCACACCATCTTTGTATGTCATGTACTAAGACTCCAATAATCTTTGTGGAAACGTGCTGAACTTCATCCATTCTATCTTTTTTGTATTGTGGAGACCAAACCAAACCCCGAAATCCTAACTCAGATAAATTACAAGTGATTGCAGTTCTAAAGAAATGCTAAAACTAAGCAGTAGGGAACCTCTTCTAGCACCACTTATTCCAATTTAAATTAGAACGAACAGAAATTTTTCCACTGCCCCTGTTTCTCCTGAGGCTTTTAATTTGGCTATTAGCACAAAAGCTATTAATCTTTTGTCATGTAAACACACATAAGATTGCCAACAATGTGTCTTACAGAGGCCAGTGTGAGATGAGTTTTTCTAACCAGTGGCTTCCAGCTGTACTCACACATTATTACTCCCAGACATCAGCACTGCTGCCTAAAAATCTATTAGCTTCATTTGAACATGGAAATACCTTTCTTTTGCCACACTTCTCTGCGGGCGTAAGACACCACATCTGCTATTTTCTGCATGAACTCTGCACAAAAGAAAACAATTTATAATGTCAACCTTGTTTGTATGTCAATATTGTAATACAAGTCAGTTGTATTCCACTCTACTGAACAAAAGGCCAGGTTCAGTACACTAAATGAAAAATGTACATTCTTCCTCAGTATCTACCATTTCTGCCATTTATGCAACTGAGCAGGCACAGTTCTGTTATTCAGTTTACAGCTGTAAAAAGCAGATTACATGGACTTGGTGTGGAGAGTGGTACAGATGCAGATTTATCTTCCTTCTAGTAGTAAGTTATGGTATTATTTCTAACAATGGTTTATTTTTTTTTAGACACACGTACAAGGAAACTTCAGCCACTCTGAAAACAATGCCCAAATGAAAAGTTGTGGCTGTTTATGATTCTGTTTGCAACACCATATCAGGAATTCAGCATGTGCTTAAAGCTGGCCATGCACTTAAGCATTCTGCTAAATAGATACAGATTGCAGACTGTTTTAAATTAAGCAGAAGCTTCAGTATAATATAAATACAGACTATTTTGTTATACAGTTTTAGGACAGGACTCAAAAATTAAGTCAGGGCTACTTGCTGCATCTTAAAAAATCATGTATTATATTTAAACAGAAATAAGATTACCAGGAGATTACCTATTACTGCTAATTCAGTGTTTGTTAGGGAAACAGCTCTATGCTAGGGGGAAGTATATTCCAGTACTCCTCCTAGACCTGACCAAAGCATGAACTTCATGTGCACAGTAGGACTGACACCTTCCATCCTATCAAAGCATGATGGGGTACAGATTGCCAAAGGAAAAATTTTTACTGGCTGTGTCTCAGCATCCTCCATTTGGGAGTCCTCTGAATGGGCACAGAAGGGAAGTGGCATTTAGCAGAGGAGATACCTCAGGATTCCCAGAAAAAGAAGGTGTGAAATGGGCTGCCCTTGACATGAAACTCCAGTCAGTCACAGTCTGCCAAAGGTCCCCATGAAAAAAGACTGGTGGGAATACACACAGGGCACACAAACCATGCTGGTGAGTTGCAATCAATCACAGGTCCTCCCATTCCAGAATAAATGAAACACAGATTTCTTTGTTTGAAGCCAAAGATATCTTCTCTTCACTCTCTGTGTTTCATACATTCTGCAGTAATGCCTGGCAGTGTTTGCAGCCTTGTTTTCATTATAAAATAGTCTGTGTAAGAGCTGGCACTAAGGAATGCTACTGAGCCACACTGCTTCAGTTTTGTTTTTTGAAGACTCATGAGCCCTCAAAGATCACTTCTAGCTTTATCTAACACAGCAAATGAAGACTATCCAACATTTCATGAAAAGAAAATAAATTGTTGGTACTTAACTAATAGTAAAAATAGTACTGTTATTAGTATTATTATTAGTAGCTGGTATATTAATAGTTTAATGTTAATCTAGTAGGGCTGGTTAATAAGATATGGACTCCGGAAATATAGTTAATTTAATAAATTTTATGTATGTTAATTTAATACATTTTTATTAAATTTTATGTATTTGCAGTTGTTTGGGTTTTGGTTTGGTTGGTTTTTTTTCACAAAGAAAAATGAAAGTCAGTTATTGGGTGTTAAAAACACCCCCACAGAATCTCAAGAGACATTCTCATATGTTTACTGTACTAATAAAAAATAGGGTTCTACAAAACAGCTTTCTAATTTCTGTAAGGTACCCAATAGGACAAAAAAAAAAGCACAAAAAGGTTTCACCTATCCACTTTCCTCCCTACTTGAATGAAACATACCCAGCTATTTCTTACCAGGTGGAGCTTTTTGTTGAAGAACAGAAACACTGTACATCTCAGCATCAATTGCCAAAACATATCCTTCTTTACAGCCCATGTATATTTCTGAGTTTGCAGTCCAGCAGTGGGCAGTGGGTTGCACTGAAGTCTTAATACAATGTCTAGGCTTCAGCATGAAAATAAACAAGTTCAATCAACAACTGACAAATATCTGTGCAAGCTGCTACATACATTTCAAGATCAGAAAAAAAAAAAATCATTACCTCATGGAGTCTGACATCATGTTAATAACAGTATTATTTTATTCAGTCATTCCTTCAATGAAACCAGTAACTTAACAAGGAACATTCTCCAAAAAAGTTTATGTCTGGAGATAGTAGTGGAGAACTCACTTCTCTCTCTAGAAGATGGTTTAAATGATGAATTATATTTTCAATTAAAAACTATATATTTTTAAATTTGCATTTATCTGGATTTATTCTCTGGCACTTGCATCTGTTACAATTTTATCACTAGCTTAGAAATCCTTACAGTATCTTCCCTATCCTCACAAAGATCCCAATCCACTACAACAAGGGCATCTCCCAAACTTTAATGGTAAAATTATGATAAAATTCAATACACTGAGCCCCTAGAGGGTTCTGTAAATGCCAGAGGAGCACCAGAAGCCCCAATTTAAATGGTTACTTATTATGACCTCACTATAACAAATGCCTTTCAAACTGCTTTTCGGAATATTCTTCCACTTTATAGCCAAAACGTGAACACGTGGTTCTTGCATATGTGGCAGTACTAAAACACATTTTGTTTGAATAGCTTATCTTATTGTATAATCCAAATTGCTCTGTAAAACAGCTGTGTCAATCTTTGTGTCATCTGCAAATAAGTGCTAGAAATATCCCTGACCTGAACTTCCCATGTGCCTTGAATTTCATTTTGCTAAAATAACTCTCATAAATCTGTCCTCCATAAAACACGAAGAACAGAACTTCTCCAGCAAATATTATTAAAGACAGAGAGTGGCCTGTTCAGATACAACAGTAACAGAGGTCATAAAAATACCAAGATAGAAAGAACCAGATTAAAGAGAATTCAGGGAGGGGGAAGAGGGGGACAAAACACAAGAAAACCTTGGGAGAACATTTAAAAGAGAGGATTCAAAGCACTATGCAGAAGTGGTGAGGATCACTAAACAATATGATGGATGAAAAAAATGAAGGTTCTATAATACTATAAAACACCTGCTTTCTCACTACAGGTTCTATAAAAAGAGGAAATATGGATGGACTAGTGATGAAAACATAGGACAGAGATTCATAAGTACCTAGATTTCATTAGCAAAATACACCAAGCACTTGCTGTATGGTTCTGGGTAAGTAACTTACATTCTACTTATGCTTACAAAGCATTTTTAATTTCTCAGGGGAAAAATAAAGGATATTAATATTTAGTTTATAAATCAAATTGGACTAACAGTAATAAATCTATAGCAAATAGGGCTTTCCATCACCCACAGAAACATTTAATATAGGCATTTTCACTGATTTTATAAGGCTTGAACATCACAAATCTTTGGGAAGGTTGTAACTGAACTTCTGCAAAACAGAAGCTTTCTGGGTAAACACAATTTCTGCAATGTTCCTTTATACCTGCTCCCATGACTCTCTTTACACATAAACTGGGTAAAATATGCTAATCCTAGGATGAGATTATATAAATCCCAAACCAGGTTGCTTCTTGGACTGTGCATTGGTACAGTGGTGAATAATAATAACAATAATGCTGTCCTTTTTGAACTTCTCTCGTTTTTGAGTAGCACCTTTTCATGGGGAAAAAAATCCATGATGGATCCTTGCCACAAAAAGTTTTATAAAAAGACAATGGAATAAAATTAGTGCTAGAGATGAAGTTGATTCAAGTGGGCTTGATTGTCCTGCCCTGCTCTGCATGGGTGCTGCCTCACCTTGAATATTGTAGGCAGTTTTGGTCACTGCAATATAAGAAAAATACGAAAACTATGAGACAGTGTCCAAAGGAGGGCTAGGAAGATAGTGAAAGGCCTTGAGGGGGAGCTGTATCAAGAGCAGCTGAGGTCACTTGGTCTGTTCTGCCTGGAGAAGAAGACTGAGGGGAGACCTCATTGCAGTTACAACTTCCTTGTGTGGGGAAGAGGAGGGACAGACACTGATCACTCTGTGGTCACCAGTGACAGGACCCAAGGAAATGGCCTGAAACTGTGTCAGGGGAGGTTTAGGTCAGACATTAGAAAAAGATTCTTCACTGGAGGCTGGCTGGGCATTGGAAGAGGCTCCCCAGGAAGTGGTCACAGCCCCAAATGCTGCTTGACAGAGTTCAAGCAGCATTTGGACAACACTCTCAGGGACAGGGTGTGATTCCTGGGGACGACCATGTGCAGGGTCAGGAGCAGGACTCGATGATCCTTGGGGGGCCCATTCCAACCCAGCATATTCTGTGATTCTGTGGTAAAGCACATTTAGAAAACTCTCACCTGGAAACATCTCATGCAAGAAAGAAAAGGATGGAAAGCTGTAGGATATTTCAATTCCTTTCCCTCTGCTGCCCCGCTGTGGTTACACATCAGCACATAGCCAGCCTCAGTACGTGGTTCTAGAGTATGGAACAGACACACTTCCAAGAAGCAAACAAGCAGACTGGCAAAGGGATTGCTTCTCAGTGCTGGGTGTTGGAAAGAGGTGCTTAATTTGACAGGACATAAGCATGTGACTTCCCTCCAGTGTCAGGGCTCAGGAGATCTAAGAGTGCTCAGTTTTTCTGCTTGGTTAGAGATGGAGTTCATGTGCGCAGGCATGTGAGGAGGAGAGAATTAGTGCTGTAAGGCACAGTAAATTCAAGTCCTGAAAAAAATTACTCAGCTACCATATTCTGGAGCAAGGTGAAAACATGCCAGAAACAGATTCATTGCATCCCAGTGCTAAACTCAAGGGAGGATAAAAAGCAAATAATCAAATAAGTGAGACAAATGGCAAGGCCCAACACTTACAGTAGTATGGGAATGTGTTTCAAAAGCAGGGATTGCTGTCTGGAATAAAGCCTTCAATGTTTCCATAGTTTGAGACATCTCCAAAGTCAAAAAGAAAGCAGTCCCGAAGGGGAGTAAGGATACATGAGGGTTACTACCAGTTTTAGCATGAGAATAAGTTTTCAAGGTTTCAGCAGGTCATTTTAGCTTGGGCACAGTTAAATGCTGACACACTTCACACTGCTTCTAGGATACAGATTCAAACCTCCCCTGCACAGATATGGGACTGTGCTAGGACCTGTGTCAGACATCTCAACACTGTACTGCACTGTGCAGCAGCATTGTGCCTTCTCAGTCTTCTGGCAAAATGGATTCCAAAAATAGGTAACAGATCCATTTACTTATTTGTACCTATTTAATAAGCATTAGAATTATGAATTTATTAACACTTATTTGTATAGAAAGTATAATGACTTGGAATAGTAAAAAGGAAAAAACTCAGTAACTACCACAAAAGTTTCTGCTTCATCTCCTTCCAGTCCAGCAATGGCTGAAACTGGCAAATCAGGGCCATGGTATGGATCATTCTTCCGAGAAGGTGGGAAGAACAAATCCTCACAAGGACTCACGGCCCCACAATCATCGGGGAGTTCCACAGGGCTGTGAAAAGGCAAAAGACACAGTCTGAGGAGAATATGAATAGTAAACACTGATACAAAACAGAAAAGCTGTTTCCAAAATGGGCTTTATTTCTGCAAAAGTAATGGAGGAAAAGTGAGTATGCCTATGTATTTACATATGCATTCTGTAATGCCAAAAGGCACAAAACCCTTCGGTATTTTTTTCAGATCACAAATTAAGGCCTTGTTTATACTTTCATCAGTGTAACTGTGTCACTGGCCATATGTTGATTAAATTAATAGTTAACAAGATTAAACACAGTTGGGAATGGTAGTAGCATAGCTGCCACCTTGAAGTATAGGTTTTATATATCAAGGACTCCAACTTGAGTGATACATGCTACTTTTATACCAACCTCAAAAAACATTTTGGTATAAATAAATTCTTGTTTTGCTGTGCTCAGTCAATTGCATTGACAGAGCCATCTTCTCTGAACCTGTAAATCAGCCAGGGAAGTGGGAAATCACATCAAGAACTGATACTGCTTTTGGTACAATTTGTGATTTCCAGAAGGTATTGTTTAACTGTACCTACTAGGAACAAACTGATTCAAATTTGATGGTTTCATAGCTACAAAAGCAATGCTCAACGTAGCTTTTACAGAAAAGCAGTCCAGGCACTACCTTTATTCAGTCACACAGCTTTTGATCGAGGCTGCCAAAGCAGCTGATTAGTATTAGCTTCATAGTGTGCATAATGTGGTCATGTGAGTACTCAGAAATGAAATCATACATTTAATTCACTTGATTAACTAGACAGATTTATAGTGATTGGGATTTAGCAATTACTGACTGCAACTGCTAGGTGAGCTAAGTGGGACTAAATCCTTTGCAAATAGACGTTTGTTGCTTGTCTTTGTCATTAAAATATACTTGTAGATGTTGCTCTTAGCCTGAGGGGTGTTCCACTCACTGTCGGGAAAGGTGGTGCTCGTCCTTGCTCTTCTCAACGCGCCAGATGGTAACGGAGCTCTCAGCAACAAAACACAGCTGCTGCCAATTCATGGGGTTAAAACTCAGAGAGATTCCTGTTAGCCCTGGCTGAGACTCACTGCACAAGAGGATATTTTCTTGCCAGTTCCTTAATTAAGGAGAATAAAAGCAAATCAAGTCCATTAAACAGGTAAAAAACATTGAAGCCAAAGGTCTGGATGTGATTATCACTGATGTTCAAGATCCAGTTTGGAAAACAAATCCTTTGTCACTGACAAAAAAATTCTGCTGTCAAACAAGTTAGGTCCTCTTGAGAATGAAAAGGATGTGGTTAATTAGACATGCATAAAATTATTAGTGCTAGAAAATTATTGAATAACTGACATTTTAGAAACATTATCATGCACTCCCTTTTCTGAAAAGACCTATGGTCATGAGAAATGGATTTTTTTTCGTTAGCTCCATCAGTGACTACTCAAATGGGCCCAAACAATTAACTCTTCAGCACCCCAGCCTTGCTTTTCCAATCTGTAACTTAATGATTGCAATGCTTGCAGCTGGAAGATGTGATAATGAGGAAACAAACCACAGCCAGCCTATGATTATCTATGGATTAATTACCTAGGAAATACAGTAATTGTGTTGTGAGTGCAGACATACAAGAGATGGCTGCATTAACTAACTTGGGCACAAACCAGGGCAGGGTTTGTGTGGAGCTGTTATGTATAGCTGATAGAAGCCTGGGAATCTGCCTTCTGCTGACTTTTCTTTTGTCCAGTGTAACCTATTTTATGTTCTCCTCATCTAAGTTGCATGTTTTTCAATATTCAGATTAATATTTGATAGCATTTGCATCTTTAGGTGCTATCCAAGAACTGATTAACAACATTTAAAGAAAATGGTTAAAACTGTTTCTTAATTTATTGGATAATCTATCTGACAGTTAATCTAAATAACATTTATAGCTTTAGTATTTGTCATTTTGCTGAGAGGAAAAATCTAAAATGCATACACTGCTATAAATGGATTCAGTATAATCCCTTAGTCTGGTTGTAATAAATTCACTCACAGAAATGATCACGAAGCAAACAGTGGTTAACATTTATAGCACATGAAAAAAATGGGAATTATTCACACATATGCCTTAGCCCTCATTAAATTTACAGGCACCTATAAACTACAATTCTGACTTTTAAAGATATCAGTGTATCTTTCTTTCTAAGGATCTGTCAGCATGTTCTTGTCTCATACCTACCAGATAATGCCAACAGGGTTTTGTAGTAGATAATTTACTATAATCTGAAACTGTGGTGAAACACATATCTGAAAAGGAATCTGACATTAAGCTTCTTCTTTGAACAGAAAAGAATAAATATTAGGGATAAAATATCTCAGATGAAAGGCAGCTTTTAGTTATCCACAAGCTCTTTCTATTTTGAGATTGACATCTTTCAAACATCTCTTATAGCTCTGACTCCAAACTAGCTGCTTAAAGTACTGAGGCTATGCAATTGTCATAGAATTGTGACATCTAATGCCCAACACTGAGATTTCTGTCATCTATACACACACATATCTTCAATGAATGTACAATATAATCCAATCACAACAATTAAGGTCCTGATTTCACAGTAGATTCACACACCTCTGTTCAAATTATTACACATTCTTCACTTAATATTCTAATATAATTGTATTTTGTTACTAAATTCTTTGTGACTTAGGATGGTTTATATGACAACTAGCTGCTGATAGTTGTAACATGCTGATTCAGACTGGTTAAAATTGTTTGGCCTTGGAAATTACTACTACTTCAAAGCATTTAAACATTTCTAGGTATGTCTGGTTTTAAGAATAATCTAGAGAAGTCTTTCAAGATGGTGCATTTTTGTTTAAGAGCACACAATGAACACATTGGACCACGTGTGTTATTTCTGCTGTAAGTGACAAGTGTGTCAGCTGTCAGGGCAGTGAGGCTTTGTTGGTTTCCATTGTGATATACACAGACATTCTTCTTGAACTACTGTCTGATCAGAGTTCGCAGCAAACATTATTCTTCAGAAGGGATAAAGAAGAGGCATCTGTAATAGTATCTTCTCTCATTACTAAAATTCTGAAATTTCAGGAATTTCCGCATCACTTATAATTGTACAAGAAAAGACCATCACTAAACTAAGACTATACAGACTATTCCTCACATGTCCTTGCTTGCCTTTCTCCTACTTCACCCTCCCCATTTATTTTGAAGTGCTCAGACTCCACAGTCAATGGGAGCTTGCTGGCAAAGGAGACAAGAACAGGATTGTATTCTACAGTGCAATTAAAATATTCAATGTTCTACCTGTCTGTATCTGCACTGCATTATATAATATTTCACATCAATGAGCAGAAAATTATGATCTAACCCAGTGACCCAAGTTGGTGTAATCACTGAGCAAAATTATAAGGCAGAACTAAGATCAAGCAAAAGTAATTAAGAGGACCACTGAACAGTCCAGGGGGACAAACCAGTGCAAATCGGCTTTAAAACCCTTTTCCTCTTTTCAGCAGGCAACTTTCTTCCACAAACAGCATGGTGCTCAACTTCCAACAGTGAACAGATAATTAACTGATGCTGAAGGCTATGGAAGTACTCCAAAACCCAAAATTTGGAAGAAGGTAGAAGATAACTGCTACAGCTAACAGACATTTTGACCAGTGTCTACTAATACTAGAAAATAAACTGCAATTTTGGTATAGAAAGTTTACAATGATCAGTCAGGAAAACGAAATGAGATGAAGGCAACCAGTATGTGTTCCACATCTGTTAACAACCTATGCTAAAACAGTAGTCACACGGAAATATGAATTAAATACAAATGGTAACAGAGATTTTTTTTTTACTCTTACCATACTGAAAGAACAAACTCTGGGATTGAAGAGTAACTGGCCAGATATGGACCTCTGAAACTGAATGCAAGTAAGGTGTAGTCCAGCTGAGCATCACCTGAAATGTAAAAATAAAGAACATGGTCTTTGATTGTCCCAGACTTTATTTTATAGTACCACAGATATTCTTCTCACTTCCTTTATATCCAGTTTAACTCTTTAAATATTCTTCAGGCCCTTGATTTCTTTGCTTCACTGCAGATTATTCTTTTTATTTTATCATAAAAATGTTCCCTATATATCACAGCTTGGAATTTTTTCAATTTTCTTTTCAATAATACCTTGAAATTGTAAAGTATTTTTCCCCAAGCCCCATGAAATTCTTTGCAGTCATAATTTTATTCATATACATGAAAAAAGCAAGTATTATGATCCTTATGTAAATGGCAAGGGAACTGAAACATGAATAGGGTAAGCAACTAAACTAAGGAGAGAAATTACATGAAGCATGCAAAAACATACATCAGATCCTGGACTCCAAAGTTTAACTGCAAGAACCTCCACCCCTCTCACATTCTGGATTTCTCATCTGGCTTTCAGCAGTCTGTTTGGGAGTCTACTGCAGTATGATTTTATTGCTTATTCTGACTACATTGTCCTAGAACTAATTCTATTTAACTCCTTCTCTTTTCCTTTTAAATTAGCTTCATTATGTACAGTCATATTCCTTCCTAGCTTGAACCTAAGTAAAAGTAGTGCAGTGGAAAATTCCTTCCACTGCTTTCCATGAATCTCATCATCATGAGACAGTTCCCTGTCACACAGTTTTTCAAGTCTTATAAAAAACAAAACAAAGCAAAACAACTTCATAACCTGATGATTAAAGGATTGTTTTAATGAAATGATGATGATGAGGGTTACCACATGACTACCTTTTAATTCTGTCAGTTTACTCAGTTCTGGGAAGGTGTAGACATATATGAGGGGATTCAGCGTCCGGTCGGAAAAGGCCACCACTTGGCTGTTGGCATTTGCTGCAAAGGCTCCCACCTGACCAGTCTGACACTGCACTGCTCTTGTCTTCTTTGTTTTGATGTCCAGGAATAGGATATAATTACCACAAGGGTAGCAGACGGTCTGATTGTTGACAAAGCCCAAGTTCTTGTTTGAGAATCCTTGAACCCAACTGAAAATAGAGCAATTGAATGTTAAAAGATTAATCAAAGACACACATTTCTCAAAATACTGTGCAAAAGGGAATGTTGTAGCCTAAGTTACACTGAAGTGATGCTTGGGATTTGTTAGACTCAGCCTCACACCAATGTTGCAAAAACACAACAACTGAGAGCTGTATTATGAGTCACTAGTTCAGCATTTCCAAAAACATATGGTCAATCTCACCCTGATGGAGCACAAAGGACTGGCATAAGAACATGAAAAGATGCTTGTATTTCTTTTAGTTTCCACTAAAAATAAAGTCAGCCAAGTTCACAGGCTCTGGTTTTGTACTTATAAATCACAGCAAAGGCTGTAACTTTATTTGAAAGAATTGCACGGGTACGATCTATACTGGGGACCCAATTGTGTTTGCTTAACCTTTTTGCACTTTCACAGTTCATCTCATACACATAAAATAAAAAATAGAAAGGTATAGCTTCTGTTTATATGAAACAAACCAGGAGAACTGTTTTCTTTAAAGAATCCAGTACTTTAACATAGTAAAACTCTGGAATGTAAACAGGATGTGTTACACAAGGACTGAAATAAATTACTGAAGACGACTCTGCTTAAGAACTTACAACATGTCAACAAATTCCTAACTGCTTGCAGATGTTTTTTCTTTTCAAAAAGTGTGTGGACAAACATCAGGGTCGTCTCACCAAAGGGATTTGTATTTACCACCCAGTGAGGATGTCAGTTTAGCCTGCTGGTACCATGGCAGGAAAGTTTCAGCAGTGTAACAGACACCCTCTGCGTGCAACTCTGCTGTTAGCATCTTCTCTTTGAATTATCATTCAGAAACATCCCATCTCTGCTCCTTCCAAGTCAGAGAATTTGACTGCGAGAGACCTTTGTTCTCTGCAGTGACCAGAAGCATTTTTATGCTCTTTCACAAACACTGAGTCAGTCATAAAATCATCTCAGCTGCTGATCCTTTGTACCCTTAGCAGAAAGCGGTACTACAACCTCAGCACTCGCATACTTAGGAACATGTTAAAATTACTGGTCTTGAGATTAATTTATATCCACCAGTAACTTCCCATTATCTTTTCTGAGGAGTTTCTGCTCTTGGCTTCTTTTGGTACATAGCAGAGGAGTGAAGTGGAGCCAGAGAGGAGTGGGAGCACTGACAATGAGCTTGTGGAGATGAACTGAAAGCCACGGCAGCAGCGGAGACATTTCAGCTGATAATGTTTTTCTGGGCCTCCCTTCATACAAGAACAGGCTGTACGGGGTGCCATGGCTCATGAGACCTCTCTGAACACGCTTACAGGATTAGCTCTGTGCTTCTCTCCCACACTAGGTCTCAATCACTGGAAATTAAGTATTTCCAACTTCTGTTTCTGAAGGCAAAATGAAATCTAGAAAACTTGTATGCAGGGATAAATTAATGGGGTGAGAGTGCAATTTATCATACTTATACAACCAGTAAAGGCCCAAGGGGACAAGGGTTCAGACTGTTATATAGAAAAGAAGATAGATAGATAGATAGATAGATAGATAGATAGATAGATAAGTAGAAAGAAAGAAAACTTCTTTACTGTGCAAGCAACCACGCACTGGAACAGGTGTCCCAGACAGGCTATGGAGTCTCCCTCACTGGACCTACTCCAGAACCATCTGGATGTAATCCCATGCACCACGCTCTGGGATGAGCCTGCCTGAGCAGGGAGCTTGGACCAATGAACCCGCCCGTGCTCCTGCCATCTGTGCCCACGGAAGCGCTTCCTTCTCTCTCCCCCGCGCAGTCCTGACAGACTCCCTCTCCCTGTTTGACCGCCCTATTCACGGAGCCGCCGCGGGGTGAGCACAGCGCAGGGCCCCGCGCAGCCCAGCCGGGCTCAGGGCCGTGTGGGGGCTGTGCCGGCCGCCCCCACCTCACTTCCAGGGCAGCTCCCGCCGTGCCCGGCCCCGCCGCCATCGCCGCCACCGCCGCCGCGGGGCCCTGGCAACAGCAACGGCGCCCGCCATTGGCAGGGCCCGCAGCACGCAGCTGATTGGCCCGCGCCCCTGCGCCAGCCAATCAATGAGCACGGGCGGGTATTTAAAGGGAAGGGATCGCCTAGGGGGGCTGTGTCCACAGTCATGCACCAAGGTGAAGTCTCAGGGGGTAGTGTAGGAGCGCTTATTGTTGATAAATAAGATGGGGTAGTTCTGCACCGATATTGGTGGCCCTGTAACCTGGGTCATAACTGCAGCTGAGTCTAAGAAGCAGGTGCTGAATCAAGTGTAGGAGTCCATCAGTCTTGGGGGTGAGGCCGCGGGGTCCATGTCTTGGTCACCCTGTGTGTCCCTGCACCTGGTTCAGTGCCATCTGCCCGTCTCTCAGCAGGACAGCTGTACCTATTTACCCATTGCTTCTTGTGTCCTCCTGGAGTTACCACGCCTAAAGGTGTTCAGGAGGGCTCTGGATCTGGTGCTGGGTCATGTGGTTTAGGGGTGACAGCCGGAATGATGGTCTTGAATGTCTTTTCCAACCTTGATGATTCTGTAATTCTGTAAGGTACAAAAGTTCTTCTTGGACTGTGTATGATAAAGCTCCTGAAGCTTCAGAGTGAGCTGAGGAGAATGTTTCCCCAGGAAAGAAGAGAAAGTACAGCTGCACCCTTTCCCTTTGTACTTGAGGCTTTTAGCCTGGTAACACAGTAAGAATCTACAATTATTTAAAAAATAAGATTTCCTTTCCTAAGGAAGGATTGTTATTTATAGTGTGTTGCTTGTGTTAGCTTGCAGTTGCTTCCCTGTACAGTGGCAGTGTGCAGTTCTGCAGTTCTGGTATGTATTCGCAGTGCTAGAGAGCAATGATGGAGAGTGGCATTCCTGTCCGGAGGCAGCAGGACAAGCCCATTCCATTCCTCTTGTCTCCACAGGCTCCCTGCGTGCCAGGAAACACCAGGAGACAATGAGGAAGTGGGTTTATTTTGCTTGGTACTTCTGAGGGCCTATTGTACCATGCGGGTCTTGTGATGCTGGTGTAAGTTCCTACATGCCTGTCTCCAGGCTGTGAGTTAGCAGGCTGCATGTGTGTTTCATAATTGCTATGAGATATTTCAAATTAATTCTCTCTATTTTCATCACCTAAATTTTTGCTGAACCTTTCCTAAGGATAGGTCCTTGGGAAATTCCTTAGAGGAATGAGGACTATGTCCTCTAACAGAGTTGTTTGTTTTCTTTATGGTCGAAGAAATTATTCTGTTGGCAAAGAACACTTTATGTACAGGTTCTGTTTGCCTAAGGCATGGCAAACTTGTGCAACAAATCACCACTCCCTTTCTGTGCTGAGCTGCTTAATATATACATAATCAAGTAGCAGTGACTCAACAAAAATCATCTTTCTCCACTGCAATGGATAATGGTGTCAAGGTCATGGTTAAGTTACTAGTGACCGTGTTGGTGTTTATCTGCAGGTGAAATCACCACAGAAAATATTGGTCTTTGTGATCTGGTGTCTGAGGCCAAACTCCAGTGACAAAACCAAACCAAAAGTCATTAACAGGTAGAACTTGCCCCCTGTGCAAACATGGATCCACTGATGAGGCTGGAGAATGCTCAGTTACCCTTGGGGATTTGACAGAGTGTGCATTGCCAGGAAGGCCAGGATTTTCTCTCCTTTTGGCAGAAGCTGTGCCACCCCACTGGCCCCTACAAATGTGCTGCTTCCTATTAATGTACAGCTCCAACCTGAAGATTGGTGTGTGGAGCCACAGGAAGGGAATCATTTCCCCTCTGTGGTCAGGGAACAACTTGGACACTGTGTGAATGTGTGAAACTCTTAAAGAGGAAAGCAACTCTCTTTCCATTATTATACTTCAATGGAAGCTGGTACAATGAAGGCCCTGGTTCCCTGATCTCAAGTGAAGAGGGAGCAAAGGGATAGAGAAGACTTCAATCTGTGTTTTGGTTCTCTCTTTTGCTCTATGCACATGCTGATGCTCCCACAAAGATCCTGTTTGCAGAAGCAAGCACGAATGCCTCTATGACTGCATGGTAGTAATTAAGGTAGATTTAACTTTTGCTGTGCTCTTTTGTCTGTTGGGTTGTTGTCTTCTCTCGGGGTCTTTATCATGAAGCAGAACAGCTGCAGGAGAGAGAAGCCCTTCTTGTTGTCCTCAAGGTGGGGTTGGATCGGGATTTGCAGGGTGGTAGGTGATGCAGAAGGGGGCATTGAGAGGAACCTGGAGCCTCAACAGCTGCTGAAGGCACTGCTTATAAATACCCCTGGCCATGGGGAGTTCGGCCGTGGGTGTCCTGTTTCCACTGGAGTGCCAGAGGTGCTTGTGCTGTTATTTGTAACCAGAGAGAGAGGGAGAGCACGGAGAGCAGCTAACAGGGCCTGTCCCGGCTGGGTGGGGAGGACGGCCAGCTCAGGGACAGACCACCGGGCAAGCTCTCCGGGTCAGCAGAGGCAGCAGCGCTCCCGTGGGGCGAGAGGCAGTGGGAGGGAAGGGAGGCAGGCAAAGAGGCGGGGCCGGACACCCGTCCCCCCGGCGGGCGGTGCCGGCGGCGGAGGGGCAGCCACAGATCGGAGCCCATCGCGCAGTGCAGGGATGTCGGGCGATCACTCCCGCAGCCTGGGCAAGGGTAAGCGCGGCGGGGCAGGCACAGCGGGGCTGGCGGGGCAGTGCCGGCCGTGACAGCCCCTCTCCTTTGCTCTCCTCTCGTCTCCCCGCAGGCAGCGCGGCGCCGGGCCCCGTGCCCGCGGGGCTGGTCCGGCTCTACAGCATGCGCTTCTGCCCCTACGCGCAGCGGACGCGCCTGGTGCTGCGCGCCAAGGGCATCAGGTGAGCTCCTCCCGCACCCCGGGGCCCGCACGGAGCGAGCGGCGGGCCCAGCTTCCTTCCCTGCCGAAATTAAACATCCCCCAGCGAACTGATTGAGAAGAGGCTTCTGGGAGTGGTTTTGTTCTAAGGCTTGAATAAGCTTGGTGTATCAGCTGCATAAAAGGCCCAAAGTAAAAACTCTGAGCTGATTTTCTTTTATAATTCTTGCCTGTCATAGCTTGTCCTGAGTAAACGTGAGTAGAGACATAACACACACTGTTGTTTGTTTTTGATGTGAGTGGCCGTGAAAATTCTGGAAGCTACGAATATGCAGTGTTTCTGTTGTATCACTGTCCAGCAAAACACAATAGTGAGTGAATGACCTTTTTAAAAGAGGAAATGTACCGTGTTCCTATAACATTGTCATGTTCTTGTACTGTAGTAAGTTAATCAAATTCAGCACTTGTGTTTGTTTCTTTTTCAGGATAGTCATGTCATTTCAGCATTCTTAAATGGGGTCTAATGTCCCCCTAAGTTTACAAATTAAAAGTAACCAGTTTTTCCATCTTTTTCTGATTCTACCAAGTCCAAGGCCTGCCAGCGGTTTGTTAACCAGCGCAGGGCTGGGAGTTTATGATGGAATAGGGAATGCTAACAGGTCTCCTGATAGTAGGTTGAGAGTTGGGTTAGTTCTTGGTTTATGGTTTTGTTGTTCTGTTTTCTTTTTTTTAAGAGTAGATGCAATAAAACTCCTGGGTTGGTTTGATTCTGTCTTTATTTAGTGTCTTTGGACTGATTTTGGAGCCTTGAGGTTTGTTGTAGCATAGTGATTTTGGAGGGGGTTTATGGCTACCTAGGTGTGACAGTTGCCTTCTGGTAACTTCTCAGTTGCTTTAAAGGTTCAGCTGTGTTTAGCAGACCTTTAGGCTTACTAGGAATTTTCTGGGGTTACACATATAACTCATCATGTAACTTATGGTTTATTAACATAGACATATTTCCCATACGTCTTTTTGTATCAATAGCTATTTGCCTTTACCTTAAACACTTGTTCCGTGTGAGGCCATAGGTTGGGAAGATAAGTAGGTAGGATGCTCTCCTGATTTTCTTTGGTGTAAGGGCAGGTTAAAGTTCAGGTGCATTTCTTAATTGGGGTGTGGCTCATTTGCAATCAACTGCTTCTTTCTTAGAGTGCCCCTGAACTCAAATGTGATAAGTGTGCTGAGTTCTGATCTTTGTTTTTAGCCTGATAGTTGGGTGCTTGTTAAACTAATAAAAGACCCTCTATAAATAACTGCAAGTCAGTGCATGCTTTCTCCAGCCAAGTGTGGCAGTATTTTTGTGTCAAAGAATTAGTCCTGCAAACAACTTCAAAGAAGACAGGGGAGTACAGGGGCTTGAGGGTTGAGCCTCTCAAGTACTGAACTGTTGAGGTGACTGTATTTTACCATGGTATGGGGTGGACTGGAGCAGAACTGAGCCTGTCTGGGTCTTGTTTCTTGTGCTCTTTTAGCCATGAGGTAATCAACATCAATCTGAAGAACAAACCTGACTGGTACTTTGAGAAGAACTCCTCTGGGCTGGTTCCTGTTCTGGAGACCAGCAAGGGCCAGCTGATCTGTGAGTCCCCAATCACCTGTGAGTATTTGGATGAAGCATTTCCAGGGAAGAAGCTGATGCCTTCAGACCCATATGAGCGAGCCTGTCAGAGGATGCTGTTGGAAGACTTCTCAAAGGTACTGTGTGATCAGAGTGGGACTGTGTTGCTGATTTTAGCATCATGTCAAAAATTGCAGCTCTGTTGCTGATGTTGCTTTCATCCTTTCAGGCAGATTTTGTGTCTGGGATGAGCATTTAAATAAGCAGAGGGGATGTTTGGGGCCTTTTGTTGTGAGCACATATGAACCACTGTGTCCCTGAATTGCTCCCAGCATTTATGTGCGAGGATGGATGCAGGAAAGCATCCAAGCTAGTGAAAGATTGTATGACTGAGGTAGGGCTTTGAGCATCCTACAATAGAGCAAAGGTTAGCAGACCAAGACAGCTGAATGTGTGAGACCTAGGAAGTAACAATTGCTGTATTTTATTCTGATCCTTTCTGTAGGAAGTACTGTGTGAATGCAGGATGTGGGAAGTGCCTGACTTAGAGAGCCTAAAACCATGGACAAGAGATGGCACGTGGCTGCAAACATGGGACTTGTATAAGGAGGCTGGTTTTGGCTCTCATTTGGAGTTGCAGCTGGTTGACTGGAATTAACCTTTCTGTATTAGCATGTGATTTGAGGAGTCTAGGAAGTGAAAGAAGTCACTTGGATATGAGACAGGAGGGAAAGCAACAGAAGATGCAAAGGGATGTGGACAAAGAAGGAGAATAGAAGGGAGAATATAATTGCAAAAGGCCTTTGTAAATAGACTGAATGGAAAGAGGAAAGTATGTTGCAAGAAAGACAGTGTGCAGATGGGGAACACCCTTCTTTTCACTATTCTCTTATTAGAGGACTGAAATTCATTACTATTTGTATTCATTCTTCCTCTAGGCTTTTGCTTGCCTTTTATGAAGTACAGAAGATTTTTATTAATGGACTTTATGTAACTCTTTAAAGTCAGATCTCTTAAGATTTAACTTGCATTTAATACTTTAACATCTAAGTTAACATTTTAAATTTTGAGTGACTTGCTTGTATTCTTGTAATAGGTGCATTAAAAACTTTATACCTTCCTTTGTATAGATAACATCCTTGCTTTTCAAGCATGTTTTGGCAGTCAAAGATGGACAGGACACCACTGCACTGAAAGCAGAGATTGCTGAAAAGTTTGGCAAACTTGAAGAGGTGAGAGTATTTCGTGATAATATGCAGATTTGGCAGCCTTTGTATGATCCCTTTTTTCCTTTCATGCTGTGGCCTGTGGAAGTAGATCTCTCATGCAGTTGGTAGTTATAACAAGAAACAATCTCTCAATTCACTGCCCTCAGCCCAGGATGCACAAGGGCACCATTAGAATAAATTCCAAGTAGCTAAACTAAACTTTATCTAATGACAAAGACTGTGTAGACTTGTAGAGATTTTTGAATTCTAGCAGACTACTGTTGTCTTGGATATCATTGTTCTGCTTTAAGTGAAGAAGACATTGCAGCATGTACTGAGCAAGGGCTGAAGAGTCTGAGCTGCTGAAGAGCATCTATACTGAAAGCAGCCCAGATGCCTTGATGATGGCATAAAATCTTTTTCATTCTAGAGCTAATCTTTGGGGGTGGGTGGAGGCAGAATGTAACATGTGCCTTGTAGAAACCCAACCCTGGACCATATTCTGCTACTGGTGGTGTAACTCAACTTCAGTGGAGCTCCAGGAAGTGTCAAGTGGCTTTGATGCTGTATTAGCTACTTGACAGGCCATGTCAGTCATGGTTCTTGGCTTGTCTGAACAGCTGTTAGACTTCTCTTTGTCATGAGCCCATTCCTTCTGTCTTTAGCAGCCACAGCCAGTGCTTGGGTGGATCAACGAAGATCTCCAGAGTATTTCTGTTCTGGTGCAAAGCTGCCAATAACCTCTTAACACTTTCCTGGTTCTCCTGACAGTCCTGTGCATTCTGCTTTCCCATCCCCTTAGGCTGCCAAAACAAAATTGTTTCAGGGGTAGTCTTGTCCATCTGATCAGACTGAGGCTGGAGTAGTGCAGATGACGAGTTCCTGGGGGAAGTTGTGTTTCACTTCCCTGAAACACAGATGCATTAAACATTAAGGAAGGATTGACTTTCTTCCTGCTTGATTGTTACTGTGAAATAACTTGCTGTTCCTTCAGTGTCTCTATTTTACTATACCTGGAATGATTTTGCAGCAGCAGCTGATGGTCAGCTGTGAATGGGAGGCCAGAACAGAGCCAGGCAAACTTCCCTCAGCATATTTCAAGAGCTATTACAGAGGGGAAGTACTTTGGAACACTTCTGCATTTTGATTTCTGCTGCCCGACAGAGGGGGCTGTGTTACCATCTCTGCCCCTCTGCAGCTGCTGGTTGTGTTCTGCCAGACACCTGGGAGCTCAAACAGCTCCATGCTTCCTGAAGGGCTGCTTTAAAATTTCTATTAGATCATGGGGTTGTGGACAGCGAATAAATGCCATATGAGTGTATAGGGTGCTATGTGTCCAAAAAGACCAGCATTTGTAAGGTCTTGTGAGTTCCACCTTTAAAACACCAAAGTGCCTGATAACAGGCACTAATCTGATGAAAGAAGAGACCAAGCTCTGGAGGGTCCTTAAAGCATATTAAACTTGGATGACTTGCATTAAAAATGCATCAGAGTCATAAATGTAACAGGAGAACTTGCTGCATTCTTTGTGGCCCAGCTTTCTGTGCTGAGCTGTGAGGAGGATCTCCTGGTGTAAGTTACACTTGCTTCCTGTTGCCTTTGCACCTGGAATCAAATGCAGTTTGAGATGTAATGTTAGAAATGCTTCCCTGACACCACTTGGCCTCAACTGCCATGGGAAAAGAGTCCCTGCTAAAATGGTGCTCTAATTTACCAGGAGGAGAAATTTAGCTGGACTTGTTGCTCAAGAAATTCATGTGTGTTGTGGTCTATTAGTCTGTGCCATTAATGATTTTTGACAAGTAAGAAATCACAAACATATTCTGAGCTAAATTCCTCTTTGTTTATGCACATGCTGCGGCTTGCTAGTGATTCATATTTTGTGACAGTTCTTGAACCTCTGGAGAAGAACTGGGCTGAGTTTATGAAATAGCAGCTCTTCAGTATTACGCTTGTTTACTGAGTAGCTCCAACTCTGCCAGTATTGTGTGCACAAGAGAAATACACTGCATCTCCTTCGTTTGCTCACTGATCCCTGTAGTGTGCCTGCCTTCCACTGTGAAGTGAGGTTTTTGTGCAGTGTTCTGCTGCACTTTTCCTTTGGGGGGCAGCTGACATCTCTCACCTTTCACAGGCTCTGTCCAAACGCAACACGGTGTTTTATGGTGGGGACTCCGTCTCAATGGTTGACTACTTGATCTGGCCATGGTTTGAACGTCTGGAACCATTCCAGCTGAAAGAGTGAGTACCTTGCCTGGCATCTGCTGTGTTCTGAAGTGCCTCAGCATCAATATTTCTGGTGTACACTGCACAGTGGGGCACTCTTGGGGGCTGCTGAAGAAAGCTTGTGTTGTACTGCAGTTTGGGGGAAGCACACTGGTCTAAACTGGACATTGTACTGGGACAGAGAAAGTAGTAAAATAGAACTGTTCAATCTGTTTTGCTTCCTTGATGCCCTTCAAATTTTCCATTTGTGTTACTCAGTCCCTTCCTTTTTCCTGTAGCTCTTTGAATCACACCCCAAAGCTCCAACGCTGGATGGAGGCCATGAAGGAGGACCCTGCTGTCAAGGCTACAATAACTGACCCACAGGTATACAAAAACTACCTCCAGCTGTATCTGAAGAACAGCCCTGAGGCATGTGATTATGGGCTCTGAGGTGCCAGTAGTAGCCACCTTCAGTTGGCTGAAGTGATAGTGCTGTTTTTCGGTGTAATTTGGTGGGGGCTCTTCTGTGGTTGAATTTCATAACGGGGAATAAATCTGTGCTGAAAAGGCTGAGAAACTTTCTGTAAACTCCACTCCTTCCTGTTGGGAGAAGGATGTGTAGGCTTCAAGCAGGAGGTGGAAAGTCATTGCTTGCCATGAATGTTGCATAAAGGAAAATGTCTCTACTCAGAGGTGATGGTCTGTAATCTCTGGCCTCTTTGTAGGCATTGCAGTGGGCACTCCCTGAACTGATGCTGTTACCTGATTTAAAAATTGTAATACTGGTGTCTTGAAAATGAATAAAAATCAAACAATGTTGTCTTCAAACAGTTTTTCCTTCCTCTTTCTGAGCAGCTATTAGTCACTGGACTGGTTAAACAGAGAGAGAGGAGCAGTGCACTTTAAAGGCTAAAACAGTTAGTGTGGCTTGGGAAGTTGTGATTCCTTGTGTGAGCTGGTTGTGTCTTCAGACCGCTCTACTGCAAAACACGGACTTTGCAGCCCTGCCCACCTACCCCTGCTGAAGTCATATTTGCAGGAAACCTCTAGTAAGGGCTTCCAGTTTTGATTGGATGTGCTAGGGGAGTGTGTATGGTTATAATCCTTCTCTGCCCTCCTGAAGTAGTGCTATGTTTATTCTAGGTTCTAACCTAAAGGCTGGAGTAAGGAGTAAAGCAAACCAAAACCATATCCTGAGCAGAAGGACATGTATTTTCTGTTCTCAGAATTTAGAGCATTGCTCTGCTAGTCAGGCGTAGGTGAAATTGGAGAACAGAAGTGCAAGGAGTTTAGTCAGAGCATTATGCTGGTGATGTCTTGCAGCTGGTGAAGGAAAGAGTATGTTCTGTTTCATCAGGTAAGTGGCAGGATCAGAGATTGTTAATTGGACATCTTTGAAACTATCCTGTATGTTAATATAGCAGTGTTGGGATGAGATTATTTGAATCAAGCAGTCACAGGAAAAACTTCCTCCTCTCCTGTTTTTCCTTTTCTCTTTTCCTCTTCACATCTATGACTCATTCTGATGCTGCTCAGCTGTGTATGTCTGTCAGACCACTAGCTGCCCAAACTAGCCAAAATTCCTGGGAATAAGCACACAGAAAGAAAGGCAAAGCAGTGTGTCCAAGGGCAGGGCTGTGGTTCCCATTGGGCTGAGGTGATTGTCAGGATAGATCCAGGACTGTTCTGTTTCCCACTGCAGTGAGGTGAGGTAGCACAGCAGAATGTGGTGGTTCATGGGTTTTATAGTGATTGAGGATTGGGAGTCTTGGAGCTTTTCTGGAGGAAAAGTAGACTGGTATTTTTCTCATAATGTGTTCTACCCTGGCACAGTAACTCTGAGGTGGTTCATGCTTGTGTAACTTCAAGTAGGAAAGATAGATTTGATGAGGAAAAAGATGAGCAGGAACTTGATCTGTTAGCCTGTGGCTATTGAAGGGGCTTGTTTATGCTCTGACTAGCTTTAATTCAAGCTATGCAGCTTTTCCCCTCCTGTTTATCTTTGTGGCTTTTAAACACATCTGGCACTACTTAGAGAAATAATAATGATGCTGCCTTTCCTTCCAGAATACTGTAGTTTTTAAAAAATTTCCAGTGGAGATGTGCTGCTATACATGTTTCATAGATTGTCATTAGAGGACCCAGAGGAAGCTGAGAGCTGTGAAGTGTTGTCAGGATGTGGATCTAGGTCCTTGCATTAGATGAAAGCAGGGTTTGAGCTTTACAAAGCCAATGTCTCTGAAGTAGTGGTGGGATCTCAGTGGCAAACTTCCAAGAATTAACTGCAGAGCATTTTGGTTTTATTAGCAGCTCTGCTTTGTGTAGGGCTTGTTAAAAGCTGTTAGGATAGGATACTGCCAGAAATATGTTACAGTCTGCTCCAATGTGTTACTTGACTGTAGTGGGAGATCCAGTAATAGGTTAAGAGCAGAGATCAGCATGCAAAAACTGAACTGGCTCCAGCCGGACCACAGTAACCCAGAGACTGTGTTATCTGAACAGAAAGAAATGCTCTCTCCATCTCTATTTAGTGGCTGTACTGTACCATTATAAATGTGCTATTTCAGCAAAAAAACCCCTAAAATGAAATATTCTGCCTTATAATTTACTATTAAATATCTGTGTTCTAAATTCCCAGGCAGACAGCTGGGGTCCTGAACTCATTACAGCACAGCAAGAAATGCAGGCCTCAGGCAAAGTGTTTTTAATGTGGTAATGAATATGCAATACTGGCCCAGTCTTAAAAGGAAAAGACAAGTTATGTGGAGGACTGGCTCTCTCCTTTCAGGGTGGATGGATGTAAAGGAAACACTTGCATTTTCAGTTTTGGTTAACAGAACAGAAAGATGTAAGTCAGTAAGGAAAGGATCAAGCAGATGAACAGCTCTCAAAACCTTCTGTGGATCAGATAGTACAGGAAGTACAGTCTTTACTTACCTTCTGCTCCATGTGTTGCCCTTGAAAATTGTTAGTGTTCTTGCTTTTGAAAAAAGAGGGTGCTTTTTTGTTTGTTTGTTTTCTGTTATTGTGCCACCAGATATAACTGCTACTAGCACAGGTTAAAAAAGATAAATTCAATGTCAAGCAAACAAGGACAGAGTCTGTCTTACAAAAATAGTGATTTTAGTAGCATGATGGAGAGTAGATACTTCAGGTTAGCAAGATATTGGGCCTTGTTCTGTCCTGCATTTGTAGCATGTCCCTGTGTCTTTACTGATGTCCTTGAAATGTACCTTCGTACAAGATGTGGTCCAGTGTTTGTTCATTATAATTTTAGGATCCCTTATTTTGAAGCTAAGAGAAAGATAGAAGGGAGCCAAGACAGGAGGAAGGAATAGGGATCTCAGGTTCTCAGATCTGGGAAGTTTTGTTGAGTTTTGGGTAAGTTGAGTGGGAACATGGGTGAATGGGACTGTGGCTAGAACGGAAGGCCCTTGCTTGGGGCAGTTGTTGAGAAGTTTCTATCTAGGGAGGTATTGAAAGGGCCAGTGGTTCTTGCACTGAAAGTGGCAGTAACTGGAAATACTGGTTTGAAAAGTCTGAAAAATCACGCACTACAGACACCTGGAACACTTGTGTCAACTCCACACAGATACCTATGGATTTGCTGCTTTTTCTAATCAATCAAAAAGGAACAGAAAAGGAAATCTCAACTTTTTGCTGTATTTCCCTTAATGTCAGCTTCTTGCTATGCTTCATTTAGCAGCTGTCTATCCTGCTCACCAGACAGGCCTGGCTGTGAGTGCACATGTTGGGCATGTGGTGCTGGCACAGTCTTACATGTCCTGGAACTGCTCTCCTCAGTTTTCCACTGTCGTGGCATCTGTATTAGCAGGGTTTGAGAGCGGGCTTTTCTTATCCTCTCTCCTGTCTTTACTAGTAGCCTGATTATTTCACGCCCTTTGCTTGGACATGGATTTCATTTGGGAATGGCTCATGAAAATGCAGTCTCTCTAAAGTCATGAGGTCAGGTGCAATTTTACTAAATCACTCCCATTTTCTGTGAGACGGAAACAGTCTTCTCTACTGCTGGTCCAAAGCCAACACGGATGGCAGTTGCTGATTTATCTGACTAAAGTAATGATGCCACGTGATGTCATTAGTATTTTTCCCCTTCTACAACACTTTGATTTACTAAAACAGGAGTTTGAAAACTAAACTTGTCAGTGAGATGCAGCTGTGCTTTGGGTGCAGTGTGACAGCTGTTCAGCAGGGTGCAATAACACTGAGTCCAGGAGCGAGTGAGAATGCAGCTGGTATGAAGGGGCTGATGTGTGGAGCTTGTTCTGTGCCTCTCACAGCATCTTCTGGTGAGCAGGAAGCAGCTTGTGAGAACTGCAGGATGTGCTGCAGGTTTGTGTCTTAGAACCACCACCCTTGGCAAGGCTGATGGAAAAAGCCATCTCTCCAGGGGAAAGGGAGCCAGGAATAGGGGCACTGAACAGCCACAAGCTGGGTAGGGAACAGACAGTGTTTCCTGTAAGCTGCAAACCATTTGCATGAGTCACCCATGTGACTGCACGGCAAAAGCATACGAGGGCTGAGAAAAAAGAAGGAAAAAAGCTGTCAGCTTCAGATTGCCTGAAGAATCAATGAGGACCGATAGAGACATTATGAATTAATACTGTCCTTCCTTTACTGCTGCTCCCCCAAAGGATGCTTTTGTGCCTTTCCTCCTGTCACTCAAACCATCCTTAGAAGGGAGCTCTCAACAAGAATGTGCTTTGGGCCAATCCACAGGTTGGAGTGTGGATGATTTTTTTCCCCTATACATTCATCACAGAGCTCTTTTAGGTGCCTGTTTAGGCTTGGAAGCAGAGTTTATCTCCTCTTACTTGTAGTAATTAAGGCATGGTGATTAATCAGCTGTTTGTGGGAAGACAGCTCTGATATAACCTGTATATTCAAGCCCATAGATTAGGTGCCTCAATTCCTCTCCATATGCTTTATGTATCTTGACTGTTTTGCTCTGGTATATCTCTACTCTGGATCAAACCTTTCACTTCCAAAGCTTTGCCAGGTGTGGCTCTGGCAGGGGAGTCACTGTGGGGCTAGCGGTAGAAAGCTGCATGTGGACAAGCCTTGTTCTCTAGTTTTGCATGCAGGAGGTTTGTAATACTGACATGATGTGATAGCCCTGGAGGTGAACTGAACTGGCAGGAATATCCTGCTGAGAGTGCAGAACACCTCTGTTCCGTGGGAACGCCTCTGTGATGGAGGCCAGGAGGGGCTGCTCTGGATCATCTGTGCTTACAGGCACAGGAACCATCCAGGGCTGCCCGGCCCTGCCCTGCCCTGCCTGGTGTGAGCGGGCAGGGATGAGATCTGGAACATGTTCACAAGCTAAATACCATCTCCTTGAGGATTTGCAAAATCCCTCTGTGCTGCCTGATTCCCAGCAGAGGGCTGGAGAGCAAGCCTGAAGGTTGGGAGCCATGGAATGGATTTCTGCCTTGATGCACCTGGGGAGGTGAAGTGACTGATGAGTCAGGCTGTGCACTGTGATTACTGATCCCAGCCCTGCCTAGCTCTGCCCCCTGGGCCTGTATTGTACTGTGTTGGATCCTGAATGTTAGATTGTCTGCAGAAAGGTGCCTAATTGGACTTCCAATGGCATTATAGGTGTCATAGCTCTTCTGCAAAGTAGGACAATACAGACAGAAATTTAATCTTGTCTCCTTACATGATTAAGTCTTTGCTGAGTTGAGACTGTTGATGGATGTGGGCCCATCAGTGGATTTGAAGATAGTTTCATGTCTAAAGTAGACTCCTTTTCTTGCTGAGTGCCTAAGACACCTTTAAGAACTTCATTGATTTTATTTTTTGGGGGGGTGGTTTACAATTTTTAGTATGGAGACACAATTTTTAACACAGTGCCACAGTCAGACATTTTACAGGCACTCAAATATCTGAGCAGGCTGTATTTAAATGTTTCACTTCAGCACCTTCTGTGCTTTCCCCTCAGAGATCAATAAAGCTAATACCTTTTTTTTTCTCCTTCCTCTAACATTCTGTGTGAGCTCTGGTTTTAGCTAGACAGATTTATAATTACTTGTAAACTCGGAGCCTTTATCTGCAGAGGTGCTGCCTTTGAATAATGACTGAGAAGCTTTGTTCTCTGCCTCTGCAGCCAGAGGTTTTACTTCCAGCAGCTGAGGAGTCTCAGATGACACTCCTAAATGTAACATAACTGGAAAATGAAGTTTCTTGAAAAGCACTGTAACATTAATTGATCCACAGGAGGGGCTTGTTCAGATTTCTATTTTGAGACTAGACTGGTCCAATAGATATGATGGGAATATCTTTGCATCCATCTTCCCTTAAGGCTCTGCTGCAAAGTTGGGTGGATCATTTTGAGAATAGCAGAAGCAGTAACACAACTCTGCATTTTCTCACAGCTCATTTCTTCAGGTCAAAGAAGACATGAGTACCTACTACCTTTCACTGCCCTGGGAATGTTTAAAATACATCTTTTGTGCTTTTGCAGCAGTAGGAGGGTCTTTGTCTCCTATCCATTTGCCTGCTTGCTTAAAGATTATCAGAGGTATTTCTGAGCTCTATCAAATTTAATGAAAGTTGTTTGAGGGATTCAGAAGTCACTTGGTATGAGATGAAAGCATAGGCCCTCTTTCCCCCTGGCCCATATGTGTGAACACACCGACTGCACAGGAGACTGGCAAAAAATAACCTAGTTTATGTTGCCATAAGGAATTTATCATTTCAGAAAAAGACAGAACTGCCTGGAATTTTACTTGGAAGGGATGCAACAGCTCACATCTTTGGTCGAACCCAATGACCCAGCACCCTGAGACATCCTTTTCCCAAACAAATAGAATCCAGTTAAATATAAGTTAAAATCTGATCCTATGCCAGTGGCACTTGGGGACAGACCTGTGTTAGCTTTTAGTCCTGCAAGGAACAAACCATAATGCAGAGTTGAGCACAGTGGATGGAACATGCTCAATATGTGGGCCAATCCTGAGCAGTATCCCATTCTGAGACCAGTATTACCAGTTTGATCCCTACTGGTACCTTACCAAATTCATGTTAGCATGCTTGAGTCACCATATCCCCTGAGGTTGCTTTTGCTCTTTTTTTTATAGCACAGACATTTCTGCCTGCTTGGAATAAAGGTGTCTTTGCTTACAGCTCCCACATGAGTGGTAAAAAGTCATTAGATAAATTTTTAAGCTAAAAACCAACCTCTAATGGGTGGCTTTCTCTTTCTGCTCTGCTTACTCTATGACAGGTAATACTGTAATAATGGTCATGGCATGGTCCAAAAATCTGCCAATTGCCCTTCTGAAAAAGAATTTTATAGTGATGTTACCCTTTCTGTTCCATAGCAACACTGAAACAGTAAATGAGGCAAAGAGAAAAAAATGCTCTAGGAAATCAAAAACTCGATGGAGAAATGTGCTGAGCTTGTCAGATAGCTCTGAAGCAGGATGGGTTTGTTTGGTTTGGGTTTTTTTAATAACAAAGTTGCACCAAACCAACCAAGACTGCGGATGGTCCTGGGCTACAGAATTCCCTTTCCAGCAGTGTGTGGTTGACCCTGGGGAATTGTAACTTCTGGCTAAGTAGATTTGGGCTGCAGCTCTTAAGCCAGCTGCTTTTCAGACCTGCTCAGTGCTGATTCAGCCCCAGTGAGCAGTGGAAGGCAGAGTTATTAAAGGTGTGCAAGGCATTCTGTGGGGCTGGAAGACATGTTGCCAAGGAAACAGTGGTGCTTTTATTATATGCATTAATCACTAGCTCTGGGTGTGCCTCCAGAGCCAGAGCATATTAGAATATTAACAAGGAGGTGCCATTCCCTTTAACTGGGCAAAGGGGTTAAGCAGGGGGCTAAGTGGTGGTGGGTGGTTGCTAAACTTGGCTGTGTATACCCATAAAATAAGCAGGTAAAGAGGATTCCTTTGGCTGAACTGGAAAATCAGGAGCTTTCTTGTTCAGCCCATAAGAGCAAAATCTATCAGCATTATTTAGGGCTTGCCACAAAAGGGTGTTTTTGAGCAGACATATTCAGAATAATTACCTCCATTTCCTGTGGATTCATATTCTCAAGACAAATTACATCCCTGGCATTATTCTGGAATAGCTATCCCACTTCATGTTCATGCTGCAGTTTATTCTGGAATAATTTCTACAGGGATTCAGGAATCCCAGGGATTCTTGCTGCTGGGCTCACTGTGCTAGGATCACACTGGAAATATCCCCACTCTTTCCTTCTGTTCTCTTAGAAACATTTTCCAGGGAATCAGAAACAAAAGAGACTTGATGCTCATTTAGATTTTGTACAAGACTTCCTTTATTATAAATAAAGCTGCATGAGAAGATCTATACAAATTCAACAGTGTCCTGCTATAGACGCAGCGGTTTACGTACAGCATTGTCAATCAAGAAGACCTTAGTTTGGAGAGTTCTGGTGTTACTGCCCATCTTGGCTGCATTGCCAAGATTCATCTTTGTACTACAGTTTTGCTTCTAAAATGTTACACACAGACTCCCCAATTCTAAAAAAAGAGAAGTAATAAATAAAGCTGTTTACCAGGTAGGGTCCTGTGAGAGCCAACCCCTCCCTGAGCAGCAGCAAAGCTGTTACAGGTGCTTAAAGTCTCATTTCTTCACCACAGAGAAAACACTGCAAAGACTTTGCATTAAAAATGGCTGGTGAACAAACACCTAGTCCTGCTGCTTGAATACTGGATAAATTTTTGGATCATTTGGCTAAACTATATCTTAATACCCCTGTATATACCTGTATACAGAGCAACTTGGAGAGAGAGAAACCTTTTTCTGTGGCTGCTTAACAGTGAACACCCAACACCTCCCCTTAGAAGACATTCAGCTCCTGTACAGCAATAATAACCTTAGACCAAGACATTTTCTAAAGGCAAATAGCTCCTGAGGCTATGCTGTAGATCAGTGGTTGCTATCAACCCACCACTAATTCCATTGCTTTGACAGAGCCTGTAAAAAAATATTAAAACCATGAGTTGAGGGCACAGGGAGTGGTTGGAAACCAGTGGAAGGCACTCGGAGTTCATCTGTTGAATTCACCTGGTTTTAGCAAAGGACAAGAACAGTACTGAGGCACAAGAAAGGGGTGCAGGACAGGCTGTTTGCCTTTCCTTAGGATGTCTCAGAGGGATACTGGCATTGCCAAAGAGATGTTTATTACTCTGGTGGCATATGCAGTTTGGTTTTAAAAGAACGTTTTTCACTTTAGACCACAAAATCTCACTTCTACTCCCATCCTTTAAAGCTGCTTCCTATGAATACCCACCCAGATTTCAATCAAGGCAGAACTACACATGGGCAACACTAAAAAGTCTTAGGGCATTTTTACTGGCTGGCAGCTGATGGAACTGAATCGTCTTATAAACCTTGTTTTGTGAATGTGGGCTTTTACTCAGAGGCTACTATTTAGTGGGCAAAGATTTGATCCAGGAGAGATACGAAGTCCAAGGAATGATGTGCTTCACATCGCAGCCTCCTTGTACCATGGCAGAAGTGTGGTCCAAAGAAACACTGTGTACTAACCTCTCCTCTGATGGGACATGTCTGTACCTTTGGTTTGCAAGGAAGATCTCCACTCTGAGGCTGACTGGAGCACAGCTTATAACCACAGAGAACCTTTCTCCCCAACAGGTATGAGTGAGTCCCCTCACAGCCTAAATGGACAGACCAGATCACATAAAAGGTGCTCAGGGCAAAATGAGCATATAGGAAAATTAAGCCAAGCAATTTGCTTTCAGTGGAATCAAATCCATAAATTACTTGATTCAGCTCCAGCTTGTGTTCAACTAAACCCCATGGCAACGCTTCAGGGTCAGTTTGAGTGTAAGAGAGAACACGAATACAAGTACAGAAAACAAAGAACAAAAGATTCAATCCACTTATCAGTTCAGGTTCCCTTTGAGTCTGAGCAGCAGTGCTTGGGGCTGTGTAAAGACGAGTTTGAGCACGTTTACAAGCCCGTTGCAACTGGTGTTGCAAAGCTTTGTTCTGACTTTTAATAGGGGAGTTACCTTATTCTGTTCAACAGCCTTTTCTTCTCATGCTCCCCCTGCTCAACCTTATATAAAAGTTATTTTTCAACTCTGAATGTCATTTCCTGAGAGACCTGGGTCACAAATTTGCTTCTGTTCTTTGGACAGTCTAAATTTAGACTCCTGACAGGAAATGGCAGAGAAATTCTAATTTCTCTCTGGCTGGGAGCACATTTAGAAGCAGCTTCAACCACAACTGCTCCAGCGTGACCTGCCTGCCAGCAGTCCATGCAAAGCTGGCTCTGCTATGGACACTTTGCAGTAAACCTGGGCAGGTAAAAAAGGCAAATCTGGGTTTGCAAACAGCTTACACAGCTTCTGATGTAGCCTCCAGGCTGCTGTACTGACCCACCCTCCCTGTACCTCTGCTTGTCACTACCTGCTTGCCATGTCCCCTGAGATTGCTCCTGCTCTTTCGTACTGGGGAAAGCCCTCTAGGGTGCACTAAGGAAAGCCAGGGGCTTACAGCACTTGTTTGCGTCAGCAATTAGTCCTGCCCTGTTGCTCTCCTGGCAATCTCCCAGGCACTCATCACCAAGGATGCTGAAGTAAGCGCAGATGATCCAAGATTTTTTCCTACTGGCATTACCCACCAGCCTCTTCTCCCCCATTCCTACCTACCCCTTACTTTCTGCTCAGAGATCCTACTGTGGTAATAAAAGCCAAGGAAGGCAAAACCTTGAGCACAGTTCCCTGTCAGCACCTGTGCTTTCTTATAAGCCATGTGTGGAGACAGGAGTTACAGCTTTCTCTGCCTTTGTGTGTGAAATGTCCCTCACTAGTGGAGGGACAGAGAAGAGCAGACACCAATGAGGTGGTGAAACAGTTTTTACCAAGAAAAAGGAAGAGAGGACATGTCTATGGAGTGTTTGCTTATCAAAAAGTTTGTTTGATAAAAAGGGACCTGTGGAATGATGGTAAAAGCATCCCTGACAGGTCCTACCTCACAGAACAACCATCCTCTTGTAAACAGGATTAAGGGAAGCTCTAGTGTAAAACTTTGCAGGAAATCCTAGTGTAAGAAAACGGTCGGAAAGGCCCCTTAGCACTGGAGGCCAGGCTGCTGGGACCAGCATAAAGCAATTACACACTGAGGCCCTGGCTTGGGCCTCACACTCAGGAGGGTGAGGATCTCCCGAGTCCTCTCCTCCAGCAAAGCCACCTTGCTGGGGCTGGGCGGCCCAGTGGCACAGCACTAACACGCTTCCTGTGGGATTTCAGGCATTTCCCTTTCTGCACTGTTTTTTTTTTTAGCACATGCCACAAGATTCTCCCCTGGCCTGAAAGCCTGTAGCAGCTCTCCTCCTTAGCACTCCCAGCTCAGCAAATTAGAGTCTGCTAGTGCAGCTCCTCAGAGCAGCAATCTTTAAAAAAATTGAGGAGAATGTATAAAGTAGCTTGTGCTGGCTTATGTAGAGCAGAAGGGATGTGACACTGATCACATGGGAGCTGCAGACAGCACTGCCCAGGTCTGCTACTTGTTTATCTTTCTCATCCCTTCCTTCTCCTCTCTGTTGGCCTTGGTCTAATTAAAACCATGTGCAGAGAATCATACTCCCATTTGGAAGGTGACTGTTTACTCCTGCTATCAGACTGCTGTGATTGGCTTCATTACAGAGTAATTTTGGAGAAGTGCTTCTTTATGAAAGCAAAACTTACAGCAGTCATAGAACCAGAGTAATTTGGGCTGGAAGGAACCTCCAAAGATCGTGTAGTTCAACCCCTGCTTTTCCTTTCTCTCTAGGCTGTTCTCACACCTTAGTGCCCCAAGGTAAGGAAACCAACCAACCCAAAATGACAAAATCCAATAGTGGTGTTTCTTTTATCTAAGGTAAAAAAGGTTCCTGTTCCCTGTTCGTTGAGCAATACAAAATGGGCAGGAATATAAACCACTAGCCATGTTACCATGGAAGAGTCAAGTGAAATGGTCTGAAGACACAGACCTTGCTCTGCTACAGCCTCCCACAGGAGAAAAATATGTGCAGGAGTGTTTCTGAAGGACAGGACAAGCCATTTAAGTTACTGCTGCAAGTCCAATCAAGAAGGCTTTTCCTTTTTTTTTTTTTTAAACTACAGTTCCCTTTTGAAGCTGTGTTTTATTTAAGGATCTCCATTCAGTCCAGATCTTGTGCATGACTCTCCTCCTCTCCACACCAGCATGGAGACTTATGTTGCACTTCCCACTGGTGAAAGAGCTTCTGCTATCTGCAAGCAGACGAGCTCCTTTGATCCCAAGATCCTGTCTGATTCCCCCACCCTGTTCTTATCTCCCCCTTCTGAAGGAAATGAAGTATTTGGCCACCATCACACCCCCTACTCCCATTTGCATTGCAGGCATCTGAATAAATTACTTATATTTGTTGCTCACCACTGCTGTAGCATGACTGAGGCACAATAGAAAAATATATTCTTAGCTGCATAAAACCAAGCACAGCAGTGGAACAGAAACTTACTTCAACACCACATCTTCCAGTTTCTCCCTATTCTGCCCCCATCGCCTCTTCCTTTCAGCAGGAACCATGGCCCAGGACTGGTTCAGCTCCAGACAAGAAGCTGTATTGGCAAAGTCAGTTGTCTCCAGGAGGCTTCAGAAAGTTGCCCTCTGAACTTGTGCTTAGAGTTTGGCTTTGGTTAAAGAGGCTCCTTACGGATCCCATTGGTGTGTGCAAGGGGAATGTGCACTGTGTACTCATTTATCAGTGCAGACATGTTCCTGAGCATCTCGTGGAACGTGTCCACCATCTTCCTGTAAATGTCCCTGCGTAGCACAAAGGGACGGAAAAGGTTGAGAGGCTCAGCCCTCTGAAATATGATGGGGAAACCCAGCTCTGCTGGTACCTTCCCATTGCCAATAAAGAAGTGATAAAGCTTCTTTTCATGCAAACATTTCTCTAGGAATTTCAGCATGTCCTGTAGGCGTGCCTCCAGCTTTTCTGGGGCCCAGTCCTGACTGGGACGTGCCTGCAGGAGATGCAGCAGCACTGTCTTCAGGTGGTAGTTGGTGAGCCCGCTGGGACCTGTGAGGCTGCATTGCTTCCCGTGGAGGAAGGAGAGGATCTGAAGGCAGCTGACATGGCAGGCATTGGCAGGCAGTGTTTTGGAGACCAGCTGGATGAACCTCCTCTCATACACTGCGAAGGTGAGAAACCAGCGCGTGCTGGAGGGGATGTCTGCTGCCAGGCTGCCCCGAGGGAAGTGGGAGATGAAGTAAACGTCAGAGTTCTCATACTGCACCACAGGGGTCAAGTTGAAGGCAATCGATTTCCCCGATTTAAATTTTATCTTCAGGGCTCCTGGCGAGTCCAGGAGGCTGAAGGAAAGGTCAAATTCATACTTGTGGGAGATTCTGTTCCAGGCTTTGGTGATGGCAATCTGGAACCACTTCATGACTTGGTCAGCATCCAGATATTGAGTATTTTTGTAGCACAGGAGGTCTTCCATCTCACTGCTGGGCCTGGTACTACTGACCTGGCTATGGAGGAGGCACAGCATATCTTCCCCTAGTTTAGTCTTGTCACAGATGCAACCTGTCGCATCCTCATCTGCCCTGCACACCTTGATAGTGCCATAACCTTGTTCATCTGGGGGAAAAGAGTCACCAGAGCACCAGGTCTGGCAGCGAAAGCAGTAAGGCTCTGGGGGGGCAAAAGGCACTATCAGATCACAGACGAAGGGTTTGCGCACTCTCCAGTTCTCATACATGCTCCCCACACCCATGCAATCTTCCACTTCCATGTCAGCATCCCGGTTACAGACACTCCTCAAGGCCTCCAGCAGGTCATCTGCAAAGCCCTCCACCATCTCCCGCATCCTGGCCATGTCTCCGGTGGTACCCAGGATACGCTTCTCGTAGAAGCTGGCCAGGACAGCCTTGTCAGGGAAGGCCACTCCTTTAAATGCTTTCCCCAGGACTGCCATGTCATCCTCTTCTCCTCCTATGTCCTGCCAATTGCCTTCCTGGAAATCCTGCCTCCAGAGCTCAATCAGCAGGAAGATGACCATGGAGAGGGCAGTCCACATGTCCCATCGGACCTTTTCCTCTTTGCTTTCCTCTACTACCACTGCAGCCTTTTCCAGAGCCTTCTGTGTGGCTTCCTGGTCTGCGATTTCCTGCTCCAAGCGCAACTGCTCCAGCCGCAGGCTCTCCTCCCGCTCCTTCATCTTCTGGATGATTTCTTCCGTGTTCTCAGGGATGGTGCCATTCTCCTTGGGGAAGAAGAGCGGGTGGTTGACAATAGCTGTAATCACCAGTAGGCACACCCGGAAGAGTCCCACGGGCATGGCAGTTCCTTCTCTGGAAGAGAAAGAAAGGCGGAATGACCCATGGTTCAGAATATATTCCCTCAAGTGAAAAAATGAAAGAAACTCCCCACTGCAGTAAGAACTTGGACATCCTTTCTAGCCCTGGAAAAAATGCATGAATCTAGAAACCACTAAGTGCACGCCCATTTCTGCAAGTTATCAACCAACTTCCCAAAGAGGCTTTATCAGCTGACGGTGAGGATGAAAGCAGCTCTTATCAAATGAACTTTGAAAAACAGAACTCTGAAGGCACTTCCTGCTGTCAACTCACTGCGATGCTGTTGGGCACTATGGGAAGGCATGTCCTTCCTTTGCCTCTCCTTTAAAATTCCCTGGACAGAAAAGGAAAGAAAGAAGCAGGCAGAACCTTCCCAGGACTGGAGATGAGCAATGCTTTCCCTCAACAAAAAGCTGGTATTTCAGATGTGGCAGTGGCATAGGCAGGTCTGTCCTGGCCACCTTCCAAGTTAAGTATGTCTGGGAACACACAGAGCCTCCTTGGATCAGGGCAACCTTCCCTGCCCTGTTGGTGAGGTGCACCTGGGTGGGAACAAGCCTGCACAGTTTTGTGCTTCTAAGCAAGCACTACAGGCAGAGCTCTTCCTGCCTTTCAGCACCATCAGGATCAGGCTGTGGCAAACCCTCCTGGTCCCTAGGACGCCTCATGATTGAAGTCCCCAGAAAAACGGCAGAGACAGAGACTCTGCTAAAATGGGAAGGGTTTCCTTTAGTAGTTCTAAAAGCATCAGGCTGCTTATTTTTGGTGCTTACAACACTACCGACCTGTGGAAGACATTAGTAAACACCACGGCTTTGACCTAAGCCACCTCCCCCTCAGCACCCCCTTAACACCTGTGCTTGCAGCCAGCTCCCTCCTATTTGCAGAGACCTCAACGAGGCTGTGAGCCACATCCCAGCCATGTGCCAGCAACTGTCCCATGTGTCACCCCTTGCACAGGCCCTTGGCATGACTGAGACCACTACAGTGTTTTGGAGTGGCTTTGAGTGGTTAGTGGCTCTGCTGCTCCAGCCCCACATTTAATAAAGCTTTCTGTGCCATGGGACTCACAATGAAAGGATTTTATTCCCAATTTTCTGGGACATGGTCCCATTGCCAGGGTCTCTGCCTGGTGGTGACAAGGCCTCCCAGAGGGCTGGGCCAGATGGTGCTCAGGCTAAAGCCTGAGCTGTTTCTTCCCTGCTGGCATTTCTGTTTCTGGAGGGCTGGCATCACTATCAAAAGCCCAAATGCCTGCTCAGGGCAGTACAATCTGAAGTTGTCACCCATTGCTGTGATGTTGGAAGCTCACCAGTCCCTCTTTCTAGCGAGATCACCCCTCAGTCCTAGCACAGGGAGATCAGAACAACAAGATGGATAAGCAGGGATATTTCTTCTTCCAGCTGGGAAATTTTAGCATGGCTGATTTAATGTCTCAAAAGTGCTTGAGAGAGAAAGGTTTCTGTTACAGAAATGAAGTCTATCAATAAAATACCTCATCAATCAGACCAGAAATAGCAATCTCATTCCGAAGTAATTTTGCTGTGGGAATGAAGCTGTTTCACAGAGAGCCAAGAGATGGGGAGGCACTCTCTGTGCTCCAGGGGCTCAGGGCTGTAATTCCGACCCCCTGGAATAGCGCCTTCCTGGCTTGGACCCAGCATGTTTTGGTGCCACAGCAATCCTGCTGTCTCAGCATCTGGGCAAGAAGGAAAATGTCTCTGGCAATCTCATTTATGCCTCCACAGGGCACACAATAAAGATAGATCCACCCCAGCGGACCTTGTTATCATAACTGCACAACAAACTGCTGGTTTTGATTGCAGGAACCTGGATTTCCTCAATGTGAACATTTACTGTACATGGGAACTGTATCCTTCAGCACACAATTATCTTTGCTTACGAGAGGGCTGGGACTGGAATAACAAGGGAAAGGAACAGGATTGAGATGCATTGTCCAAGCAGCAAGAAAATTCACACGGTGCTCAGGATAATGCTCCATGCCCCTCCCTGTGTAACATTTACCAGCTACCCTTTTCTTAGATCCCATGCACATGCATAGATGAATGTTCTTATGCAGACGCTGCTCTGGAAAGTTTGTGGCCCTATCTTGTCCTTTTTTACATTTACATTAACTCTTTAATTCATCAGGCAATGAATTAAAGCTAAATTAATGCCCAAGTCTGGATGTTCCAGTTATTCTGTGAGCTCTATGCCTGGGTACATTTTAAAAATAAACTGAGGTCACCCTGCATTGCAAAGGGCTTTATCAGTTTGCTGGGGCAGGGCAGGAAGTGCTGGTGAGTTCCTTTCCTCAGTGCTACGTTCTTGCAGACCACGTGTGCCTTCCAAGCTTAAAAATAACATGGCCAGAGGCCAGGTGCCTCTTTCGTGCAGTCTTGACCAGGATGACACCACTGCTTTGCTCTGCTAGACTACTGTCCATGCAGATGAAATATTTTACTGTTACCACATGACTTCTAACATGCATAAGGCTGAAAGAAGTCAGCTTCCTTAGGATCTTCCTTCTCATCCCCAGCTGCCCATGGGCACACTGCTGCCACAAGTTACCTGTGCCAAAGCTCTGCTAGCAGCAGGGGTTAGGCCAGACATCCCCAAGTCCATCACTGGCTGGCTCAGAATTCACTCTGGGTCACACTGACATTCTAGGATAGCCCTCCATTCTAGGAACAGGTTAGGGAACATGCACACAACCTCTTCCCTCAGCAAACCCTACAGGCATCAACCTCCAGAAACTGGAAGGGAAAAGACCTTCAGATCACACTGATTTGCCAGAGGGATGTCTGTTTTCAGCCCAGGGCTGCTGGTCAAAACTGCCCTTTTGCTACTGTGGCTACTCACTCCACAAAATGAAGCCAAACATTAACCTTGGTTAAGGCTTAAGGTTAATGCTGCTCAGTGACCAAAGTCAGTGGAGCCTGCCCTTGGCAGCAGCCAGGGTGGTACGGGCAGAGCGTTCCCACATCTCTCAGACACAGCTTTCCAGGCTAATATGAAAGACTCAATAATACAGGTGAAACCAGTAGCACTGCCTGCTACGGCGCTCCAGCATTCCCCATAACAAAGGTTGCTCTTTTCCCTTGCTTTTAACTTCAGCCCAAGCTATTTAAGTCTGATAAAAATATTTATGCCTGCTCAGGCTGAGACAGCTTTTGTGTGGGGAAAAGGGAGAGAGTCCAAGTCTTTCCAAGCTGGAGACTAAGGAAGAGAAATGACAATTTTTCAATCTACACATCAAATTTAGCAATATTTCAAATATGGGGGAAAAAAAATAAAATATATTCATAAGTTTTTAAACAGCAAGCTCTCAAAGCAATCTGCCACCTTTTCTGAATTTCTCACCCTGACAGTTTTCCCATTTAAAATATAAACAACATCTGGACTCAGTAACAGGCTTGCATCCTACCTACCTTCTGCAGACCCTCTTGTGGCAGTCCTGGGCCTCCAAAGACTCCCCAGAGGGTACCGTGGTCTTTGCTGGGTCACAGGCAGGCCACTCCTACCAGCAGCCAAAGCAGCCCTTGCTCTGCTCCCTGGGCCAGGTGAGAATGCAGAGACCCCTCTTTTCTCCCATGGGCACAAAGCAGGGAAAGGTGAAGGAAGACCAAAGAAAGCTGCCTGGTAAATGGAGAAGGGCTAGGGTATGTGAAACCTCACTGTCTTGATGTAAAGCTGTGTCTGCTCACTGCCCAGCATGTGATGCTACTTGTTCAAACCTGCCTCTGGCACCAGAATTAGTTTCCTTCTGGGCTTTTCTGTGGCACTCACTGCTGTAGTGACTAGGGACTTCACTGACTTTAAGGTTAATGACCACTCTGCACAACCCTGGGAAATGAGGGGGCAGACACCATCCCACCCTCAAACTGGGAGTGGGGGCTCAGAGAGATAAAAACAGCTGATCACTCTGTTGCTTGATTACAAACAATCAGCTGCATCCTGCAGCACTTGGTATGTTCAAAGGGTCCACCAAGAGCACCTGCAGCCCTCCACCTTCAGCTCCCAGGCAGGTTAGGCCTCATCCTTTCAAGCCTGAAGCTGCCTCCCCAGCTGAAGGATCCTGACCAGCTCCAGGGCAGGTCCTGGATGATGCAGGAAGCCCCAAGAGAGGAAGGGGGAAGATAATGCTGCTGTCATGCAGTTCAGGTTGGTGCCATGAAGCCACAAGCAGGAGGAGGCCAGCTCTCACCCCAGCTGATCTGAAAGCCCTTTGCTGCACAGTTTAGTAATGTTTGGCTTGCACAGTTCCAGGTAGCACGGCATAAGGAAAGGGAAGCAGCCCAGGAAGAAGCCTTCACAGAGCCAGGCAGCAGCAGCTCCATCTTCAGCTTCTTCTCCTCTTCACCCAGCAGCATCACAGAGCTCATACAGGGTTTGTGTGGACCAGTCTGAAGTAGCTGCTGCCTCGTGGCAATGTGTGCTCTCCTCCTTCCCAAGCCACCCTGTCACAGGGCATTTCCCTGCTGGAGCAGCAAAGTACTTCATGGAGATGATGATGCTCAAATCTGTAACAATGTCCTGTCCCTTCCAGCTAAATATGCTTGATTTCTGATGTCACCAAGCCTTCCATAGCAGCTTCCAAACCTTTTGCCTCCTGCTCAACCTGGCAAAGGAAAAAAAGGGGTGGCAGCCTGCAGCTTGCCTCTGCAGGCTGCTCATGTGCTCTGAGCCCGGATAACCCTCCACCTTCTCTGAAGACATAGGAAAGTATTTGCCTTTCGTTAACAGTGCCTTTCAGTTCCTCATGCAGCTTTATTTTTTCAGCTACTTTATTCCTCTAAATTTTGAATCATGGTAAGCAAAACATGCTCTGGCTGGTGTTCAGCAATAAACTAGGTAGGAGTGAGCTGAAGCTTTGATTCTTAAATTGGAAAAACCAAGTCAAGCCACTGAGTGCAGTTCAGTATTACACTGAAACATGCCAAGACATCACTTACAACACACTCGATTGCTTCCTGCAATCTACCTGACACAGAAGGCAATGAATAGGTGGCTGCTACATTGTGTTGTGCTTTGGTAGGCTGCAAGAAAAGAGGCATTTCAAGGAGATGATAGAAAAGACAGCTGGTTGGGAGGCTTTTTTCATTGAAAGCTGCCAAATTTTTGAAACCAGAGCTTTCATGGGGACAAATATGATTTCTGACTCTCTTATTGGGAAGGTCCTTGCGGTTTGGAAAGGACTCTGCTACTTGTTTTGACTGGAGAGATTAACAGGTCAAACCAGGCACTAACCTGCAACTGGGACTTTCTTACTGGGAATATGTCAACTTCAGTCTGAGGGGTTTCAGGCCCAGCCCAGCCATACTTCCTCATGGCTGAGCTTCTGGGAGCTCTGTGATTCCTTCTCCAGCTGTACAACAGTGAACAAATTACCTTTTGGCCTTTGAATGTATAGTCTGAAAACTTCTGCTGCATTTACGAAGATCTAGTGAAGAATAAAAGTTTGCTGAAAGCCCTTAGTAATGCACCATATCCTTCTCCGATTTGCAAGTATCACTGCCACCTCTGCAGGTCCAGCTGCCACTGAAAGAAATCATGTTTTCTCTAGTGGGGACTACAAGCTCTGATTTTTGAGAAACTTGTACAACAACAGGGAAATGGGCATTGCAGAGATGCATGTCAGTATTATTGTTCCTGCCAAAAACCTGGACCCACGCAGCACAGCGCACCCAGGACAGGTTCTTGCTCTCCCATCTCCTGAGCACAGTCAGCTGCAGCACACACAGCCCAGACAGGAAAATTAAGGGATAAAAATCCAATACAGAGCCTGAACAGCACCAACTCGTGCTGTTCTTTCAGGAATTAAGCTGTGTGCAGGACGTCAGTGGGATGAGATGTCGACTGGGACAGAACAGTGCCAGCCACAGCAGCTCTGAGTCATGTTCTGACTTGTTTTTGCAGCATCAAATTAGTGCTACAAAGTGCCGAATTCCAGCTGCCAGCACAATCACAGTTGGTTCAGCACAGACAGGTGGGATTGGGCTCTATCTTTGGCTCTCCACCAAAGCCTCAAGTGGGGAAGGACCAAATGCACCAATACATGAGGTGCAGGGGCCTGGATGTTGAGACTGGTAACACAACCACGTTTAAAAGCAGAACAAGCCAGCTGGCCTGCCCTGGACTACGGCAGTCAGGTATGGCAGAGCAACTGCCTTCCAAACCATGCCTGGAAGCCACACCCCAGATTAGCTGCTTGGCCACAGCACAGCACTTGGACAAGGCCACTTGCCTGAGAGCTATTGTTCTGCTGTTTGATTGAGAACGTTAGCCTTTCGTAATATCCGTGGACATCCTGTCCCAGGCCTGCTGCAGTGCCAACAGGGTCAGTCGCGCAGCCCGAGTCGGACATCCTGCCCAACAGGTCTGCTGTGCACTTTCGGAAACAATATTTTTCTCCTGGGGGTCACCAGATCAGGTATTTCCAAGGAAATGCTGATGCTCATCCTGTGTACAGGACTAGATAGCCCTCCCTTCCCACGGGCAGGCGGATTCAGGGGGGATAAGCACGTGAAGGGCACTGACAGTGCTCTGGAAGCAGATACTGCTATGCAGCCCCAGGCCCAAAGGAGGGATTTTGTCAGCATCTCTCCAAGCAGAGGAGTGTTTGACTGGCCCTAGGAAACACAGGTAGTCTCTCTCCTGTCTTCCACTCATTCACTGCCTTTGCCATCAGGAAGTTTTTTCTCAGGCCTTGTTAACTCTCCCTTGCTGCATTTTGAACCCCCTAACATTCCAGTACCCACTGTGGGTGGAAGTAAGATGGATTTTTTGTTTTCTTCTTGCAGTAGCACTCAGGATGTTCAGATCCCCTCCTGCCTCAGATTTCACTGTATACAGGTACATTTATAAGCTGTCCCCATAAAACCCCACCATCCCCCTTGCCCCAAAGCCTAGACAGTACAAATTCCTCTTCCTAGCTCAGAGGGAGCTATTAGCCTCCTAGGACTCTTTTCCAAAACTCAGAGAGATGTGGCCCGTGTTAGATTTTCAGTTTCAGCGGCAAGTGGGAATTTATTGGGCCCATTTCTATGTCATTGTTTCTCAGTTCATACAGGTATCATGCCACTAATCAAAACATGCCACTAATCAAAACACTAATCAAAACATGATCCTCTTCCTGCCCCAGAAGCCAGCAGCCACCATTAAAGGCAGCTTTAACAACTAATGAGTAATGCAGAGCCACGTCATGTCCCCGAAGCACTCACTGTTTACTCAGTGCAAGGCTGGACCCAGGAGAGGGTGCCCATGGAGACCAGGAGACAGCCAACAGTGTGAGGAGTGTGTTACTCAGCATCCTGCTCATTGCCTGAATGTGTTCTTATTGCTTTTTGACTATGCAAGCCAGCTCAGCTCTTGCCAGCAACAGCACATGGGCAGTCTGTGTAGTGCCTTGGGTTCCCCCTGCTATGGCCAAGAAGGGATTTTACAAATTGGAACACAGTGTTGGCTGCAGGAGAAGCAGGAGGGCAAATGTAGGAAGTGTGTGTGTGACTCCCACCCACGTATTGAGCTGTTGTAGTAGGAGCACAGCCAGGAACAGCTTGCCTTTTTAAGGCAAGTAAGTTTTGTCTGGTTTTGTCTGTTAATAGTGAGGAAAACAACTGGAGTAGACCAAACTTCTGTGGGTTTTTGTTTTGGTTTGTTGTTGTTTTTTGTTGGTTTTTTTTCTTTTTAGGAGGAGAAAAGACACACACAAAGAAAAAAACCCCTTAGCTTACCTTCTTTACCAGCACCCTCCTCCTCCAACTCAACATGATGGGAAACTAGGGAAATAGTTGGTCATTCCCTTACACAATCTTTCATCAGCACAGCTGGACACAACACTCCTCGTGCTCCACCAAAAGCCTGATAGTGTCAACCACAATGGATGGAGCACTGTCACTGCACAGATGCTCTCTGGCCTCCACCTGGTGCTTCTGCAGGGCCCCACTCTGTCACCCCTCAGCCACACAACAGCTTCTTGCACATGAGACAGCCATGGCTCATGGATCCGGCCTGGCAGCCACCTCAGGGAGAGCTGCTGAGTACAGAAAGAGAGCAATTGCCAAGATGTTTGTTTAAATCTGCTCTCCTTTTCCCCACTTAATTCTCAACAAGGTGGAAAAACGCCACACCAGTGTTGTTAAATCAGGCAGTGGTTACGCTGGCTCTCCTCATCCTGTGGTAAGCATATGCATCCTTGTACATCCAACTTAACTGTACATCGTACACCCACTGGAACAAATGCTTTGGTACTAAAATAATTGGTGGAAACATTATTAGAAAGTTGATTTCCCTGCAGGGATACAGCACTCCAGCGCATCTACGAAGAGCACATGTGGATATTGGCAGGGCTCAGACATGACTCGCAGAGTGATTACGTTTTACATGTGAAACTGTGAAGTCCCATTTCAGTCATGAACAACGAGCATTTACACATTACAGACAGTAGAAAGCACAGCAGTCACCAGACACTCCCACACTGAGATGCTGAACAAAAACACAGCAAAAAGAAATTCTCATTGCAGGCTGGGAACTTGGCTTTTCTGAGGTCTTCTAATCCATCACAGTCTTGACTCAGTGACAAAGCCATACACATAGGTCAGGAGACCTGCAGGCCCAAGTATCTGCTTAAACAGGACTCAAAGCCACTGGATGGGATTGAAGGTTTGTGTGATGTTGGACCATTGTTTGGTAACTAGTCACTGCTGTTGGTATTCAAACAATAGGGAAAGAACTGTATTTAAAAGCTGGCTATCGCTGCCAAAATGTCACCACAGAAATCAAAAACAATGCTTTATTCCATTGCCTGAAATCCCAGCTTTTTTGTTTTTTAAAGACAATATAGCTCTTTAAATAAAGTAAAAAAAAAACCACAACCCAACAGACTGTGAAAGCCCCTGCAGGCATGGGTAGAGGGTGTGGAAGGAAGAGAGAACAAAAGCACTTTTACTGCATTGCCCCATTTCCTTGCCTCTCACCAGGATGGCTCCCTGATCTAAGCAGAGACACTGTGCATTGCACACAGCCTCTGAGGAAGAATCAAACCCTCTTACTTCATTAGCTAGTGACTCTAGAAAAGATCAGGAGAAACAACACAAATGCTTTGGGAAGCAGAAATCCCAGTCTTGGCTCACTTGCCATAAACCTAAAAACTGCCAAGACAGACGCATGCACACAAATATGTTGGCTGCAGAGTACTTCTGGCTAATCCTGCTCTTCAAAATGAGTTTGAATAAATAAAAAGCAGAAGAAGAAAGCAAAGTCATACAAGAAAACAAACTGCCCAACTTCCGTACAATATTTCCATGAAGCTCATCCTTTCAGCACCCATGGCCACCAACCCAGAGCCTTTTTCACCCAAGGGAATGACTCAGAGACAGCCTATTGCCACATGCACCCATAGTTAAAAATTTTCATGTGCTCTCTGCTCAGTCCCCTCTTCTCACCAAGAAAAGGAAATATCTCTAAGCTCTTTGTTTCCCTGAAGAATTTGTAAACTGAACGCTGGGAAGAACAACTCTTAAAAGACTCAAGGGGAAAGGAGTGATGTAACTTGCAGTGCTGCAGCAGCAGTAGCAAACACACATATTAATGTTGTGAAGCCACGTGGTTTTCATTTGGGATGTGTGGGGTGAGTACTTACGGTTGCTTTCTCTATACCCTAAGCACAACAAAGGAAGGCTTTGTTTGAAAGCCAAGGGACAGCCCATCGGCTCACTTAAAGGCTAAGTTACAACATAATAGGGACTGTGAGTCATAGCTGTGGGGCCCCGGCTCACAGGCACAAAAAGCCCTCTGCTGCAGCAGGCAAGGAGCTCAGCAAGGAGCTAAGCCTCCAGCTCCACACGGGAGACCCAAAGCATCCAGGACTAGCAGTAAATGCAAGGTTGAGCTGAGAGCACGTGTTGTGGATGACTTAGCACACAAACACATCCTTTTCAGTTGACATTTCTTCCTGTAACTCTGTCAGAGTGTGAGATTATAACCCTGCACCTATTCCAAGAGCACGATGCAGCTTTGAGTCAACAGGAAGGTGGGATAAACATCATCCAAGCACCTTCAGACCATCTTTTGACTTTGGCTGCAGAACAGCATGGCCATGATTCTTAGACTGAGCATAGCCAGCTCAGTACATAGGACCACACTAGAGCTCTGTCCTTAAGTCACCTACTGTGCCAGACAATTTGTGTTATTGTGTGTTACAGGAGGGGAGAGTCAACTGGTGGATTCCAGCCACCCAAAATAAAGACATCCCTTCTTGCCCCTACAAGACTGGAAGATGGGGTTATTTTTAACTACCACAAATGAGTGGCAATCTGCAGTGCAGAGGTGTCTGTGCTGCTGAAACTTCAAGTTTTCCCTCACATTTCCAACAGTCCCAAGGTATTTGGTTCCTAAATCCCCAGAGGCCTTTAGAAATCAAATTCTCCTCTGAAACTAGTGGCAGTAAGGTACCTGAACACCCAGGAGGAAACAGATTAGGATCGAAGCATTCTGCATGCAGATGCAGAAGACCAAAACCCCTCTGGGAAGCACTAGAGTGTGAATATCAAGTGTGACATTTCAAGCTTGAGAACATCTCCTTAGCTCCACCTCTGGTACGTGTTAACACTCTACAAGAGTTTAAAAATAGAGAAAAAGAGGTCTGAAAAAGCAATACAGTTTCTTCCCTCTGCCTACATGCATGGCTTACACTATGCCTGGATGATTTCTGGCAAGTCTCTGTTTACTTGGTTCTGAAAAACTTCCAGCAAATCTCTGCCTCCCAAGGCAGTCTAGACTGAGCTGCCCCTACCTGAAGGAAAATCTCCTTACCACTGCATGTGCTTTCTCCAAAACAAGCTGTTTGGATCCCTGCTGGCATCCTGGCACAGGCAGGTGGTATCTTGTCTTAGGGAGCTGCTTTATCTCCTTGGTGTGGGAACCATTTGCTCCCACTCCTCATCAGGTGCTCACCACTCATCACCAAACCCTCTGCAATTTGGAAGAGCTGAAAGCAAGACACTCTCAAGCCAATTTCCATTGTTTTCATTTGGGTCTGACCACAAACTCTACCTGAGGGCACCCACCATCCCTGGAGGCAACGCACGGAAAGAAGAGTTGGTTACACAGATGGCTCAGCTGACACCTTATAACTCATGTCCCTTTTCCTGCTCAGGCACAAGAACCTTCTCTACGTGCTCTTGCCCTGGTTTCAAAAGTGAAGGAACAGTAACAGTTTTCCTTTGCCAGGCAACCAGAATATACCTATGAGTTGGAGACCGTGCCTAACAAAGCTTAAATTCTGCAACAGCTGGCTGCAATGGTCCTCATCCTTGCCAAAACCATGCTTGGTTTTTCTGAGCCACATATATGGCAGTGGGATGCATCAGATGCTTTCCCTATAAATGCTGAAAAAGCATCTCTGCCTTGAGGCAAACATTGCTGATACAAATAATGTGCTAGATCAGCCAGAAAAACCTGCCTCTGGAGGAGGGATAATAATGAAAGATGGTGAATGGAAAGGAAAAAGAGAAAGAGCTTCATTTACACACAGGAGAATGGCAGTGGGCCAGCTCTCACAGCTTTGATCGGGGCTGGCTGGAGGAGCATGCCAGGGAACTCTGTGAGCTGAGCTTTGCAGCTGAGCAGCTGTTTGAACTCTCTGATGGGAAAAAGGGGACAGACACCACCCAACACAGATGCAGAATAAATAAGTAAAAAAAAAAAAATCACATGGCGTGCATGAACTAGCAGGTACTCAGAGCTGTAGCAGGACATTGTGGCAGCCAGGACTGCTGCTCTGGCAGCTCCCTCTGCCATCAGCTCCAGTTCTTGCCTTCCCACCACTGCTACCCGTAGAGCCTCCTGTCACACGCTCGCAGAGCAGCACTGCCAGACATCTTGGTTTCACCCAGCAGTTCTCCTTTCAGCATGTTTCTAAGGGCTTTCATACAAACATGAAAACTGTACGCATTGCCGGCTTGTGAAAGCACTGTTTCCCTTCATCTGCCTCTGCTGTCACCCTTGATCATCTGGAAGTTGTCCAGGCACTTCCAGGCATTTGCACTCCCTCTAACACTTAGAGGGGAATTCCAGTACTTCCCCAGTCTGGGTAAGGTACTTCTGGCAAGTTCTCCTGCACAGCAGAAAATGTATCAGTAGCTGATGGACCCTTTGGTTCCCTTCTGCTGTCACTCTCTGACTAGATCCCAACTGTACCAGGCAGTCAGGTAAGAACAATTTTATATTGAAAGTCCAAAAGAGAGAGGCTTTTAACACTGATCTTCCACACAAGCCATTTCCAAATTAAACCATCACAACATCACTACTTTTCCTTTGCAAGAAGCTGTCTGAACCTCACTGCTGGGAACATTTCTAAAATATGAGCCACACCAATTTCCTTTCAGCATTTCTGCTGCAAGGCTCAAGATCTCCTAGTGAGAACCCATCAAGAAGCTTTTTTAAATCACATTAAATCTGGAAGGAAGAATGACCCCTGGAGCACTTACCTGCTACACAGCTTTGCAGGTGCTCATTAAACTTCACATTACTACTATCACCATGATGCAGGGAAGACTAAATTCAGTCACCCACCACTGAAGCACAGCCAGAAAGTCTGCAAAATACAAAGAGACTGAATGAGGAAGTGCAGGCAGAAGATGAGTACATAATGCAGTTATCTAAATCACAGATTGATTAAAAGAGAGATTAACTCACCCCCTTACCTAATAAAATGATCATAAAAGCTCAAGCAACCAGAAATAATCAGTTTGAAGTGATCAGGGAGGACTTAAAATGCTGCTTCTCCCGTGGGAAAGTGTGTAGATCACACCGTGGGTCTCTCAGCCTTGCAGACGTGTCGGCAAGCAAGGACCTTCCCTCCTCTGACTCCATCCTCACCCACCAGCACTCTCCTTTTAAGATGGATTAGGGTCAAATGAGCAGCTGCATAAGTGCAAGGGCTGGGACAGTTTTGTCTGGGATTGGTTTGTCTAGAAAAGGCATCTAGCTGCTGTAAGCTGCTTGTAAGGTAGAAATACTTGCTCGGGGAGTTGGGTTTACAGAGCTAATGGGAGAAACAGAAAACATAGGAGAGGCAGGAAGCAAGTGTAAGAGCACAGGAAGATGTGAAACACAGAACCGCAAAAGATAAACTACAATATTTTAGTATAGAGAAGTGAAGTAATTTTATATGCAACAGGAAACAAAGGCCCCCAACCAGAAGGAGGAGAGGATCCAACAAGCTAGCTGCAGGCAGACAACAGAGACATTACCCAGCTGTGCACAAATGGGCTGGGGAGGAGAAATGCACCACCCTCATTTCCAGCTACCACCACTTCAAACCTTCCTACTGTCTTCATCCAAACCCTGATGAAATAATCAGTGTGGGCTGAGCTGGGCTTTTGAGCGGGGTATTTTAAGGGCTCAGCATTAGGTTGACGCATCCTTGCTCTCTTGAACCCCTTCAATGCACCTCCCTCCTCCCACGCACCTGCTTTGACCAGACCGTGTGGTCAGACAGTTTCACTTCTCTGTTTCCATCTTCCACTGTGAGGCCAAATTGGGCAAACGGGCTCTGCCCAGCCCTCCCATCTTGCAGGGCTGCTGGTGCCTCTGCTCAACCAGGGCCACAACACCAGCAGCAGCAGCACAGACTGCTGAACACAGGAGAAAGATACCCCAAACCCCAAAGATCTGGATCTGCACTGTAATATCCCAGTGGATATTTGTAAGCCCTCAGGGCCTGCAATGCTTGGTCTCATGGTGGCTCAGGGCCAGTGAGGCAGAGCAGGTGTGTCTGCCTGGAGGAAAGGAGCTATTAAATCCTGGGCAGGAACTGTTGCTATGGGACTTACAATTCACTTGTTAAGACAATTTTTAAATCTCAAAAGACAAGAGTTTAAGTTAGGGTCTCCCTAACTATGTGTACAGATGTTGGAGAGACCTTGACTGAACCTTGTGGGTGTTAGAAGGCTGCAATGATGTCTCTCCAGAACCTCCAGGCTGAACAACTCTCTCAGCCTGTTTTCATAGGAGAGGTGCTCCAGCCCTCTGATCATCTTTGTGGCCTCCTTTGTACCTGCTCCAAGAGTTCCACATCCTTCCTGTGCTGGGAACCCCACAGCTGGATGCAGCACTGTGGGTGGAGTCTCAGCAGAGTGGAGTCCAGGGGCAGAATCCCCTCCCTTGACCTGCTGGCCATGGTGCTTTGAATGCAGCCTAGGACATGGTTGGCTTTCTGAGCTGCAGGCACACATTGCTGGGTCAGTATAGCTTATCATTCAGAGAGACCCCAAGTCATTCTCCACAGGGCTGCTCTCAATGAGTCCTCCCAGTCTGTCCTCATATGTGAGGTTGCCCCAAACAACGTGCAGCACCTTGCACTTGGCCTTGCTGAACTTCGTGAGATTCTTGTGGGCCCACCTCCCAAGCCTGTCCAGGTCTCCCTGGATGCCATCCCTTCCCTCTGTTGTGCCAACAGCACCGCTCAGCTGCGTGTCATCTGCAAAGCTGCTGAGGGTGCACTCCATCTCACTATGCTACTGATAAAAAGGTATTAAATAGCACCAGTCCCTGAGGGACACCACTGGCTCTCACCTGGACAGAGAGACAATGACCACAACTCTCTGGATGTGTCCTTCCAGCCAAATCCTTACCCACTGAATAGTCAACACTTCCAATTAATTTCTCTCCAGTTTGGAGATGAGGATATCTTATGGAATCACGTGCAGGGTCTTCCACAAGTCTAGGTGAACTACATTAGTCTGTCTTCCCTTGCCAAACATTGCAGTCATTCCAGTGTAGAAGGCCACCAGACTGGTCAGGCAGATTTGCCCTCAGTGAAGCCTCTCGAATCGCCTCTTGGTCTTGCATAAGCCTTCTTGACACTGCTTCCACGAGGAAGTCTGAGCAACCCAGCACAATGTTTGGTTTGAGTCAGCCCTATACAAAAGCCTTCTCTGCTTGACAGAAATGAAAGCTGTCTCTGCTCCAGTGAAGCTCAGCAGCTGATCTGGCCTTCAGGTCATGGCAGTAAAACCTGTTTGCTTTGCTGCTGGTCAAGGTTGGCTCAGCCAACTTTGCATGGCCCACGTGTGTGTGTGTGTAAGTATAAACAAGCTGAAAAAAGAGCCCTGCTGCAGCTACACCCCAGGCCAGCTCTCCATCCCTCAAGCTGCTTGAAGGTTGGCCACCTGCCTCCCTGCCCGCCCCAGGGAGTGAGCGGGCAGAAGGTTTTGCTTACACAGCTGAGCCCACATCCCTGCAAAACCTGGAATTCATGGTTGGGCACATGACAGTGCTGCCCAGTGCACACCCTGGCCACGCTCCCTCCCTCCAGCCTGGAAACCAGAGTCTCTACCTCTCTGCGCCACCCAACAATTACAAGTGCCGATGGAAAATATGCTGCCTGGCAGCAAACCTGCTTTTTCCCCAGTATAAATGGATTGTAATAACACTTGGGAGAGAGGAAAAAGCTGGCCCACCCAACAGTCCATTTTAAAGGGGATCTAAAGGAACAAGCCAGAAGCTTTTTTCAGCTTCCTTTTCCATTGCAGCATTGCTATGGATTGCAATTGCAATTCCACAGAGCAGAGCAAGCAGGACAGGACAGCACAGGACAGCAGGGAGACTCATGCAGGCTCTTCATGGAGCTCATATACCTGTGTTAATTCATTTGCAGGCAAGCCCCAAGATACTGAAACTACAGTCAGCAGGTAGACAGTTGCAAAAGCCAGACTAAAACTGTCCTTTGGAAAACCATACAGTTTTTCTTAAAAAACAAACTCAGAAATTAGTGAGATCAGCTTGTGAAACACCAGTGTCAGGTTTCTGAGGATCAGATTCCTTTCTCGTGTTAGTCATTGCCATGCAAGAAGAATCACAGGCACTGGCATCCCTCTGAGACATCATGCAGTGACACACAAGAGCCCTTATTGCCATGGATAGCATCAACAAAAAAACAAAAGGGGAGCAGGACATGCAGCTTTTAGTTGCCCTAGTCATCAGGTGGCCCAAAACAATTACTCGGGAAAACCAAATTCCTCAGTCCCTGACCAGAGCTATTTAGTCTGATTTGAGGGGGGGAAGGTAGTGAAAAAAAAAAAAAAAAAAAAAAAGGTGTTCTTAGTATACAGTAATGCTCCAAGCAAGAAAAAGAGGAAGACAGTGAGGTGGGGAGGGCCCACTACCCGAGCTCTTGATAAACAAGTTCAATGCCATTGGTGTGCACAGGTTGCTTCTTCTTTGCAGATGCCACTGGTGCAAACAGATCACTGAGTCCTGTACACCCAAGTCATGCAAACAAAAAATAATGTCCTCTACAGCTGGGAGCCAAGAAACCGCCAGGGTTGGTCCCAGTACTCACACTGGTTCTCTGAAATTGGGAATCAATTCACCTTTCTCCACATTAGTGGCAATCACACTCAATAAGTGCAGATCCCTTGTGAGAGCAGTATGAAGCATCTATTGTGCTGAAAACAAGGCTGAAGAGAAGGCTTGACATTTTTATTCCTAACTTCTATGCTCTACTTTTCTTTGAGGACTGAGAGAACCCCTTTCACTTATACTAAGGAAAGTCTGATTTGAAAAGCAGATGCCTATTAAGGTAGCCAGAATCACTTTAGTCAGAGCTGCAGAAGAGCATTACCATCATCACCAAACCAAACTAAAAAACCTCACACAACATGACATGCTGCACTTACAGCGGCTCTCCTGTCCAAGTGCTGCTTTCATGGCAGCTCAGGTCCTTGCCTGGCAGCTCATGGCAAACACTCATGCCTGAAGGAGATGCACTGGGTATAGGTGAGGCCTAAAGCATTCATTAAAAACATATTAATGTTTGCTTAGAGACACTGTTCATCTTGCCTGACCACGTAAGGGATGCCAATAGCAACATGTCCTGTTTTCCTGAAGGATTTTAGCATGGCAGTTCCCAAGAGAACTGCTTCAGTGGGAGATTGCCAAGCCTGAAGATGCAAAGGACACTAAGGGTCATGTTCTGCACGTCAGTTTTACAGCCCATTGACTCCCAGTATCACAGTCCTGGCTCACTCTGGTTTGAGCTACAAATACCTGCTGGCCACCTTCAGAAACATGCCTACAGAGCAGCTCTACTGAAAGTATCCCTCCAGCTCCACTGGAAGCTTCACTCCTCTCTGCGCTCTTTAGTGAGATGTTGTTTATCTCAGAAGAAAGACAAGTAAGTTTTAAGCCCGAGCCGTGTACCACTGAACATGCAGCGAGTTTCAATGATGCACTTTGCATGGACTGTACATGTCCGAGGTCAGCGCTGGCCCCAAGACACCACGGGCTGTGTCACCAGCACAGGGCGATGGCCGAGAGCTCTCTGTTCACTCGGCTCGGTGCCGCCGAGTCCCCAAGGGGCTGCGGCCGCTCTCCCGCCGCCCCGCAGTTCGGCTCCCGCCCGGGCTGCAGCGGGAGGGATGCCCAAAGCTCCGCAGGAACTTTGATGGGCGCAGCACCCCGCCTCAGCGGCCCGACCCTGCCTGTGCCCCGGTACCCATCGAGACGGAGAACGCGCACAACACAAAAGTTACCCTGAAAGGAGAAACCGGGGACAGCCACACCAACGCGACCCTCCGAGGGCAGCCCGGCACCGCCGCTCCGCCCCGACCCGCACCCCCCGCTCCCCCGGGCGCGCTCGGGGTCCCCGCGGCCCCGGACACACTCACCGGGCCGGGTCGGGCCGGGCCGGGTCGGCGGCCCCGCTCCCGGGCGCTCCGCGCTCACCGGCGCTGTCGGCGCGGAGGCTCCGCGCGGCAAGGGGCAGGAGCCCGCCCCGCCCGGGCTGCCGCTGCTCTGGTTTGCTGTTTCTCCTCCTTCAAACCACCCCCGCCAGCCCTAGGAGCCGAGCCGTGCCCCGGCGGGCGGCAGCGGACTGTTCTGATCTCCCCCTCGGCTCCCCCATAACTTCCCAGATGGTGTTGGAGCGAGGGCACGGCGGAGGGAGAGGAAATGCGCTCATCTTGCTTCTCGGATGTGTTCTGACCTCCTGGTGGTCGTGCCTGAAAGTCAGGAAAGCAGCTGAAACACGGAACCTCGCGTACTATTCTTATCAAAGCAACGGAGTAGATCTCAGAGGTCCTGACCCATTTTCGTGCTCCGAGCTGGCACAAGTAAAAAGTTGTAGAGCTGCTAACATCCTTCCGAGGCCTAGAAGTGGTACTAGTTTCTCTAAAATCATAGCATATCCAGAGTTGGAAGGGATCCACAGGGTCAGCTCCTGGCACAGCACAGGACAACCCCACCATGTGCCTGACAATGTTGTCCAAACGCTTTTTGAATTCTGACAGGCTTGGTCCTAGTAGGGGTGAGGGAACTGAGGCACAGCAAGTGTTAGCTAATGATCGAGGCAACAGTAAAGGATTTTGAAAGTATTTTCCAACACTACCCTCATTCTAGAGTTAAAGGCCATCTTCTTGTATTTTTCACAGAAATAAGTTTTCTCAATAACCGCCACTTTCACAGGAAGTTTAAGGGCACGAGCACAGTAACATCTATCTGATTTAGGAGAACTGTATTGCACCCCTCCTCTTTCCACAGCATTGCAACAACTGGTTTATATTACTGCTGCTCTGGCATGTTGCATGCTCTCCACCACCACTGCTTTGATTTTTTTTAAGCTCAGATGGTGGTCATGTGCAGCAGAGGGTGACAATCTGCGTTTTATGTTGCACTAAGACTTTGTGCTATCACAAGGGCACCAGGCAAATGTGGTGGCACAGATTTATTCTGAAGCTGGCTAGCTCATGAGTGATAACTGGGACTGTTAAGTCATCCTGTTCTTTGTATTTCCTGAAGTGCATATTGAATTAAGTAACAGCTTTAGTGTTATTCCAAGGGTTTGTGTTTGTAAATTTGTATATACAGGCATTATTTCCTCAGTGTCCGAATCAAGTTTATTCACTTTTATTAGCAACCTGGGTGTTATTAATACATTCCTTCCTCATATGCCCTAATCTATGGAAATATCTCTAGCAAGAGCAGTACTGGAATCTCCCTGCTGCTGTGCTGCAGGACCCAGCCTGTCTGGTGCATTGTTTATTTCCCCTGGGAAACCTCACAGCAGCAGGAGGAGAGAAAGCAGCTCCTTTGCCAGGATCGCAGCTATTCATCACATAAGCCAAAGGAGAATGTCTATTAAATATCACCCACATAAAGCCCATTAAGGTAGTAATTACTGATTCTGAACGTGTATCTATATGGATGTACTCATTGGACAATACAAATCACTATAAGTTACAGTGCCTATAATTTACATGTATCTGCAAATTTTCTCTGGGATACAGGGAAAACATTTTTCACAGAAAGGCTCACATCTCAACAGATTATATTACATATCCACCATTCTAGATTCAGGATCTACTTTCTGTGCCACCTAAGATGGTATAAAATTATGATAAGAATACAATACACATAAATGGAAAACTCAAACCAAGACATATTCATTTGATTTGTCTTAGGGGGCTTTCGATGCAGTTCAGCAGTCTGAAAGAGGGAAAGCCAGAGGCAACTGACAACTCTATGACATGATTCATTGTTTGAGTATTGCTGCACTGCAGAAGGCTTGAGATCATTGTCTTGCTAAAGGCAGTAATTTATTTGATAATGAGCCAAGCTCTGCTAACCTTACTCACATGCTGGGCAGGACCTGAAGCTGCAAGCAATGGAGTAACCATAGTTCTTCACACACTGGGACTTAACCTGTGGCTACTGCAGCAGAAATTAGATATAATAATATTATTTCTAAAATGGACTCTAATATCCCATCAGCAGGTGCAGGACAAGAACAAGACCTGGGCTGAGAGTCAAATTTTAGGTACCTTTCTCAGGAAGAGCCCACTGTGGGCAGTGATGGGGATGGGGATCTGCAGAGCATTGCTTTCATCCAGTGGTCTTGGAGAATCCCTATATTTGGTTTGGAGAAGTGTAGAAGAGAGGAATTTTCTAACATGCATGGCATGCCATAGTAATCCCAGTTGTAGAACTGGGAGGAATCACTGGGATGGAAAACTGTCCTGTAGTTTCTAACCATATTGGAGAATAGCAAGTTCAGCTTAGTTTCAGGATTACAGAATTAATTTTAGTTACTTTCCATAACTGTAATCTATTTTATTTTTTATGTAGAGCAAGTAATTGTACATTATACACAGACCACTTGTCAGCTTTAGCTTCTCAGAACTAACCAAGGTCTTTATTTGGGTGTTTCTATTAATTGAAACATTGCTATGATTTAACTTCTTATGAAAACGGTAATGTTTCCTCTCTTGAGATCATTGGTTCAACTCTAGTGCCAAACATGATCAAAGGTTACTGTTATTTGAGGTCTGTTGCATCATTTTTATGAACAAAGTAGAAAGTCTCAACCCAATTCAAACTGAACAACTGTTCTTGTTATAAAACTACCATTAAGTTTGAAAATAACAGGTGGAGAGGACATTAAAAAGGAATATAGTAAAAATATCAGTTAAATAATTAAATAATTGAGAACCATATAGCATTTCCTTGTCACTGGAGAAAAAGGAGCATTTTCAGGAAGCTCTTGTTCCTTTTAATGCTGCAAGACTGATATAACTCTGAGAAGGCAATCTGGTTTCCAGGGTACATCCCAGGATGTCAGCCCACTGACAGTGCCTGCAGCATCTCTGCTCCTTGGGACCACGAGGCTCTGCTGGATTTCCAGACCGCTGGGGAAATTACAAGACTTGCAGTTAGATTAAGTAATATTTATGTAACATATTTGTAAAGTATGGCAAACAGTAATTTAATATTAGCAAGTCGGTAGATAAATTTTGCTTTCTTTTGTGGTAATCTCCCATTGATGATGTTATCAGAGTAAATGGAGCGAAACCGAATTCAGATGCAGAGCCTCATGCACGAGCACGTGTTCACGCCACCGTTCCATCCCGGTGTATTACGAGGTGTTTGTGAGCCGTGTCGGGGCCGGGGCAGGGAGCGCGGTGGGGGTCAGCCCAGCGGGCACGGCCGTGGTGCGGTGCTGCCGCCTCCCGACGCCTCCCGACAGCGGCGGCACTGGAGGCACCACCTCAAACTCCGCGCTTTCCTTCATCGGTTCATCCTATCCTCACCGGCCAAGGTTCTTTTTACACTCTCCAGAAGACACTCACTGTCATGGTCCCTGCCCCAAATGGCTTACGTACTCCTGGGGTCATCTCATGATGAGATTTTACTTCATTATTTATATCTCTGCAGCAGCCCATAAATCCTTACGTTCAGGAAGTAATGGCTTATCATTTTCATGCCACTACAGTTTAAAACATGCTTTAAATTAACTGCACAAGGGTTGTGACCTCAAATAAATCAGTGAGCAAACATTTCTTCTCTAGTAACCCTTTCTGCAGGCACACTAACACACCCCACTGGTGCAAAACTCTCTTTTATACAGCTGGTGAGACAGGTGATTCTGCTTATTTGCCATAAAGTGCATGTGTCTTGAACAAAGTCAGACATTTTGGGAAATAAATAACAATCTTTTCAATGAACTGAAACTTTCAAGATTTGGCTTGCCCTTGCTATTAGTGGAGATTTATTTGTTTTCACTTAAGGTTTTTTTTTCTTCTGTGGCCATTGGAGTATTTTGCTCTTACTAGCAGAAAGGTTTTTGCAGAGCTGGGGACACATGCTCATCTTAAAAGGGAGAGTTAAAAAGTGATCCCACTCTAAGAGCTCCACCTTGTCCAGAGGTTCTCTCTATGACATGAATGCATCATTTATAGCCATGACAGTCACAGCACCACTGCAGGAGGGCAGATGAGGTTATTTACACTTCACTGATGAATCTCAAGCAGAGGGAATTTTAAGTGGCTGGTCCTGAGCTAAAGTAAATTCTTGCTAAGGCCAGAAACCCAGGTGTCCTCTTGAGTGTCAGTGCAGCTCCTTGTTTATGAGGCTGTTGAGGCATTCTCTTGTTATAGAATTAATTTAATGTGAATATTTGAGTCTTGTCACAGATTTGTGTCCTGGTTGCACTTACGTGCTATGGGTTGTGATGTTTTAGGGCTTTTTTAAAAAAATGGGCTTTTGCATGAGTTATCATGGACTCCTAACACTCACCCCACTATGTCTGCACTGCAGTTGGAGGTGCAGCTACCACGAGGCTGAACTTGCAGAATTTGAATGACTTTAGCTCAAATGGAAGTTGTTGTGAAGACCAGTCTATATAATCACCCTTAGAGGGTCTCAGAGGACACAGATCACCAGGAGTTTGAAAAACCTAACAGTAGAATCATGGAATAGTTCGGTTTGGGAGGGACCTTTAAAGGTCTTCTAGTCCAACCCTGTGCAGTGAACAGGGACATTTTCAACCAGACCAAAAAGCTCATGGAAATGTCTTCATAAATGGGTATAATTTTTGGACACATTTATGCTGTTACCTTCAAGCACAAACATGAACCTGAAGCACAAAGGTGACTACCTCCCTTCATGAGTTTCCACTCTTGTTTTGTTTTTAAAGACATAAGAAACAGTGTAATAAATATAAAACTTATATATTTGAGATGTAAATTGGAGTGGTTTTTTTTGTTCATAATATAATATTATTTTTTAAAATTCTAAGCATATCCCCTTCCTCCAGCAGTATTTTGCTCACAGAATTAAAATCATACAATTTAGTATTTCATTACATGTGCAGTTGTTTTATTTAAAGGTCTAGAAGTTTGGTCCTCTTGAGAACTGAAATCCTAGAATCAAGGAATTTATCATAATCATCTTCCTCTTAATTTTATTATGTAAGAAACACCAGTACAAAAGAAAATGAGGAAAATGGGAGGTGCAAAACTTAGAAAAGGAACTTTATTGATTTTTTTTTATTAGAAGTGTGCATTGAAATGATTGAATGTTTCAGTGTATAGGATATTTCGTAAATTAAGTCACACACAAAAAAGAATACATTATAAAATATGTATTATTCTCCAGTTCTAAAGCATCCATTTAAAACTGCCTATTTTGCCACGTAATCAGTAAAATGAAGTGCTACAATTCAGGCTTCATTAAACCAACAAGAGAAGAAGTTTTCTATCATCATCATTTGTTTCAAATGGTACTTTAAGGTCATAACCAACATCCATGCTGCTAGGGATTGTATAGATGGTACAGTACATTCCCTGCCCTAAAAAAACTATCAGATGGAACGATTTTTGTGCTTAGAGAGATAAACCCCACCATTTCAGGGGTTAGCTGGGAGTGGAGAGAGCAGCAGCGGCTGATCCTTGAGCACAGCTCTGAAGCGGAGCTGCTGTTCTGCCTCTCCTTTTCCTGCACCATGGATTGTGCCAAACCATCCACGGACAGGCTACTGTGAGTAGCTGGGTACAAAGACATGGCAGAAGTCAGGCTCCAAATACCATTTGGCATGTGGTGACAGGACAAGGGGAAATGGCCTTAAGCTGAAGTAGGGTAAGTTTAGATCACATGTTAGGAAGAAATTCTTTACTGTGAGGGTGGTGAGGCACTGGCACAGGGTTGCCCAGGCAATCTGTGGATGCCCCATCCCTGGAAGTGTTCCAGCCCAGGCTGGATGGAGCTCTGAGCAACCTGGTCCAGTGGAAGGTGAAACTGCCCACGGCAATGGGGTTGGAATGAGATCTTCTAAGTCCCTTCCAATCCAATGTATTCTGCGGTTCTACAATTTGTACCCCCAAACTGCACAAATCCCTGTTTATTGCCTTCCACAGGACCCTGCCTTGAGTGGACTCAGTACAAGAAAGACAAGGAGCTACAGGAAAGGGTCCAGCAGAGGCCATGAAGATGATGATGGGTCTGGAGCATCTCTTGTATGATGAGAGACTGAAGGAGCTGGGCCTGTTCGGTCTGGAGAAAACTGAGAGGGGATCTCATCAATGCATAGAAATGTCCCAAAGGCAGGTGCGGTTGGACTGGATGATCACCAGAGCTCCGTCCAACACTAACAATTCAGTGATGGAGCTGGCCCTCCCTGCCGGCCGGCCTGAGCTGCTCTGCTCAGGGAGCCTTTTGCGTCAGAGGGGGAACATTCCTCGGTGTCCCTGGTTAAAATCCCCGACGGCCGAACTTCAGCAGCAACATGGACACACAGTTTTTGGAGGACAGGTCACCGTTCGGCGGTGGGGTGACCGGGGCCACCCACGTACGCGGCCGCCGATGGGCCTAAGGCTCACGGCACCCCGGGCCCAGCGCGGCCCCGCCCGCAGCCGCCGCGGTTGCTACGATACCACAGCGGCGCTGGCTGCGAGCGGCGGCCTCGGCACTGCCGCGGGCCCGGGCCGACACCGACACCGACACCGCCCCGGCACCGCCCCGGCACCGCCACCGCCCCGGCCCCTACCACCGCCCCGGCAGCGGCACCGGCACCGCCCCGGCACTGCTACCGCCCCGGCACCGCCCCAGCACCGGCACTGCCACGGCCCCGGTACCGGCACGGCCCCTACCCCCTGCACCGCCACCGCCCCGATACCGGCACCGCCCCGGTACCGCCACCGCCCCAATACCGGCACCGCCCCCGGCACTGGCACTGACACCGACCCTCTGCACCGAGCCCGCCCCCTCCACCCGACGGCAGCATGGCTGAGGTAACCTGTAACCTATTCCTCTCTTCCCTTCCTGTCCCCTGGACAGGACGAAGGCTGCACCTCACGATAAGCCCAACAGCATCAGCTGAGTGTCATCTGTAGCCATATACCGTGTTTATGTGTCACCTGTGTGAGCAGAGCTCAGCTATGTCCTGTGTTGAAAGTAGGAGCAATCAGGCTACTTGTACCCACCCAGGCAGTAGTAACTCTTCAATTTTAGGAGCAGCTGCTACATATAAGATCGTGGATGTGATTCTTGCCCTGCTTCCCCCTCATTACTGCTCGTCTTTTAACTCTGTTTACAATCATAAACACGTACAAGATCAAGACTGAAGTACCTGAAGGGAGTCTACAAGAGAGCTGGAGGGAGACTTTTCACAAGAGCAATGTAATGGGGACAGGACAGGACACAGGGGAACAGATTCAAACTGAGAGTAGGCTTAGGTTAGATATTGGGAGAAAATTCTTTACTGTGAGGGTGGTGAGGAACTGGCACAAGTTGCCCAGAGAAGCTGCAGATGTCCCATCCCTGAAGTGTTCCAGGCCAGGTTGGATGGAGCTCTGAGGAACCTGGTCTAGTGGAAGGTCCATGGCAGGGAGTTGGAATGACAAAATCTTTAAGGTCCCTTCCAACCCAAACCATTTTTTGATTCTGTGGTTTGGAGAGGAGAATGAAGTGAGAAGAAGCCCACGAGTCCCAGGGCAGGTTTGAAGGGGGGATGCACTAAGTTTCAGCTCACAGTTCAGATTGTTCTTTGATGGAGCCTGCAGTGTGGGCTGTAGCGTTGAAGTTGCCCCTGAGGTTTTCCTGCTGACAGGAGAGCTGCTTCCCTGTCTTGGTGAAACCACCTCAGAGGTGGAATTGCAAGGATTTGGCATCAGAACTGAGCTAGATGAAAAATGTCTTCTGTGAAAGGTTTAACAGTAGCATTTCCCACAGAGGAAGAATTGGCTTGCATTGGCAATACTGGGGCTTTGAGACGTGCTTGTCTGCAAGTCTCTGGCACTATCTGGATAGAAATCATAAACTAATCAGACTTCTGAGGGTAGAGAACTGGGCAGAATTTGGGCTAAAATACTAGGTTTCCTCAGTAGTTGATGCATTATTCAAACACTATCACAATTATGGTATTTTATAGACTTGTCTTTAAAGCAGTTGTGGGACTCAATTACAAGAACTCTGGCTGGAAAAGCACAAGTTATTTCAGAAAAACGGGGGGATATGTGTTTGAAAAATAGTTACAACATGCATATTATATGCTAGCAAAAGAACTGTTATTTCAGAAAATTTTGTCATGATTTCTTAGTAGCTGTTATACACTCAGTATATTACTTTTTTGTGTTCTCTCATAAGTGAGATGTTGAATTCTTCCTGTTTGTTGATTATTTCACCCAGGAAAAGCCTGACAAACTATATCTAGATGAAAGTGCCTTTGAAGCAGTGGAAAAAGACTCCCAAGAATTCATCAGTATACTGAGCAGAGATGAAGCTCTGGAAAAATTCCGTGTTGAATATGAGAAGCTCCTTGCTATTATGAAGAAGTCTCGTGAAAATGAAAAACATCTCATGGAAAAATGCAGGAAGCTGAGTGCTGAGCTTGCGGAGAAGTCATCTAAAGTAGCTGTGCTCACAAAACTCACTAATGATGATGAGGAAACTATATCATCATTGAAGGCGGTAAAGTTTTGAATAGAATGAAGTATGATCTGTAATTGTTAGTGAAAAACATGGTAATAAGAAAGGCACCTGCAGGAACACTCGATTTTATGTAGGGAACTAGCTGGAGGACTAAGCATAGAGCTGGCATCTCCAGTTGTTTAACCTCTGCTTTGCTTTGTTTGCTCAGCCTGGTATTTTTACAGGTTTCAGTCAAATTCTGTTTATTTGCACTAAACCAACTCTGTCAGCTTTCGAGTGCTCACTAATAGTTTTTGTTTAAGCTTTCCCTCTGTAAAATGGCACGTTTTCAACTTAATGCACAGTTTTTGATTCATTCATACTTTTGAAGGGCTGCTTGGATTTTTAACTATTGCCAGAACATAAAAAAATCTACTTTTTGTCGAAGTAGGGATTTTAGGCCAGGGAAGTGACATCTTATATAAATGTTTCACGATGCTTTTGAAAATGAATCCTACATAGTATTTTAGTGTGATTTCACCAATTTACTGTGGTGTGTTGTTTGTTATTACTGACTTGAACTCTGTCAAATCAAAGTGCTTGGCTCACTAAAAACAATAGATGTTTTTAGGCTTACAGTGAATTTTGGCTGTCAGAAACCTAAAGCTGCCAAGTGATCGTAAGACTATTTGGAACTTCTTCATTCTGATGGTTTAAAAACACAGCTTTGTGATACCTAGATAGGCTTTAATTTAGTACTTGGTTGGGAAACCTCCATGCCTTACAATAAAATGTTTTGTTCCAGTAAAATAAAGTCGGTGTAGCAATGCAGAGTGATTTTTGAGCACTACAGAAATAGAAGTTCTTTGAAATGAAGTTTCTTGTCCTTAGAATTATGAAGAAAATACATTCAGAGTACATATAGATAGCAGCACTGTCACCCTATGGCTGCAGCTTGCAAACCCCTGGTACTGCCCAAAGCCTCTTCAAGGAGGAGGAAAAGTGTGGAAAATCTTGTTGATTTTCGCTGCTGCTAATCAAAACCTGGTAGATGAATGTCAGGAACCACAATGATCCTTATAATTTCCTTTTTGCTATTACATGGCAACACTCTGTGTGTGAACAGTAGGAGAGGTGAGCCTTCAAGATGTTCCCAAACTGAGGAGACACTGTCTTAGTAACATCATAAAACTGAGGAGTTGAAGTGTTGGGAAAATAAGAGCCTTTCCAATTTCAGTAGCTAATTTGAAGCTCAAGCAGGGTATGACTGAACCATACTGCCTACTATTGAACCCATTAAGTGATTTTCTAGTGAAAAAGCTGCTCGACTGTATGATCCTGCTAGAAATGATGTGCAATGCACAACATGTGACATTTCATTTCTAGTGGTGTGCTGTGAGCCAAGTATACAGCTCTTTTTCAGTTTAGTTATGAGAATTAGTCCTTCTCTTAATGGTTCAGGAATTGTTTGAATATTGTTTAAAGTGTTCACATCTCGTTTGAGGTTTTGCTTGGTAAACCCTTTATATTCCACGTTCTTCTTTCTGAAGCACAGTTCTGTTAGAGCTGTGGTATTTTGCTACAATGTTGTTAACATTCAAAAAATGTGTTTCCCATGTGTCCAAGCTAAGTATTGAAGGAAGTTCAAGTGCTCAAGTAACCAAGATGATATTCTTCAGTGCTAAATTAAACAAACAATCTGTCCCACAATTAAATTATTTATAAACCATAAAAGAATCCTGATGGGGCTGTTCCTGTAAAAATGGTATAGTTGCTCCAAATTAAGGCCCTAAATCTTGGTGACTTGATGGGTCATTGGGGTAAGAAATAAAAGTTACAGAAGCAGAATCTTTCTCCGTGTGAAGCCTGTTTGTAATAAGTAGGGTTTGTTTGGGGCAGGGGTTAACTACACAGATCAGTGGCTGGTAGGACGTGGGTCAGTGATAATCAATAGCTCTTAACTGTCAGGTGACTGTTAAAGGATCTGGTTTGTAGTTTTAATAAACTGGACATAGCAATCTACTGTTTGCAGTCATATCAAAGGAGCAAAGGGCCAAGCTAATAATGAAGGGAATACAATTCTATTTTTCATGGGTAGGGACACTGATCCATGAGTCTGCACTGGAAGAATGCTAGAAGGGGAATTTATAGGAGCTTGTACTGTCCTGCTCGAAATTGCCAAATTTTCAATTTCCAGGCGTATCAATCCAATATAATAAGAAAACATTTCATTAATTCTCAGTTTCTGAGCAATCAAACTGATGTGATCTTTGGTGTATTTAATGAAAGTAAAGTAAAGCAGTCACACTTCATAAGTTCTGCTTCACAAGTTCTGGAGTTCAGTACTTCTCCAAATTTTTTTAAATTATTCCAACAGCAAACATCCAGTGTACTTAATTATGCAACAGACTGCCATGCATTACCTTCCTGTCTTGTACTGCAATTACCCCATGTTGCTGACACACTGCACTCTTTCACACTGAATAACAATGTGAATATTTCTTCTGTGAAGGCTTCCATCATCAAAATTTTGCTTCTTTTTATTTCTGAAAATAAAGGATCTATTGATCCACTCTTACAGTAGAAGACTCAACACAATGAAGCCCAGCTTTGTTGATGCTGAAGTCTGTAGCAAATTTTTATTTAGATTTTGCTTATTAATGTGGCCATCACTTGTGTCTTCGTACTTTATTTATAAAAATTGGTATTTTCAATACAAATTCAATAGTTTTTACACACCAAACAAAAAGCATAGCTTAGGGTGCCCTGAAATCAGTGCTTATCTGAATGGCCTCATTGACTTCAAGTGATCACTTTTGCAAATAGTCATCAGAACAGAATACTCAGTGAAGCCACTAAAACCTTTCAGAGGCTGTATTGATTTTATTTCTCGGTTCTATTCCCCAAAACTCCAATCATAATGATTTAATTCACCCATTTTAATCACAATCTCATCAGCCAGCAGGAAGCTTTGATTTAAGTAATCAGCTTTAATCTTATTTTCAATTTGCATTTTTCTAGAGAAAGGGCGGTTGCCTCTTACTGGTTGACAAATCTGAAACATGTTTATTTACAGTTTTTTTTAATGCTTTTCTGCTAGTCAACATGATGCACTGTGTCTTTGTGTCATTATTTCAGCCCAACATGCATTTATTTAAATTTCAGAATTGAGCATTTTTGTGTAAGATATTATTGAATGAAAAACTTGTAATTTACTAGATGATACTTAATACTTTATGTATGATCATTGCTGCACTGAATGGAAATTAGAACTCAAAATGCATGACATAAAAATTGATTTTATGTATAAAACTGTTTGAATATGCTTGATACAGAAGTGAAAAAGCACATTTTCAAGCTAAATTTTGAACTAAGTAATTTATTAAGTAATGAAAATACTGTTTGTAGGTAGTGAGTTTAATTGACTGTAATTTTCAGAATTTCTGAGCAAGGAAAGCCCGTTGTTTAACTCCTTATTAGTATGTGGGGAAAAAAAAGAAGAGCAAAAATCCCTGATCTTTATGTTCCAGATGGTTTGTCAAATTTGGACATGCTGAGCTAGTTGAATAAATAAAATGGAAATGTATTCCTTCTGCAGTTTGAAGAGGCTACAGATGTTATACTTTGTGTTGTCTTTTCAGCAAAATCTGGTAGCCTGTTACTTCTGCTAGGTCTGTAGTTTGAATTTTTAATTTAGGCAGTAAACAGCTAAATATTACATATATTTGATTTTTGAGGGTTCCATAATATATTAACAATATACCGTAACCTAGGTGTTGTAGTTTAGAGTTTAATGTTAAATAGGGTCAGTTTTTTTCAGAAACAGCGATGTCAATTACAAGAAAGAACTTCTATAAACAATTTGATATAAATGAAATTATTTTATTTTCTTCACTGGGGAGATGGTTTCTAAAGTATTTTTTTCCTGCCCCAATGGTGCAGGTAGGGGTTGAAAGGGATATTATGGCCTGATATAATGATGCTTCTATTTGGCTTTCCTTGGGGAGACCATAGAGCTAATGGGGAACTGCACAGCCACACATGGGGTCTAAATCTGTACAAGTCCATGAAGTGCAGAACTCTGCCAGGAGCCAGCTGAGAAAAGAGCATCATGCTGTGATTTTAATCTCAGGGACTTCCAGTGGAAAACTAGTATCTTCATTATTTACTGAGACTTCAGTCACTTGCTGAATTTATGCATTTTTTTTAACATAGGATTTCAGAAATGGCAGGCGTTTTTCATTTGAACCTGGCAAGGAATAAGCCTTTTGTTTGATTCATAAAGATCTGATTCAAGGGAGAGACTCAGAGGAAGTTAAAAAGTCAAGTGACTTGATTTTTTTTGCTCCTCCTATATTCTGTTTGGCAGTATCAGACCCTAGGCTTGTGGGAGGCACACAAATCTGTCATTTAAGTAACTCCATGTGCTAAAATTTGGCATAAGAATAGCACCTTGTCTAAATAAGTGGTTAAATTACACCAAGTCCTTACAGATGAAAATGAACAAAGAGGCAGAAAAGTTGAGTAACATCTTTTTCTCGTTCAAATCAAATTGGATGTTCATTGTCCTAACAGCTAATAGGAATTTTACAGACATGAGCAATTTAAGTAGGTGATACCTTTGTGGGCACTGAATTGTGAGTACGTTTTTAGATATTGGTGGTACTCACATGATCAAAGCCTCATAGAGTGAGATTTGACAAAGTTCAGATCTGTGTGTTAAAGAAAATGTATTAGAGCTTTTCTGGTGTAAATTGACCTAGCCTGAATGGCTCAAAATGTTTGCTATGTCCTCAGCCAGAACAAAAGACCTAAGCATGCAAAGGCACAAAAATCTATTTTCTCAACTAATCAAAATGCAAGGCAATTGATTTCTAATTTGTGGTTATCTTTAAACACAATTTAATTTATGTAATTATTTTCCATTTCATTCCTAGGAACTTGAAAAGGCCTGGAAAATGGTGGATAAAGCCTATGAAAGGGAACAGAAAACTAAGGAAATGGTTGATTCACTGAAAAAGGAAATTTCACGCCTAAATAGTTTAATGAAGGAAAAAGCTGGACAGGATTACAAGTAAGTTTTCCTCAGGGAGAGGGAAAGCCTGATCTGATTTTATGTCATTCTATACCTTGTTTAGGCGTGTAGACACAGTGGAAAACACATCTTTTCTGCCTTTTACTCTTCTCATGAATACACATTTATTTGTCCGTGTGTTTATGCAGTGAGCAAGTACAGAATCAGGCTCTGACTGAGTTCATTCAGTATTGGATTAGGCTGAGAGATCAAATAAAATGAATACTATGCACTTTCTCAGTATGTGTCATACTGTTTTATCTGACAAACGCTTCAGCATACTTTGAATATTGGATCTTGTCAACATTTTTACATTTCACAGCAGCAAGGTCAAGAAGATAAGTGAAGAAGGCAGGAGACTTGATTTCTCTTCTGTTCCTACCTTTGTTATAAAGCATTAACACTGTCTGTGTTATTGTTTGTATTTTATATTTATACACTTTAAATATTATTGTTTGGTTTTTTTTTAACCAAACAAGCATAGAGTGACCTAGTCTGAGATGGAGCCTCTAAGCCACGGCATTGTGCACATAATAATCGTCCTCTGGAGCTGCTCAGAAGCTCTGCAGAATCTACTGTTTATAGTATCAGCTCCTCAGAGACTGCTTATGCTGTAACATGAAGTTAAACTCAAAATAAGATTAAGTGTATTGACCCTATGACTTTCTACTGAAATTGCTGGTGGTTTGCCCTCCTGATTATGACTTGAAATTTTCATGCAGTTTAAGGTATTTATTTATAGTATTTATGCAGGATATGTTGGGACATGCTTGTCTCTGCATGCTCCGTGTATCCAGGCTGCAAAAACAAGAGGTCTTCAGTGTGCTCAGACACTTTCCTCTCAAAGGAATGTGCCAGCACTTAAAGCACCTGGTTCCATGAGAAATCCAGTTCTTCACCTTTTGTCCCTGAAATGTTCTGGACCTGTTTAACAGCTTTCCTTGGATCTAAAAGCTTCGTCATTCAACCTCTCCCTTGTATAACTCTCCTTAAAGTCTTCTCTTTCTGGTTGCTTTTTGCATTTTCCTGCAAGAGCCAGGAGCTGTTACTTTGCCAACACCTCACTCCTGTTTCCAGCTCTGCCCAGGCTGCTGAGATCTGCCAGCTTACAGGTTCTTCTTGAAGTTCCTTCTGTACTGCCTTCCAGTTCCGTGCTTAAATACCCTGTCCAGTGACAAGGCCATGAGACAAAGTAAATCCTTTGCAGATTTCAGCCTTGAAAACCCTATAATCTTTTAGAACAATTAGGCTTCTTTTTACGACTGAGGTTGAACTCACAGCTTGGACTTCGTTTAATATTGTAGATGTGTCAAAACACAGAGTCAGTTTTTATTTTTACATTGTTTGACTGTAAAACATAACCTAGTTAGGTGTCCAGTCAGGTAAGGTGCAGAGAGACTCGTTATAGCAGTGTAACATTTTTAGTCCCTGACTAATTTTGCAGTGGGTATAGAAGAGAGCATTTTGTTCCATTTTACCTTTTGGGAAATGGAAGGTTTATTCAGACCCATGAGGATGTGATATAATAAGAAAGAGTTTTGACTTGGTTGATGGTGACTCTGATCACAGTAGATAAAGCGTATAATTCAGTTGACCATCAGTCTAAATACAGAGGAGTTTAAAATGTAAAGAAATTTAAACTCCTCTTTCTCACAAAAGTCTTGCTCTGGCATAGGAGGAAGAACAGAAATGGCCTGTGACACTGTTTGACTATTATTTCCTTGCTTCCAGTGTTGAGGATTTGCTAAGACTTCAAGAGGAGGTAACAGAGGAGCGAGACCACTGTTGTCAGAAGTTGTGAAGTTACGTCAAAGTCTCGCTAAAATCACAGAGCAGCAGCAGGAAACAGAGAAGGCAAAAAATGAGGCAGAGCAATCAGTTTTGCAGGTCTGTACTGATCACCAGATGGTGATTTTAGGCTTTGTCCTGAGCCTTTCTCCACAATTGCAGTTGATCTCCAGTGTCTAGTACACTACTAACTGTTCTTTCACATCTCAAACATTTTCAGGAGTGCTCTGAATGGACTCTGCTGTAAATGACTTTTATATTTTTCTGTAGCTTTTGGCTATGTACTTTGCAAAGTGTATTGTCATGTAGCAGCTGCTTCCATAGCTTCCCAAAACCCCAGTGAGGCCAAGGTTGCTTTTTGTGAGTTGTAATCATCTTTCATACAGAAGAAATGGGATGTTTTCTGTATTGTAAATCCTTATGCCTTGAAAGAGACACTTAGAGCATAGACTTGGAATGGAGATTCCTGGTCCCTTGTTGTTGGCATTGGTTGCCATATGATGAGGTTCCATCCTTAAGAATGTATCAAAATCTGACTTAAAAAACAATGAAGTTATTTTCTCTCCTCTTCTTTATAGGAAGCTTTTCCAGATCCTCACTTTTTAAATAGTTACGGACCTCCTCCTTTCTTCTTTACACTGATTCTGGATTACTGTTTTTCAGCTTAAATTTTTCATCACACAAGTGTCTGTAGAGAGCAGTCATACTCCATCTCAGCTTTACATTAAGTTAGGCTTTCTGTTTTTCTGACCATCTGAGTAGACAGTTGTTCTTTGTGATCAATATGTATGGCTTCCTTTAAACATATAGGGCAGCTGGAGATAGAGAAGGCTGAGGTTCAGTGGAATAGCCACTGAATGGAAAGTAGAAAAAGATGCAAGATGGGATACAGAACTCTGATACATCAAATATATAAGCATAATAATGAAAAATTACAGAATTGAAGGAGAATATAAATAGGGGCTGGAGCAAGAGAGCAGGAGAAAGGAAGAGTAGAAAATCACACTTAAAGAACAGAGAAGGTGTAAAAGGAGCATTTCGGTTTTTTATAAATCACAAATAGGAAAGTAATGATCAGTCTAGGTTTCATGCACAGAAATTGTTTCTATTTCTAAAGCAGATGACTGGGAATGTACTAGAAGAGAATACAAAATCTTTGTTTTTCTGACAGCATTATGGGCATGGGAGAAAAGAATCAAAACTTGTTGAATCTTGGCAGCCTTAATCTTCTGATACTCACTTCATCAACCCTTAAATTTACAGAATTGTTACAGCATTTGTAATCACCTCCCATTCTCCCAGTATGAAATTATTCTCCACTTCAGACTGCTTAAATGACAATGTCTCTTTGAAGATCCTATTGAAGACCCTGTCACTTCTGGCAACTTTTCATCTGTGGGCTCAGAGGGGGAGGAATCCTTAAGCAAAGAACATCTTTCAATTGCTGGTCCCTGGCTGAACTGAGTATTTCCATATGGATCAGCCCCCTGTGTCTCCTCTATGCTGATTCTGCTCCATCAAATTTTTGTGGGGGGAGAGAGCAGGAGTCACAAGATAGTCTATTAAGTATGAGAAAAATTTCCTCTTTCAGAGTTCCCACATAGGAACTTTGAGAGCAGAAAGATTGAGACCAGTTGTGAAAATGAACACTGGTCTGACATCTCTCTCCTTCTTTTCAGTGTAATAAGTGTTTCTGCTAATCAGAGAGAAAAATAAAAAAAAAAATCATTGCAGTACAACATCAAGCCCCAATTAATTTTAATGCTGCATTCTGAAAGTACCACTTTGCAAGTAACTCATAACAGTAAAGACATTTGTGCCACTGCATCTCCAGAGAAATGCTTTTATGTTTGAACTGTATCAGACCCTTCTGTCTGGCTGAATTGACTAGTGCTTCACAAATTTTTATCATCAGTAAATGGGGTCCCTCTTGCAGAATTTTTTGTTTAACCATTAGAAAATGTAATTACTTCTGAAAAGGTCTGGCATATTCCATATAGTAGTCGTTACAGTAATATAGAAACTCTTGTTTTTAAAATCAAGCATAGTCAGAGAGATGAGAGGACAAAGGCAAGTAAAAGGCAGCGGAATTTAAAGCTGTTTTCTTCTCTATTATTATAGCTTCAGCAGGACATCCAGCTGCGTCAAAGCGAGGAATTACGAGAGGCACGAAAGAAGGAAAAAATGGAGACTGAACTGCAAAATCTGCTAGCTGAAATGGATAACAAGCAAGCTGAGATCCAGAAGTTAGAGCAAGAAATAGAGAACAACAAAGAGGAGCAACTGAAAATAGAAAATAATCTTAGAGAACAGAAGGTAGGGTACATGGCACACTGTATTCATCAGGTCTAAGATTGGAGTAAAATGTGTAATTAAGAAGAAAATGGATTTTCCTGAAAGGGGAGGGAGGGAGATAATTTTAAGTTATTATATTTTAATAAACATTTATTTTTATATAAATATTATTTTACTAATAAATAAGTATGTAAAGCTTGCTGACAGAATTCAGATAGATTTCTCACAGAAATCAGTAGTGGATCACAATGATATTGTTCATCTTGAAAAATCACAGCAAATGACACATAGTCTGTGAAGAGCATGAATGATCTATAGGAGCAGGAGACGGCCAGGTTGGACTTCTGTCTATATTGCCAGTTTTGCTATTGATTGTGTCTAGTGGCATTGGTAAAATAATTTTACCTCCATTCCCTTCTTTCTTCTTTTTCACAATAATTTTTATCTGACTCTGAAGCCTGTGAAAGGGCAAGGAACTGTCTTCATAAACCTTTTTGATTGATTTTTCTCATTCTGTTTCTAAAAACTTTATCTGGAAATGTCCTAACACAGTGTTCTGCAAGTGTGTGAATTTTCAGGTTTTCAGTCCATTTCCCCTGACTTTGAGAAACTCTCACAGAAGCAATTTCAGTAAATGGCAGGGGAGATCTCATCACTGTAAACCAGTCCTACCTCAAGGGAAACTTTCTTGTGAGTTGTGTGTATCTTGTAAATTTATGACTTTTATGGCTTTTTCTTTTCTTTTGGTCCCTGAAATTGTGAAGGTAGAGGTCTGTGCTGATTTTTAGTCAACACAAAGTCTTCATAAAATGCTTAACATAAAGACATATGGAGAAGACTTGATTATTTCTCTGAATATCACTGATTTGATGCGACTTTTGATGGCAGCTCCATCATCTGCCATGGCAATCACATTGTATATACAATTCCTGGTTCTGTTCCATTCTTCCTCCTTCTTATAGTCTCTTTCAGTGTTTCAAAGTGTAGATTTTAGGGGCATTTAATTATCCAAACTGTCCTGGAAACTAAGAGTTCACATAAAGTGCTGTGTGTGGGCTAATTAACCAGATTTCTCCATTGTCTTTCTTGTCCGTGCTGACTTGAAGCTGTCTATGGAGGCCCTGCATAGCCTTTTGCCTTTTTTGTCAAAAATACAGTCTATGCAACTCTGCAAGGGTCAGGGTAGAGATCTGCAAAAGAAGGTGACATAGCTATTGCAATTTCATCAGGTTATTGTCTCAATTGAATTATAGTTTTTGTGATGCCTGCTATTCTTGTTCTTGTTCTTGGTCTTCTTCTTCTATTTCTTCTTCTTCTTCTTCATCTTATTCTTATTTTATTAGAAATTTCTAATGAAATCCCCTTTCTTGCATGACATTGAAAATGGTTTGGTACAGCTGCTATAAGCTTTATCCCACCCCTGTCCAAGACCCAATAAAGGATTGCCTGAAACAGTGTTATCCTGACATTTGCAATACAAGAAAGAGTATTTATTGTTTTCACACCAGATTCTACTTCTCTTCCTTAAATGTTTTTTAAGGGTGTAATATATATTGACTTCATTAGGAGTGAAAAATATGATGGTTGTTCTTTCCTCATTTATACCTGTAATATCTGCAAGAAAAGTTCCATCAAGCAGAATATAAGTCTGGTAGCTCCAGTATTGAAATATATGCTCTGTATAGAAACCACAAAACCACTATTCCAGATGTTTGACTGAAGACAAATTAAGAGGAAGATGCTCTGTCATGGTCTCAGCAAGCCATGTACCCAGAGAAATGTTATCAGCACATTAATGTGGGATGCTTGCTCATAAAACACAGCTCCCCTGCCCTCTGATGATTGAAGTAATTTGAATCTCATACTCATTTTCAGTAATTGTATGTAGCAAGCTGTATTATGTGATAGTTACCAAATGCCTAATAAGAAGTAAAATATCTGCCTAGCACGTGCAATAGAGACCTGCTAAGCTTCCAGAAAAACAAATGACACTGGATGTGTTATTTATTAGAAATTATGATTTCTCCATGTCATTATGACCATGTATCATATTTAACATTAGTAATTTCATCAGCAATGAAGAGTGGTTTTTAAGCAGACAGCAATCTGCAGCAGCTTTTATCTTCTGGGTAGCAGGAAGGTTCTGTCTTCATGTATATGTAGGTATTGTAATGAGATTTAAAAGCATTAATAAGATTGTTCTTTATTCTAACAGAACTTGAATGAAAAGGCTGGTAAGGAACTTGAGCAGTTGAAGATGAAAAATCAAAAGCTCACACAAGAGAGTGAGCAGCAGAGTGCAATGATTGATGATGTGATGAAGGACATCGGCCAGAAGACGGCACAACTGAAAGTAAGTTCCAGAAGGTGCATCGTACCAGCTGTATCATCCCAATGACATCTTACCACTTGGGACAGGGATGACTTCAGTTCTTGTCCTGATAGTTCCCCGTGGGCAGTTCTGGAGGAAACCTGAGTAGTTTTTAGGAATAGATCTGGCTGATGCTGGATGCCATTCTTTTTATGGTCATGGTAGTCTCCAACCCTCTCACCTGATGCTGCTCTCACAATGCAGCACCTGTTCTCCTGGAGGAGTTGTTTTGTCAAACACATGAACCAAAATGCTCAACACACTCATAAAGAATAGGTGGTCACAAGCATGGGGCCTCTTTTCAATCCTGAGATCTTCAAATAAGGCAAATGACTTAAAATTATTAACTTAATTTGAATTTTGCTAAAATCCATTGAAAAATGTTAATAAACTATAACAATACAACATAGATGATTCTGATTGGATACTTCATGGGGGATGGTAGGACCTTTCTTTCTGTTGTATTTTATTAGACAAACTGAAGGATGTTTTTCTTACCTATTTGAAAAACAAATTACTGTCTTTTCTGGGTTATCCAGTTTTATCATTACCAATACCATAATTGTTTAAAACTTTACAAAGATGACTTACATTTGGGACTTTACAGTGTCAGAGGATTTTGATTCTATGATCTTATCCTGATTTCAGGAAAAGTTAATGGAACTTTTAGAGTCATGCACATGGACTTCTGAGAACAAAAAAATAGAAGATACTGCCCAGTTAGTAGTTAAGCCAGAGTTAAGCAGCTGCTAAAGCTTAAGAGCCCCAGTCATGATCTGAGCTGTAGTTTTTGTAGGGATTGTGCCTGCAATATCATCCTGCAGTGTGCTGATTGCTGGGCAATGTGAATTGTCAAAGTACTCTGAAACCTCTTGAAAGTTATTGTCAGTGAGAACTGAGGAGATTCCCATTCACCAAGAGGATGCTTCATAGCAGGATTCCTCATCTCACAGAATCTGGAAGTGGAGCACTGTAGTCTGTGATGGCTGTAAAACCTAACAGTGGCATGAAGGAGTTATACTTACTTTTTAAAAGGACAAAGACTGATTTCTGTTGCAATTATTGGTTATGTTTTCCAGTAACCAGTTATGCAGTATTTTGATTGATTAGTTTTTCCTCTCTTGTATAGCAAATGAGACAAGACTCTAGATTTTGCTTCTTCTTTAAAGCCATACGTTATAAAAGAGATGGGGATAACACATACCTGCTATTATTGACATGCCATCAGTCCACACTACAGAGATCTTTCTGATCACAGTCACTGTACCTAATACTTCAAATGAAAATAGAGCTGCCTGTTTTTAATCTTCAGGACTAATTGGGTAGTGCTGTGTGAGGTTTGCAGCTGGAGATTCTTTATTGATCATCTTCAGCTCTAAAGTGTAAGATTTGATTATCATTTTCCATTCCCAAGCTGACTTTGTTTAAATTATTTTAAATATTGTTCAATTAGCTAATTATCTTTCTGCAGCTGACCCACAGCACTCTTCTTCCTGAGTTTCATGAAGTAAGTGTACACCAAATATAAAAGCATTTTCTTCTTTCTTTCTGTGGCTGCTTTCTCTCCCCTTTCCTTGTTGCTATTCTGTAGGAGATGGAGGATGAAGCAGCTCAGCTGCGCCTTGACATTTCAAAGCTGAGCAAAACGAGAGATGTTCTCCAGAATAAGCTGCGTACTGCAGAGGAACAAAAAGTTGATGCAGAACATGAAAAAACCATGCTAAAAACCCAAATAATGAGACTGGAGAAAGGTAGGTGCCTTACAGAGAGGTGGATCTGTTTTCTGAGATCCTTTTAAGTTACTCTAGGTACATTAAACAAGCATTTACATCAGCTAATACCTAGGGCTGTAAAACTTGTTCACAGCTAATTGAGCTGGTCATGTAATGTCAAGTCTTTAAAAAAGTCCACTGAATTGTTTCTGCATTTTTAATGGCTGTACAATTTGAACACAGAATTCATTGTCTTTCCTCTTTTTCTCTAGAGTTGGAGACAGCCAAAAAGCAGGCAGAGATTGACAAGAGAGCCATAGATGGGCTTGTGAGGGAAAGGGATATGCTAAACCAGGTGAGTGTGTATTGGTCATATTGATAAGCCTCACAGCTTGAGAATGAAATGCCTGTAGCTTAAACATTCACAGCAACACAGAAATGTAGAATACATCATGTTAAGTTAAAGCCTTCAGATTTCCTTAAGGAGATGCACAAACTACTAATTTTCTGTGCACTGAAATAATGCTAGTATCCATAAACACACAGAAGATTTCTAAGTTTTAACATATAAACCATCAGGGAGTTCAAACTGCAAACCCATTATTTGGTATCCAAAGAGTTTGTTACATTTGTGCTTTTACACTCTGTATGTTATGAAGTTTAGTATTAATCTAGGCAAACTAAGTGTTTGCTAACAAAAGAACCACCAGAGTGTTGATATGCTGTGTAGCAGCTTGGCTGGCTGTTTGAGTAGTAATCCTTCCTTCTAGATCTATTTCTCATACTGATTGTTTCCCATCAGCCCAAGGTTCTTTTACTGCAGTATAGCATCTCATGTTTATGGGCAGTCCTGAAGTGTTAATTACTAAATGCAATGCTAGAAGATGATTTCTGACGTGCTTTACTTGGTGTAGATTCACTGTTCAGTGCCTTGAATCTAGCAGAGGCTCTGATTTGACAGGTAACAAATACTTGTTTTGTATAGGGAAAGAAATTTTAAAGTGGGACCCAGAGGTTGATTTTGTACAGATGATATGTTGATGTTTTCTGTTTAATCCTTATGTAGAATTTTAAATTTGGTTGATTTCAAGCTTGAACTTTCTATTTTAAGACATGAGAAAGAAGAATATTTGGCTTTATTACTAATGTTACTGTCTATTGGCATGCTTTACAATCAAAATGCCTTAAAGCTGGTAAGGATTTTCCAGTCATCAGTTATATCCAATTGTAAACAATCCTGTCACTTTTTTTTTTTTTGCAATACAGACACTGGTGTTTTAACTTCAAATCAGAAAAAGCTCTATTTAGCAGCTGTGCTAGAGATTTTGTTTTTTAAATCAGATTTGAGCTTCAAGTATTTCAACTGAACAAATTAGATAAGGGATAATAACATTCAAAAGTTCATAATCTACTTTGACAATGGCATGCTTTTGTCATAGTGGTGACAGAGTTGCCTTTTCAGCTCAAGACTCATTGTTTTTTGTTCCCTATAGAGCTTGATCAAGGCTACGCATGCTACTCAGAAGCAGATAGATTTGGTGAAGCTCCATGAACAATCAAAACAGAACTTGGAATCAGAAATCCAAAGTTATAAGATAGAAGCTCAGAAACAAAGGAAGATTATTTACCAATTAGAGAAGGAGAGAGAGAGTTTCACCCGTGAAACAAGTGATCTCAAAGAGAAGGTAGGAACAGCTCTTCATGCAAGTGGTTCTTTCCTGTCTTACTCTCAGAACTGTAAAGATGATACATTAATTTTCTAACTTGCCAGTGGGAGAAAGCTTGGATTGGTGGTCTTCATACAGTGTACAAATACTTCGTCTTGTCAGTGCATGTTGCCTGCTACTGCTTCAGCTCTCTCTAGGGAAACCTTATGAGTGGGAGAAGACATAATGATTCTGAGAGAGACTTGGAGTACAGCTGTGTATTACTCTTATTCAGCAATCAGTTGGGACATGAATCTAGGGCTGGAGTTCAAACCAGGGCCTCTTGACTTCTTATACATGAGTCCCACAGTTGAAATTCTCATATGCAGTTGGAAGTTATACTTTGATTGTCCTGTCTTATCCACAAAGAGCCTTACCTTGCATATGACCACTGTCTGAAAATCGAGGCCAGTGAGAGCTAAAAGTGCTCGACATCTTTGTAAGGTACTGAACATTTGGAAGGATTACTCCAGTATGCAAAAACATCTCAGCATATTCAAGACAGTCTGCAAAACAAGTTTTCCAGGAGCAGCTGCAGAGAAATATTGCATAAAATTTGTGTTGCCTACTGCCCATTATTTATGTATAACTTTATTCCTGATGGAGTAAAACCAGGAACATGTTTTTAACATGTTCCATTAATTGCTGAGTATCACATTGGAGAGGCCTCCAAGGAGCTGATTGATTTACTGGGATCAGCTTTCAAGCAGTTTCAACTCACAGGTTATTTGCTATCTTTTCATGGTAAAATTATCCTTCCAACTTCATGTGACCAGGGGCTTTTAAATAATTTTGGAATGGTATATGCTCCATTGGCTGGAATACCTCTAGTCATTTCCTTGTAAATAATATTCCACAAAAGTGAGATTTGTCTTTGTTCCAAAGTCGTGTTTTGGTTCTTTCCCTCATAATGCATTTCTAACAGTGGAGATATGAGTTAAGAACATTGTAAACTAGAGCCAGAGAGTAATTCATAACACTCAGAACTACAAGGCTCTTTCTTTTAATTCCTTTTGGGGTTGTCCATAATATTTTGAGGATGAGAATGACAAATGTTTGCTTGCTTACTTTTTCTTTTTTTCCCCTGCCACTTTGGGTGTAAATTTTCTATCACTTCTCATAAGGCAGAGGCTCAGTAAATGTCTTATGACACTTGAGCTGTTTGTATAATCATGCCTGCATTGTGAGTTCAAGTTTCCAAAGGACTGGCAGCCTTCCAAAGGAGCAATTCCTGACTCCCCTTACAGGTGAAGAGCAGCAAGAACAGTTTTCAGCACAGGCATATGTGAGACAGCAGTCTTATCCTTCAAGTTCAAATGCAGGGTAGAGGGACACAGGATCTGGATTATGTAAATAGATAATATTTAGGTTCACTGTTTGATCTATTCAGACTTGAGAAGTTGTGACAAAACTGCAGGAGTCATTTCACATCTGGTGGGGAATGAGCTCCTGATGGCAGTAAGGCTATGGCCGGGCAGTGCTCTTCTGTTACCTTTTGCCACCAAGCTGATTTTGCAAGAGGTTGCAGCCCACCTTTGGAATTGCAGAAGAGCTGGAAAAGAGCCAAACCCATCTAAGCCCAAAGATGTAGCAGTACTGGCTCTGAAAGCTGTCTAGCTATTTATAGCAGCACAGACTCTATGGAGCTGCAGAATTAATCTTTCAAAATCATCATTTACTATTAACTGATGAACAGAGTCAGCAAAGTTATATACACAACATTAAAATATTTTTGGAGTGAGAATTCATGCATGACTTCCTCTTCTAACTATTGCCTTGGCTGACTATTTTCAAGTCAATGTCACTTGTTGAATAGTCTTGCTTCTAGATCAGCCAGCACAAGTGAGAAAAAAAATCTGTCCTTGCTCTTTGTTATGTAGCCTGTATTACAGAGTACAACTGTTAGCAGAATATTTCCTTTCTGAATTGAAATTCTTAAATGATGAAATGTTGGTTTCTCTGTGTGAGGTTTAGGCTGCTGTATACCTTTCAGTGCCATCTGAACTGTTCCCTGGCTGTGTTTTCTGAAGGGTCACAAAACCAGTCTTTAATATGTTGGTTTTTTTCAAATGAAGCCTTTTAAAATGTAAAGTTTATAGTTAACAACCTATCCAGGAAAATGAAAAGATAGATTTCCTTTTTTAAGTTCACATAATCTTTTGGAAAACCCAGTGTTCAACAGGCTTATCATTAAGGCCATGGTCGCATTTCCTGGGGTGGTTAAAAATGGATAAGCAAACTAGGACAGCACTGTTACTGACATACTGAGTAGGTTCATTGAAATAAAAAGGCAACCAGTAGTAGATGATAGTGAAGTGTAGAGATAAAAAAGCTATGAGGATACAGGAAAAACTATGAATACCAAATCCTTTCTGCTTACCTTTGGGCTCTCACTGCCAAATCTGAGAGGTGTAGTGTGCCTGTCGACTGAATAGGAATTGAGGATGCTCAGTCTCCCACAGCGCTGTGTTGTGAAGCACTGCATGTATCTTTTCTGTATTTATGAGAGAGAATTATTTGGGTTTAATCATTCCTGAAAAAGCAAAGTCAGCATCCAGCCTATGAGCACAACTCAGAAAACTTTGTCCACACTCTTCCCGCACTTATATTTTATCAAAACCAAGTAAAACACTTACAAATGCAGTGACCTACTTTCAAATCTTGCTCCAGCCCATGATCACCATAGTGCAGATAGAAAACATGCCTTATTGATTTCTTCTCCGTGCTATTACTATTGGCAGATTGTTTAAACAGCAAAGGAAAAGGCAGGAGTAGGTTATAAACTGGGACTGTGTTTTTGTATTGCATTGTAAGCAGTTCCTGAGATCACCTGAAGTCAGCTACAGTGTGCTGGAATTGTATTCCTGCTTTTGTAATAAAATTTTCAATATTTAGCTCTCCCCTGTCTTCAAAGTTGTTTGGAGGTACCTGGTAGAATATTTAATATTACCCCATAGTTAGGCCTCCCCGAGGCTTTACTGCAAGGAAAGGGACAGCAGTGTAAACTGCAAATATTGCAGTTATTGACTATTTGATGTAAATATTTGTTTTCTTCTTCTGCTTTGACATTCAAACAAAACTTTTAGCCCAAACCTCTACTTTCAAAAGTGGAGCCAGGAGAACTGGATATAAACTACATTTGCAAATGGACTTCTCTCCTGGATTTTGTCTGTATGATTCCTCAGCTTTTTTTTAATGCCTAATTTTTCCCCCTAACTTTACGGATGGCATTGTTTTCTCCTCCTGGGTAGTGAACCTAGTAAACTGTGTTCTTGATGTGTGTACTCTTTAGTATTGTTGTTCTTTCTTATTTTTTTTTGTAATGCTGAATTCTATATGAATGCTGGTTTCTTGAGCTCCTCAGTTTTCAGCTTTGTATAGCAGGAGAAAAGTTCTTGTGCTTTTCAAAAAATAATTTAGTAGCTCATCATAATGATTAGCAACTATTTGTGTTTTTACCCCTCTAACACAGCAATTATTATGTATTGCTATGGTAGTAACTGCTTAATAAAACTGTCTATAAAATTTTTGCATTTTTGTTTATTGGTACTGCATGTGATCATCTTCCTCCTATAGTCTACAATACTCCGTTCTCCTTAGGTAATCTTCACATAATTATTTCTAATCTTTCATAGAAGCAACTAATGGTGGTTACCTAGTTATTTAGACCAAGGTAAGTTACATTAACTGGCTTTCTTATTATAGTAATTATATATGAACAGTTTGTGATCATCAACTCTCTGCATTCATGTATTCATTAAAAAAAAGGGTTGTTAGAATGTAAGAGTACATGCAGGGCTTCTTGGAAAAACATGTGTGTTAATTCATCTTACCATACAGCTGACATCCAAAACAACATCCAAAATCTAGGTTTGCTTCATAAATAAACTAAGTCTATTCTTGATGGAAACTGTTTATGTTGATTTTATTGCATCCATTCTTTGGCGATATTTTCTTTCAGTAGCTTGTTAAATTAAATATGTGCACCTCTATAAGTTTTAGTCTTGAGCAAAACCTAGGTATCACTTAAAATACAATTTTGTCCCACATAAGCAAGTCAGAAAGATTAAACTTGTGTTTGAACTGGAGTAACTTTCAGCTGTAGTTAAAACTGCTTATCACAGGGATTTGAACTTGTCATTTTAGAGAAGAATCACAAACTTTGTCCCATCCTTCTAATCTTGTGATGATGGTTTAATCATGTTCACTTCTTTCCTTTCCTTTTGCTCCAGATTCTCCATCACATGAAAGATCTTGAAACAAGTCAAATGCAGATCTGCGACTATGAGAAGGAAATTCAAGTTCAAATGGTTAAATTAAAACAGCAAAAAAACCTTTGTGAAACTCTGAGAGCAGAGAGGACCCTGTACAGTAAAAATCTGATTGAAGCTAAGGTAGAAGGATACATTTTTCCTTGTGTTTCTCTCTTTGGTCTTGTGTTTTCCTGATTTAATTCTAATTTGTTAAAGGGAAGCTCAGTGGATCAATGGTAGAAGTGATTTCTTCATTCCTGTGGGTTTTGGGGAAATGAATGTTTTTGGTGCCTGAAGTCTTACCTACACCATTTGTATTTGGACTGGAAACAGGAGTCCACAGTCATCATGTGGAAATATCCCATGCTTAAAATCACGGTACACTGGAGCTATGGAATCATAAAGCCATCCTGGCTCCAGTCTGTTTTATTCCTTTAGGAGTTGTATGCATGTATGTGTAATAGGGTATAAGGGGAATAAGATTGCTCCTCAGCCCTGAACGATTATGCACATCGCTGTAAATAATGATTGAGGAAGCGGAGGGAACACTTTCCCAGCTGAAGTGGAATTTTCTGACAAGAACCAAACGCTTCCACCTTGCTTGTTTCTTTCAGAGAGTGTCATTTTCCTCAGGAGATGATTCTTTCCATTCTTATCTCCTCCTTGGGGATCTCACTAACAATGCTAGAAGAAGAGAACAGACCACTTAAGGATAAATTCTGTTATTCTGATGTAAAGATCTAAAATACTGCACAAACTCCATTGCAATTGGCAGACATTGGGACACTGGATAGCTGTCATTTACAGCCTTGGGTTATTTTCAATAAGTATTTTTGACATGAACATGTATAGGAAATGACAAATTTATACTTAGGTTTGAATTGGTAGGTGTTTTGTTTGCGAAGCAGATGGGAATGAGCTGTCAAAGTTCCTATCCAGCTGTGTGCTGAATTTTTTGGGGAGTGAACCATTTTGCTATTTATGTGGGATGCTTTACTTGACCTTAGTCAGCCTCTCATCAGTGGATGCAGTGTTGGGTTTCTTGCTGCTCCCAAACAATCTCGCAGGAGAAATAAGATTGAAAAATCACAATGCTGTTTTTTTTTCCTAGTTATTTTAAAACCCACAACATAAATGTGGTTATTTATAAAGCACAGGCATCTATGTGCTGAGTTAGAAAATGGAGCAGCCCTTTGGTCTTTGGGTTTTGAATGTTACATGGTGTTAACACTATGCTGTTCATAGTTCCAGTTGTTAGAGGCCAGGGTTTAGACTTTAATAGCTTACTTGTCATACTACAGAACTCTTCTAGCAAGTCCTGTGTGAGAAAATAGCTGACCCCAAAAGATCTTTTGGCCAAGGCAGTGTTATGTTTAGCAATGAGAAAAATAGCTATTCAGTGTTCAGTAACAAGTCAGCCAGTCATGAAAGAAAAAAAATAAAGAAGGTTGTTGTAAACATTATGGCAAATTCTTTCTCCTTTTGAGAAGTAAAATTTGCACAAGCTTGTCTAGATAAAGCTAGGTGCAAGTATTTTTGGATTGCTTAATGTGAAATGATCTTATGCTACCCGTGCCAGTGGTCTCCAGAGTATCATAATATTCAAGTCAGTAAAATGGAAAAGGCATCCTGGCAGGCTGTTAATATGATATAAATACCTGGTGCTTTCATCCTGGGGGTTTCTTTTGGTGTTAGAAGTTCATTTATTTAAGCAAGTTGATTAGGAGACCAGTTTGCAAAATTGTTTGTTCTTACTGTTCTTCATTAAGTAAAGTATTAAGAATGTGTTTGGATGTGTCTGGGCTCTATATGCTAAATCTCTGTCATCTTTTACAACACTAAAGAGATTTGTCGGCTGTGTACCAGAGACTGCTTTTAATGACTTTTGCTTTCACAAAAATGACTGAATGTGCAAACAGCTGGGCCTAGTGACATATTACTACAAATCAGTACTTCCTCTGTGCTGTTTGAAGACTGCTATGACTCAAGATCTTACTTAGCTACGTTAAACACTCCACGCAAGAAAACATCCCTCATTTGTTGAGTAAATCCACACCTATGGTGGATAGTGCTGAGGGAGCTTTAAGGTACCCTGGTTTGGTACTGGAAGAGGATGTATTCACATGAGAGATTATGATGTCTTCTCTGTGAGGTGGTAGGTTCTAGCAGAGGAGTAATAGCCTCTAAGGCTGCTTTCATTACATCCAGAATATCTCTGTCGAAGCATTGACTCTGTTAGCTTCCTTTTCATGGCATAGCACGTGCTGTCACTGTGCTGAGCTGAAATGTTCATTTGGTACAGGTAGACACCTTTGTGCTAGGAGTAGTATTCCTACTGACCTGATCTCTCTTCAGTGCTACTAGCCTTTTTGCTCTTTGTTTGAGCTTAAAGTATATGCTAAATATTTTCACAGAGCCTTCTCAAACACTGAGCCCTCTTTTGCCCCTTTCACCTCTGTGCAAGTTAGCATATATTGGTATCTTACTGAGGTATCTTACTGTTTGCTTGCATAAAACCAGCTTCTCTCCAAAGATTTGTGTCCAACTGTGTATGGCCTTGTTGGAAAAGCATATTATTAGAAGCATGAAAACAGGTGGATATGATCAGAATCATAATAATTTGGATTGACTTCTAGTTCTTAAAATGTTCAGCACTTTAAATGAAATGTCTTATTAAATTCATGATTGATGGTCATTATTTTGTCAGTGGATCTTTTAAAGGCTTTTTTATTGCAATGTCATGCTGGCATAAACAAAAAATTGTCGTTTAATGAAACTGTTTTGTTCTGTTGGATTAAAAAATGATACCTTGTAGCTGGTACAACAAATTTACTTTCATGTACTGTGGCTAAATTTTCCAACATCTAAACAGCCTGAACTCCTCATCACAAACAACCTCTTGTTTTAACCTTCTCTGTGATCACACTTCTATTCTATTAGGATGAGATAGCAGAAATGAAGATGAAACTGAAAAATGCCACGCGTCAGGTGGATCAGCTGAAAGAGGAGGTCAAAGAAAAGGATGCAGCCCTTGAGAAAGCACTTGTGGAATACGAGCAGTCAGAGAATGAAAAAGAAACGTTGAAAGTAAGACCCTTGACACATACACTTTCTTGCAAAGGTTGGATTCCATGGTTTCACAGACTGCATTATGTTCTGACCTGTTGTAGTTGTTTTGCTCTATTTTAATAAACTATTCTGTAATTGAAGCACAAGATCTCAGTAACCTTTAGAGATACCACTTGCAGAAATCTTTGTATCTGACAAATTTAATCTCTGCCTGTAATTATAATAAGAATCCTGAATCGTCTGTTGGAAGCTTTAAATATCTTGGTGACTGAACGTTTTTCACTAAAATGTTCCATTTTGCTTGCAGTAATGTTGATTTTAGGGATAGACTCATTCTAGCAAACTTTAGTGTAGACCCTTATAACTCAGCTTTTTCTTTTTAAGAACTTTCTTCTTTCTACTGTTTTTAAGTGCAAACCCCATTGTATTGCACTTTACAAGGTTGTATTTCTATGTAACTAGCAAGCTTTAATCTTTTGGGAGTTAGGCAGTGCCTTTTAGTAGGTCCCTCTGCACAGAAAGTTATTCTAATATTGTGGTATAAAGCAGCAGGAATCTGTCTTAAATCAAAGGAAATCTGAGCTTGAAGCTCGAGTTCTTCTCAGTGCTGGCTGCAGCCCATCCTTAGATAAGCTATCACATTTGTGGTAGTATCTAAACCCAATTTGCTGCACTCTGAAAAGATTTATGAAGTTGTGTTCACAGGAGTTTATTTTTAATCTTCAGTAAAGCAGCAGGAAAAAAAACCCAGGAAAAATGCAGACAATACCCCCAAAACCCAAAAGTTCCCTGTCCCTTTTCACAATGTTTTCTTTTGTCAGTTTATTGCTTTGCTGCAGTGACTTCTTGAATTTTCAGCCTCTCTCAGCACATTACAGTTATGACAAGATGTCAATAGGGCTTTGTAAAAGGGTGATGAATTTGTATTCTTGTACCTGATCTGTCTCAGAGATGTTCTATCAGTGATGGAGAAGTCAAACAGCATCTCTTTCCTGTGTGCAGCTTTCTGCCTTAACTAGTCTCCAATTCTGTCTCATCACCCCAGAACTCTGTGCCGATTTATTTGACAAACATATGATTGTTGCATGATTTACCCACTCAATTATTCACCAGCAGGTTTGTCCATACACTGACATGACATTACTGGCTTGCTTCAGGGAATTGTGGTCTTCTAGCTGAGTGTCACTGCTGAGTACTAAACCAGAAGAGAATTCAGAGGGAGCTGATTGTCACAGCCACAAAAGAACCCAATTATTTGTGTTGCAAGCTGGCATCAATTTGTCCTGTTTGTACTGATGTGAGGGAAGTAAGAAAGCTGTTTCTGGGAAATAAGTTTTAAGAATGTGCTAAATCATGGAGGACTGGGATTCAGAGGAATGAGGTTATACAGGCATACTTAACTCAGGTGGCATAAAAGCCTTAAAATTGTGTAATCATGGTAAATCCAAGTTCTGTTAAAGCCAGTACAACACCATCTTTTGGCTTCAGTTCGCCTTCATACAGGGCTGCAGGTTAGACTTGTTTGACAGAGGATCTGAGTATTGAAAAAAAAATCTATCTATGGCCCTCAGGAGCTGCTGGCAAGTCAAGTGCTTTGTATCATTTTGTAGATGTTTAGACATATTTTCTGTTAGCATTTTCGGAAAGTCTCAGTAAAATCTGACTTGTTATTTCAGCATTCTGTGTTCAGTCCCAGTTACAACTTCTGTAAAACTCTTGTTTTCCTCCCACCTCTAGTATAGTATACCAATAAAAGTATCACTTGCACTAATATTTCAGAATCTAAACAAGAATTTAGTTTGAGTTTGGTTTGAGATATTGGTCCCATATATGTTATTCTTTCTTGCTGACTGTTCCTCAGTTCTTACGAATTCTCTGAACCAACTTCAAGTGAGCTGTGCTGATTTGCAGCAGTTTCAGACGTGACCATTTTTCTGCTTGTACAGTGACTGTGTTTATGCATTTCCTTTTCTCTCACCTAATGTACACAGACCCTCATACTGTGGTTCTTAGCATATTTAATCTAACTGAAAATCCTTGTGTGGCTTTAAGTATTTATGTTCCTTACTATGCAAGGCAGTTCAGATTTATTTTAACTGAGTGCGTTCCAGTGGGATTTGTTTATATGAGTGTTTGCTGACCACATCTAATGCCACTTCTTGTTTACAATTCATATTTTTCTGGCATAAGGAGACCATAGAATTGTGATCTATTAAAAAAATATTATCCAGCAATGCCGAATGCATGAGCAGTTTTACATTTGTTGACAGCTTTTGCACAGAGTTGATTGCATTTCAGGATGAAGTGACTTGCATTTTTATACAGCTGATGAATATCTGACACTGATTAAGAGACCTATGTTTTGCACATCTGGGAAAATGAGAATTATATTACAGAAAATAAGAATGAAACAAGCTATTTTTATTATGATGGAACTGTTTCTGTGTTAAATCAGTTTTTTTGCAGGTGCAGCCTCCATCACAGCCTCATTCTTTCAGCATTGGATGATGTTTGTTCCCAAAAGGCAGCTTGAACATCATCCTTTATAAGGGTCCGAGTTGTGGCAAAGTCTTTGAGTTGAGGCTTGAAAGTTTTCATATCTGTGAAAATCAGCTGTGGTCAGCTAGTTCCACCTTGGCTCTAATTGCCTAGCAGTGATAAAAACTTCTAATAATCCAGGAAGACCCTATTAGTTTTTATCTACATACATGCCTTGAATGATAGATTTTGTGACAGTGGGATAGAATGATTGGGCACATTCCAGTGTTCCTTTGTGTTAGTGCTGTGCAGTCACTGTAGCAGTGCATTGCTGCTCCTTGCTTAGGGACAACCCCTCTTTTCACAGTCTTCCTCATTCACACACCCACTAAACAAAGTGCCGTGGCTCTTAAATCTTGCTGTTCCCTTCCTGGTTGCTACCAATTCTTTTATTCCAGTCTGAAGCCTTTCTTGAGTTGATGCTGCCTTGCATTGTACAGCAGAGATTGTTGCCCTTTTCAGCAACAACAGTGAACAGTGAACTGTTCTTTCTCACATTCCAGGCTGACTGTGAATAAAAACCCCATTGAAAACCTTTCTAAATATGAACTGTATCATTTTAAAAAAATTAAATGAGGTATCCCTGAATTACAACTTAAACCATTGTAAAAGACAAAAATCCTTTCAATTTTCTATTGTGTATAAGACAATTACGTTAAAATAGTATTTAGAGTATTTCTTTATGAGTCTTCATGCTTGTTTATCTTGGTGATTAGTTCTCATAAACTAACAAAATACGTACTTCTCAGGAAGCTAAAAGAATGTATGAGATATTTTTAACTAGCTCTTAATTGTAGTTTTATGTAAGGGGAAGTTATTAATTAACAGTTCACCTATATTCTTTATCTCCATCAGTCTGAACTGCTCAAGATGACAAAACAGGCTATGGAAACCAAAGCCTATATTGAAAATCAGGAGGCAGAAGAGAAAAAACTCCTAAAAATAATTGCTGAAGCTGATGCAGAGAGAGTGAGGCAGAACAAGGAATTTGACAAGGTGGGAATCTCTAATCTGAGTTTTCAAATACCCTGCATTCTATTCCCTCATTTGTCTGGTGTATTTTTAAGATGAAGATTCTTAGGTACTGTGAATGTGGGACTACTAAAGCTTTATAATGCCATTAAAACCAAAGTGTTGAGATACTGAAGTGAACAAAATCTGTAGTTTGTACCATTCAGGTGATTGAACCCTTATAGGGGAAATTATTATGTTCTTGCTGTATTTCTTTGATTAATAGCAGTGAAATCTCTTAAATGTACGTGATTTTGACTGATACAAGCATCATCATGATACTTGGGGATGGTGTGAACGGTTACTGAGTTTCTGGCCTTGCCCTGTGCCCACAGGTGCTCTGTGAGAGACATGCCCTGGGGACCCAGCTGATTCGTCGCAATGATGAAGTGGCTCTGCTCTATGAGAAGATAAAAATCCAGCAGGCCATCCTGAACAGGGGCGAAACCGAGTACCGGCAGAGGATGGAGGACATGCGGATCCTCAAGCTGGAAATCAAAAAACTTCGGCGTGAGAAGGGAATACTTGGCAAGAGTGTGGCCAGTGTGGATGAGCTCAGGTGGGAAACCCAGTGGAATACATTTCCATAGTGACTGCAGCTATGATTTTGTGTTTGAGGCAGAAAATAGGGTTTATACATAGTAAAGACTTGTATCAACAAGCATTATACCTTGGGGAAGGAGTTTGTTTGGTTTGACCTCAAACACAGACCAGATTAAATTCATAAAACAACTTATCAACAATTAAGAAAATTGAAACATAGTAATGACGAAAGGAGAGATCTTGGCCAAAGTTAAAATAGTTTCCATATTTCCCCTTATATGTGAGTTACTGCCTACAGAATAAACCTGACAGCAGCAGAAAAGGTATTCGTAGTCCAGTGAATTACTTAGTGGTACAGTGGTACAAGGCCTAGATTAGTGGAACGCCCTTTGGTTAAGCAATCCACAGAGTGTGGGAGACACTTGACATATTTATAACAAACCCCTGTTTTCAGAGCTCTCTCCTTCAAGATTTATATGCAGACATGCTCTCTGAGAAAGATTTAGTTAAATTTTCATTGAAGACTATGTGTCTTTAAAACCTCAGTTTAATAGCCCAAGTCTGATTTATCTCCTCCTTCTCTGGTTTAATGCTTTCTTTCTTTTTTACCCCTCCTGTGTTTGAGGTGTATTCTTTCTTGATGGGAAACTGTGGTCATATTCTAAGGATCAGTCTTGGTTTGTAAAGAGAGGCAGTTATGTTTTTAGCAGATAACCTTTGTACCAATTTGGTGTAGCTATCACAGTTTTGGGTGAGATCTTTAGTTTATCAGTATAATTCCATGGCTTTCAGCAGAACAAATTAACTTCAGTCCATGGTCAGTCCCATTGACTCCAGTGGAATTATGCCAGTTTGATTTGGTGAAATAGAAGGGAGAACTGGGCACACAACATTAGCAATTGCAGTTTCCATCGACTGACTGCAGATAGGAATGGGATTTGAACTTGCTGCCCAAATGCATTCAGCCGAAAGTCTGTTACTGTATTGAAACTCAGTGATGGTATTGAAGTGTAGTGTGCTGCATGCCATGATGGGTGGATCAATTCTTGCTAACTGCAGCAGCAATCTCATACTTTAATGAAGTCCAAAACCATCATGAAAACTGCCTGTCAAAAAGACTCCATTTATCACTTGTGCTGCTAATTAGCTTTCCCGATTTGCCAATTGGAAATGTGAGGTTTTTCTTCCTTTTCCATAACCTTGTCCAACCTCACAGTTAAAAAAAGGCCTAGTGAGCTAAATGCAATTCTGAGCTTAGTAGGAAAAGATTCAGTGGTGGAGGAAGCACATCACAATCTTCCACCCCCTTTTGACCTTGGAGAATTTAGAGGATCCCATCACTAAAGTGATAAGGGTCAGATAATTTAAAAATGTGCCTTTTTTTTTCCTGTCCTTCAACCCTCTATCCCTACCAAAGTAGTCCACTTTTCAAAGAATCTTGGTAGTGCTCAATTAATTTTAAATTCAGCAACAAGTCACCTCTGAAATTTCTTGAGGAGATGTAATAAAAGAAATCAAAGTTGAGTTCTCTAAGGAACAATGTCCATCATACTTAGGTCTTAGAGTGTGTTTTATTTAATGGATTGTGTGACCCACTTGGATTTAAAACCTTTCAAACACAAGCTGTTAGATTAAGCACAGGGTAACTGGATATGATCCATAATTGATTTGTAGGTTGATGAACTAACTGTCCTTCTGGCCTTAATGCACATGGGAAGATGTGAAGAGTGAGATCCAGCAGTCTGTGGAGTAGATTCCCCAGGAGTCTCTTTTCTGAGCCATTCTTATTGAAGCAAGTAAAGAGATCCAAGTGTGTTATTTTATGGTTCCACCTTTTAGTGGTATCAGTGTTGATGTTTTGCCACCACAGTATTGCTGTAGTGGCAAAGTGACTCTGTGCTTTCCATGTAGTGCTTCCTGTGCTCCATAGTGCATGGGAGAATGATTTGTTAATGTCCACGTTAGTGCCTTGTTCACATTGAAGTATTTTTGGTGTGTTTTTTCTTTTCTTTTTATTTTATGCTGGTCTTCAGATGGGAGTTTAATCACATGCAGAAGGAACTGTTAAGGGAACAGACTCGGTGCAAAATTTTGGAAGAAGAACTGCAGAAGCCCTTGCAAGTTCACAGATGGAGAAAATTAGAGGTGATGTGTGAGCATTTTGTGTTCCCAAAGCCCCTATTACCAAATCAGTGACCCAGCAAAAGCCTATTTCGTTTACTGTTATGCAAATGATGTGGAGGGACTGGGAAGCCTGAAATTTCCATAGTACCAATGGAACCCTTACCTGCTGAATGCTTTCCTTGCACAATGCAATCAGTGTTATTTTTGTGTCACTCTGTCAATGCAAAATTGCAGGAGGTTTTGTAAAGAGACGCTGAAGTGCTAAAGGGAATAAGAATGCATTAGGTGAATTTAGAAAGGGGTGATTCCCTAACATGGATGGTGAGAAATAGGATGGTAGGGGAAAGATACAATCCTACCCTCACCAATTAGGGAGATTATATGGGAAGAAAGTCTGTAATAGAAAGGTTCATAGAATAGGTAGACTGAAGAATGGATAGATATGAAGCCAGAAGATTATTTACATCTGAGAATAAAAGGAAGAGGTCTCCACATAAACAGTGGTGGACCTCCAAATATAGTCATTCCAGGTAACTGCTTTACATAAACAGCAAATCTAAGTTTTCACATGATTTGAACCTGCCAAGTGAAGGGGAAAAATAACAAATCCATCAAGCGTAGACCAAATATATGAACATCAGTTGGCATGACTGGATATTTTTGATGTAAGTCAGTGCCATCTGAGATTCCTCTGTTGCATGGATCTCTGATCTGATGCCAGCCTGGGTTGCTTAGCTGCTCTAAAAATGAGTGATAACTTGCTCAGTCCCTGCAGAAGCAGAGCTGAATATTTTGACTGTGCTTACTAGCATGATAGTGGATTTCTGATCTTTCCATGCTGAGCTTAAAGTTGGATGGTGTGATTAGCTTGGAAGTGAGATACAATGCAGGATGCTGAACTAGGTTAAACACATCTAGGTACAATCTCCAGCAGCACCTTGTAACAAAGAAAAATCAGACCAGTCAAAACATCCAGTGATGGGAAAATGAAGGTATGAAGAGACTGATAATGGGAAATCATGTCTTTCCATTCTAGGTAACTGGTTTGTATTTGGAGCACAGAAAAGCCAGCAGATGGCAAGATCTGTATGAAATAATCCTGATGGGGTTTTGGTTCAATTCCTAATGAACAAACATTCTCATATCACTACAGTTGTCACAAATTGGCACCATGCTTCGGTAGCGATATAAAAAAACCAAGGACTGAGTGGATCATGGGGACTGGTCTACTTTTTAGCCTGGTTTCTCAGGAAATGATGTTGTGTTGTGAGCACTGCATGTGTATCTGTGTTAGTGTCCTAGTTACGCTTGAATTGATTAGTCAATTTAGATAAAATCAGACAAAAGATTAAGAGCAATGAGATACCGAGTTCCTTATAAGCTCAAGCAAATATAAGAGAGCAGGACTTTATTGGAGCCTTTACTGCAGTGTGAGTTTAATCCTTATGAGACACCACACGAGAGAGGAAAGACCAGATGGGAGAGAGGTGTTATGAGTCCCTGAGCGAAGAAAAGCTTCAGTCAGAGTTTGTCCTTCATTAAAAGATCCAACAAGAAGGCACAAAGTACTGGGGAAGTAAGCTTTTCAGGCTGCTCCTCACAGAATTATTTCTTTGCTCCTTAGAGCTCTCTCCAGAGAGAGCCAAATCTGTGGCAAAAGAATGAAAAGGAAGGGATGGAGAGACAGACATCTATTAGCTCCTGGTCTTACAGGCTATGTAGATAGTGGGCAACAGTACAGTGCAAACACTCTGTCACCATCTTAAGCATTTAATTCCATTGAAGAATGGGATTTCACATGTGTGGACACTTCAGAACCCCATAATAATTCATTAGTGTACCCCCCAAATTTGTTCCTCTTAAATTCTTCACCTGTTTCAAGACTAAATTGCAGTTAGCCTTCCTTTTGTTCAATAGAAAAATCTTCCTCTCCTTAGAAACTAAGTTGGCACTGTTTGAAGTACTTGAGCAGCGGGAAGTACTTGCACTGCTCTTCATTTGTCAGTGGACAGTTCCAGTTGCTGCTAAAGTTGATATACTAAGTTCCAGGGCTTCTTGTATGCATGCAATTAAAAAAAAAAGCTGAATGTGTCCTCCCCTAGCCCCCTTTTTATACTTGCTACTTTTGAACACGGAAATACTGTGGTTTTCACTTGTAAAAAAGAAACAGTAACTTGTTATCATATATAATTTTTGAGACTCCTTTGCTCTTTCCTAGGCCAGTGACCCCACTACCTTTGAGCTGATTCTGAAAGTACAGAGACTGCAGAAGCGACTTATCAACAAGACAGGTGAAGTGATAGAGAAAGAATTTCTCCTTCAGGTACTGCAGCATCATTATTTTGTTGCATCTCATTAGCATATTTAACTTACCCTGCACTCTCTGTCTACTGACATGTGCTTCCTGAATGTTATTTAAACGCATGACTTTGAATTTCTTTTGCATGGCCTTTAGATAGCTTTAGATGGCAGCACTGACTCACTGAAAGAGAACAAACAGGATCAGATTAGTTGATTTTTATATTCTGGATACTGGTACCTGGTCAGCTCTGAAAAATACAATTCGAGGTTGACTTTAGTTTATTCATGTCATAGATTAGTCTTCAAGACAGTCTTAGACTTTTTGAAAGGTTTTTCTTTGTCATTTTAAATAAGTCTGTTATGACCAGAGCATGAAGGAAAATTCCTGTTTGATTCCATTTGTGCTTAGCTTGGCTTTTGGCAGAAGGAATCCTAGAGAGTTTGTGTGATTTAGATATGCTGCTGTCTGGGACATGTTTGATTTCAAGGTTTTTGTGCTGAACTTTGCCAAAAAATAATTTTTGTGATAGCTTATCTTTTTAAACTGTATCAGATGTCCCTTAACCCCAGTGATAACAGTAAGATTTATGTTGTACTATGGAGGACAGACTGTATTCCTGTAGTGCAAACATTGCTATCAAATATAATAGAGAAGGACTCCAAAGAGTCCTGGCTTTAACCAGAGGTGAAAATCTGGTCTCTCTGGTGACTGTAGGGATAGCTACAGATTACCAGCTTGAGATATGACTTTAACATCTTAAATACTCTAGTAGCCTTGATACCTGTGTTGGGTATCACTCACTGGAGAGCAGAATGTGACCTGAATCTCCCTCTGTCTTGAGAAGAAGCTCAGCAGGTCTTACCAAGACAGGGTTCATCTCTATTTATTGTTTCATAGAAAAACATTGATCTAAAATTTCATTTGAACGTAACGTACGGTGTATTATTCCTCTGCTTGGAAAAATGTGATCTTTGTTGCATAGCACTGAAATACTGTCAGTGAAATAGTTAGCTTAAAATGTGGCAAAAATAGATTCAAATTTACTGTGCTTTACCCATGCACAAAACAAATTCTGTTAGATTTTACATGGTCTCTATTGCATATCTAGCTGTATCCTTAGTATGCTCCCATTTTGCTATTATCTTTATTTTTAGCTGAAGAGCTGAGATACAGAGATATTAAGTTGCCTGCCCAAGAAAATCTTTGAAATAGTAGGTATTTGAGCTTACATTACTGTACTAACCATTGGTATAATCTTTCTGTCTCTGCAATGGTCTTTCTATGGCAGCTCTATGTTTTTAAATTATTTTTCTAGGTTTAAGACAGGGTTTGGCCATATAAAATCTAATTATTATAGCTAGAATTGCTAATGAGTTCCTTTGTGTTCTTAATTCCGGCACCAATTTCCTGTGTAACAATGGTGAAAGGAAGGTTTCCCTTGGAGAACTAATAGTAAAGGCCAAAAATACTGTTCTCTACATTGTGTTCAGGGATTTAACATCAACGTTTCTGAGCTCTGTTCTGTTTTTTCACAGTGTTTTGAGTCCTCCACAACGACTGAAATAGGACTCTTTCATAGCAGGGTGTGGGTATGAGGAGGTAACCATAGATGGAGGACAACCCCCAGCTCATTTCCTTGAAGGGCTCTCTGTGCTACTGGATTGCTCACTGGCACAGTGAGCACAAATCCAGTGTACTAGCAGAGCTGCTTCTGCTGAGTGTCTGCATAACCTGGTACAAGGTGTTTTATTATTCTTTGGACTGCTTGTCCTTGGTATGATGATAGTATAGTATAATACCTTGATACTCACTAAAACAAAGACCTCACTAATAACTTACTGAACTGATGTTATCAAATTCCAAATTGCTGTTGTGAAGGAGCGAGCCTGAGGAACACTTCCAGCAGAAGGAAATGAACAGAGCAGTAACATCAGCTTTCTGGAGAGAGCTGAGTTTCACACACCAGGAGGATGGCTTCACTAGACCACCTTCTGGGCAGTTTGAAAGATTTGAAGTGTGTTTGAAGTATTTGAAATGGAGTGTAGGATCTGATCCTGACTGAACCTTAGAATTATGGGGAATAGCAGTAATTTAGCTCCAATTTCAGAATTTTTAAATTTTGTCCCCTCAGTATAATTTGTATGTTGACAGAGTTCTTCTCTGTTTTTTTTTTTCCTTTTTTTAAAATTCTGGTAAACTCTTCATGCTTAAAGGCATTCAGCATCTTTCTATTATGGGTCTCCCCTGAAAGTCAGCTCGACTCAGTTCAGTCACTGCTCATTTGCAGGAGTGGGGGAATTGCTGATGACTGGCCTGTGCCTACTTGGCAGAACATCCTCCATATTCAGAGCTGGAGACTGCTGTCTGAGGGATACAAACTTAGGAGGTCAGAGAACAACTGCTTTCCCTGTGTTATGTTTGCTTGCATAAGTCGCATTTCCTCACCCCCAGTCATCTTCATTCACATCCTGCCTTGTAAAATGGGCATGGCCATTGGGTGTGCCAGCTCAAAAATGATCTTAATCTCTTGCTTGCCATACATAATCTTTTTTCATGTGTGTGTGGCCATCATGCTAGCAAATAGGATATTTGTTTAAGGTGAAGCCTGTATCTCAGATCGAAGTGTATCAGTAAAACAGAATACAAAAAAAACATGTGTGTTGAATTCTGAGTATTAAAAACACCTTTGAAGTCTAGAAATAACCCAGGTGAGGAAATGGATGAGCCCAGTGTCAGCAGCCTGCAGTTTGATTTGTAGGGTATTCACCCTGCTGCATGCTCATGCAGAGCCATAATGTTTTTATAAGGGAAAAATAATTCCATTTGTATTGTATGCACTGTAGGTCTGTCTTCTTTTTTACTTTTTGGTAAATGGTCTTTCAAATAAAAGTGCAGGGAACAAGGTTTCAGCTGGATATATAAATGGAAATTTTTGCTAAGTAAGGATCAGAGTATATAGATTCGTGTAGAAAAGCATCTGCTCACTTTACCTGCTCGTGATGTGCATTTGATCATATCCTTTTTATTAGCTTTTTCATTGTTTCTAACCTGTCATTTCTTTAAAACTGAGGCAGATGTAGAAGCAACCTACAATCCATGCTATGTGATTAAAAGTATGATTCGCTATATTTCGGTCAGAAAATTTAGATTGCTGACAATACGGGAAAAACCTAGCTTGACTCTAAAATCTCATACAAAAATCTCTCTTTACTGGTCATCAGGGCACATTTTTTGGATCAGACATATGCTGAGAGATAGTGAATATGCAGCATGCTGAATGTTGGGTTTTGCTAGAACAGCTTTTCAGAGCTGAACATTTTAATAAAAGTGTGAAAAGATTTCCTGTGTTAGAGAAATTACTGAAGTCTTTCCTTGTTTCTGATTTATCTGTGCCTGTAGCCACGGCATCTTGGGTTATAAAGTATCAGCTCTCATATACCAAATATGTGTGGACATCCTGAGATGCTACTTTGAAGAATAGCTGCAAAGCAGGTGGTCATACTTTCTCTTTTAATTCAGGTATTCTCACAGTTGTGAGCTGCTGTGCTGATGAAAAATGCTGTCTTAAAAAATCAGATCCAAACCCAAGGTCTTGAATACTTACAGCATTTTTTCCAAACATAGGAAATGTTACTTCAGGGATAGCCAGTTTTCTTGTCTGAGTCATTACCTTCCTTCTGAATTTGTGCAGTCAAGGTAGAGCATTTTTTTAGTTCTTTTCTAAGCTGTTGAGTAATACAGCAGGGCTTTGTGGAGAAATATGTTGTATGTTATCCAGGAGATCTCACTGATGGGTGAAGGTCTTTGTGAACGCATGTGGGATTAATGACACGTGTTGTAAGGCCTTAAGGAATAATTATTAATAAACAGGAGTGCTCTGCAAATCCTGACTGCAAAAATACAGTTACTCACTTGCACGTGGGGCAAATCCCTCACGTGACTGAAGCTCTGCTGCTCTGCTGTGTACTGAGCACTGAGGCAGTAAACTCGCTGTGGAAAGTATTACCTTGTTAGGATTACGATTAGTGTGGTTTTAGGAACTTATCCCATTAAAAGTGAATTATGCACTGCTTTATTTGTTTCAAATTTAGTTCTTTCTCTTCAGAGCGAACTCCTCTAATTTGATTTTATGTCTGACTGAGCAGAATTTTATTCGGCTGCGTGTCTTGGAATGGATAACAGCATAAAGATTCACATTATATGTCAGTTATGTCTTTTGTCAGTCATCTCAGAAGATTGTTCATAAATGTAAAAGAAAATGCAACCTAGATTATTTGTTCAGGGAGGCAAAGGCAAATATCTTATTTAAGCCTTGCATGTAGTAGTGAAAGCATTATTTTTCTGTACATACATATTTTCAATCGCTATTGTTTTCAGTTGTCAGCAGTCAAAGCCCAGGACCGGGCAGTCAGGATGTGATGCTGTCCTGACTGTGCCTTGAGCTCATAGTTCAAAAAGTGCAAGGGCAAAAAGCATGATTAGCTCATGTATGTGACTCAGAGATTACAGCCAGATAGCACCCACATGTCCTTGCATTGAGCCAAGTTTTGAGCTAAGTTTCAGTCCCTCCAGAGAACTGACTGTCCCAGTGACAGAGAGTAGGAGGAATTGAGGGGATGCTGCTGTCTCCAGCACAGTTCCATTTCAGGCACTGTGAGATACAGGGAAGGGAGAGCAGAGACTTGCTCTGTAACCTTGGGCAGGCTACTTAGCTTTTGCATGCCTCACATCAAGTAAAAAGAGAATAAAATAATTTCCATTCTTGTACTGGTGTGTGAATGAATATATTAGAGACATGACTCAATTCAGTAGTGAAACACTCAAAATAGGCAGATGTTTTATTTTATTTGTGCTAACTTGGTACTAGAGCTCTTCTATCCAGTTTGAGGTGCTTGTTGCTATAGTGTCTGAACATACACATAACCATCTTTATTTCTTAGAGCTGGTACTATAGTTTCATAAAGAATTCTGCTTTAGAACAGTGTTACCGTGTGGGTTTATGCAGGTTGGCAGATATTGAAATCAAAGTTTTCTCCCAAGAAATGAAGGAGCTTGGGGATTTGCTTCCCTCTATTTGTAATTCATTTCTCCCCCATTTATTATGTAAAAACATTTTTTTTTAAATCTTGTGGGGTTTTTTCCAGCCCATTTTATGGGAGCCTAGTCCTTCTGAAAATCCTTTCTTTCCCTAGCTTGGGAGTTTCATGAGGCATGCTTCTGCTAAGTTCTTCACTCCTCTCACAGTGCTCAAGTAGCTTCCATGTAAGAGAAATGTGTGCTCAAATGCTGAGTTAGAGATTTTCTCGTAATTTGTCTGATGACAAATCTTTCCTATTTGCTGGGAAAAATAAGAGAATACTCTCCTATCCCCTACCTTTATTTTGGTATTCTTAAGGCCCAGATTAATTTTGTCTTAGATGTTATCTTTACATCTTCAAAATGGCTGAGATTTATTTTATCCTCTCAAATTTGGTTGGTTTTGTTTTTTTTTTGTTTTTTTTTTTTTTTGGTGCTCAGTGTAGATTCTACTTGGATTTGAGTGCATAACCTACTTGCATGTTACATGTAGGGTAGAGAGTCCAAGCTGGGGATTTTTTGTCAGAATTGTCTATTTTCATAAAAAATAACTGCAATTCACTTCAGGAAACTAATGACTGTAGAATCCCTAAAAGCCTCTTTTGACCTGCCCATTATTGTTTCTCTGTCATCTTGTCTTTAGAGAGATTTCAGCAGAGGTAGTTTGGGAGAGTGCTTTGTATGCACTGAAACTTACAGGTGAACTGCAAAATCCACTGCCAAAATGCAATCCTTTCTTTACTGCTCCTTTATCATTTATATATGAAGTCAGCCTTTTGAAGGGATTTTCCATCCAAAAATGAAAAGCAAAATTTTCTTTTTAGCTTTTTATAGTGTAGTAGGACTTGGTGCTTTTCTATCTCTGTTTCCTGGAGGATTTGACTTCCTCTGGAAGCACTGGATTAATGCCGAATCTTGCAGCTCAAGCTAGCAGTTCTCTCAGCCCTCAATTAAAGGGGTGAGTGTATTGAGCTCTAGGCCTTTTCTATGCTTAAAACCCCCATTTCTACCAGCAAAAAAGTCACTTTTCTGATTTAGCTTATACCAGCTCTTGAATGGCAGAAGACTTTCTTGCCAGTAAAATCACATCTAATTGCACAGGCAGTAGCTGGCATAGACATATCAGCACAAAGGAATTGCACCACTAGCTGAACTGAAATTGGCCAGAGGTGTCAAAAAACACAAGAAAGAGCTCTTCAGGTGTGTAAACAAAAAGCAGAATCAGAAGGAAAGTAGTGGCCCGTTGTTAGATAGAAAAAGTGAAATAGCAGTAATGCTTTAAAAGATTGAAGTTCAACAAGAACAAGTGTAAGGTCTTACAGCTGGGAAATTCAATCCAGGAGTGCAGGACAGGCTGGGAGCTACCTGGTTGGGGAGCAGCTCTCTGGAAAGGGACCTGAGCATCCTGGTGGACAAGCTCAACATGAGTGAACATTTTGCTGCTGCAGCAAAGAAAGGCAAAAGGGTGGCAACAGGGTGCTGGGTTACATCAACAAGGGCATCACTGGCAGAGGTTATTCCACTCTACTCAGCACTTGTCAGGCCACACATGGAATACTGTGTTCAGTTTTGGTCCCTGCTGTATAAAAAAGATGTGGACAGGCTGGAATGGGTCCAAAAGAGTGCCACAAAGATGATCAAAGGGTTGGGAAGCTTGCCATGGGAGGAAAGTGTGAATCTACTGGATTTGTTTGGTTTTGAGAAAACAAGGCTGAGGGGAGACCTTACAACCATGTTCCAGTATTTAAAGGGTGATTAAAAAGAAGATGGAGGTTTTCTTTTTACAAGGAATCACTTGGCAAAGACAGGGGTAATAGGTACAGGTTACTCCTGTGGAATTCTGATTGGACACAAGAGGAAAGTTGTTAACAATGAGAACAATTGGAAGGCATGGCAATAATCTCCCCAGGGAACTGGTGCATTTCCTAGCACTGAACATTTTAAGATCCAGCTGGACAGGGTACTGGGCCATCTTGTCTGGATGGTGCTTTTGCTGAGAAGGGCTGGACCAGATGATTCTTGAGATCCCCTTACATGCTTGTATTCTATGATTCAGAGATTCAAAATGTGTAAATTTAAGATCTAATCCCAAAGCCCTTGCATGAGTGGTCCCATTAAAGGGACAACAAATTTACTGTTTGTTCTGATATGTGTGTATTGCTCACCAGTATAAGCAAATGGGATTGAAAGAAAGCTTGGACTGTATGAATCTTGAGATTTACTTCCAACATGGTAGTCTATGATTTTGACTGAGAAAGCTAAGCTGCCAAAACTTCTAATTGATCAAATGGTTCCTGTTGGGGGGAGAGAGGGGGGGGAAGGCAGAAAAATGCTCTGCTGTCCTTATAAAAAAGGACAGCAATGTACCTTAAGGAAACAATAGAGAGAAGCAGTACCTGGTAGAGAGTGGAGTTTGAGGTTATGACTCCAGTTCTAAGATGGTGACCAGAATTTCAAGGGATTTGTATTGAAATATAGAAATGAGAAATACCGTAAGGACTCAGGCCTAACATTTACTTTTTTGGCTTTCAGCTGGATATGAATCATAAAGAAAAAGTTTACTTCCCCAGTGTCATGCAGAATTAGGCTGATTCAAAGGCACACTGTAAGAATTGCCTTGATTTAGACTCCAAAGACAAGCTCTGCTCTTTTTTCAAATGAAAAAAACAATGTGTGCCCATGAACTCTGGCTGCAACCCAGTTCTAACTTGTGATGGATGAAAAAATATCTTATCAGCTCAATATTATGCTGCATAACAGTCTGCTGAATTAGTGCCATCAAAATAGTTTCAGTCCAATACCTTGAAACTTAAACTGGATTCTCCAATGCAGTATGAAGTGACATATGGAGGTACCTAATGCATCAAGTCATCCTTTAGGACTATTCTTAGATTCTTTCCTTCTTCTGCCATTCTTTTATTTTCCTTTTGTTGTGTTTGAAAGGTTCATTGCTAAACTAGGACTTTGAGTGAGGATTTTAGCTTTGACTCTAAGTGGAGATATTTTGTATTTTAGTATTGGTTTTAAATTGAAGGATTAATGTCTTTCAGTCATTCTATGCCTGGCATGATGGTTTTTCCATGCAATTAGAATATCTCTAGTGTCTTTTGTTCTGACACTGATAATTTTTTTCCCAATTAATTTAATTATTTAATTTTAAAAAATTAATTGTGTAGCCAGTCAGGTTCTTTGAATCGGGTAGAACCACTCACACTGAGCCAATTATAGGATAATTGTGTTAAATCTTGGTGCAGTTTACCAGGGTTCACATGCTAACCTGTGGTGATCTATTAAGGAATCATATCTCAAAAAGATGAAAGGTATGAGTCACCTGTGTAAAGGTCTCTTGAGAGTCTACATATCTACCTGAAAGTTTTGTGAAAGCTTTAGTAATTCAATAGATATCTGAGGGATGTTCAGCTCTTGCCCTAGCTCTCCTCAAAAAGGAGTTGATTTCTATTTCTGCATATTTCCAAACACTTCTTGGCACATTAGTTTATTTTAGACCTTCTAATCTCAGTCCATCTAGAATTAGAAGATGTTCTATGCTGTAGAAATTTACAGCACGATAAACTGCTCTTAAAAACACACTGACATTTAGATTCTTTCCCTCCTCCCACATGTGTTGCAATTCAAGTGGAAGAGAATAAAGTCTTCCCAGAAAAATAGTCTTTTTATTTTGGTATGTTTGTTTAAACAGGGATTTGAAAAAAAATGGGTAGGAAGTTTGCTGATCACTTTAATGTCACCAGATGAAAATAATTGGCTGCTCTTTAGGGTGAGAAAATAATTTTCCAATAAAGATAGTGCAAATATTTCTGGCACTGAGAAATGGGAAGCAAAGCAGATTACCTAGTGATCAAACAAAATACTTTTGGTGAACAGTTTTCTTAGTGGAAGAAATAATTTTTACTGACTCTTTGTGAAACTACCCTGCCCTCATAAACAAAACAAATTTCCCATGATAAATGGTTTTTGGACAGAAGCAAGGTGCAAGTTTATTTGGGAAAATACCTTCTGGGGATCTGCATCATTTCTAGCTCATCTAATGATGTTTTGGTCAGAAATATTCAGATGTCATTTACAAAGTTGAGGAAGTTGCAGGCAGAGTAAAAATCCCTTAGGGTTTATAGGTGGCAAATATACATGAATGCTGAATCTGTTTTACAGGTTTTTTAAGAGAATTGATATATTTGCTTGTGTTTGAGCTTGAAAGAGAACTCTAGTGGGTCATCAGATGTCATCCCTCCTCATTATGCAAGATTGATTTAATTACACAAATACTGTCCTTCATAGATGAGTGTCAAGCATTGTTTTGTGTCCTGCATTCTAATATATGTACTCCCAGTCCACCAGGTTTAGCATGCCTGAAGAGATTGTTGTCTTCAAGTACTCTCTGGCTTATTGTGAGTTTTCTTCCACACTTGTAACCTGCTGCTGTAGTCCAGGCCTGCATTTCTGAAAAGCAAGGAGCAGGTGTATTGGCACAGTCACCAGCATGGTGCTCCTGGGGGACTGAGTCTTATTCCTGTGTGTCTTCAATGAGTTTTAGTGAACTTTGGCAATTCATGTAAAACTCTTGGTGTCCAGAACTCTTGTAGAATGAGAAGAGGATCACTGCCCTGGCTGGAAGCAATTCTTTGGCATGTGTACAATAAAGATTTAATACCACTCAGATACTGAAACAAGGATGCCATGTAAGAACCTAAGACACAGCACTGTAACCTGTAATCTGCATAACCAAAACAGAAACAGTGATCACCAAAGTGTTTTATTCAAATGCATTATGTTTGGTTTGAACCCAGAATCCTGAACATGGATATCTTGTATCATTAGACTGAAAATATTTTGTAAAATGACCTAGTCCTAAAGTTCTTAGTCAGAATTGCCCTTAGCTTCAACATTAGTTTTCTAGAATAAAGCTTGGATAAAAAGTTCAGGAATTGTTCCAGTAAATAACAAATAACTGAAAACAACCTTGTTTACTCCTCATTCCTGTGTTCAGCATGTATCTGAGAAGGAAATAAATCTGCTGTGCACCCCAGGGTAAAGTATATTAATCAACCAGTTATCTTGTTAAGGGAAAATAAATGACTCGCTGTGCTGACTGAATACATTGCAGTGCACAGACTTTGCAGTGCTGTAGCAATCTGATACTGACTGTCAGCCATCCAGAATCTGCTGGAGAAGCTGAAATACTGGAGGAGTGCAGCAGCAGTGTGGCAATACATTCACAAGCCCATATTCTGTAGGGTGGTCCAGAGATAGAGGTACATCTTTAGTATTCGCCCTTTGGCAGGTGTTCTTGTGCTGAGATAAGGGTTGTTCTGCTCTTCCCTCAGCAGCAAGATATGGACAATCTACAGCATCCCATTCAGTGATGGATTATTATCTTGTATGACAGTTGCAACAACAGCAAAACCCCACCAAAAAAGTAATTCCACAGGGATGGACTAGATTTGCTCTATTCCAGTTCTCTTACTTTCATTCTTACAGTGAATGGTACTGTTGTTGAGGGAACACGTGCAGAAAGATGCTGCAGCTAAGGCTGCTTTGCAGCTGTTAGAGGAAGGCAGGCAGAGTCACTGTGGGTTTTTTTAGAAGGCTGGCTTAAAATAGGACACAGGAGGACACAAACAGGTGTAGAAAGAACCCCATTTCTCCACTCTTCTCTTGGGACATCCAGGAGCCATGCACCCCAGGAGGGAGAGTCTCTGACAAGTGGGGTGCACCAGTCAATTGCTGCACATCTTGGAGGCTCAGAGCCCAAGACATGCCTGTCTTAGAAGATACAGCTGTAATCTTAAACAGGGGATGGGACACTTGTGCACAGCAGTTGTCTTTACATGGACATTAGAATTCCCTGTCTTTCCCCTTCCTTTAGTCCTGTTTCTGTTTCTTTGAATTTTAAGAAGCAGGCGAGGGGAGCTGAAACAGAACTCCTGGAAGAATAGCAGAAGCTCAGCTCTAATTACTGTGAGTCTGAAGGAAGCCATGCATTAAAACATTCATGATTTCAGAATTGCTGTGTGTATTTCTTAGATGTACTGTTATTCCTTAATAGGTTCCAAAGTGTAACAGGAGACTGATTTTTCTTCCCTGGGGTACTCGATGTATGCAGGGGAACTCTGCTGTCCTGTCAAAAAGATGCATGTTGGCTCTACTGCCTTGTTAGACAGATATTGTAGATTTAAGTGGTGGCTTGACTTTGAGACAGCTGTTCAGAGGTAGCAATTCCAGAACACCAAAGTGCTCTCATCTTTCAGGGAAATCTAAGGATCGAAGTCAAGCAGGTGATTAAAGAGATGTAGGTGCCTAACTTAAAAGTAGGTATTTCTAGAAGGTGCTCTGCAATCTCTCTGACCCTTAGAGGTCACCTGTCAGATTAGTCTGAAGTGAGAACAGAAGCTGGGTCTACTGGGAATCCTCATCCCAAGCTGTCACCTGCAGGAACAGCTCATCATTATCATCAGAACTGTGACAATTCTCCTTTGATTCATCTAAAATTTTAAAAATCTAAATGGCTATTGAATAGCTGAATACATGCTGTTACACTGATATTAAAATACAGAGGTTTGAAGTCAAATAGTCTAGATCTGAAGAAGAGGCACTTTTTTTTTGGCTTGGAACCCTGTATAAAGTAATTATTATACTGTGAAAGGTTCCCTGTCATTTGCTTTGTAGACTTATTCACTTAGAATATTTAGAAACCTTGTTGATAAGATTTGTATCAACCTCTGATCTCCTCCAGGTCACTTGAAGACAAACTGCTACTAGAATGCAAAACAAAGATTTATTTAGAACTCTCTTCAACCCAACTGTCAAGTTGCAGGCACTTTGAAAATAGTTGGAATATTTACATCAATCTATATCATGTCAGGGGAAATTCTCACCTTCAAGGAACAGCTCACTTTCATGTGTGTATGTGTGTGTGTTTCTGCTCACACATTTAGAACAGGAGATAATTAATTTATATTATTCTGCAATGGAAAGTAGAAACACTATGATTAAATGAGCTATTCTGATTAATGATTTTATAAACTGTTGTGTAATGTCCATAGTAAAAAGGGTACTGCAGCTGTTATTTCAGCAAGATACATTCATGCCATTTTCTTTGGATAGATTGTTAACCTTGTGTCTCAGAGTTCAGAAGTTGAATGGAGAGGAGTATATGTAAGTTATTTGTTTGTTAATTGGAAAAAAAAATTGTTTTCCTACACCCTTATTAAGAAAGATCCGATAGTAGCAGGTCCTAGCAATAATAATAAAAATAAGTTGCAGTTGCACTCCAGGTGAAAATTTTCATACTTTGTTGTTCCTGGAAGATGGTGATACTGCAGCATTCAGCTCTTGCTGCTGCAGAAAACAGTCAAGGGCAAAGACCTTACAGGGTGCTCCAAGGTGTTTTTTCTTCTCTCATTATGATGTTTTGAAAATGCCAGTCAATTTGTGCAGTTTGCTCTGTGCCAAAGGAAACAGAATTGCTCTTGAGAAACATTATTATCAACTGGAGAAATAAGTTACAAGACAAGTTTGAGTGGTGCAGATTTCACCCAAGATGGGATTATCCCAGCCTTTCCTTCAAGCTGGTGGTTTTCACAGGAAAACCCAAAATATCTAATGCAGTGTTAGTGTTGCCACTCTGTGAAAGGGCCTCAGTGTCCTCTTTCAAACATAATTAAGTTACCCAATAAAAAAAGCTCACATTGGACAGTCAGAGAAGTGTCTCGGTGATAATGAAAACAGGAGCTGTTCTAGGGAGCTGTATCCTTGCAAAGGTGTTTGCTGATTGATGTGGAATAGACAAGAAAGAGCTGGAGCTTTTGGAAAGTGTTTAGAGAGAAAGTTTATACTGCACATTTCTCACAGTGCTGGAGGCAACATTCTTCTATTATTCTAAAATTTGTGAAGGTCACCATATGCTAATTTTTTTTCTTTACCTCATAAAACTTTTAAAGATAGATGTCCTGAGCCAACAGCTACTGCTAGGTATACACAATAACAAATGAATGTAGGGCTTATACAGCTAAAATGACTATGAGTAAAAGTGTATGTCTGTGTATGTACTTAATCCAGATTTCCATGTCCTGTTTAACACTTATGAAGAGGAATCACCACCCCTAAGGAGGCTCTGCTGCTGCATGGCATCATAAACAAAATGCCTCTGGAGTTCAGCACAGCACTGACATTTTGGTTATAGTGCCAATAAACAAGAAACCCCCCGTGGCACATTGACTGACTTGTTATCCCCACCAAAGCCATGAGGAACTGTAGAGTGCTTGCATGGTTCCTGTATTGCTTTCTCCACCTTACTAATTAAAATAAGGATTTTTATTTAGGTTGAATGTTTTAGGGACTGCTGCCATACACTACAGTGCACACTTCTGCACTACATCTTTATCTTGTTGAGTTTTTTCTTTAGCTCAGTTGCTAGAGACAGGAACTGACATAAATTAAATTTACACAGATGCAAAGGCTTTCGGATTTTTTTGTGTTATTTTCTTTGTACTAATTCATGTGATAGAAGGCTTTTGGTGCATAATAGGATTTTTGTGGGTCTGGAGAAGGCTCTTGGGGTGCTGCTATGCCAGGTAAATTTGTTGAATAATCTATTTGGAAAGACAAGCTGATAAAAATGAGGAAGCTGGGACTACAGGGCCTATTTCTGCTGTGAATACATCTTCATTAAATGTATGGTCATCCATCATCTCTGGTTCAGAATAAAACCCTGGGCTAACTTACAAGATGTGCCATTTCCTGGTGTCATGGTGAGGGACAGGATGACACAAAATGGGGTCACATCTTTAGAGCTAATAGCAGGTGCATTGCTCTGTCCCAGCCTGGGACTGGTGAATGATCTCCTCTCCCTCAAGGCTGTGAATGCCTTGCTATCACTTTGGGAATGTGTCTGATGGTACTGATGGTTCTTCTCACATGGAAAAAGAAATGAGGCTGTGCTGGTTAGCATCAATAGCTTCTTCTGAAGTTGGATTTTGCTGGCAGAAGTGATTGTTCTTGCTGTAGATGGAGCCAACTCATGACCACCTAATCCTGGACAACCAACTGAAATTTGCCAAATGCTAGCCAGTCTTCTGCAGAAAAAAAAATTTTTTTCTCAATTTGCTGTAGAGCAAGCAGGCCAGGAGAGCTACAGAATATGGCTGAGACAGCACCTAGTTAAATTTAGGGGAAAGCACCACTTACTTCCTCACCCTCCCCCTCCAAATTAACGGGTGAGAGACTTAGGGATGAAGAAAATTACTGTAGTGGCTGTGCCTACAGACAGATCTGTGAGCTCCCTGGAGATCCCCTGGGAAACAAATCTAAGACAGGAAGGGCTGTTCTAAAAATAATGTGCAGTTTTATTTGCAAAATTTTTGCAGCAGGTATTCACAGAGGTGGTGAAATTCTCTTCGGAATGCCTGAAATTTAACTGTGATCCTCAGTCTGATTGTCCCTGTGTGCCCTACGTACACAAAATGAATCATCTCTCCACCATCAGCTTGGCTTAGTTTGTGTCATAAACCAGTAGAGCTTGTTGATGTTATGGGCTCAGTCCTACAGTCAAACATCTGCTGAATTCCATGGGAATTTCGCTGTGGAAGGATCCCGTAAAAAGCTTTGTCACTGGCCTAGAGCTGATCTGAACACAGGTACTTCACTCTCACCAGTGAAGGCTTAACAGCATGGATTTACAGAGATTTGATGGATCTTCCTTTACCTCAAGAAGAAGAGTTGTGCCTTGCAGTGTGTTTGTGATTCCTCGATCTCAAAACCTCAGAACTGAGGCCAGATGCTTGTTGTGATGGCAGCCGGGCGTGAGGATGGAGGGAAATGTAAGGAGAGGCAGTTTGGGACAAGCCAAAGATACCCAGTCATAATGGATTGACTTAATCTATTACAGAAAACAAAGCTTTTCTTTCTGAATTTGTGCTGGTATTTTTTTCTTGGTCATTTCTGATTTCTTATGTGTAGAGATGGAAGTGTTTGCACACGTGCCTTGTGACTCACATAGATTTACTCTTGTGGCTGCTGTTTTTAAATTAATTGAAATTAATTGATTTATTTTCAATTTTTTTTTTTGTATCCTGAGGTAAAATTTCAGAAATTAGAGAAATGCCAACCTGTGAATACGAGCTTCTGAGAAGGAAAGAAGTATCCAGGGTTTTCTTTTAACGTTTTGCTGACATATGGTGCTTGTAACCCAGTGACAAAATAATTGACTGAATGTAAAAGAGATGGACAGTGCTTAGCAAGGAAGGACAGGATATGCATTCTGAGACATCTGGTTCTGCCTCTGTTGGATTATGGATACAATATGCATTGGACACCTAACGAGTCTCTGCTGCATAAAATAGATTCTCCTTATAATAGAAATGCATGCTTTGTCTCTAAATGAGGTTATTATACACACCATTGCACAGTGTTTGAGGAGCTTGGTTGGCCATTGTAGAGAGTAGGGAGAGAAAAAAATCAGGAAACAATTGCACTTAAGACCTTCAATCTATCAGTTGACCCATATTTATCCAAATTACCATCACACTGTTCCAAAATACAAATATGTGATACATTCAGGGTTGAAATGGTAATATTGACTGGCCAGATTTTGACAAGGTAGATTTTTCTTTTGCTGCTGTTTTTACCTTGCAGTAAAACCTCACTTCCTACGAAAGAAAAGCTGGTAGTGGAAATACCAGTATGAAGTGGCATAATAACTCTCCACTCAGAATGAATTACCCATTTAGTTTTTGCCACTATCGGTAACAGCAAACTTCAATCTGAGTCACAGGAGGTTTTGATTTTTCCAGGGATAAACTGTGAACAATTTCATTTATAAGGAACTCTTCCTCAGTAATCTGCAGAGTTTAAGGACAATGCCTGCAAAAGTAATGTATGATTTGAAGTGATTCCATCTTGAGATCCCAACTTGTGGCCATTGTAGTTCATATTTTCCAGAAAATGTTGAGGTCTAAAAACTCCAGGCTCCTTATGTTCTTGAAGACTGGACACCTAAAATTTTACATCTTCAAAACAGGAAACCATTTCTAAAAGTCCTGGCTCAACCACAGAGCAAGATCAAAGGTAGCAGTTGTAGATGATGTGATGGCACTGTTTTCCAAATCAACAGATGAATTCTGTGGTAAGAGTTGTAGTGAGAGCTATGAAAAAGATAACTAAAATAATTTTTGTCAAATCCAGTGTAAATAATCACCTATCCTACCACCTTCTTGGCATTTTTGTCTTCCTCAGTTAAATCTTTTGTCTGCTAGTCTCCTTTTTTAATTCCAGTTTTCCATGTGCCAGAAAAGGATGTGATCTTACTAAATAATATTATTTAATGATCTTAGTTTTTCAGGGTAGATACTAAAACTATTGTAATGTGCCAAACTATGAAGGTGGCTTTTTTCAGAGCTTTATTCCTCAGACTAAAAACAAGTACCCTCTCAAAACACAGCTGAAAGCAGCATTTCAGTACAGAAAGCACTAAGTGGGTCCATGGTGCGGTTTCTTTTCAGGCATGGCAATATCCAACTCCCACAAGTGTTACTGTTCCACCATAAAGGAAGAGGAGACACATGACAAAGAAAAATTACTTGGTAATTGTGCTAGTCATAATTGTTGCTGTTTATAATTTCTTTCCCTCTCGCAGAGCCCCTGCAGTTAAACTGAAAGGTTATATATATATAAATCTGTGTGTGTGTGTGTGTGTGTACATGTGCTTTGCAGGATTTTCTTTGGAAGAAGTTACTCTTTTGTACAGTACTTTGCTGACATTTCTATAGCCAGCTCACATCCTGTTGGGTATAACTGTGATCCTTAATGTAAGGCAATGTGACTCATAAGAAGAAAGATTGCAATAAGCACAGTTTCTAGTGATTAATTTCGCAGCCCTGGATACTCTTCCAGTAACTGCTGAGGTAGATTGTGCTCACTGGCGATGGTGTTTTAAGAGCATTTCATTCGTGGTTTGAAGTAGCTGGATGTTTCTCTTCATGAGCTCTCCCACTGCTATCACAACAACTTTAAATACCTTATGGCTAGTGAGGAAAGCCTGACACACAGGCAGATTTGTTTCTCCAAATGCCTTTCTGACTGAGTTGCAATTTTCAGTGAGGTTGATTTCCTCTCAGGCCGTGCTGCTGCCCGAGTAGTTTAATGAGAGCTCTTCCTCTTGTCTGTTCCCCAGGAGAAGGAGAAGCTGTATGTGGAGCTGAGGCACGTGCTGGCCCGGCAGCCTGGCCCCGAGGCCACGGAGCAGCTGCAGCAGTACCGGAACGTCCTGCGGGAGAAAACCAAGCAGATCAAAGTAAGAGGGGCCCACTGTCCCTGGGGAGGGGCTGCATGGACATCTTCTGGCTGCCCCAGTGTGTTGGACCAGGGCAGCAAGGTTACCACTGCACCTCCTCAAGGGACAGCCAAGAGCAGCTAATGAACTCTTCTGCATACTATGTTACTTTGTTTCATTAAAATAGAGGAAGGGTCTTATTACAATATGAGGGCACACACTGTAAATAGGTTTTTTGCATGGGCATTCTGGGACACTGCCAGCTTTTTATTCAACTTATTCTCCTTCCCTTTATCTTCACCTGTTAATAACTTCAAGAAGCAAATCAAAGACATTTTGTTTTCATTTTAACAAACTAGTGGAAATATATTGAGAATCCAGTCTTAAGTTACTGTTATTTCTCTTGCTATGTGTACATGTACATTTAGATTTGCAGATTTTGTGGAGATGACAGGAGGAACCTGTTCTAACCCCTTGTCAGTCGAAGGGAGGAGTTCCTGCTTCCAAAAGAATCTTGTAGAAAAATTTAAAAGCATAATATTAAAAAGCGATTCTTTGATAGAATTCTGTATTCTATGAATAAGCTGATCTTCTCTTATTCTTGTCTGCATGAGAGATCAGTCTCCCCAGGAGTTCATCTACTTCTGCAGCTCCTCTCTCTGTTGAAGTCATCATCTCCTGTTCACTGCATCATAATCACGTCTATACTAACCATGAGGAGAAAAATGCAGGAGCAGATGGGCCCTTAGGAAACAAAGAGGCTGTTATGCAAATCTTAGCTTTCCATGGAGAAGAAAAACAATGTAGAAAATGTAAAATAGAATTCAAAGTTTAGCTAAACTGAACGTGATTTGAAATTCTCCATACGGTCCTTATTTGTCCTTAACGCAGTTAATTGCTACTTTGTATTTCAGGCACAGCATGCCGTAGCATGATGGCATGCATGCCACTTTGGGGTGCCAGGTCAAGCTATTTTCCTTTAGAACAAAAGAACATGCACAATGTGTCCTCCTCCTTTTAAAATTTTTTACTGATTCACATTAAGGTGGCTTTGTATTCATATCTACAGTGCCTGGTACTACTTTGCCTTTGTGGATTGAATTACTCCACTTAGCAGTGGATCCCTGTGAATAAACACCATTATTATCAAATAATTCCCTGATTTATTAAGACCTTAATTTTGGATTTTTACCAAGTGTTATGTCCCAGAAATTAAGAGCTAATATATATATTAATCCCATTCCCATAAGGCTTGGAGCATATTTTACATGTTGTGCTATGGTTAAACGACATAACCTTTGTTTTTAGGTGAACAGAGGTGAGATCAAATGAAACATCATGATGGAAAAAGAGTTGTGGTAGAAAATGATCATGTCTTACATCATCAAATATAAAAGGAGAAAGTGCTTGTAAAAGTACTCATGTAAGTGAAGCAACATCTTCTATTTCTGCTGTTTCTGTTTTCTTTATTAGGCTTTGTCCTCAGAACTGAGTATGTGTGAAGCACAGAGCAAAGAATACAGACATGAAATTGAAAGACTTAACAATGAGCTACTGGAAGTGAAAAAGAAATATCTGTCTCAGAAACGCAAGGAGCAACAGAAAAAGTATGGGAAAACAACAGTTTTGTCTACACAGCTTTCTGCATAAGCTAGATTTTTGTTTTAGATCCTTTTGATCAGAATGTGGCCAAATTTGACTGAGGTGATACAGTTTTGTTGTCTAATTTTCCTGAATGTTATCCTCCATGTTACTTCAGTCTGGTCTGGATTTACCATGATCTATGGCCAGGACAAGAACATCCATCAGAGATGTTGCTGAACATGTTCTGCAGCCCAGTTAAATTATTCATACCAATGAGATGGTGCCCAGAGAACACAGATTAGTATCTGGTCTCTGACATCAAAGCATAGAATTACAGAACAGTTTGGGTTGGAAGGGATCTTTAAAGCCCATCTAGCCCAACCCCTCTGCAATGAGCAGGGACATCTCCAACCAGATGAGGTGCTCAGAGCCCCAACCTGATCTTGAATATTTCTGAGATGGAGCATCTCCCACCCCTCTGGACAACTTAGGCCAGTGTTTCACCACCCTCATCATAGAAAATTTCTTTCTTATATCTCGTCTAAATCTACCCTTTTTTAGTTAAAAACCCTTATCCCTTGTCCTATTGCAACAGGGTGTCTGGGCTGTGAGTGCACATGGCTGGCTTATGTCCAGCCTGTCACCCACAGCACCCCCAAGTCCTTCTGTGCAGGGCTGCTCTCCATCTGTTCATCCCCAGCCTGGACTGATGCCAGGGATTGCCCTGACTCAGGTGCAGCACCTGGTCTTGTGGAACCTCATGAGATTCCCATGGGCCCAGTTCTTGAGCTTATCCAGGTCCCATCCCTCAGAGGACTCAACTGCCCCATTCAGCTTGTTGTCATCTGAAAACTTGTTGAGGGTGGACTTTACTTTTAAAGAGAGTTTTCTTAGATTTCTGCAGTCAGATGATGTGATCTGTCACCAAGTTTTTCTGTATGCACAGAAACCCTTTTGTCTTTCCACTCATTTCCACCCTCAGCCTTACTCACATGCTAAAGCCAATGGTTCTCTACAGTTGCTGAATATAATTCAAAGTTGCCTCTATAATTTCTTCCTTAATCCTGTTTCAGACAGCAAACGATTTGGTGACTAAATTAGCAAAATAATCAGTGATAAACAGTGACTTTTGTCCATCTGCAAATTGCATAATGTTACCTTAATGTTTGGAATTAGCAACAATTGTGCAGTGCTAATGGCCTTTCTGGGGCTTTAGGATCAATATGTGAGGCTATCATAATGCCTGATAATCCATTTCCAGCAGCTAAATGTCTCCTGCACAGTAGATCTGATGTTTCCATTTTGGACTCTGGCCTCATGTCTCTTTCTGCTCATCAGATGAGGAGAAATTCTCCCCCATTTTGTTGTTATATCTCACCTAGAATTAATTCCTGTCATAAAAACTCCACTTGTTAAGGACATAATTGCTTTAAAGTAAAACAAAAAATACTGTGTGAGTTGATGGTGGCTGAACTGGGGCATGTTATACAGTGAAAGGAATTTCATATTCAAAGTCATTTAGTGCTGGATACACTGTTTATAGGTTCAGGATAGACACCTGCCACTGGGGCAGCTTCTCAGGTTGTTCTTTTGGGCAAGCATCTCTGTAGTCCAACGAGCACTGGTGTCTTCGTGACATCTGTGTTTTGGAAGCACATTCAGTTACTGTTAGTGGTGCTCCTGCAGGATGGTATCATCTCGTGACCCCACCACAGCCTCAGAAGGCACCAGCACTGAGCTGCCAGCCCTGGCTTGCATCTCTCTTGTCTTGTGGCAGCTGAGAGGTGGTGCTGGGCTTTGCTCTCCTCTGCCCTCATTGCTCTGTACCCCAGTCAAGCCTGTTGGACTGCATCCTGCTTTGAAGGTTACAGAGGCATAACTGGGCATGCCAGTCCTGGATAACTGCAACTTCTGTTGATTCTAGGCTGTGCTTTGTGTAGGCAAAGGAAACGTGCCACTTGTGCAAGACACATCACTGGCTTTCTGCAATAGAGAGCCCAGGGATGAAATATGAATTATTTATAATTTTTAATAATTCCAAACTCCATCAGTAGTTTTGTAATTAGATCCAAACAGACACCTAGTGTTGCAGGCTTAGCCTGACAGGTGTAATCAACACTTTTTAAATGATCTCTTGATACCTGGTTGCATCAAAGAAACTCGGGAGGACACAGATTTCCTTAGTTTGTAAATATCCCTGAGCTGTAGAATGAAATCTGAATTTTCTGTTTCTTTGTTTCTGTTTAAAGGGAGAAGGAGCGATCCAGCATGGATATGAAGACAAAATTACCACCCCTCAAGACTGATGTACCTCATGTCAACGTAGGGGGCTTTCCAGTTCCCAAAATTGCAGTTTAGGAATGCACTCATCTGGTTGCATTCCCATTCCCAGCTTTTTGTTCCGTAGTTTGTAAACATCCCTGGGCTCTCTTTTGCAGAAAGCACAAGTGTGTCTTGCACAAGTGGCAGGTTGGAGAAGGAGGGCTGCACAAGGCTGTTTCCTTTGGCTACACAAAGCACAGCCTAGAGACAGCAGAAGTTGCAGTTACCCAGGACTGAGATGCCCAGTTATGCCTCTGTGTTGTGCAGTCAGGTTATCCCCCAAGGAGTCCTCTTCCCTGCCATGCAGCCATCCCACACCATTCCTGCCTCAGGCAGGGCTGGACAGGCAGTGCCTGCTGTGTGCATGCTGGCCAAAGAGCCAGGGCCATTCGATTCATACAATCTCAGACTTCCCTAAATCCCAGCTGACAGAAAACCACTGACTTGATTCTCTGTCTTGCTGGCTAATGTTAACATCATGTCTGAAATAAATGTAGCTGGTTTTGCTAATAAAAAGAGGATCCTGTCGGGACAATAGCATTAACAACATTATTGACTACCCTGGTATGGAAGAGAATTAATGCTCTCAGATAACCTTACACAAAGTTATCATCTAAAGCTTTTATTGATTTGCACAAGATAGCTCTGAGTTGTGATTTAACATCTTGGTACTGAATAAATGCATCTTTGCATGTGATGCTGAAGGAATATGAGTGACAGTGGGAATTTAGCTTTGTTTTGTGTTCAAAATGAAAATTCAATGTTTGAGATTTTGGTTGTGAATTTGAAATCCTCTTTTTCAGCTCTTTGATTCTGAATGTTGCCTTTCCCAGTTGTCTCAGCCGTTCTTTTTCTATCTCTTCCTATTTTTAACTTCAGCTTCTTGAACCCTTTCTGCATCATTATTTTCCTAGTTGCTTCTAGCACCAGGATCCCATTTTGATCTTGATAAGGATTTGTGAGAAAATATGAAGCTTAAATCCACACCAGAGACCTAATCCAGCAGTCCTATATATGTAAATAACTGCACTGAGGGATGTCAGTAGTAACTGGGAGCTTTTGCACGTGGCTGGTTACACATTAATTCTGCATAATATATTATACTATTCAGTTGCATAGAATTTTCCATAGTGATGAGCACATCTGTTGGTTGTCTCCATGGGAGCATGAGGAAAGAATGAGAATGGATACTGGATCATTTTCTCTCCCCAGACTTGGAAGCCCAATAGTGAGATGGGATGAGCCATCTAAATACAGAATGTTAGTTTTTAGCGCTGTCAGCTGGCATATCCATTAACATACATCGATACAAATAAAACCAGTTATAAATGGTTTTCATTGTTAAGTTCATCTGTGCCATCTTTTGCCTATTCTCCTACCTCTGGATGGGTGAAATTTGAAAAAAGGAGGCATAACTAGACATTTGTCATGGTTTCTCTGAACGTCCTCCTATCCTGACAGTTATTTAGGGGCAAATAGAAAAGTAATAATTCCAGAAAATGTTTTCCCTTACTGGGGACTGAGCAAAGATACTCATGTGACAAGGCTAGATTGTGTGAAAGTGTGGGTGCACTCACATTTGTGTCTCAATCTCAGTAACTGTGAAATAAAATAATGGTACTGACCTCCTTTGTAAAGCCTTGAGACTTCTGCTGTTATGATAAACTAGAGCTTCATAAAGCTTCACTTGGTTAATCTTAAGTATCTCAGGACCTTTCTCTGAAGCATCCAGGGATGTCACAGTGAGTTTAGAATATTGCCCTTCATCTTTGTAGTGCTGTGCTTACCTCCCAAACCTGGTAAGAGTGGAACCAGGTTAACTCTCATTTCCTCCTCTTAAGGCCATCAAATTCAAGACCTCCTGGATTCTCAGATGGAGCAACACCCTGGGGCTGTCAGTGCACCTACAGCACACTGCAAGTTTTCTCCAAATGTCACAGACAGGGCAATTATCACTGGAACTTTGTTAAAATGTGGAGACAGATAGCACTATATATTCATTAAAATGCAACAAAGGAAAAAAACCTCCCCATTGTGCCTTTGATGAATGTAGCTGTTTGTTTGAAAACAGGCACATTCCAGCTAGAACAGGATGGTGATTAGAAATCTGAAGTCATGGAGCTCATGTACATACTTGCTCTAATGAGGTGCTCTGACCATTTTGGGGAGTAGCACAAAGAAAGCTCATTTATTTCTAATTTTTAATAATTCCAAACTCCATCAGTAGTTTTGTCATTAGATCCAAACAGACACCTAGTCTTGGAGGCTTAGCCCGACAGGCTGAAATCAACACTTTTTAAATGATCTCTTGATACCTGGTTGCATCAAAGAAACTCGGGAGGACACAGATTTCCTTAGTTTGTAAACATCCCTGAGCTGCAGAATGAAATCTGAATTTTCTGTTTCTTTGTTTCGATTTAAAGGGAGAAGGAGCGATCCAGCATGGATATGAAGACAAAATTACCACCCCTCAAGACTGATGTACCTCATTTCAACACGGGGAGCTTTCCAGTTCCCAAAATTGCAGTTTAGGAATGCACTCATCTGGTTGCTTTCCCGTTCCCAGTTTCTTCTTTGAGAAACTGTAACTTTAAGAGAGATTCAGAATCTACTGAAATCACTGTATCACCTTCAGGAAAATTTGTATATTGTGTATAATAAAACACATTTTTACACTGGAATTACATTTTATATTGCATTTTATATTGCATTTATATTTTGTACATTTTATATTGGAATTAACATAGTTCTTTCTACAAACTGTGTACCAAATCTGCCCATTTGATGCCAGCAAAAGCCAGCACAGATGTAAATGGATACTGGAGATATTTCTTCTTCAATACTGAGTCTCTATTTAGTACTGTAACACCACAAAATGCCTTAATATGTAGTTATTTCTCTTTTATCTACCTCAGTTGTAAGCACACACTCCATTTATCTTCTGACTCAAAGCACCTGAAAGAAATGAGAATACAGAAAAGAAGAAAAATTAATAGGCTGATGTTTCAAACCCTGCTGAGCAAATGCAAAATTAACAAGTCTTTACTTAGATGTACATATGTAGCTGTTCTCTGTGTAGGTAGTGTATAATAGGGTTTATGCAGCGTTTGCTACAGTCGTTAGTAAGATCAAGGAAGTTTGTGGCCGCAATGTAGATTATTAAGAGCACAATTGTGTTTACTCTGGTAGATACAAAGTGACATAATTATGTCTGTTCAGTTTGGGGGACTGTGCACACTCAGTGGGACACGCTGTTCTCCCACACAAATCCTTCCAAGTGATTAAAACTTGGGCTCAAAACATGGCAAACTTTATGCTTTAATTTCTAGACACTTGGGCATTTTTGTAACTTTCAGAAATTGTTTTTGTAATACAGCAGGAGCCCTCCAACCTTTTCAGCCAAAAGAGATTTAATTACCATTCATTAACAAGTGAAATAACAAAGTCACGGCATGAGGTGCTGAAGTATAGAAAACTTTCAAGCTGTAAAATAAAATGTTTTGAAACCAATTTGAACATGGAAGTTTTTTTCCCTGCCTGGGGGATAAAAATACTTGTCCAAAGCGATATGCTGATAAATACTTCACATCTGGAAAAAAAAGCCCAGAAAAAACCTTTGCAAAGATTTTGTTCTTTCCTTTGGTGGAATACATAATTAAATATTAAAGCTACTGTGGGAAACTTTAATGGAAGTGTTTAATTCAAAGGAATCAAGTAAAATACGACAGGGATCTACTTTGCTTTTACACTGGGGACCAGAACACTTAGTCATCAGATCCATTGTATTTTTCTTTTTTCCCCAAAATAGCTATTATTTCTTTTTCATTGTCAAGTGCATTATGCTAAAGTCATCATTTTAGGGCAGTCATGCTGTCAGAATATTGTCTTTTGGGTATCTAATGTGTTCTTATGGATAGAATAATTGACAATAACTGACATGGGCACTTGAGTCTGATGGAATCCCAAGTAGGTTTTACTGAAGCTCTTAGAAGCCGGTGTTTGCTAAAGTCCTGAATATCCAGCCTGGAGCTGGATTCTTACACTGGCAAGTAATTTGTATTGAAATAAATCATCAAAGACACATTTAGTAATTCCTATGAACTAGAGGCACAGTTAGACTCCAAGAACACTGTCACTCTGCAGAGAAGCAGCTGATGTGTTACACTCTAAACTGTACAGTGTGCCCCTAACTCATCCAGAGGTAATCCCAGTCTGTGCATATCTCCCACAGAATCACAGATTTTTTGAACAACTCTTGAGCAGGTGGTGACTCTACCACCTCCCTGGGCAGCCTGTTCCAATGCTTAACCATCCTTTCAGTGAAGAAATTCTTCCTGGTGTCCAACCTGAGCCTCCCATGGCACAGCTTGAGGCCATGTGCTCTTGTCCTGTCATTTGTTACCTGGGAGAAGAGCCCGAGCCCCAGCTTCCTTCAGGTACAGCTCCTTTAAGGTAGCTGTAGAATGATAAGGTCACTCCTGAGCCTTCTTTCCCCCAGCTCCTTCAGCAACTCATTACAGGACTCTCCAGACCCTTCCCCAGCTCCATCACCCTTCTCTGAACACACTCCAGTCCCTCAATGTCTTTCTTGTGGTGAGGGACCCAGAACTGGACACAGCACTTGAGCTGTGGCCTCACCAGTGTGGCCTCACTTTATCTCTGTTTGTTATAAGGGTTTAGGAGACAAATGGTCTCAGTGGTCAGAGGAAAGGAGGGGAAGCCAAGCAGATGGAATTTGTTCCCTGCTTCCATATACTTTTATGAATACAGTAGTAAAACAAATTCTTTTCTGTCTTTAGTTGTACTTAGTAGTAGCTTGTATTGCACAAGGAAGAAGCTTTTCTGTAAATTATTCTTGACCTAAGTTTTTCCAGTCTTTAAAGAGGTCAGGATAGTATTTGTCTAAATGCTTGCAAAGGTAAATTCACTAACATTGAAAAGGTGGCTAGTCTTCTAGATTAAAAAAAAAAAAATATATATATATATATATATAGGGGAGTACAAAATAATGTGATTTTCTCATACAACATGTTCTTCCAGCCTAAAGAGCTGGGAATTGAATACAGTAAATTTCACCGACAAAGTAAAGAAGCTTTTACTTTTTCATCCACAATTTCAGGCATCAAGATGTGAATGTGTTGGCTACTATCTTCAGTTTTATTGCATTATTTGCTTACTACCAGGGAAACTAAATTCACAGGTTAATTTGGAAAAGAAGAAAATAAAGAGACAGGAAAATATAGTCATCAAATTATTGCCAGTAACTTTCAGCATAATCAGGAATAGAATAACTGCAGCCAGCTTAATTTATAGTACTAGAGAGTGAAAACCATTTCTGAGTTCATATAATAGAACGGATTAAAGCACACCAAATCCCTTCCCCCCTGGTCTATAAAAGTCAGGGAGCTTGAAAAATTGCTCTGGATGTCTGTGAACCCAGCTGATGCTGAGGTGCTTTTAGTGTTCAAGGATTTGGCTTGCGCAGCAGGGAAAGGCAGAGCACTAATGAGAATATCATTTGTTCAGCCGCTTCTGCATTGTGAGCAGCAGCTCTGAAGTGCTTCTCTAAGTTTTGTTGCAGAAAAATGTTAATTGAATCTCAGTCTGTGCAAGATGTAGCAAGTATATCTTTAACTTCTTGTTCCTGGAAAGATATGTGAAAAGATGGAGGTGAAGGGCTATGATCCATGACACTTGAGTTAGAGGAAATCTTTCTTCACTTTAATTGCTTTGGATTGCAGTTTGCACAGTAAATCTATCCTGGAGCCTTTTTTAGTGAGCAAAGTATGTAATGTTGTTGACTTTCAGAGCTCTTGCAGTATGTAGATAATATTTTAAGCAATTTCACATCAAACTTAAGCTCTGTCTGATCTTGTGTGGCAGGTCTGTGTTCACTGTACTGCATGAGCAGGACACCAAAAAGACACTGTAGACTGAACTATCAAGTTCAAATGCGGGACCACAACCCTTCTGGGATCACCTGTCAGCTATGAAAGACAGAGCACAAGAATCCAGTCCTTAATTTACCCTTGCTTTGTGAATCCAGAGCGGCAGGAACACATCCTACACATCCAGTAACATGTCCTGCTGCTGTAAATCTGGGATCCCTTTGAGTCAACAGCAGTGGAAACCAGGACACAGCTCAGAGAGATCTGGGTTTGCAGATCTGTGCTGAGATCTGCAAACCCAGGACAGGCTGGAGAGGCAGAGAGGAGGGCTGGGAGCTTGGTACATGCAGACTTTTAGCAGCAGCACAGAGCAGAGGCTCTGCTGTGAGGGGAGCAGCAGGTGCTGGGCCCTGGAGCACTGATGGGAATCAAGGGCCCTGCTCAGCTCCCCCTGGGTACATTTAACAGGCTCAGCCCTGCAGCCGAGCTCCTGGTGCTTCCCTGTCCTTCAAGGAGCCACTGGCACCTCTGTGCCCTGTCAGGAACAACTTCAGTGCCATCTCCTCTACTGTCCAAGCTACTCACAGGATGAAGAGGGATGGACTGCACTGCCAGAAAAAGGATCTGTGAGTGTAGCAAGCCCAGCTGAACAAGGTGAAAGGTTTTTCTCCCAGAGCCTTCAGACAAGGAACTGCTCCAGAGGCATCCAGCAGCATGGCCCAGAGCACTGCTCTGCCAGCAGGTGGGCTGGCAATTGCAGACAGTGCCAGGCCTCAGGCTGCTGCTTGTAGCCTTGTTTAGTGTGACACTGTTGTGTCCTAAAACATTGCAAGATAGGGCAGAGAGAGAGATCCCCTTGCCTTATTCCCTGTCACCCATGTGAGGTTAACAGTGGGCAGAGGTAGCTGGGGAATCAAAAGCAGAAGTTGGGCAGCAAAAGCAGTGCCTGCCATCTCTGAAGCGTTAATGACTCTTTCTGAAAATTGGCCCATCCCAACTATCTTTACCCAAATTAGAGTCTCTAAATCATGTATATTTGTATTTAGGCACTTCAGCAATTGAGTATTATTTTCCTAGCAGGTGGTTTAGCTGTTGTGCCATCTCCTCTAGCAGAGTGTATTTTTAGTGTGTTTAGTGCGTTTCTAAAAGCAGACACTTGATTTTGATGCTCTCTCTTCCCTACTTGAGTGCTTTGTAAGCAGCCCCACACAGATCAGTAACTTGTGCTGTTCAGCAAACAGAAAGATGTCAGAATCTCATCCCCTGGGCTTGTTTGAGAGCCCTGTTTTCCAAAGGGGAGGTGAAACTGCCTGTTGCACCTGTGGGTGTGAGGGAGCAGGGCAGGACCTGTAGGACATGCTGCACATGGCTGAGGTTAAAGCAGCTGCCTGCCCCTCTGCTAAGCCTTACTCTCCAGCTTGCTTTTTTCCTGAATTGAAGCAGCTGTGAAGGTTTATTGAACCTTTTAATCCCTCTGATGACCTCAGTGAGTTTATAAACCTATAAACCCCATGACAGGTGTATAAAGTCACTTAGACAAGTTGGAATTTTTACTATTCTTGGTGGTGGTGGTGGTGTTTTTATTTTCCTTTGTTGTTTTTGTTTTGTGGGGGTTTTGTTGTTGGTTTTTTTGTTTGTTGTTTGTTTTTCGGGTTTTTTTTTGTGGTGAGCTCTTCAGCTTACCCAAGACCCATAAAGGAAAAGGTACAAAAGTTGTTTTGAAGGATGTTATATTTGCAAGACGGATCTTGACAGATCTGGGTTTCATTCCAAGGTGGCCAGGAGCCTCCCTTTCTGGTGGTGGGAACTTTAATATGCCCAGGTGTGAAGTGGATATAAAAACTATGCTTTCAGCCAGTCTAAACTGATTTAAACTTCACAGTTCTTCACAGCAAGAGCCATTTCTCAGGGCTCTTTCTTGGCAGAAGACTAAGCAGTAATTTAAAGCCATTTTAATCTGAAATGCGAATCTCTACATGGGGCTTGAATGTACTTCAAGTGAAGTATGTATTTGCAACTTTTGTTGATCCCTCTTAATTTTCTGAGTGTCTCTGTAGAAACAAGGTATGTTTGTGTAGTGGCAAAATGTAGTGATAGCTCAGACTTACCGAGAGCCGTAGGATTATAAAAGCAAAAGTACAAAGGGAGTGGTATATTTGGCATCAGCCCTGGGAAGTAGCTGATTAACCATTCTTCCTACAAAAAATATAAAGACACTGATCGATGTAACCTCCTGTCTCCCTTCCCCATGAACATCCTGAAATTTTATCCTAAGAACAGAGCATTTCTGGAGGAAAGATGCGTGTTTTGTTGAAAAAACAAATAAAACATTTTAGAATGCTGTGCCCAGCTTCTGCCAGAAAGCACAATTTTCCAGGATTGCTTTGACATTCATGTGATCACGCCGAAAGCTATTCTGTGGCAGCTGAGCTGCAGGAACTGACCACAGGTACTTAGCTGGCCCCAATTGCAGAGTAAAATGTGTTTGCTTAAACCATCCTTGTCACTTCAAATGAGTGCCCAAAGGTGCCCAAAGCAGCAGTTTAAGTAAGCCTGTTTTACTTTGCAGTCAGGGCAGGGTATGAGCAAACACGTGAGGGGTGTTACCCAAAGCTCACAAATTTGGTAAAACCCTCAGAAGGGCTCGGTTTTGCTCTGTAACAGCTGTGCCTCTCTGCAGCCCCCTTTGATGAAGGACATTCAGAGCTCTGTGGTGTGGCTGAATGACAGGGCAAACTCTGGGAGTTGCCTGGGCAATAAATATTCTTGCTTCTGAGCCCCAAGTTGAGCTACCTCCTCCCCTGCAATTTCTGTGCTATTGTTCACAGGTATTCCCTCTTGGCCAGTTAGGAAAACTCATCACTGGAGTTTTATTTCAACTGAGTGTACACAAGTCTTCAGAAATTGCCAAGTCCCTTGCTGATTCAGGTGCTGTAGAGGAAAAAGACAAGCAGACCTGAAATGTCTTGGACCAGACTTCTTTAACAGCCCAGCATTGATTTATTTGCTCAGTGGTGAGCTATTTGCTAACTCCTGATGCTTGCAGCGCTCCTGAATCTGCGGCAGTTTTGCTAGTCAGCTTCTCTTGCCAAAGTTACCTTCAAAATTCCTTAGAGCAACCCTTTTGTGGCTTGGTTTTAGAGTGGGTTCTGTTGTCCTTGTTGCAGAAAAGCTGTTTCAATTGGTATGCAGCACAGAGGAGAAGTGACATGCATTAACTGGAAGAAGTGAGCAATTAAGTGAACTTTGGTTACAGAACTCAACAGATTTCTGCCTGGGTACATGAGTGAGGGTTTAGCGTGTTCCATTTGCATCTAAACAGATGCAATTTCTACTTTGCTCTTAAAATGTTGTGGGCTTAGTGACTCCAAGTCTCATTTTATTTTGTTTGTTTTCTGAATTTCAACATTGAGATTGAATGTTGATGGCATGCAAACCATTCCTAGACCAGAGAGACCCTGACAAATTAGAGAGATGGGCAATCACCAACTGCAGCATTTTCAACAAGGGCAAGTGCCACATTCTGCACCTGGGATGGGGTTGTGTGTATAGATTGGGGAATGAACATTTGGGGAGCAGTGCTGTGGAAAGGAACCTGGGGATCCTGGTGGATGGCAAGGTGAGCATGAGCCAGCAGTGCCCTGGCAGCCAGGAGGGTCAGGCATGTCCTGGGGAGCATCAGGCACAGCATCACCAGCTGGGAAAGGGAGGGAATTGTTCTGCTCTGCTCTGCACTGGGGTGGCCTCACCTTGAGTGCTGGGGGCAGTTTTGGGTGACTCAGTATAGAAAAGACATTAAATTATTAGAGAACATCCAAAGGAGGGCCACGAGGATGGTGAAGGCTCTGGTGGGGAAGCCATGTAAGGAGTGGCTGAGGTCACTTGGTCTGTTCAGCCTGGAGGAGGGGAGATTGAGGGGAGACCTCACTGCAGTTACAACTTCCTTGTGAGGAGAAGAGCAGGGGCAGACCCTGATCTCTTCTCTCTCATGACCAGTGACAGGGCTTAAGGGAATGGCCTGAAGCTGAGCCAGGGAATATTTAGAAAAAGGTTTTTCCCTAGAGGCTGGTTGGGCACTGGAACAGCTCCCCATGGAAGTGGTCACAGCACCAAGCCTGACAGAGTTTGAGAAGTGTTTGGACAATGCTGTCAGGGTGTGACTCCTCAGGTATCCTGTGCAGGGCCAGGAGCTGGATTCAATGATCCAAATGGGTCCCTTCCAACTCAGCAAATTCTCTGATTCCATGAATAGCTGTCCCATGGTCAGTAACTGAGGATAAGCTGCCTGATTCTCTGGATGGATACATCGAGGGTCATCCTCAGCAATGAGGTGTTTCTGTCTTACAAGACTGGGAGGGTCTAGTGGTGGTGATGTTTCTGATGGGTTTTGGTGTTGGTAGACCCCATGGCTGATCCTGCTCTGAGGAGGTGGAAGGAGGAACAAGCGTCCAAAAGACTCCTTTGGTACTGGTCTGATGTTGGAAAATACTCTCCCCTCTACTTCTGCACTCCCACCCAGCTCTCACGGTGTCAGAAGAATGGGATTTGTAACCCTGGGAGATCTTTCCATGGCTAACTTGAAATTTTGTGTAATATGAGGCAAGTGCCCATCTTCGCAAGACACCAACAGGCCCCGTGTGCCCAGCCCTGGTGGGGTGTGCAAGGGCTGGATGGAACAAGGGGTGAGCTCTGTCCTTGCCCGGATGTGCCACCTTTCCCTGCAGCTCCAGCCAGCAGCGGAGCTGGAATGGGAACATGCCCAGGGCTGTGTGCTCTGCTCCTGCACGGGAACAGATGCCTGCAGTTTCCAGAGCTGTCACTCATGCACCCTTCATAAGCACTAAAATTCAAATCAGCTGATATCAAGGGGAATTACAAGCCAGCATCGCTTGTCTGATCAAGAGCTTCACCTTGTGCTCTTGAGTGATGTGTCTTGTAATTTACTTCAGGCTGAGGGATAACTGATTTTTTTTTTCTTTCCTATCTTCTTCAGTGCAAGCTGGCAGCCAACTCCAGAGCCCTCTGCCCCCCATTGACTCCCCCCTGCCTGTTCCCTTTGCTGGCAGCCTGCAGATTTCTGCTGGGCTTTGATCAAGTTTTGCAGCTGGGACCTTGCTTTCTTCACTTTCTTTTATTCCATGTGCTGCCAGTTCTGGTTTCCCCAGCACCATCCTGTGTCCCTGGGCTGCACCTGCTTTGCCACTGGCTGCCTCTGGTCCCTGAGCTGATACATCCAAACAGCCGGGGGTCTGCCTGGGGGAAGAGTGAGGGCACTCACTGCTGTACCCCAGGACTGGCTTCTGCCTTTATCCAGGCATCTGCCCTGCCTGGGCTGAAGATGAATTTTAGAGAAGAAGCAAAGCATGATACAGTGGCCATCTTTGGTGTTCTCTGAGCACCATGGGCAAGACAGGTCACTGAGATTTTTTTCTTTTCTTTTTTTCTGGAGGTGGGGATGGGAACTTGAGATTTTCACATCATACATTCAGCTGAAATTCACCTGAGCAGAACACAGAGGAGCATTGGGGTCTGTGATATAATCCTGCCTCCTGATATCAGATAAAACAGCTTTCTCCTGCTCTGGTGACACTGTAACCTGCCTGATTCCCTCCTGTCCCCTCTGCCCCCAGCCTGGTGCATGCATGGACAAATTCCCCCAGGTGAGCTGGGCAGGGCTGCTGGGCCACTTTGCAGAGTGTTCCTCTCCTGCTCTTCTCCCCTGCTCACCAGGACAGGCCAGGTTTGCTGAGAAGCCAGTGGAGTTTACTTAAACCTACCATGAAGTGGAGTGTGGGGAAAGTCTTTCCCTGGGGCTGGGATAGTGCAGGGCAGCCTTGGGAAACCACCTTTGGCAGATTCCTGATGGGACAGCCAGTAGTCAGCAATCCTAGGGGGAAAATCAACCCTTTGGTGGCTTTTAATTGAGTTTTGGAAAAACAGTAAGACTGGGATTGCTGAGCAATGTTTCCATGAGGAAATGCCTATGTTTAAAGCACAGTCCATACAGAGATATGCTGCAGGCAGAATGTTGCTCAGGGAACAGGTGAGCATTGAGAGAAGAAATCCTCAGGGTGGGTGAGAGGCTGAAGTGTTGTCTCCAACCTGACTGTGTGGTACCTTCATCCTTCTCCTCTCTGAGCACCTGCAAGGAAGAGAAAGGCAGCAAGGATTTCACACCATGGCTCACATCTTCCTTGTTCTTGTGTTAGACTCAAGTTGAGGGAGAAGGGAATTTGGAATTTGGAATAAAGGCATTATTTTAATTGCCTGCTGGGAGAAAGGCTTTTGCCTAGGATCAGACAGGGTGAGGTCTGTAACAGTATTTCACCTTTCTCTAACACATTCCAGATGAAGACTACAAGGAGAGGGGCCAACACCAACCACATCCAAACAACCCTACTCAGACACTGCATCACATCTTGGACAGGCAGCTGGAAGCACAAGGTGATTTCTTTCCTATGGCAGAGTCCCTCAGATAAGTGTTTCAGGTGTGCAGGATCCAATCATCATCCCAATTACCTCCCATCCTCTGGCCCAGCAGTGATGAGAACAGGACCCCAGCCCTGATGCACAGACAGGGCAGTGCAGTGAAGCTGGGGAGGCCAGGTGGGAGATGCTTTGTAGGCAGAACCTGAGCCAGGTCCCCCATACCACGCATCCTGGCTCCAGGCAGTTTTTCTCTTTGATTTGTCATGAAAAGAACCCACTTTCAACGCTGAGCCTTGGGCAATCCCTTGCTGGATTAGAATATTACAAGCATAGCTGCAAATCTACCAAGAAGTTTTTTCAAGTCCCTGCTTTCCCTCTGGAATCAGCACAGCAAAAGCCACGTCTAGGTGAGATGCTTCGTCCCTTTTTTGAATTTTTTTCATCTAATACTCTTGTCAAATACTTGCAGGTAGCTGCAGCTCAAATCATCCTGTGCTTTTCTTGTGATTGCTTTGCCTGATATCATGGTGAGTATTCGTATCAAGTGAGTGTATGATAGATGGTTAGATTTATGCTTTATGTTGTGATCTGGGGGTATAAGTGTATTTAAGTGACTTATTCAGCTTAAAAACCAGCACTGTGTGCTGCTTTCTCATCAGCGTTACAGGCAGAGAGAGATAAAATAGCAGTGGTAATTGTAGCGATGGAGTGTCTCTGGCAAATAATATGAGCACAAACCCCATTTTTAGAGACAGATGGAGTACAACTCCTCTGTAATTTCTCTAGGATTATTTTTAGAGAGGGACAGACTGAAAGCCCCTTGGGGAGAAGGGCATTGTGGAAATTGGGAAGGGCTGGGGGCCGTAAGAAAACATCAGGACTTTGGCAAGTTTATTGCTTATTTAAAGAGAAAAAAAAAGGGGGAGAGTGAGAGAGAGAGAAGAAACCAAAAAGTAAAGGACCTGGCAATCCTAGAAACATGAGCCATTTTCCAGGGAAACTGCTCCCAGAACTAGAGCAGAGTTTGGTGATTAATAGAGCCGTCTGGATCACGGGACTGTAACCACAGCTCAGAGCTGTGCATCAATTTCTGTGGTGCATTTATGGCTGTTTATGCCATGCCCCTCCTTTAAACCTAATTTACTGTGCAGATCAGTTGCCAAAGCCCCTTTGGCCCCACCTTCCTGGGCTTTCCTGCTTTGCTTGCAGAGTTCAGGGGTGGCAGAAGCCTTTCCTCTACAAGGACTTGCTTCCAGGCTGGTGTCTGCCAGAGGGGTCTGGACTGCCTGTCCTATGACTGCCTTTAGCAACTCTGCTGCTCCTTCCCTGGTAGCTGGTGCTTCCTCTAGGGCCCAGTGAGCTCTGCTACCTGGGGGTGTTGGGGAAGGGTGTCCCTTGCTGCAGTGGGTGTGAAGCTGCCCTGCTGCCATGGGATGGGAAGATCTCTGGGGTGGGTGGGTGCATGTTGGTCATGTCTTGCTCCACAGAACCACTAATAACACAGCCCATGGGTTTGTGCTAACCCAGGGCCAAACCTTGCTGCACTGAGGGTTTTGAATTATTTCTTAGTGAGTTTAGGATGTTGTTCTCCAAGCCATGCCTGTTTCCTGAGATAGTGAGCACCATGTGGGAGAAGTTTCTAGGTGGGTTTGGTGGGGAGCTTTTCTAAAGGCTCACTGTGTTTCCAGGTGCTGAGAGGGGGAGGGAATGCATGGAGCCAGGCTGTGCAGAAGCAAAAATCCACCCCTCCAAATAGTGTTGTTTTGGGAAATTAAAATAAGGAGTCAGAAGGAAAGGTGCAGTGAGTCTTTCTGGCACAGAAACTGAGCATGAGGGAGCAAACCTGTTTGCATTGTGATATGTGGTAGCTTTTGACAACTGGATGACATTTTGACTTGCTTGGTGAGCAGGGGATAGAGAGAGACTAATGAGGAACTGGAATAATTTGGGATGCAAACCTAGGGGCTCCTGGGAGACACAAGAGGAACATATGCATAATCTTAACATCTTTCTTTGTCCCAGATCCCCAAGCCTCCTTTCTGGGAACTTCACAAACTCTTCCTCTGAATGCAGCTGTAACAGCACCCTCCTCTCCCCTTCCCTCTTCATGCTTCCATAGTGCAGCAACTTTGGGCTTTTGTGAGGGGCCCTGCTCCTCTGCTTGCTTGCTGCTTGTCCAGCTCTGCTGGAGAGGAGGCAGGATTGTGGCTGTGACACAGCTCAGTGCCTGTTGTTTATCCAGCTGTGTGTATGTGTGAGCTGTGTGGAGCCAGGGTCAGCTCTGCCTTGGTCTGTGGGGGCTGCTGCTGTGTGCTGGGCTGCTCTTGGCCGCTCCTGGCTGCTCCTGCTCCTTTCTGGAGCCACTCATGGTGGTGCTGGAAGGGTTCTGCCTGTGATGGATGCCCTGGTCACCATTACACCAGGTCCTGAGCAGCTCAGCTGGAACCATAGGGCTGACCTTTGCTTGCTGGAGGTTATTGCCATTGCTGGGTGGGCACCTGGTGCTGTATGATTGCTTCTGATTTTTCCCTGAGCTTATGTAAAGCTTTACTTGGTAAAGCCACCCTTAGGTAGAGAGATCTATGCCTGTACCTGTGCAATATCTGAATTTGCTGGCAGTGCTGGCAGCAGGAGGTTACAGGGACAGGTGGTGGCAGGTGGAGCACTGGAATGCCTCACGTGTCTTGGGCTGATGCCTGCAAGCACAGAGCCCTGCTCAGGTACTGCCAGAGTCTTCCCATCACTGCTTAGCCCACTCTGCTGTTCTTGTCACAGCTTTTAAGGGACTTTCATGAAGGGGTTGGTGCAAGACGCCACTGCCTGACAAGTTGGTGAAGAGTGTTTCCAGCACAAAACTGGGTTCATTATTTATAGTGCAATGTAAGAGTGTAATGATTGTATTGCACATGGGAAAATTGAGCAGAGATCTTTGTTGGGGGAGAAGGAGAAGGGGGAATGAGATGCAGAGCAGGTTTAGTGCAGTGTGGAGCATCTTTCTTTTGCATTGGAACACCTTTCTTTTGTGCTGGGGCTGCAAAGTCTAATTCCATGTGTGAGGTACTGCCCAAATGTTCAGCTAAGAGCAGCCTGACTTGCAAGGACCTCACAGTCCCAAAGATTTAAAATGATGCTCAGGAGAGCATGTGCTAAGGAGAGAGAACAAAGGATCATGGGCAGTGTCTGAGCCACCAGGACAGATTTTCCCTTGGCACAAGCAAGTCTGAAGTGCTCAGATGAGCTCTAAAGACTCTGCTTTTAGAGATGGATGAGAAGAGGATAATTGCCCTTCTCTGTGAGAGTACCAGGTGCTGGTGAGGGCTCTGGCTCACAGGATTTCTGTGGACAGGACACAGCCCCATCCCACATCCCTTTGCTGAGTTGTCCTGACTCCTCTGTGCCAGGAGGCCTCTCTGGTGCTGTAAAGGAGCTGTGTGGGTGATGGAACTTTGAATACTGGAGCATCCTCCTGGATCTGCTCTGTCATTTTGGGGCAGATTCACTGCTTCAGAGGCCTCTGCAGGTAGGAATGAGTTTGCTTTTTGTCACCACTTGTCTTTATTACTGTTACACAAACGCTGTGATCCTCTCCTGGAGAGTCCTCTCTCCATCCTTCATTGAAAGTGGCAATACATGTAGCCAGATATTATGGGATGGGAAATAACAGAGGAGTTGATTCTTGAAGTGAACAGCATCATTTTTTTTGTTATTAGAGAAATTACATTAGTGAGTCCTAAACTCTCTCACATGAGAGCTGCTGTGCCAGGGCAGGCTCTTCCCTGGTTCTGGAGTGCACATTTCCCTGATTCTTGCCTGGGGATCAGTGGTGACAACAGGGGACTTCAAGGCACCCAGTTCCACACCACTCTCAGGTGAGAAATGACTGCACCATGTTGCTGCTGACAGGATTTTTCCTGCCTGACTGCTTGGGCAGGGGCACAACACACATTTACTCTGAATGTCACTTTTCTTAATTTAACCAAAAGTGTGTTAAGAACACAAGGAAAACAGCACAGCTATGCCAACATGCTGCTCCTCAGCACTGTGGTGTGTTTAGGATGGGAAAGCTCTGTATTACTGTGCTGAAGACATATTTTCCCATCTTCTTAATTTTTATTTTTTTGTTGCATTTTTGCAGTCATCCCCTCTGGGGCTATTCTTTTTCTCTAATATCTAAATCATTTTTAAAGGCAAAGTCATCACTGTTTTGAAACTATGAGTAGGTTTTATTTTTATTATTCTTTTTAATACAGCAGTCATAAGCAATTTTAAGGCAGTGCTTTACTGTATAAAACGATCTTTTCTTACAGCTTGATGTTGATGCTGCAGTCTGATTTATTGAGGAGGAGTGCAGCAAATGACATAAATACTTAGAAGATAATTGTGTTGGTGATGGACCCATGCACAGCACATATTTAAAAGACAGGATGGCTCTCAGTGTCTGCTGCCAAGATTCCCTGGAGTGCACAGGGGTGATTGCAACAGCCTGTAGGGGCTGTGATCTTCCAGCCTGGAGTTGGGTGCTTGACACAAGGTCAGCCTGGCACCAGCTTTAAAGCAGATGGCAAAAGTATTTGGATGCTGCCTAATGAGGCAGATCCCAGTGGGCTGTGTGGGTGGCTGTAAGGGTGGCTCAGGCCCAGGTGTGGAGGGTTTAGTGAAAGAGAGGGGAAGGGCAGAGCAGTGGGAGCATGGAGGAGCAGCAACAGAATGCCAGGGTGTGTGGCAGGAGCCAGAGCAGCAGGACCAACCCTGCATGTACAGAAGGGCCCTGGGCTTGGTCCTCCACTTCCTCCTCTATAGCCTTCTGCTGCCTCCCATGCAGCCATCAACCAGCAAATGTTCTGTGGGCTGAGCTGCTGCAGCATCATTAACATCTGATTTGTGGGGAGATAAATGTGGCTGGCAGCAGTTATCATCTGTGCTAAAAGTAAACGCAGATTTTTAGCCAATAATGTAATTGTTGTACTCTCATGCAGTGTAAGTTGTTGTGGAAGCCCTGCTGTCAGTGGCTGCATGCACCCCTCTGCTCTCACTGTAAGGGTAGGAGGCTGGTTTTATTTCTTCCCTTTGGAGCAGGACTCACATCCTTGTTTTCTTGGTCTTCTGTCCTTAATGTACACCAAAATATATTGTGTGGAAGCTTCAGGTTTGAGGGGAAGAGAGAAAATGAGATGGTGTGAGGTAGGGGAGGAGAGGGCAGGGTGTAGGAGAGCAGAGAGGAGCAGCAGGGAAAAAGATGTGATGAAGAGGTATTTAATCAAGTAGGAAGGTGGCTTTGTGCCTTTGTAGTGTGATTGGAGAGATGGTGAGAGACAGTGCTGCTGTAAGGGGCTGAATTTCACTGGCCCTTGCAAGGTAGAGTTGTCTCAGCCCTGTGGTTGGGGGCTGTCTCTGCACCAGCTCTAAAGGGTTTCTTTGTGCCAGGTGCCCCTGGCCAGGGGTGGGCTTGGTGCTCCATTCCTACTGGAGTTGTTTTTTGGGAGGTTTCTGAAGGCCTCTCTCAAGTTGAAAGTTATTTTATTACTTTTTTTTTCCTTCTGGTGGATGAAATGCAGACTGTTGGTGGATGTGATAGTGATGTGTTTGCTTGAAGTTTGCATCAAACTTCTTTGGTCTGGAAATCAAAAGTGCAGGCTCCTCTTTGGCCTGGTCTCCCCTTCCAAGCTCAGCAGTTCAGAGTGGGATAAATTAGATAATTTAGTGAGATAAATTAGAAAAGTTTGAGTGATTGCACTCAGCTTAGCATCTCCAGTCTCAGATTCCTGCCACTCCAGCATCCCCAGAGAGCCCCAGTGCAGGGGAAGAGCTGACCTGTTCCAAGAACTGAAATCCTGTAGCTTTACTGGCTCTCCCCTCCCATAACTGAGATGAACATCCAGGCACTGCACTGAATATCCTTGGAGCTTTGTTTGTCTCAGTCCTGTCTCCTTCAGCTTCTCTGGTGTGATAAATTTAGCAGAGTTAACCTCTGCCTCTGCCCCAACCCTGTGCATCCCTTGAATGGAATATCTGTGCAAGGAATTGGACATGCTGCTGACATAACCCTGGGCAAAATCTGTTTTATAGCTAAAGGTCACTTTAAAAAAATTTATGTGTGTATTGAGGGCTTCTCCATTGGAAACAGTGAATTTGCACAGGGCAGTAATTGACACTTCCACTGTCTTTGTGGAGGACTGTTGTAATTTTTCAGACTCCTACACTATGATGAGGGGCAGGACTATTAAAACAGAAGGATGAATTCTTGGCTGTCTCCCTGTGAGGTACTTCAGGTTCAGTACAAACTGTCTAAGTAATGGGATACCTCACACAGCGGCTTCATTTTCCTGACTCCCAATGAGTTGAGACAGCAAATACCTCACCGACCGTGGAGGCTGTGGCAGTCTCATGCAACATATCTAAGGATGATTAATCCTAAGAAATAGCTTGGCCATTTATCTAGCTCAGGTTCCTGTTGATGTATTGGGTTGTCTGGGCTGTGCAAAATGTAGAGCAAAGGAACTGCAGGCAGGGCAGGATGCTGGTGCTGGTGTCAGCTCATCTCTGCAGACTTGCACTGGTGTGAGCTCCAGGGGAGAAGGGTGCTGGCCAAAGAGCAGAGAATGAGGGTGCTGTAGTGTAAGGGCTGGACATCCTGCCCCATGTCCTGCCTGAACCAGAAAACGTCCAGGAGCTGGGACAAAGGTGGGGGGCAGCCTTGTACCACGCATGGGGGAGCTCTTCTCCATCCATCCTCCAACAACCAGTGCCAGGGTGTGTCAGGACATCACTGTTCAGCTCTTCCAAACATCTGATTCAGCTCAAGGGGATTATTTAACCCCTATCAGACTGAAGTAAAACCTCTACTGCTCTGTTCTGTTTTCTTCTTCTTCTGCTGATTTGGTGCAGCTGGGCTGTCCTCCCTCATGTCCTGCCCTGCATGTCCACGTGGAAGCATGATTTAGATAGAGGGGTGGATAGTGCTTTCTAAACAAAGCACCCTGAGCCCAGGAAGATCATGAGCTTTGTCCTGAGGCTGCTGTGCACACGTTGGGTGAACTGGTCACTGCAGCCCTGGCAGGATCCTTCTTTGCCCAGCATGGTAAAAAGGTTGCAACACAGGAGATGCTCAGACCCTTGCAGTGGCTGGTGTGGAGATGGCACATCCTAGAGAATGGCTCATGGAAGATTGCAGGAGCACCCTGAAACCCAGGGCTGCAGGAGGAGTCACAGACATTCAGGCATAACTTGTGCTGTCCCCAGATGCTCCAGGGTTTTTTCCCTCTGGTTACACCATGCACAATAAGAGGGGACTGATGGCATGGCAGATCTGCCTTTCTGCAGGCTCAGGGCAGGTGCTGATCCCCCTGCTCCAGCAGGGTCAGTGCCTGTGGAGCTCCTTTTGCTGTTAAAGATGAGACAGAGCTCATCACGGGGAGCCTGAGTGCTGCGATCATGGCAGGCGAGGAATGGCTGAGGAAGGGCTGCGTGCTGGGAAAGAAAATAGCTGCCTCCTGAGCAGCAGCTGCTCTTCCCTGCACTGTCTGGGTCAGAGGCTGCTCCCCGTTGCCTTGTAGTGCCTGGGACGTGCTCTCAGCTCCTTGCACTGTGCTCAGCCCTACGTGCACGGAGGACTGCGACCTTCTGTGCCCTGCTGGGAGGAGAGCAAGCTCCCAGAGGGTCCCAGCTTCTTCTGGCTTTACTCTCTTACATGCCTTGGAGAGGAGCTGTTGACAGATTGAGACTGAGCTGCTGAAGAAAATGACTTCTCCAAGACCTTGCCCTTTACTTTGATTTGCTCCACCTGAAAAGTGTCTGGATAGAGGCTACTCAGGCATTCAAGCTCCTGTTTTGATCTGTTGTGCCCATTCCTCTGCTGATAATTGCTGTTTCTGTGATGTGAGTACAGAGAGAAAACAGAACCACTCCTCTGCTTCCTTCTGCAACCAACTGAAAGCAGCAAAATGCCTTCATCTAATTGCTAGGGATTAGTTTATTCTGGGTACTTGGGGGAGGCTTGTAAGCTTCTGAACAGCCCCACAAATGTTTGTGTGCTCTTGAGGACCTGGAAAGCTTAAAGGGGAATAAGAGCCAGGGAAAACAAGGCATGGAACAGAGCAATCTCAGAGGTGAAAAATTGTGGTGAAGAGGCTCTGCCACTGGCTGAAGTGTGTGAAGGACAAAGCTACTTCCTCCACAGACTGACACTGTTGCTCCATCACTGGCTTAGGTGGAAGATCCCACAGAAATAATTTGGATGTTGACAGGAATTAATTGTGCTCTTTTTCTCACCAATCCACCTAATCTTCTCCATTGATGTTTCTGCAGCCTTTCCCCTTCCCTTCTAAAATTAAGGCTATTGTTTTTCCTGTTGGGGAGCTGCCTCTAAGGGAAGAAATGCTGGAGGCATATGAACTTTTCTGTCACTTTCTAACTTAAAAAATACCGACAGTCTTTATGAATGAAAAAGAAAATTCAGAGAAACTTTGAATGCTATCACAGCTGGTTGGGAGTTCTCTAACTAAATGTATTTTGGCAGAACGTGTCAGCTTCTTGAAACTGAAACTCCTCAAGTGCTTATTTTAACAAAACTTGCAACAGCAAGGTGCTCTCAGCTCCATGACAAAATTTCTGGCTAGAAGTGGAGGAAAAGGAGTAGGAGCAGCTAATTCCTTGGTGCTGGAGGGTTTGCTTCTGATGTGGGACACCCTGGCCAGACCAGGCTTTGTGACACTGGGTGCCTTGAGGAACTGGCTTGGTGGTGGGAAGGGAATGTCCCCTTCAGCTGCCAGAGCCTCAGTGCTGTCTCATGACTCGTCTCTTCCCTACAGTGTCTGCAGCACTGTACTGTGATGTAATGCTGCACTGGGACACACAAGTTCCTGGAGTCCCCATGGATCTTGTGGGGGCAGCAATCCATGGGTCATGTGGAGATGTTCCACAACATGCCAGATCTATGAAAAAAGATTTTTTTATTTTAATTTTTTAAGGCCAAACTACTTTCCCTCATGAAAGAGGAATGAAAAGGAGAGGCAGGGGGCAGCTACAGAGAAGGCACTGGAAAGGCTGTTCTTTCATTTAGGGTTAAAAGCAGATTTCTGTGCATCTCAGGCTATAAGAACTGGTAAGTGCAGCTCTAGGCAGTCTGGAGCTCTGTGACAAGCACTAATTTTGAGAGATTGTTCCTTGCTGATGGACAATTACACACCAATCACAGCAGGAATCTGAGCATGGCTAATGTAAATGGCCTGGCATTTTGCTATTTGGGAAGTAATGCTCTTTGATTTGTTAATGTTATATAGCTTTTATCCAGTACAATAAAAGTTCAAATGTTCTCCACAGGTTTTATTATTTCTCAGATCTACTCAGTAAAGGCAGGAATGAAATACATGGGCACTGGCGTTGTTTACAATTACAGAAAATTGCCATTTTACTGCAGGTAACCACTCCTGTGCATGCCACCTGTAGTACCTGGAAGAAGGTAGGCTCTTGTCTGGGGCTCGTTTCTGATGGGTCTTGAACTGTTTAAATCCTTGTGCTACTGAGCCCCACAAACCAACAGGATCTGCTGATGGCTCAGAGCCCAAGGGACCTGCATCTCAAACAGGAAGCTCTGTGTGAACATGGTGTCCTTGGGGCCCTGAATGTGTCATCATCAGATGGAAACTGTAGGGTAGGTGCTAGAAAAAGTAATTAATATGTCTGAGACATATTTTTTTCCTGCTAATGTACTGTAGCAATGAGAGGTTCTGGACAAAGGTCGAACTGAGCTGTTTGGTGTCTGTCTGTCAGAGCTGAGAGCAGTTTTGACATTCAGATGTTGCTCTGAGTGTGGATAGACCCACTTCCCTCTCAGCAGCACTGCCCAAAGGTCAGTGCCATCTGCCACAAGTGCAAAACCTCACACAACTTATGATGCCATGGCTCAGTGCTGTGAATTCCACTGAAAAGATCTCATTGATATTTGGGAGGCATTTGACTTGGAAATCTGCCTGGAAATTGGCCCCTCTTCTCTCCTTCTCTCAGGGATTTGGTGTTTGGATCAAATATCTGAAAGTTTGGTTTGAGCAGGCTCCAGGGCCTGCTCAAGGACATGATGGTACTCAGAGGTGTCTCACTGCAGAATTGTGTCTCAGCCACCTCTGGTGACAAGTGCAGGGGAGATGTTGAAGGTGCCTGGGGGTGGATGCTGTGGCACTGTGCAGTAATGGTGCCTTGTTCCTGGTGTTGCTGTGTCCCAGTAATGGATGAGCTGGGATCCAGCATCACCACACACGATTAAGTGGACTGGTCAATAATTCCTTGGCTAGTATGAAGCATCTGACTTCAAGGGAATTTCACTTCCTTGTGCCAAAGAATCCACCCATGAGCGTCCAAATTCATCTGAGAGCAGCTTGTTAGTAGCACCTAGATACCACAGTAATTGGTGGGCTATAAATACCAAAGGCAGACATAATATTAAACAGGCTGTGTCATCAATTAGCTAATGACAGAAGCATAGAAACATTGGATAAAAATAACCTGTAATAGCACAATACTTTCTTCTCACCCTCCTCCTACTCTCCCTCATCCAGAAATGAGCAGCTCTGGGACACCTCATTTTTTACTATTAATAATTTAGGAGCTGTAACGTTCTGCAACGAGCAGTGTCTGATCTGCAAAACATTCACTTTTTCAGATTGCTTTACACTTCCAACCATTTGCAAGAAGCAAAGCTGGTAAAAACAATGGGATTTGATGCACGGGATTGTTTCAGGTCATGTGGTGGAGCCTGTGGCACAGCTTCTAAATGGAATTTGTTTAGTTCAGTGGCATTTTGGTGTTGGCAACACTGTCCATGGTGTCTCAGTGTGGCACAACAAAGCACACACAAACACAAGGCACAGAGGGGGATCCCAAAAATTTAACTTCTGGGCTTAGATTTGCAGCTGTGGATCAGTCCCCACAAATGCCTCTCAGATCAACAGAACCTGGACTAACCCTGATGGAGACAGTGTGGTGTCAGAGTCTGCCTTGTGCTTTCATTGCACAGCAGAGCCCTGATCCTACCTGGTGCTATGAGTGGGTAAATGCTGTCATGGATGGGGAATTCTGGCTCCCTGCAGAGCACTGACAGCAGCTCCTGTGTTTCTCCTTGTTCTCCCCTGGGCAGAGGACAAGGCTGTGTTCCCCAGACCAGCCTTGAGCAGCCTCGTGGCAGTTTCTTGGCCCATAGAAATGCAGAGAGATTGAGAGGCCTGACCTGCCCATCCCTAAGGAGAAAAGCCCATTTCCCTCTGGATGTGTCTGTAGTGGATGAGCACAAGCTTTGTGATGCAGGGATATTTGGAACCACAACTGCATGGCTCTGGTAAGGGCAGAGAGCAGATTTCCTTCACCACTTTTTTCAAAGTGCCGAGTTTAAAAGGTCGTGGAGGAGGATGCAAGCAAAACAGGGTGCAGACAGACTGGCCCACTGTGGGAGCATGTAGACCCCATCCTTGAAGTTTATCAGCCCAAGAGAAACCCTTAGCAAATTTCTAGGAAATGAAAGAGAAGCACAGAGAAATCTCCTGAGTCCCTGTCTCAACCATTAACACCCTTATCTCCTTTTGTCAAGATGTTCTGGATGTGTGAGGCTGTTCTGAGAGTTGGAGTCTGGGAACCTTTTGCTCCCTTCTAAGTTTGTCTCTGTGATTTAATAATTGCTCAAGATCCTTTTTATATAAAGCAGCAAGACAAGTGATCCATGACTTTATGGGGACTTTTAGGTGGGTGCAGGGCTGACTGGAAGGCTGCAGGGTCACTCCCTGCCTCTGGAAGCCTCGGTGCTGCTGCATGTCTGGGTCAGGGCTGAGCTTGTCCTCGAGCTTCCAATGGAGCCCTGGACTCAGCCTGATCCCCAGGCAGGGAATGCAGGCAGCTTTCAGGGCCTGATTTTGACAATGTTTTATCTGGGATGGTGTGTAGCACAAACAAAAGTGATTCCTGCTACTCTCTGCTCTATCCCAGCTATTTTTGTTCTGTTTGCTTGATGGTGCTTGCGGTGACAATTTAAGATTTGGGCCGTGTGGATTAAGCCCTGAAGCAGACTTTGTGAGACACTGGGGATGAGGGTTCACAGAGGAAAATTTACTGCTAATCTTCCTGGTTCCTTTGGTAGTCAGAGAGCAGCCATCTCCTCTGCAGGGTGATTCAGAGAGGCTAAATTAAGCTCTTTCTGTGAATCAGCCTCTAGGGCATCTCACTCTGAGTTCCCATCTCCACAAGAGCCACAAGCACTGCAGTGCAGGGCCCAGAGCCCACAGAGTTCCTGGAGGAACAGGGGGTTTGGGGTGCTCCAGTTCCATGGGGCTGGGCTGGTGCCATTGCTAGTGCCACATGCTGGTGATTTGGAGAATCTGGGGTTCCCCAGAAGACCTGAGACTTGGGGAACCTCCTGACAGTCCTGCTTCATATGGGGAGTCAAGTCAGGAGACCTCTGCATAGCCAGCTGCTTTGTCTGCACAGCCCTGAGCTCAGTGACTCAAGAGTCAAAGGTGGAAATGCTGAACCTGAGCTTGAGCAGAGAGAAGAAACAGCCATGATGCAGATTCTGTCTCCACTGAAATTTCCTGCTGTTTTTTAACGAAGTTAAATCCAATTTATTTCTATCTAAATTTTTTAAAAATTCCATTGTAAATGTTGGAATTCAAACATTTTGACTTTTACAACTTTTGCAGGTTAATTTCCTGTCTTTTTCACCACCCCATTTTCTCTTGCAGGTTGTGGAGATTAGGATAGGGTTTAATGGGGATATATTGAAATACATCAGTTTTTGAAAATGGAAAGAAAATCAGTTTATTTTTTCTTTGCTTGCTTATTTGGGAACTTCTGTCAATCTTTGGGAGAAAAACCAAACAGCCAACTCAAAACAACTTTCAAACATTGCACACTAAATGCTCTGTTTCTTCTTTTCCCCTGGCTAAAACACCTATCTGCGTGCAAGAAGCAATGCCCTTGTCTCACAGTGGGCAGCTTGTGCCTCACTTGATGGGCAGGCTTGAATAGCTTTTAAAGAAAGGCTCTGGCTGCCTTGTGCTGTTGGAATACCCAGGCTCTCAGCAAATCCAACCAGGACAGGGGAAACAATGATGAATAGGTGTGAGCAAAAAGCAGTGGTGGGCACAGACAGTGAAGGGATGGAGGGAAGGCTGGGAGGGGAGTGAGGGTGAGAGGTCCCACCAGGACGAGCTGTCAGAGCAGTGGGAGCTGCAGCTTGTTCCCAGGAGAGCAGGCGGTGACTCCTCTCACTGCTCCTTCTTCCCACTTCTGGCTTTTGTGAAGCTCTAGAAATTGCAAGCGGGGGTGATTTAGCATGTCACTGCTGAACACAGGAGGCTTTGTGGTAATTAGCTTACTGCTAATTAGGAGTATCTTTGGGTGTTTCTTTGCAGGAAAGCACTGATCCATTTATAACAAGTCATCACTTGTTAAGCAATTATCTGAAATACATTTTCCCCTTTCTATATAAAGAATGATCTTCCTTTTTGCCTTTATTTTTTTTATCAAAACATGTTGAATATGCCTGTCAAGGATGATAGGTCTTAGTAATTCAAATGTTGCGAACATATCTTGTGAAAATGTCTCAATAAGTAATTTTATTAGTTTAAAAGAAACAAAACCCAAAAACCAGAAAAACCCTAAAACATAAAAGCAAGCGTGACTAACTCCTCAGGGCATAAAAGGGACATTTTATTTTTCTAAAAGTGTGAGAAACTTTTGAAATTTGAAGACATCTGTGCTCACATTTCCATGTAAAATGCCACAACACCTGTGGTGTTTTGCCTTGCGCTTTTTCACTGTTGATTTCCATGGCTGGCTCCATCCCTGTACAAGTGATGGAGGTGGCACTGCTCTCTTCCTTGCTTGTGTATGAGGATTTGCTCTGGAGTGAAACCTGTGATCTTTAGGTGCTTAGCTTGTTTCATGCTATGAATGTTTGGCTGTTAAATTGAGAATGTTTTATATGTAGCCAGAAGATAGAAATCGAGTTGGTCTCAAAGCTATTTCATATGCAGTGAGTAAAAACTACTCAAGTGTGCTCTTACAGTGAAGCAAAAAGCAATGGTTGAACCAGGACAGATTTTAAGCAGCAGACTCATGGTAGCACAGAGAACTGATCTGTGTGAGCAGTGCCTGGTTCTTATTTATTCCCAGATGTTGTAGTTACAGTGCTGATGTCCTACTCACAGAGGTCTCTACCCTGCAAGGCACCATGGTGTGCAGGCACTGCTGCCTCCTTGCCTTATGTGCTTCTCCAATCTGCTCATTCCTCTTTCTCCATTTTGTTTGTGGGCTGCAGAGCACAACTCCCACCCTCTCCAGGCTGGGTGAGCAGGAGGGGATGGGGTTTGCTGGGCTCACAGGGGTGTCTCATGTGCTTCCAGCTCTGCACTGGAAAGTGCTCACTGCAAGGGAGGGAGCTAAATGCCATCTTGTTTTCCAAACCTTTCTCACAGTGATGATGGCAAGTTTGGCTGAATAACTTAAAAGATGTAAGAGCTCAAAGGGGGAGGAAATGTTATTTGTGTTTATTTTGAAGAATACATAGCACTTGTTACAATATTTTCATGTCTCATTAAGTTCTCTTGTATTTCCTTCCTAGAAACTGTATGATGTGCTACTCACTGCTCAAGCTCAAAATAGGATTTTTATCATTGGCGCTATCTGTTTAAAACATGTTTGTCTGTAAATTCCTCTTATTTCCCTTTTCTACCCACCCCTGGGCTTAAATAGCTCATAAACAACAATGAAATCAACAAAAATTGTTTTGTTATTCAAATGAGACTTCTTTTTCCCACTGCAAATTCCTTTCTCCCCACAAACTGTGTTTTTTAACAATAACAACTGCCTAAAGCTCTCTGATTTTTCTTCATAGGCAATTGTTCTGGTCAAAAACAAACAAAATAGGGAGTCTATTAAGCTAGAGCCTCTTTTGCATACACCTGCAATAATTATTTAGTTATGCATATCAAAACAAATAAGCTGTTGCACAACGTAGTTGGTTAATTTTGATTATGCAGGAGCTCATCTTGCTGCATTGATGCAGGAAGCTCTTGTTTGTAGGCTGGGCAGTCAGTGATTAGAAATGGACAGGGTGCTTCATAAATACAGGACAGGTATCAGTGAGGCTGGGGAGGCTTTGCCATCTCTCCACAGATAACTTTTGGTACTTTCCTACTTGCTAACCATGTGCCTGTTGCTAGAGACCCCAGGATGTACTCAGTCAAGGGCTGGCACTCATGAAGTGCACAGTTTGCCTATGTGTGTGCATATAACAAATATCTAGCAATCTTCACATGCATTAAAATAATTAGCTAAGCCTTACTGTGATAATATCACACTTAGTGGGATATTATCAACATCATTTGACAGATCATTGAAGGAGATATGGAAAGTCCAAGTGATTTGACCAATGCTGACTTGCTCTTGCACCAGACTTGGTGCAAGCAATTATAAGAGGGGAGATCCCTGCAGGCACCACTGAGGGGAGCAGGCAGAAGGACTGGCTGCTCTGCTTGCCTGGCCTCTGCCAAGGTGTTTTGAAGGACAGGATGTAGCACAGAGCCGATGTTCCCAAAGAGAAGACCCTACTGAAGCTGTGTTCTGTACACTGCTCGGGCCCATGGTTGTCATCAGAGGATGGGTGTGGCACCAGGTGGCATAGGAGGGGTCCTCAGGTGGTAGTTGCTGGTGGTGGAGGTGGGGAATGCACAGCCTCCATGGGGATGTGGCCATGGGGAGGCTTTGTGCCACAGCCACAGGCAGGGCAGAGAGAACGGGTTTCATGGCAGCCAGTAACCCAAGCAGGGCCTTAGCCACTATTTTCCAAAAGTTCTGAGAGCTTAAAGTGCCCTCTGGCTAGGGAAATGCTTTTCCTTTCCTGTACCATGTGAGTGACAGATGCTTCTCATGCCACTGTCTGCCCTGTGGAGTGATGTGGGTGCCCCAGCCCTGAGGGAAGGGCTCCCCTGAGCTCTCTCTGATCTGCTGCATGGAAAGTCCACCAGCCTGAGCAAATGCAGCACAAAATGAGCTCCAAACTCCCCAGGCTGAATTGCTATGACCTGGACTAAGGAAAACTGTAAAGACCCTTCCTTTGGCACTATGGCACAGGCAGGAGAGCTGGCAGGTGGAAACACAACCACGGGATGGGAAGCTTTTTAATCAGCATTTCTGCCTGCATCTTTCTCCTCTGTATCTCCTGTTACCACTATAATCGACTTCTTGTCAGTGGAAACCCTTTGGAACCCAAGTTCTTAACAGGCCAAAGGAGAGCAGAGTTATCAGGAAAGTGCTCTTAATTGACCAAACTCTCTGTGGGGTTGCTCTATGAACAGCAAGGATTCAGGTCTGGCCATAAAAGCAACACTATTACCAAGGTGTGGGGTGGGGGGAGCCCAACCCCAAACGGAGCTGAGGCAGCTGATGAAAAGTCAGCAATACTAAAACAGACAGCAAAATTGGTGCCTACAGCTCGCTGTGTTTGGCAGGTGAATAGAGCTTCCCCTCACAGACTCGCTGCCTGGGACAGAGTTGTGTGATGGTGTTAGCTGCTGGGTGGTCCAAGTGTGTTGTGCTGACGCCAATATTTGAGCAAGATTTTGGCTGCTGATGGACAGAGGAACAGGTGACTCCTGTGTGACTCCTTTGTACCTGGGGGGGTGGGGGGGTGGGGGGGGTGGGTTTGGAGGCTTGGATTGAACAGATGGAGGGGGAGATGAGGTAAGTAGTTCACTTTTCCATGCATTTAAACCCCTTTCTCTTTTCTTGTTCTGTTAGGTTGTTGTTTTTGTTTGTTTCAGAAGAAGAGGACTCTCCTTTGCTCTGTGGCAGCTGCACACAAACCCAGGGGCTTTTAGGTGTCCACTGCCAAGGCCTTGCAGAACTGTGATGTGGGGACAGACAAACACACCCCAACAAAACACTGATATCACCAGTATAGTGATATTCCTTCTGTCTTTTTGTCCCCAGCCCCAATGCATGTTATGAACTGGGACACATGGAAATCCTTTTCCCTGGATGCAAAGGGCATGTTTTAGTTAGAAAGAATGTAATGGCATTCCTGAAAGGATAGAGAAAGGGAAATCTTCCCCTGACTTGCTGTGTGTTTTGTCTCAGCTGTGGGAAACAGGAGGCAGTTCTTTTAGTTTGGGTTAGTCAGTAAGAAGAAGCCATGCTCTGCTTCTTTTGAGTGTTCTATTTTTGCCCTGGTTGGCAGTGGCATGAAGGAGGGGCCTGGTTAATGAGAGAGGAGGATTTCTGATGGCAACTCAGAAGGCAACAGCCAAGCCATATCATCTTTTGTTTGTTGGTTATTAAACCCGCAATCAGCAGTGGGACAGGTTGTGAGGAGGGTGAACAAAGTTTCCATTAGATGTTGCATCAGCTGCTCTTGAATGTGCACTGCAGAATTTGGGAAACAAGAACGGGGAGAGGGAATGGAAATTCCTGGTGTGCATGCTGACCTCCGTGCAAAATTGTCTCTCCACAGGGCTTTGAGATTTCTCCACTGACGTTTAGCACAGGCCTGGACCCTGTTATCACTCTCTTTGAGCTATTCTATATAAAGTACCTTGATCTATTTAAGAGATAGATATTGGCATGATGTGGACATTTTTTTATGTCCTCTAATCTTCTAATTCTGAAGTGGAAGATTTGAAGTGTAATGTGAGAAGTGGTGCTGCAGGAATTACTCTCATCCTGCATGAATTTGCAGCAGTGAGTATATCTGGATAACTGAGCCCTGTGGGTTTCTCCAAGGGGGACTTTTAGGCTATCTGAGGTTTTCCCACTGCTCCCTTGTTGTAACCCCATGTTCACCACATGGTTAATGCAGTGAAAGTTAATGAAATGAAAATTTTCTTTTAGTTTTGATTGCTGTGCTTATCTGTAAGGTTTGACCTTTTTTTTTTTTTCTCTTTGGTGGGTCTGGGGTGTGGTGCTTAAAACTCCAAAAATCTGTTGTAAAGGAGTGTGACAGGAGACAGGCTCTGTCCTGGGAAAGCAGAGCTGGCTGTGAGGCGTGAGGGATCACAAACAAATGATCCTTGGGCTTTGCTCCTTGGGTTTTGCAGTTTGCCATGGAGAAATGGTTGTTTTCCCTCTACCTCAGCAGATACTTCCACTGCTGCTGTTCCAGGAGCTGTCCTTATGTTTTCTTGAAGGGGCTGGCTGGTCTCCCTAATTGTCACAGAAGGGAAATGGCACAGCCCATGACTGCTGGAAGAAAAGGTCTCAGCTTGGGTGGTGGAGTTGTGTGGCCTGGGAAATGGAACTCTTCAGCTTTATCCCTGCCAGCTGGCATCTTTCCCACTGCTTCTTTTCTCTGTAGTGCCACAGATCCATAAAGCACACCAGCCTGTCCATTGTCCCATGGCCTCTGGGGCCTGGCGTGAGCCCTCGAGTTGTAACCATGGGCTGGCATGGCTGAAGGGTGTGAAACCACAGGGACACTGAAGGGCTTTGATGGAGCTCTGAGTCCCAAGGCCAAATTCTTGTCCACTGCTTGGTGGCCCTCTAGATTGATCGTAGCATTCAAGGAAGGGTGGTGAAAAGACAAACAAGCCCAGTGTTTATTCCAGAGCCCAGTGTTTATTCCAGAATAGGGCTGGAAGGGGCCATCTAACTTTCTTCTGCATTAGGTTTGGCCTAAAGCACCAGAGAAGTTTGAGCTGAAACCTTGTCATGTTTGCATAGCAAGAAGCTTGATGAGAGCCAGAATTTCGTTGTCTGAAAGAAGCAGAGACCCAGATCTACTTTTCTGAAAAAGACAAACTATTTTAAAAGATGTTTTTGGAAATCCAGGCAATCTTCTCAGTGCTATGCAATGTCTCAGTGTAAATTCAAAAATCAATTACTTTCTTTTACACTAAACAATGATTAAGCTGTTCAAACCACTTGGCAAACAAACAGCTGCAGCATCCACAGAATGAGAACTTCTGTAAAGGACCATAGTGATTGCTTGGATACTTGTTTTTGATTAAATTAGAATACACATATATTTTCCTTTCCTCCAGTGCTGAGATGGGTTATGCAGGAAGCTCTGAACTTGTATTTTACATTCTTGTGCCTACCTCTGAACCCATCAAATATAAATATTTGAAGGTTTGACTTCAACTGCTCCCAGTGGTTTCTGGATTCCCAGATGAAATGCTAAACTGCCTAAAAGAGTCTGAAGATGAAACAAACTCAGCAGTAGCAAAGCAGACTTGAAGATTACATATTTTGGTAATTGATAAAAGCACCACCTTTTCAGACCCTTCATAAAAGAAAGAATCTGTATATTAAAGCCCCAGATTATCTGGCCAGACTCTGTAGCCACAGAAATCAAAGGCAAACTGTCAGTTCTCCTTCTGTTTTCCTCTCCTCTCCAGGTGGTGAATTTCTCTTCAAAAAGTTTTTTTTTTTCCCCTATGGGAACCTAGAAGGAAATCCTGGAAAACAGATAGAGGTCAATATTCTTGATTTGCAACAGAAAAAGCAGGGGCAGAAATCAAAGTATTTAGCCCATGTAAGGCAGAGTAATCTGCAGGCAGAGAGGTGATGGTTTGTCAAGACTTTGGGAAAGTAGTTCTTTATTCTGAAAAGAGACACCATTTGGCTTATGTCTCTTTTCCTTGTGCAAGAACCCTGCATCCCTGCATAAATCAACTCCACCCTCTTTGTAGTGGATAATTTTTGTGAGTGCCATGGTTATATTAATTTTTAACATGCAATGTGTTTTCACCCAGAGGCTGAATCCATGCTGAGGGGCAGGGTCTTCTTTAGTCAGGGTATTTTGAAAACCCTGTTGCTGCACATGATCTCCCTGTAGAAGTGTTTGGGAGGAGTTTTCTGCTGTTTCTGTGATCTTGCTGGTCTGTAGCTGCATGGGATGTCCTTCAGTGGATCACAAAATGCTCTGCATCCACAGGGGACAGCATCCCTGTGGGACTGGCTGCTTGGGACAGGCAGGTACCTACACTCCACACAAAACAGCATGCCTCACTCACAGCCCCTGTTTGGGAGAGATTTCAGGATATCTCTGTGCCTTCTCTACTCTGGGGCTGGCTGGAAGGCTGTCTGTCCTTCTGTGCAATTCAGAGCAACCTTTCTAGCTGAACACAGCTGAGGTAGAGGGCTGGGCCACTGTGGGACAGGCAGACCCCATGCCACAGCTCAGCACAGCAGTGCCTGATGCTGCAAAAGGCAAACACTGTCTGGTTGTTTATCACGTGATGTGTAGCCCCCCAGAAGCTTATTCTTTTTGTCAGCTCTTTTTTCCCTTCTGGGTTTTAACTTTCTGCTGCTGCTTAACTTTGTAAAATAATGAATGACAAAAAATATGTTCTTAGAAATTCATGCCTGAGGCTGGGACTTTTTCTAAGTAGTTTTGGCTCTTCAGAGGGAAGCTACTACTAAGCAAAAATTATCATAATTAACTATAGTAAACTGCCTGCCATTTGATGTCTGAGACTTAAAAGCTTCTGTTGGGATCCAGACGGTTTCTGAAAACAAGGCCTCAGTGGCCTAATTAAAAAAGAAAGGGGAAAGAGAGAGAGGGGAGTAGGGAAGACTGGTGGTAAATCTAAATAAGTCAGAATGAGCTGACAAGAGGAAAGGTAAGTTCAGTCTGACTTCTTGGTCCAAAATATAGCTGGGAAGTCTTGCCCCATCGTGCTCTTCCTCTGAAGCAAATGGTCCCCTGGTGCTCTGGATCCACTTCAGTGGAAAGGAATTTTGGATCAGTGTTTCTCTGAGTGTTTAAAATAGAGACATCCCCTTTAAGACTTCCAGTCTTGGGAAAACATATCAGATTTTGAGTAAGTTCACCCGGAGGCAGCAGCAGCCCTTGTGATGAATGTGGGCAGCACAAATATTTGTATAGCAATTAACTGCACAGTGCAGTGATAATAACGCAAATATGTTTTTAGTGATAGCGCTTATAGCAGTTTAAATTGGGGCTGTAAATACATTGATTTCCTGGGGAATGGGTATTCACACCAGCAGAAGTCTCTCTCTGAGCTTGTAAGCTGTTGTGCTGCTCCTGCCTCTGTAGGGTCACGCAGGTTTCAAAGAATCATAGAATATGATAGCAGGGACAGTGCTGGTCACACAGGGACACCTGCAGAGGTCAGGCATTTGCACCAGGGAAGGCTCTTCCTTGCTCTTCTGCATGCTCAGACTGCTTCTCTGCCCTATAAAATGGGAGGAATGAGCCTGCTTTATATCATCTTGTGCTGGAAGAAGCCTGGAAAAGGAGTTTATGTGGTCATGTTGTTCATGGACAGAGACCTCTAGAAGTGAGAGTGGTGGGCTCCTGTTGCTTTCTAGATGCTTTCCAAGGGCTCTGATTGATGCAATCAGTTTGTGTTGTGGTGTTGGAGGGTATTTTCCTGTAAATACAGAAGCTTGTGAGTCATATCCTGACTCACAGCACCACAGGGCAAATCCCAGCCCCATCCTGGTGCTCTGTACCTGGTGGGAAGGATCCCTTGAGGCCATGAATTGCAATGTCACTACAGCAGCATTCTGCACTGTCCCTAAGGTTGTGACCAGCTTTCCAGCATGGTGCTACTGGACAAGCTTTGCTATTGGGGTGTTTGGTGCTGAGATTTGGCAGTGCTGTACAGCTGGGGTGTGGGTGTAGGTTTTGCAGGCCAAGTGAATCACACTGGGAATTGCTACCAAAACCAAGGGTGTTCCATGACTGAGGACCTCGTGGTACCTGCTCATACTGCTGTGCATGGAGGGAGCACAATCCAGGCTCTGGCCTCAGGCTGTGACCAGCCTGGGCTGAGCGTGGTGACCTCTCATGGATGGATGGAGTGAGCTCTTAAGGGGGATAGCACTACCCAAAGGGCAGTCAGAACACAGCTGCCCTTCTCAGCTTCTGCACCTTGCACCTGCGGGGTTTGCTGTGACTCTCTCATGTCACACTGGTGAGGGGGAAGGTGACACAGGTGAGATGTGTCTTCCAGGCTGAGCTCTGCCTTGGACTCCTCTCACAGCTTCCTTCAGTGCTGCTGCAAGCAGAGATTCCAGGAGACGTGTGGGGCATTTAGAACCTCACAACTTCTGGCTAAAACAAAATAAGGAGCAAAGAGAACTGCTTGAAGGAGTTTGCACTTCTGAAAGAATAATTAAATTTTGCCCTTGAGGAAAAAGGACGCCAGGCTGCAGCTGCCTACTCACTCGAATGAAGGTTAGCTATTTCCCTAAGCCTTTTAATGAGAGGGATTGAGCTCACCTTTCTCAAAGCCCTGATGAAATGATGCTTTTCCTAAATCTCCCTTTCGGCATTTTGAGTGGTGGGAGAAGCAATTTATTTTCCTTCTGATGTTAACACATCCCCAGTTGTATCTTTCTGATGTGCAAGTGAACTTTTGAGTTTGGCTCCATGAATCCTGCTGCTCTCCCTAAGACCACAAATAAGGCTGTAACCATGGCAATCCTGTGCTGCTCAGACAAACCATCAGTGTGGAAGACTCTTGGCCTAACATCCCTGAAGGGAAAAAGCAAAGCTTTCCTTGCTCTGAGAGCTCAAAGCAGAGAAGGAAGGAGCCAAGAAGGGCTTCTGGCCACTGTTGGGTGTGTCTGTAGGGTCTAGGACAAACCTGACAGCAGCCCTGGTGGGTCAGAGCAGAGATCTGTGACAACACTGAGCTGTCACAGCACAAACACCTGTGCAAGGAGAGGATGAGCAGAGTGATCTATTCTCTTCACTGCTGTGCTGTGCTTTTGGTGATCTTAGAGGCTTTCAGAAGCAGACATCATGTCTCCTCCATTTATCTATGTGCTAAAAGTCCTGGGTCATGTTATGGCTTCTTTAAGGCTGCCTAAGTGCAGTGTGATTCCACTTACTAAAATAGGATCACCTTGGCATCCTTTCCCATGCTGTTACCATTACAGATGTCATAGCTGCACCCTGCCAAACTTCCTCAAGGCAAACTCCAAGCACAAATGAGAAAAAGCTACTCTTTTGGCCAGTAGAGCCAAGATATCCAGCAACTAGAATAAACTAGACCAGTGAAAATATGATTCCTTATATCTTGTGGGCTATAGGAGAGAAATCACCTATTTGTCTAATACAAAGAAGTGTAAAATGAGATGTTCCGTGTTTAATGGAGGGTGTAGTTCAGTAGTGCAGCTGAGCTGATCCAATGTCTTCCAGATCCTGAATTTTTTCACTTTCCATTTGTATTTCTTTAGTGGTAGAGTTATTGTCAGCTTTGATTTTGGTTTTGCTAGTCAGCTCCTGCTGAGATGTTTTAACTCACTAAGTTGGCACAAAACCAAACTTGGCCAAAAGTTTTCCCCCACGATAGAATAAAGGAAGCATATTCTGTCAGATTAGTGAGCTGAGCTGGCTCTGTGGAGGGTCTGACACAAGGACATGGGAGGACAAGGACATGTGGCCAATAATCATGTTGAGGGAAGAAAGGAGGAGGGGTAGGAAAATAAGGGCTAACTTTTTTGGTGTTGAAAAAAGCTTTTTAAAATAGTCTTGCATGCAGCTGAAAGATGCCATTAGCTGTGACACCTGGCATTATGGGGGGTTAATCCTGTCCACAGATTTTCAGCCACAGTGGTTGGGTCACACAGACTGTGGTAGGTGCAGTGCAAAAGCCCAGCAGGAGGACAATGCAGTTTCTTTCTGGGAAAGGGATGGGCTTGGAGTTAGGAATGGTTTTGTCTTTCTCTCAGAAAGCCTCTACAAGATTGTTTACATTATTCTGCCTTTAACCTAATTATTCAGCAGAAGCCCCACATGGAGCTGCAGTGTATCCTAGCAGAAGCAGAGGCACTGCTGGGTAGACCTATTTTACCTCCCTAAACAGCATCAGACGTGGCTAAGAAAGCAGCTGTCTAAGCTACAGTTGTTGCAAGCTGTTTTCCCACCTCCCACCTACCCTTTGAGATGATAATGTCTGCAAAACGCAGCAGTGTATGTACAGTATTTATGTGCTATAAATTGCAGCACTTACTGTGAAGTGTACTGTAGAGATGGAGCTCCCTTTTCTTGTTCTTTATTTGGGACATGTATTCCCTTTCTTGGTGGAAAGGCAGGGCAGCAGCTCACACCTGCAGCAGCAATTTCTCCCAGAAAGCCAGACACGGGTCTAGATCCAGGTACACATGACTTGGTACTGGAGAAAGCACTTTGGGGTAGTGGTGGGAACCACTAGAGGTTTGTGATGGCCCTGGATCCAGGAGATCCAGGGAAGTGTAGATGCAGAGGAGATTCATTGTACTTGTTGGTAATGCTAGCATGATTTGGACATTTCCCCCGAATGATCTCCTTGTTGGAGGGAACTGGATATGGGGAAGCTCATGGTTCTTGCTTTCTCCTACCACCTGCTGGGGACTGAATACATTTCTGTGGCTTTTAGTCTTGCAGCAGTCTCAGGCTGCCCAGTGTATAAAGGGGCAGCATCATGAGCCCTGACAGATGTTGTGTGTGATCTTGCAGGTGAGATCTTCTGTGGGCCTGTCCCTCAGACCCAAACAGAGGTGGAAATGTGGTTACCACAGGCTCCATACACAGGCAATGTTGGAAAAGGGCTGTACCTTCAGCATCTGGACCTGAATAGCCCTCGTGTGACTGCTGAGTAGGGCAGTGTCAGGAGTCCCTGTGCCTGACTGGTGTGTCCTGCCCATGTGCCTCACCTTGGAAGAAGATCTGCTGTGTGCTTCATGCCAGGAAATGCCCAATTGCAGCACTATCACAACATAAACTGCAGGTTATTGATGTCAACTGGCTGAAATTTCACCAAATTTGGAACTCCAGGAGCCAGGTGCTGGGCTGCCTTCTCCACAACACTCTGCCAAAGCACCTGCTTCTGAGCAGCATTTCTTCCCTTCTTGACCACCTCGTGCCCAAGGCCATGCTGTTTGCAGTTCCTGCAGCAGCTCCCTAAGGCACACTCTGTGTGTGGATATGTCCTGACATCTCCTTTTCCTCCTCTTCTAGATTTATGCAAGTCCCTTCTCTCATCTTTTCTCACATTGCTCCTCCTTTCAGCAGATGAAACAGCAGAGTGAGAGGTTTTTTGAACTCTGGCTGAACTGATGGGATCTTTTCATAATAATCCGCATTTCCGCAATTAGTTGTTAGAGTTTTTTTAATCTAATTTTATTTATTTTTAACAGGCACTGCTCCTAGATTTACTGAGCTGAGTGCAATTGCTTAGCTTCATTATTCTGTTGCAATGGGTCTGCTGGCAAGTTTATTAAGCAGTAAGGGATGAAAGGCAGCAAGTTTCTAGGTGGTTGTAGCATGTGTTGTGTAGTGTTGATAAGGCACAAGGTCGAAGGCTCACAACTTTAATCACTAGAGAAAAACACCCTGGAGAGACAGGATCTTATTGGTATAATGACATGGAAGTGAGTCATGGAAAAGGAACTGCTATCAAAACTACCCATTCCTCTTTTCCTGCAGAAACTGATGCTTGGGAGAGATCATTTGTAGAATTGCTCTATAGTGTCACATCTCTGGCCATCTTCCCCTCATGGATTATGGGCCAGGTGTGAACTTAAAATAGAAATCCCCCAAGCCAGCTCCTCTCTATATCTGCTAGCCAGACAGAGCTCTGGTTTTGTTGATGAAGTTCCTGCTGAGGGGCTTCCTATCCTTGCAGAAACCCTGGTGCTTACTGTGTGTGCAGGGGACTGGTCAGATAATGTGGAGCCTTTCATTCTTTCATTCTTTCATTATCCTTATGTACTGGTGTGAAAGCAAACTTTCAGATTTTTGCTCGTGTGTCTACTTTGTCACTGGCTGTCACTCTGATGTTTGGCAAATCATGTCACTGGTACCAGTTTCCCATCCTTACACACACCCTGTATATCTGGGCTCATAGTACATCACAACATAATCCAGTAATTCCAGGGTGAAGTAACAAATTTTGGAGGATTAGAGACATATCCTTTAGAAATGCTAAGGGATGATATTGTCTCCCTGTGGAGGCTGTTAGGAATTGTAACGTGACATCTGAGGGAAAACTACCATTATAGCAACACGGAGAAGCCAGATGGGCAAGTGATCCACACAGCTTATGTCAAGAAAACAGGGAGCATCTGTCTCTGTGGGGAATGGAAGAAATAATTAATGGATCCATGTACAGCCTGTGAGATTGATAGCTGTAATTTAGCAGTGGCTGTTCAGCACTTCTAGCAGTAATGACAAAGTGGCCTGCAGTGTTACCTGTTTCTCAATCAGTCTCTTGATCACAGTGTGGAAGGGGGCTGGAGTTACCCTCTGAAGAGAGAGATCTTATAAAATCAAGCAGCAGTGAAATACAACCATATGGGATACCATATGTGAGGACAACATCTGCAGGGGGCTTCATCTTTTCTTTCTCATGTTTTCCCACTTCTCATCTTACTGAATTGTAAAGGGTTATTATATTAATATGTAGATCAGCTTCACAGCCATAGCTGAAAAGCCTGCTACTGTGAATCAAACTCCTGTGGCAGGGAAACCCGAGCAGCAGACTCCCATGATGATGTCAGAGAAGCAGAGGATTGCTGATTTAATGCTCCAGTGTGCAAAGGTTGGTCCTGCTGCAGGGGATGGAGCTGCTGGGGAGCTGTGCATTATGTGGTTCAGTGTTGTGGGGCCACCAAGGTCAGCGTGAATTTCTGGCATTACAGGGCACTGTAAAGTCAAAGTGCTCAGCCTCATTTTGTAGTTCTCCATTAGATGACTGGAATAGTCTGAGCCTTTTGTAGGTGGAGTGATGTGGGAAGGGTTAAAGTGCTCAAAAGCTTGTATGTTTCCCCAGCCCTATATCCCAAAAATTTAGTGTGAGAGATCACCTCTGCTGGTGTTGCCAGGTCTGTCCAACACCCTGCAGTGCACCAAGCCACCTGCAGCGTGCTGCTTGCACAGAAAACTGAGCTCTCAGAAGTTTTCTGCGCCTGGGCTCTGGGAGGAAGCAGGATATGGCAGGGCTGGGCATCAGAAATAAGGAACTGCAGCTCTGTTATTGATCCTGGTTTCCTGGGGCAGAGACCTCAGGGAGTCTCCAGTGATTCAATGAAAAGAGAAAAAGCAGGAAGATGAGAGGGCATCTCCAGGAGGGAAGAGCCCAATGTCATGGGCACCAGTCCCTGGTCCTCAGCTGAGGATGTTTTATGCATAGGTATTCATTGGTATAAGTGCAAGGTAGTCCTGAAGGCTGACTGGGTCAGACACAACTTAAAAGCCTTGCTGAGGAGTAGCTGTACAGTCTCCAAAATCCAACACCTGTGCTGCAGTCCTTGGAATTGGCTTTGCATCTGGAGAAAATATTTAAATTATGTTCTCAGATGACTGAGGGGGAGCTAGGCCTGTCCATCTATCAGCTCTGCTTCCTGATGTGGCAAGTGAGTTATATCTGACAGGTGCCATCAGGTTGTATCTCTTTTTATGTGTCTAAGTCAGCAAATGGAGGGCCTTGCCTTTTACCTGACATGGCCCCAGTTTTGAAATCTAGCATTGGAGAGAGACTTATTTTAAGGACAGAAAATTGTGGTTTACTGTTTTATAAGTCTGAGTCTGTTTATAGCCCTTTTCTTGTTCTGTTCAACTTAGTGAAACAGATTTTCATCCAGAGTAAATAATGTAACTGTTCCCTCCAGTGGTGATGATTCACACCAGCTTGAGTTTGGTTCCACTAACCTTAACTCCTCAATGCAATCAACTCTAACATAATTGCACTCTCATACCCATGTTTCACACCTTTGAGACTACTGCGGCAATTTTATATAACCTGAGATAAGTTCAAACCTGATAAAACTTCTTTAAGGTCACCCTGCTTCTGCTGGAGATGGAGATGATTGGGATTTGACACAGTTTGATTTCCGTACGATTCAAACTTCCTGAGTGTGTAGGGTTTTTGGTGACACAGTGGGTACCTGATGGCTCTTTGCTCTGGGAGCTTTGGTGGCCCTGGTGGCTTAGTGGGGTGCCCTGGCTTTGGCACCATTGCTCCAGTGAGGAGCCCATCGGGAGGGTTGGGGTGTTGCTCTCTGGCTGAGCTGCACTGGACCCAGGTGGAAGGCAGGTTGGAAACAGCCCAGCACATGCATCTTTTCCTTTGGTGTAATTCTTTGGTGCTGTGGTTAAACTGCAAGGATTTCTGGACAGGGGTTGAGCAGAACCATGGACATTCACCCTCTGGCCATCAGCTGGAGGCAGCTGGAGCTGACAGAAGGTGATGGAGAGCCACAGTGTTTCCTGGGTGAGGGTTGAACTGCATTGATGAGCTCCTTTTCACTGAATGTCCTGAGTCATTAGATGAGAAGGGATATGAAAGAAGGAGGGAGTGAATTGACATTATGGCAGTGGATGTTTCCTTGCCTTGTCATCTGGTTCCTCCATCCACCTCAAGGTCCAGTTGTTCATCACACAGCCCTTTAAGTGAACACTCTCTCTTGCCACATCCTTTCCTTGATGGCTTGGTTGCACAGTGAGGATGTACAATGAATCTTTCCATGGCTGCTGCAGTGACTGAGGCCAAGAACCCCTGCCATGGCCCTCTCACCTCCAGGATGGATTGGAGTGAGCAAGAAAGAGGCAATGAGCCACAGTAAATTGAGACTGTGATGTACTACAAAGCTCCCTTCTCTAAACGTCCTCTCTTCACTGAGGAAGGCAAAGTGGTTTGGTGATGGATTTCATGGAAAGGGATACCCGAGAGCAACAGCTATTTGAGAAGAGAGGTGTGCTTTATGGAGAGATGATGTTTTTGTTTAAGCTTGCTTGGATGTCAATATGACAGCTGTGTAGAGATTGTGTGGACAAATGAAGTGAGAGCTAATGCTCAGCAAGAGCAGTGCAAGCTTCCCAGGGGGTATGGGTTTGCAGAACTACATGAAATCAGATTTCAGAGATCAGCCATGCTGAAAAGGTATTGACTGAAGATAAAACGCAAGTACTTACCTGCTTGTTTTCTGCAGTGCTTTATTGCTCACTTTTGTTTGGTTTTGCACTGAGTAAAAGGATCTTTGTATTCTCTCTCAGTCAGGTCTACCCTTTGCAGGCCTACGGAGGTCATCACTCTTTCCCTGTACAGGAAAGGCTGAATTACACAGGAGAAGGCAAGGCTTTATCTTCTGAGCGTGCCAACAAACAACATTTGTCATGATTTGGCCATATCTGCTGCAGACTCCCTTCATCTCTTGAAGGATTTTTTTTCCACATTTCCTGTTAGAGGTGAGAGAAGAAATGAGGCCAAGGAAATGATGTGACCAAGTATTGCCTGCTGTACTGTCCCTGGCAGTGTAGGGGGATCATCTGGTTCCTCAACCACATTCCTGACCATGGACAGATGCTGCCAAGGAAGCTTTTTCTGTGGGGGGCAGACTCTTCCGTGCCATGGAGGTTCTGAAGGTTTAAGTTGATTTAAATGAAAATCCAAAGGTCAGGAATTTTCCAGAGGACCCCAGAGTAATTTTCTGAGGAACCTTTCCTGTGTCATGGATGACTGCAGACATGTGGAGAATGTGGCTCTTTAGCCATGGACCACTAAGCTGACAGAGCCTTAGAATGTGAGATCTGCTGATTCCCATCTGGGAGAAGGCGAAGTGGTGGCTCAGAGTGGTATCAGCAAAATCCTGCCATTGGTGGCAAAGCTGGGAAGTGTCTTGAGGTCTTTTCACCCTCTTCCCTGTGCTACTTGGCCCTCCTTTCCCTGGGACCAAAAAAGTGCTCATGAGGACTGCACCACAGGGCAGAGTCTTGCTTTGTGCAGGGAGGAAGGGGGGAAGTCTCTATGGCAGCCTGGACCATGAGACTTACCAGGGTTGCTTCACAGTAAGAGCTACAGGGCTCTGGGTATCCTATTAGACTACTAATCCTTGACATGCTCACCTGGGAAGTGCAAGATGCAGCCTATGTTTCTGCATTTGTTGATACCCTCTAAATCCCCTTAGAGCTGAGAATAAGAGGGTCATGAGTCCATTTCCCTTGAAGTCAAAGGAAAACTCCTGCTGACCCCAGTAATTACAGATCAGGTACTTCTTTGTTCTGTCCCTGCAATCAAGCCTTCCATCTGTTTTTCCATAAAAAGCATCAACTACCTCAGAAAATCCTATCCCCGCTCTCGGCAGCTGGGGTCATGCAGGACTCATTAAAGAAAGTAAATATAGGATGTGGGCATGCCTGGCAGTGACAGCTTTCTTGTGGTGCCAGCAGGCCCTCTGCCAGGTAATGCTGAACTCCCGGTGAGAGCTTCTCAGAGCACCTTTGGGATGTGTATAGAAGAGTTCTGTGGTGAGATGAAATATTTAAAACCACTTTGGGTTGAAGCGAGGTGGGAGAGCAGCAGACTCTTTAATCTGTGCACAGCTTTAAGACTGCATGTGAATCATTGATGAGGAGGGAAGAGTGTTTCTAAAGCTCTGGCAGGTCATTAAACCTGGTGATGGACTCATTAAACAGGGAGCTGCATGGAAAGCTCTGGACAAAAGTACTGGAGTATTTCACATCTATTGCCCTGTGGAGTGGCAGCACTTTTTACCTGTGACTTTCAGGGTATTGTTGCAGGGTATTTTATTAATAAAGGCAAAGGTCTTGGGTCAGTGGATCATGTTACATAACAGAAAATGTGCAAAAAGCTTTTTGATCTGTGAGACAAAAACATAAGAAGGCACAATAGCTGGAATTCAGGACTCATGGTGTTTCTAAACATCTGATTGTATTGCTTAGGGGGATTGGGTGAATCACCACTGCCAAATCTTTTATCTGGGACTTAATTGGGCTGGGGAAGGTGGGGAAGTATTGCAGTGTTAGTGTTCCTATGGCTTCAGTGGAAGAGAAGTAGAAAATGACACTTTGCCAAACGGCATCCTCAAATCCATGTGTGTTCACAGTTTCTGCTGGCCTCAGTGCTGTTTGACCTCCACTGTACCTGCTGATCTGTGCCTCAGGCTTGCACTGACCCACCTGCAAAGACTGTGCATGCTGTTCAATGGGTTGGATAATTTTCTGGCCACGGCAATGACAAATGCAGTGTCACAGGATCTCTTCAAATGGCTTGAATTTTGTCCTCTTCGGAGAAAATTTTGCTTTTCAGCAAAACTGTGGTGAAGTGTTGGCCATAGACCTGAGTAAACTTGGCCTTGCTTACAGGCCTTGTCCTTAATTTCTAATTGTTAAGTACACAGACCTAGATACTTGAATGTATTGCCCTCTTGGCTTCAGATAGGTTTGCAGGATTGGAACAACATCCCTGATTGCTGTACATTTACATAGCTGTGTTCCAAAGCACTGTGCAAATGTCACACAGAGGAGATGATATCTGCCTTCCTCAGGGGGATGGACATTGTCCCTCAGCTGGCAAGCAATCAGCAAGTGACCTTTTCTACAGAAAGCTGCAGCTGTCTGCCCTTGCCTCTGTGGCCCTCAGGAGAGAGTGGGAACAACTGCAAAGGAAAATAACCTTCAAATTTGCAATGGGGAGGAGGAGCAAGAGGTTAGCAATGTGGAGGATGCTTCTGGATGGAGAGCTCTGAGTTTCTCTTCCCTTGTCTCTTGGTGTGGAGGAGAATGAAAGGAGCTGGAGGCAGCTTAGAGGAAGGACTTGTCTGTCGTGGCTGAGGTGTGGGGATTTCTCACTCAGATGAGGCCTTAAGGCTCAGGTAAGGTCATGGATTGCTTGAAGTCATAGATGGTGGCAGAGTAGTGAAAGGGCTCCATTCCCCTTGCTGGGTGTGATAGCTGCATCTTGATGTTTATAGCTTCTTAAACTTATGCTGGGACATCTTACTTCTAAATGCAATTGCTTCTGGCAGTGTGGAGAGCTGATGCTACTTAATATTGCTTGGGAATTCAGAAGAGGAAGTGGAAAATAATTAAATATGAAGCTCTGCTGCTGCTGCACATAAAGTTATCAAAGATGCTTTAGTTTTGTTCTCAACTAAACAGTAATTGAGTTGTTCCTTTTGCTTTTTCTTTTTTGTTCATTGCTTGAAACAAATAAGCTCACCCTTAAATGAGCTGTTTCCAGAAATCCTGTAAGCAGTGTGCTCATTGGAGGTGGGAAGAGGAGTATGTGTGAGGGTTTGGGAATGCACAATTGGGTATAAGGAGTGCAGTGGGAAAGAACAAATGAATTCTGACACTGTAAGTGAAGATTAAGCAGTGAAGAGAGTGCAGCTTCAGCTGGCAGTCATTGCATGAACAGCTTGGATATTTCAATAATCAGTTTAAAGCTGAGTTTATCAGGCTCTTCAAGGTGTGTGGTTGTAGCTCAAAGCCATTGAAAGTCGAGAGAGATTATGATGGTGTGGAGCAGAAATGCATTAATGAGCTCTCTTCCATCCGTGTGAGGAGGAGACAGAGCTGGTGTTGTCAGGAGCAGTTTTCTATTGCTTGTGATCCTTAACTCCTGTTCTCTGCTAGGAGCAGAGAATGTTGTTTACCTGTAGAAAGCTCAGACACCACCTGAAGCTGAACCACCTCTGGACTCTCCTAGCAGTCTGTGGCTCTCCAGTTGCATGAAAGCATCTATTTTCTTTCCCCTCCAGCTGAACAAAGTGGCCTGCAGTGGACAGACAGAGACGAGAGCTCATCCTTGCCCAAGTGTGCTGTGGCTGGTGAATGTCAATCCCCCTTAAGTCAGTGGGGCTGCAGGGAATGGCCCATGTGGCTGTGCTGTCCTGGCCATCAGATAGAAATCTGCACAAGCTTCTTGTTTAGTGGGGCTGGACTACTGTGTAGTGCATTTTGCAGTATTTCTACTTGGGCAAGTCCACAGACAATTGCCTTGAGAAGAGCTGTCTCCCTTGGGAATCTCTGCCTGGGGATACCCAGAGGCTGTGCTGTCTGTGGCACTCTGCTTGTAATTACAGGCAGCAACTCCGTTAGATGCTGCACTAAGAAATTAATCTTTATTTCCTGCTTAATCAAAAATATCTTGTTAGAACAGTTTGTTCCATTTTGGGGCTCTGTGGTGTGTGATCCCTCAGTGATTTCCAGCCTTCAGACTGGAAGGGATTCTGCCCCTTCTGATTTCTCCAGTGTGTAGCCAGTCTTCAGCTGAGATTTTTGGCATCTAGCAATGGGCAGCCTTGACCTTGACTACAGTCAGCTGTCCCACAGGCAATTACTGCAGCTGCTCTCCATTTCAGCCCATGGGAGGTTGAGACTTGACCTAGAGGGAGGAGTGGTGCTGTGAGATCCAGACCTCAGCCATGGCTGGATGCAGTAATGGTGTCAGTATGGAATGTGCTTGCCTGGGAGTGTGTTTTGTGTTTGTGCTTGCCTTTTTACTCTGTACCAGAGGTTGGCCTGATCCTTCTGCTAGGCAGGTAAAGGAGCATATGAAGAACACTTCTTATCGAGAGAGGAGTGAACAGCCAGCCAATCTTCCATTCTCCTGTCTCATGAAAGGAGAAAGTTGTCTGTGTTATATTTCCCTTCTGGAATGACTTTGGTGCACTTGATATTATTCTATAATCATCTGTGTCTTTTTGTCTTACTGCTTTCAGCAGATCAATGTAGCAGTCTGTTTTCAAATCCAGTGGGACGGCAGAACACAGAGACAGGTGGAAGGGAAGTTCATGGGGGAAAAAATCCCAAAAGAAACTACCTGAACTTTTCCTGAATCTAAAGATCTGGAAAAAATGCATTTGAAAGGAATGAAATTACTCAATATAGTTTACATGGCTAGACGATAAGGAAGGATTTGTGTGCACTTGCTGAATGTGTGCTGGGGAATGGCCTACAAAAGGTTGCTGAGAGCAGCAACATAAAATTAAGAAAAAGGGAAACTGTAAGCTGGAAAGAATAGAAATTGTCCTGATGAGAGAGATTTAACAAGATGTGGGCAACTTCCTCAAGGGAGTGGATAAACTCTCCATTGCTATTTTTTTTAAAAAGTAAGCTGGACAAAACAGTAAGAAATATGCTCTAGGAGCTAATCTTCTGTCAATTTGATGGATTAATGACCTAATTGGTCCTTTGGTTTCCTTCCATCTCTCATGCCTACTGTTCCGTGAGCAGCAGCTTCTAGTCATTAGGAATAAACCAGGTGAAAGGAATATGTTCCTGGAAATACTCATTACTTTCAATGATTTGATCTTTTTCCAGACCTCTTGGTCATGATAAGGCATTGGTGCTGTAGGACATAGAATGGGTGTGGGGCTCAGAGGCTGCCAAACTAAAACTTGCATTTTGCTTTCCCTATAAGGCCTTGAGTAGTTTCTGTCTCTTGGATATGGTATTTTTCTGAGACCTGGCTATTCTTTCAAAGCAATTCACTGTCTCTTCTACATCTGCAGGCTGGTCTGTGCCACCTTGCCCTCTCTGCAGGCTCCCTGGGGCTTCTCCAGGGCAAAAATAGGCAGACAGATGGTTTTTGCACAACATCTCATGGGTCTGGGCTATCTGGTGAGGCAAACCAGATGGGAAGCTTTGAAAACATCCTTTTCCCTTGCCCATGTATTTTCCACCTTCCAAATTTCCTGTGCTGCTGAACTTCTCAAATGTCCCACACAGAAATCAGATACAAGATCAGGAGAAGAGGGAGGGCATGCTGGGTATTTTGGTTTTCTTGGTTCCTGGAAAATTCTTCCTGTGCATTGGAGGAAACTTCAGGATGGTCAAGATACTCGAGAGACCAGAACCTGCCGGTTCATTGAGACAACATCAGGGTGGTTGGGGGTAAGCACAGCAAGACACACAGCTGTGACTTCTACCTATCTCATTTCATCCCAATAACAATGCAGATATATTTTTTTCCTTCCCATTCTCCTTGACTTTTTACTCTTTTCTTTGTCTTTTTCTTTACCATTTAGGGTATGTGGACCATGGCTACATCCACTGTGCTGCTACACTCAGGATTTCAAGTATTGTCTTGCTCTACCTTCTTTGTCATCTCTTTCCCTTTGTACATCTGCTGGTAAAACAACCTGGCAATAGATGAAACTTTAAATACATTAGGCATTCATTTACATTTGAAGGGGGAAATAAAATATGCATGACTCACCATAATTCAGATTCACAGACTGTTTCCAGATTACGTTTCTGCAATCAAAGTTTGACTTTTTAAAACAGTTTTAATGATTGTAGGTGGTGGTAATTTTTTCTTTTCTTTTTTTTTTTTTTTTTTAAGTTTTAAATGGTGGAATTCTCTGGGCATTCAGTGAATACTTCCCCATTTGATAGAGGTGATCTCTGGATTTCATTATTTCTTTTCAGAGTCTTCAGGCTTGGTAAACCTGAAGAGCATCATCAGTCCCTCTAACCTTGGGTGGGATTGCACAAACTGAGCCTTGGTTGGTCCCAGTATTTTTTATGTTCCTAAACTCAGCTCAGTTGTAGCCTTTCTCTTATCTGATTTTCAATGGCTTCTTTTCTCAAGCTGTGTACAGGTGTCTGTTCCCTTGGAATGCAGACTGCATTTACTGCTTTTAAATTGGCCAAAACAACCTTGGCAAATACCACTTGAAGCTGCAGCTCCTACAACCCATTATGCTTTATCTTTCATTATTTCAGTGTTTACATTATTTGGTGCTGTTCAGTATTACCCAATTGTAAATTACCAGAAAGGAATGGCAGTGGAGTGGAACCACTGATCCTCTGTCTATAGTTCAGGCTAATCTTAAAATCATTGGTTTAAAGAGCACAAATGTTATTCTGAAAGGAGATTTCTGCAGACTGTATCCTTGGCTTTCTCAGTGCAATGCAGATTTCTGCAGGTAGGGAAGGGATGTGATTGCACATGTGAAGACTAGTGCAGATCCTGGACTCCTTTGAGAGAAGAAGCAATGAAGTTTTCAGACAGTGAAGATTTGTGCTGGAAGGAGATGAAGCTGGTGAAGGAGTGATCTGTTAATATCAAATGTCAGAAGATTAGAAAAATAATTGTCTTCTGAAAACACTTGAAGGGAAATGGCCACTGTGCTGTGCCTGTTTCCTTTGGCCACTTGCACTTAATGAATGCCCTTGGAATAACATCTCTGCTACTGAAGTGAGTTGTGCACCATGCTGGTTGGTTTTGTGTGCCCCATGGACAGAGAATGAAAATGCTAATGCATGATTTATGTGTGAAGCCAGCACAGCTACATTACCTGGCTGAGTTGTACAGTGCACCTGTGGAATAGAGACTGCATCTCCCCAGGGTACAGAGCTTCTCACCCTGACCCCTCTGCTTTAGCGAGGTGGTTCCAGCTGCTCCTCCTGGAAGAGGAAGCATCCTGTGTGCTGCTTCTTTGATGCTTGCGAACAGGGAAGAAAAACTCCCTGTGCTCAGCTCCTGAACAACAACCAGGATGCAGCATTATTAGTCATGGGGGGTCCCTGAGCTGAATGTACCTGCTGAACTGGGAATCCAGGGAGGTGACAGAAATAGCCTCTCCAGGCAATTTTATATCAGTCATTTTCTCAATAATATAAATATGGCAATTTTGGAATTCGTGTTTTCTTTTAGAAGCTTATACCATGTTTATGGGTTTCCCTTCTGGGTTCTGCTAAGGTCTGACTGAGCAGGGATGGGAAAGAGGACATATAAAGAGGCTAAGTCATAACTGTGAGCCTGAGATAGGTGGGACAGTTTGACTGGGAAGTCAGATCATTTTTCTTTTAATGGCTTTTGTGTTTTGGTGCTCTCAGCAGCAGCCAAAGGCCGATCTTTTATGCTGGAGATGGACTTTATTCTGCTGCTTCTGGTTCTGTGTGTGGGTGCTGCCTCTTAGAAATGCTCCTGGGACGTGGCCAGCTATGGGCTGAGTCTTCAAGCTGTGTAGGTTTGTGGTGTAGGGGCAAAAGTACATGAGATACAAGCAAATGGTGTGAGTACCATATGGATAAAGGCTGTTTATTAATATTCCCTATTCTCTGGCTGGCATTTGGCAAACACAACAGCTGGATTGCCCTAGACAGAAATTCAAATGACTTCTTGGAATGGAGACATTCACTTGTTCTGTGGAGATTTTATCAAAGGCACATCATCTGCAAGGGCATGCTGTTTTCCACAGATCCTTATCTCTTGGAGTTCTATTGCTATTGTTGATTCATGTGAGACTTAGGAAAGCCATGTGTAACCCAGCAGATGGTTGTCAACTTTATCATGCTGGCAAGGTGTGGCAGCAGGATAAAAGTCAAGAATTATCTTCTCTATTGATTTAATGTTACCTCTATTCAGCAGAGAGCACAGCTAAATGCAGATACACAGCTCTTCTTGGCTGTGGGGTCCTTCTCTCCCCTAATGTGGGTGATAGTGAATAGGAAAATAAATGCTGACTGCCAGAGTGCTTCCTCTTTTGAACCTGTGCCACTGTGTCATGTTCTTAAAAGTTCTTTTGTGTCTCAGTTAGAAAACCCAGCTGTGGGAGTTTAGCTCACCTGTAAATGAAGAGATTGCAGGAGAAGGGAAGAGCTGCAAAAGGTCCTTTTTTTGTGTTGTGAGATGTTCTTTGCTGTGCCCACTCACCAGCCAGGGCTAAGTGGTAGACTCGCTCCCAGGTGAGCTGAAATGGGACAGGACTGCACAGAGCTTTTTAATCAAGTACACGATCTTGGTATCAGCGTAGGGATGTTATGTTTTGAAGCTCCTCAGTTTTATTTCCTAATGCCCTTATGGTGCCTGTCCCTGCAAAAGTGCTGTGGTGTGTTTGGAGGTGGCATGGTGCTTTTCATGATCTTTAAGTGTGCCTATTAAAACAAACAACAACAACAAAAAAAAGACCATATTGAAAATCCATTTTCTCCTTGCAGGTCTTGAGCAATTTTGTAAGATATAATAAGATGAGCAATCTGGTTCTGGCAGTGAAAAGAACAGATGCCAAGCTATAATTTCCCTTACCAGAAAATGCTGTGGAGTCACTTTGTGTTGTAGAAAGAAGAAACTGTGTTATTAATAGAGGACAGTTAAAACTTGGAGTCCTGAGAGCACACATTTCCTCTGGTCTGTGCCATATGGAGGATGGTGGGCAGGGACACATCCTGGCCAGCCAGGAGAGAGATTACAACATCTTGGAGTGTAAGAGGTTGTCTGTACCTTGACTTAGCAGCAGAAACTGCTGGGTAACACGTCTGATAACACCAAGGGGTTGTGTTTCTTACAGTAGGAACTGTTTCCATATTTTTTGAAGGCCAGCCTCCATGGAAAATGGCAGAGCAATTGGGAAAGCTGGCATTACCCAACTGCACTGATCTGGTGGCTGTGGGGCCCTTTTCACACTTCTCAGATGAACAGATTCATGGAATTGGCAAGAAAAAGTCTTCAGAATGCTGAAATTTGCCTTTGTGAATATGTACTTTTTCTTATCTCCAGAAATATTCTGGGTGCGTTGTTATTCCCAACCTCCTTGCCAAGGTCAGGCACCAGCAACCTTCTGGAACAATACATCTGCCCACTTATTCCATGGTTACAGATGTGAAGCACTGGTGGTTGGCACTGAGTCACGGGGGTAAATTCACACCTGAATTTACTGTGTTTTGATATCCCTGGGCTAGCAAGCCCTAACTTGTTTAAGCGGTTTGCAACTTGTTCCCTATTTTGTCCTTTTCTTATTATGATTGTGTTAAGTGTTGGGTCACAACTAACCTGTTTTTCTGCAGGCTGTCACAGAGATAACATTGCACTCTCAGCATCATCAGATTTGTTCATCTCCATTAACCGATGGGCTTATGCTTTTCTTTCCTCTCTTCTTTTAATTTATTTATAGAGCCTCCTTTGTTGCCTTTATGTCCTTGTTAGTTGTAATTCAACTTGTTCCTTAGCCTTTCTGATTTATCCCTGCACGCTTATGCTAGTCCTTTATACTTTGAGTTGCTTGTCCTTGTTCCCACTTTCTATACAGTTGCTTTTTGATTGTTCAGCCTTTAAAGTGCTCCTGATGTAACCATATTGGTTTCAAGCTATGTTCACTAGCTCTGCTCTGTACCAGGATAGGCTGCTATTGTGCTTTTTGTACGGTCCCTTTGAGCACTACCAGATCCTCTGCATTCCTCCCTACCTTAGATTATCTTCCCAAGAGACCATCCCTCACAGTTCTGAATGTGTTCAAGTCTGATGGCTTGTTTTTTTTGTTTAAAGTCCACTGTCCTCATTCTCCTGGACTCTTTCCCCTCCTCTGCTGCCTTATGATCACTTTCATCTGCATTGCTTTCCACCTTTCAGTCCTTGACAGTCTCTCCTTACTGGAATAAAATCTAAATTCCTATTACTTACTATAATTTACCTCGGCTTTTAAAACAAGACTCATCACCATCACAAAGAACCTAGACTTTCTGTTTCATACTGTGCTGTTTTCAGTAACCAATATCCTCCAGAGAAGGTGATACTTCTGCTCTTTACCCAGAAAAGACTCCTCCACTTGCTTCTCTCTGGATAATTCTCTTCTTCCCACTTTTTCTTGAGCATGAGATTTGGAATAGGACCTGACATTTCTCCTGTTTCTGAGTTTCAAGCAAGCATTACTGCCACAAAGCACAGCACCCCTTCCCTTTTTCTACTGTTATTTCCCCAAATACGTGCATTTATAGCTTCCCTTTCTTTTTCTGTTCTTATTTCTTGTAACATCACTTGAAGTAGGGAATAATTCCAAAGTTAGAGACCAAGTAAGTAGAATCAGAATATGAACCTTTATAATCTCCACCAGAAATTGATTTTTCCTTCACAGTGGGCTTTGAGCTACTGTGAAAATTGTCTGCTCATTATTGGGATCCAATACAAAAGCTGGTAAACTGAAGCTGGTGCATTATAGCTTTGCATTAAATGCTGCCTAGCCCTCTCCTTAACAGGCTGTATCAGATAATGTATTTACTGTGTCATCTGAGGCCTGTCCTCTGATACTACTTACAAATAATAGGATGAGAAGAAGCTGCCTTATGTTGCACCAGGTCATGTTTAGATTGGATAACAGGAAAAACTTCTTCACAGAAGGGGTATGGAGCACTGGAAAAGGCTGCCCAGGAAAGTGGTTCACCAGCTTTGAGGTATTTGGAACACATACCAAAGATGATGTGGTTTGGTGGTGGTCTTGGCAGTGTTAATTTTATACTTGGATTTGATCTTAAAGGTCTTTTCCAGCCTAAATAATTCTGTGCTTCTATTTGTTTCTTCAGGGAAGAGTTACCTGGCCAGCTGGCTCTGGGAATCAAGAGACCACATAAATTCTCATTTGTCTGTCCCTCACAGGATCTTCAGTCTGGCCTCTCATGGCTTTCTGTTAAAACAGTCATTCCCTTTCCCAGAGAAAGTGTATTTGCAAGCTTGGCTGGTCTCAGGTGACAAGGGTGTCACTGATCTAATAGCAGGAACAGATAAATGTGGATGTGAAAGGGGACAAGCATTTTTGATAGAACTGATGCACAGTTAAATGAAGAAACAGTACAGATGCAGAACAATAGTTTTTATGGGACTTAAAACCCTCTGCAATATTTGATGTATCCCTAAGTGCTGTCTGCCATCACTGGACCTATTAGTTTGATCCCATTACTTTTTTTTTCTTTTTTTTTTTTCTGAATTCTTAGGCTGGAAGTATTAACTCATTTTATCAGATGCTGCTTCAATCTTGCTGATTTAGGATGGTTTCCAAGAGGTTGTTTGCCTAAGGTGAGAAAGAGAAATTATTCTATTATAAGAAACTTAAGAGATCATTTCCCTTTCATGTGAGCTGATTGATTCAGCTAGTGCAGATCACAGATGGGCAAATGATTTGACTACCAGCTGAGCTGGGATAGGAGTGGTAGGTTCAAGTTTCTACTCTGCTCTAGAGTTCATCCATTGCCAAAATCAGAGATGTTCAGAAGCCTCAGTCTGAAGAGGGGTTAGAGATGCATGTGTTTGATTCAGATACCACAACCTCTGAAGTCCCCTCTTGTTTGAAGGCATATGTAAATACCTTTCTCTTGTGTCAGGAGCCTGGAAACTAAAGGTTCTTTAATAATAAATGGCTGGGACATAGTTTGTCTAGAAAAGAAAACTCATGTGAGGTACAGGTTATCAACTAACAGAATAAATTAGCCTCCAACTCATGTGAGTGCCCTCTTTTAGGTATAAAGTGGCCTTAGGTTAGAGGAATGAGTGGCAGGGCTTTAAAACTTCCAGGACAATATCATCTATTTGGGAATGTAAGGAACCCTAATTCATGTGTGCTGCCTCCATGCCACTTGCTAATGTACCTCATCTTTCCTGAGCATTCTCATGATGAAATGACCCACAGTTAAGTCTCCTAGGCAATTATGTGAGCATAATCCTAAAGGCAAGGTTTCTTTCACAAACACCAATGGCAACAAATGCAAAACCTGTTCTCCACAACTGTAACTGCTGTCAATATTTCCCACCTCTGGCAGCATTCCTACCTGAAGTCTCATTCTGTCCAGCTATGCTATTCAACCATCTCTGCCAAGTTACAAAGAGTTCTTTGCCATATCTGTTTGTCTTTTCCACATGGATGTATTTTGAGGCTTGGGCTTTGTCTCACAGGGGCATCCCAGTGATGCTGCATCCCAAGGCAGACAACTGCAGCAGGGGGTTGTGTAGATGTTGAGCTGAAGAGCAAGGCCTGTATATTGAACTGTTACCAGGGAAAATTAGCAGTGAATTCATCTTCATATTGCCTTTTGCACTTTGGTAGTTTTTCACCTACACGTGAGCAGGCAGATCAGCACTGAGCTCTGAAGGAAATAATTTGTTGCATTAACAGATAATTATTGGGGAACCCTGTATCATCACATGGAGTATAAGCCTGCTTCTGTGTGCAACAGGATAAGCATCTGTCCTAGGATCTTTAACCTCTAGACCTGACAGCACAAGGACAAAAACAGAAAAGCCTTCCTTTTAGAGCACAGGGATCAGAGGAGTCCTGTGTAATTACTAGCCATTAAATAAAGTATGCCCCTAAGTCTTCAAATGCCAAGGCACATGTGTAATTAGCTGATAAATTGCAAATGAATAATTAGCCAGCAGCAAAAGACAGAGGAGCAGAGGGATGCTATTCACCTTCCCTTTCTTCTTGCAGGGAAGAGCACTGTGTGCATTGCTTACTTTAGTGAAAAGTTGGTTATTGGGATAAATGGCACAAGGACTGTCAGAACTGGGAGACAGCACTTCCTAGGATGTCTGGCCCCAGGATTTGCTGTCTTATGAACCTCTGGTGGTATTTATATAATTTGGAGATGAATGGTGATCATACTCTGTTACTTCATGAGGGTTGTGTTTGTGCACAGTCTGAGGGATGTGAAACAGAAGCTGCTGCTGAAGTACCCGGCAATCGTTCCACCCATGGAAATTATCAGCCTCAGGATGTTTGTAGGACTGGATTTTTGGGTCCAGATCTGTAGGACTGAGGCTAGATTTCCAGCTGCTTGGTGCTGGTGCAATGCTGATGATACAAGGATTGCTCCAACATCCTGACTTCTACCCCTTATGAGGATGGCAAGGAATGGGCCCTCATTCAGGTCACTGTGCTGAGCTACAGCACATCAGCTGAACTGCAGTGACTGTCCTTGACTGCTTGGTAAAAAAAAATTTAAAAAGCTATTCGTTTTAATCTCCTTTCTTTGCAGTCTAAACTGTGCTTGATAATCTCACCCATTTTGTGATGAGTTTCCATGGATGTTTAGAGTACTTCAGAAATGTTATCAATCAGATGCCTGTATGAGCTTGTCCTATTTTCATAATTACTGAATCTTTAAAAATAGTTTCTCTCTAGACAGATCAATATTTCTAGATTTGACAGAAGTTGGAATGAAACAAATAGAATCAGACTTCAGAGCTGAAATCAGATTTCTTTCAACTAACTCCCCAAATTGGGAATTTTCATATCAAAGGGTGTATTGAAAGGTGTATTGATTGTTCTGAGTGCCTGAAAACCCCACCACGTTTAGTAATGTAACTCTGGGTCTGAGAGTCTGAAGCAGACTCATTGCAGTGTGTTCAAGAAATGGGCTGTTGAATGGAATTACTTGGTTGCTTGCAGTATGTTACTCAGCCTTTAGATGTCTCCTGCTGCTGGAATCAGTTTAGAAAGGGCACTCCATGGTTATCAAGGAAAAGGGAATATAAGTTTTGCTGAAGCCCCTTTCTATTACCTTTAATGGGTGACGTTACATGTGACATCCTTTTTGAGAAAATATCTAATTCCATACACCATGGCAGATAACAGGGGTGGGTAGTGATGCTTATATCGCCCAAATCAGTTTATGCATTTCTTCCCAAAGCAGCTTTTTTCAACTCTGAAGCTTATGATTACGTCTAAATATAACATTCCCAGCAAAGTATATCTGTATTTCTAAAGTTTGAACACATAAAAATTAATTCGTGATCATAGAACAGCAAAGATGTTTTTAAACATTAGATTAATATAAGCAGTAACAGCATTGGCATGCTGGAAGTGACTTTAGAAATACTCTTTTATAAGCACATACATAAAAATTATTTCATATGCATAAGCTTTTCCTCTCAAATAATCCCGCAGCATTTTGCAGATGGATGTACTAACTATAGCCAGTGAAAAATCAAACATTAAAATGCAACCTGAGAAGTGCTAAGATTCAGAAAAAATTGCAGATTTTGAGAAAATTGAAGGCTTGCTTGCTCCAGAAATTGTTTTTAAATGCTGAGTTTTACTTTCCAGTCTCTCTGGTTTGTTTAAAACTGTCCCCACCAAAGATGCAATTTTTTTTCTTACAAGAATTTTTAAAGAATCTGTATGTTTTGCATGTTTTTTCCTTTCCCCTCCCCCTAAATACACTCAACATGAGCTGATGTAAATCTGATAGAGTTAAATATGGCAGTGACTCCACCACACAGCTCTAACTTTGGGAGTCAAGGGTATGAAATAGCAAATCAAAATCAGAAGAAACTTAGGAGAGCTGTGGTTCAGAGGGTTAACATCTGTTTGGGAGAAGAAGGCTTATACTCTGCTTTTTTCAATCAGTGCACTGCTGTTTTGATTATCAGGATTAATGATCTTGGCTTTTGGCTCTCAATCAAAGAACTTTGTCTCCATAGTGCAAACCATTTCTCCTACTGAATAGTTGGTTTAGAAGCCATTAAATAACCTCCAGAATCTCCAGTGCTGCTAGAGGCAGCTATGATTGAAGCTGTGGGTAGTTTCTGGTTGGATTTGATTAGGTAGTTTCATCATCCCACCTCACTTCTGGAAAATTCCAAAGCTTTCTGTGTTGAGAACTTTCTGGATATATTTGTGTTGGAATGACCAGTGGAACCTGGTGGAAGGAGATGTGGGAAACAGGCAGGCAACAAAGCTGCACCCTGCAAATCAAACAAGAAAACTTGTTTTAAGATGCCAACCTTAAAAGTATAAAAAATTGGAAATCTTACAGGAGGAACAGTTCCTTAAAGAACTCTGACCTAACTTTTCATCTCAAAAGCTTTGGTGTTTCTAAACAATTTGAAAGACATGATTTTTATCACGCTTAAGAAACACTAAGATCTACTGGGATTAGTTTAGCTCAAAGTGGTCATTGCTGAGGGTATAGAAATAGATTAGACAAGGTCATTTGCTAACTGTATCTTCTGTAATTCTTTGATTATATCTCATTTCATACTCCATCCTGGGATGTGAAAGCATTGGAATATTTGGAACTTCTTGTCAAAGGCTTTTTGCTCACTTGTGTGATGGGAAGGTTTGTACCAAGAGTCTGGATCATGTTATGCTGGGGTAATAATGAGCTGACCTCTACAGAAGACACGATACATGGTACATTGCTCTGTTGAACTCATGCCTAATTTTTAATTTGTATGATTTATTAAGGCTTAATTTTAGACCACTCTAAAGATGCTAAATCTAAATGCTAATTTTTAATTGCAGAGGTAGAAATGAAAATGCTTGTGTATTTAAAGAGTAGCTGAGTTAACTCCTCAAATTTCTCAAGGCAGTTTGATCTTTTCTGTCAGCTAGTATCATCTTCCTAGTAGATTTGACTAGCTTGGAAAACTGTTGTTTCATTTCCCAAGAAGAACTTTGCACAATATGTGTGGACAGAGGGAAGACTTCATGCTTAGAAAACCTTTGTTTGAAAATGTCAGTTTGATTTGCTCTTAAGGATTTCCAGGCCAGCATTCCCAGCCCAAGGCTCCTGTGATCATGGTGTATGTGAGATTTTCTGATGCTCAGTGACGGAAAGTCAGGGAGTTAAAAGTGAAATTGGGACTGTATTATTCTCTGAAGTCATACAAATGAAAAGCACAAGGGGTATTTTATGATTTCACTCTGAGATCATGACACCAAATGATTTAATAAATTGAGTGACAGGACAACCAGGTGCTTGATGGGTACCATGAGCTCCATTGGGCCAACAGGATTGTTTCATCTTTGGTGTCATGCAGGAGTGAGAACGAGTGTAAATGGTTTTGCCACTGATTTTCTTGACCAAGTCAGTTAAGCTTTCCTTCAGTAGTCTCCTAGCATATTGAGAATTGAAATAATTCTTTGTGTCTCAGATCTTTGGATAGAAACTAGAGAGCCCAGCTTGAGGATCTCAGAGCTGGCAGTAAACAAAATGTAAGGATGAAAGTCTTTGGAAGACTGAATTGGCTTCTTGTCAGTCCACACTAGATTGCCTTTAAGAGTTAGATTTCATGAGAAAAGCAGTCTGAGGCCTCCAAAGTATTAATCTAAGTCAGCTGCATGCGTAGGGAATATTAATCTCTGCAAATGGTTCTGCTGGGGGCTGAGAAACCAGATGCAGATCCCACAGTGCCTCATAGATTCTGTCTGCTGTTTGCCACCACAGCAGTTCACAGGGATGGCCCTGCATGGGCTGACCTGCAGGGAGACACAAACAGGACAGAAAAGTACTGCACCAAGAGCTGCTAGACAGAGCCCAACGTTCCAGCAGCCAGAAAGAGGAGGTTGCTCATCTTTGCATGGCAGTGGATCTCTCTGCAGAGATTCATGTTACAAGAAAAGCTCTGGGGAAGAGTAAGTCTCAGTGGCTACAAAGCCAGGCTTCCATGGAGCTCCTTACAGTGCTTTCAAAGCAAGCTGTCTCAGGCTATTTCATGGGTGCTCATCAGCCCAGAGGAAGCTTCTGGAGAAAGATTTCTGCTGAAATTGCTGTCTTTGTTAGACTCTAGGCTGTAAAAGTTTTGTAATAATGTCCTTGGAAGGCCTTTCTGGAGACAAAGGATTTTAAATCTCCAAGAAAATGTAGATATCTGTAAGTGAAAAAGTTACCAAAGACTTTAGATAGCTCACAAGATTGGACCCTATAAGTACACTTTTTATCAAGCCCCTGTTATGGCAACAGTCGGTCACATATTTCCCTTCATGGATTTCTGAGGCTGTTCTGGAGCTTGGTGGGAACCCATCTGGTGTTTGGATCCCCTCTTAGAGACAGCAGTGACTTGTTTTGTATTCACAGACTTCTGACTGTTACTAATGGCCAAACAGCAGGGAGGTAAGAGCAGAATGGTGAGGAAAGTGCAGAGGAAAGGTCTTTCACCCCAAGTTCCTGAGGTTTTCTTAATTAAGGCATAAAGGGCAAACAGGGTATTTTTTCCTCTTGTGCACATTGAGAACAACTGCTTGTATGTGTCAAAAACATTTCATTCCCTTCATGGCCTTCTCTGTGTATTGATTTACTCAATTAGTAGTGCATGGCATGTTTTTCTTTTTGACAAAACGGTGTGGGACTTTTGACATTTAAAGGATTGGACAATGCACAGGAAACACACAAGCTGCTTGGAACAGTCTTTGGTACAGGGATCCCTGGGCCTCTTTTCACCCAATATTTACAGCTTCTACAAAGCACAAAGTACTCCACTTTTCCTGTCTTTTCAAAGTGTTTATGGCAATAGAGATACACTTTGTTACCTGTAATTGTTGAGACCCTTATAATGCCACTGCCTGCCAGAAAAAAAGTGAATTATATAAAGAAAGAAACCAAACCCAAACAACTTTAGTTGTTTTGTTTCTGAAGTGTTAACATCAAATACTAGACATCAAATGGAGTGAAACAAAGTCCCTAATGTCTTGTTTTTCTGAAAAGATATAATGATCTCTCCCTCTCTGACAATTTATTTTTGGTCGCATTCAAAGCTCTCTTCCCTTTGCTCCTGGTAATGGGAGGATGTGCCCCTGAAATGTGTCTGTGTGGAACAAGGTTGGAGTTTGAACTGAATGTTTTAAGAAGGATAATCAAACATTTGTGCTGCTGTGTTCTTCCCACTCTGCCAGATGTGAGACAGAGGCACTGCTTGATCAGAGCACAGAGGCTGAGGTCTGGCCTCCTTGCTGACTTCCTGATGGCACAGACATACTGACTCTACTGTGCTATCACTTTGTGCCTCTCTTTTATCTTGCAGTGTTGGACAGCAATTGGCCAGTTCTTCAGCCAGATTCCAGAGGAGCTTTCTGGGCTTCTCCGTTTCACTTTCTCTGCTCAGAGCTTGAGGTTTCATAGAATTAATATGGCTTCTAACTGGAATGGGCAAAACATTTAAAGAAGCTTTAAAAATATTGGTAACTAGTTTTGCCTTTTTACTATGTTTTCCTGCTTTTGCTCAGTTGGGAACTCATGTCAGTGACAGAATGGAACTTGGATATTTCTGCTTGGAAATGGAGGGGTCTCTGTCAGACTAAAGCAAACCTGAAAGGAGCTCTTGGCAATCTATGGGGGTAGGGATATTGCTGGCTGTAGGAAACTGTGCTGACACTTGTCAGCTTGGCATAACTCAGTAAGGATGGCCATGTGCAGTTAAAAGTCTATGGAACTCACTAAGCAAATTTTGCCTCAAGGTTGAAGTGCCAAATTCCAGTAGAATTTAAATATATCTTCCTTGGCATCTTAGAAAATCCCACCACCAGTGACCTGCTGGGTAGCTTCCTTTTATTGTACATTGTTTTACTTGCCCTTTTGCTTTAATTTTTTAAAATTAACTGGGCTGATGCTCATCAGGAATTAAATGTCTTGTTTCTTGATAAAGACATTGAGATCAGTGATTTAAACATTTTCTCTGAAAGAGGTGGGGGGACATTCCATTTTTAAATGTCATGAAACCAAAAATACGTGTGTTACGGGGGCTTAGCTAGGCCAATTTGAGTCCTGTAAGTCTCATAAGATGCTTACTTATTTCAGGTTGGTCTGTATGTGGATTACTAGTTTCTGATTTTAGAGAGCACTGACTGTTTAGTCATTATCTGAGGCCTTAAAGATTGTTTAGGTTAGGTGAGAAAATAGCTGGTGGGACTAAACACTTTCCTGATATAATTGTGTTCATCCAGTGAATGTAGGCAATCCTTTTTTCCAGTTAGTCTGCCCCAAAAGTCCCTTTCTTTTGAAATACACGCTCACTTGTAGAACTTCCTGTGCATGGGTAAAGTCAGTCTAGTCTGAGAGTAAGGATTTCCTTATCTTTCACTAAAAGGGAAGTTTCATTTTTCCCTCATTCTACCCAAATGGAGGAAGGCTACCAAACCAGTCCCCTGGAAAGTGGTGTGAGCACTTACAAATCAGAACAAGGTATCAGTGAGACAGAGGATCTCAAATATAGCCCTATTTGGACTTTGGGAAGTAGAAAATGAATTTATTTCTAAGGCTTTTTGTTTGGGCAGCATATAACCAACATTTTTTCTCTTCACACTCAAAATACTCTGTCTCATCCATTTTTTCCTGTACCCTTGCTTTTTGTCACAGTGTGCTGAATAACATGGTCCCCAGAAGAACATGGCACAGACTTCTATTGTCACTTGAGCTGTGAAGGACCCTAGAGATTAAATTATATAGTTAGAGCTGTTGCTGACAGCTCATTGATTTCTGACAGCTTTGCTCAGGAGAGGAATAAATTTATTGAGATATATGAAACTCTTTATCCCTACCTTGGAAAGGGGGTCCCCTTATGGCTGCAGAAGGACAGAGCTGAAAAGAGGGTGAGCAGTGTCTGAGAGGGATACTTTCCCCATCTGACAGTGGCAGAGTTGCCTGGCTGGGGTTCCCTTGTGAAGCTGAGTGGCAGCAGCCATCAGTTTGAAGAAGGGCTGAAATCCTCTGCCTGCTCCTGCTGGGGTGCTCACAGCAGGCCCCTGGTCTGTGTGCAGGATTGAGGTGGCCTCCGGCAGCTTACAAGGGGCATGTCCTAAACAGCTGTAACTTCTTGAGTATCTCTGGGTCTGTCTGATGTGTGACATGAGGATACAGCCCACTCATCTGAGGGCATTTCTAGCCTTGTGAATATTCCAAACATGGCAATTTCATGCAGAAGCCGGTGAACCTCTTCACCAAAGCAAGTTCTGCTCTAAAAACAAAACTGTCCCTCTTTAACTGGCAGGTCTGGTACAACACAGGGACCCTGGTGCTCTTGGGAAGCTTCACTCAATCTTCTGCTAAAGGCGACTATTCATTCACTCTGCAGCATAATTGCCCTATTTCAAGGCTAGAGCCACCTTCCCTTGGGACAGGTTTCACCTTTGCTCAGCTGAGCATGTGTAGGAGTGATCCACAGGAGCACATGGAAAGCAATTTAAAGCAGCAAATTCCCTGCTGCTTTCGGAAGCTGTTAAATCAGGCAGCTCTGGATAGAAGAGGGGGTACAATGCAAGAAATTCTCCCATTCTGAATAGTTTTTTTTCTGTTGTGAGCTGACATGGCTATTTTCCTCCCATGCTAAATTCTTCCAGTATAAATTTTTCAACAAGGATTTTCTTTTTTCTTAACAGCAGTGGAAGGAAAAAAACAAGATAAAGGTGGGAATTTTGATAAATATGCTATGTGTTTGTACACTGGCATTTCCTCTAACTCAATAGATATGTAATAAAAAAACCAAGATGCTTGGATACAGATATTTAATATTTTTGCCACTTGTTTGGCACTGATTGATGGAAATACCATGTCTGACTGTTCCGTCTTGAATGACAGAAATAGGTCATGAGACTGAGTGAAGTTAATAAATGATAAAGAGTACTGGTCCAGATTCTGCCTGTCTCCTACACAGCAAGAGTTTCAATTCAGGCAGTAAACATCTCCTCTGATTTGCTTTGCAGAGGGCTGTGCTGATGTGTGACCTACAGAATGTGGCAGCTCATGCTATAGAAATGAAAGTCTTTGTTCTGGTGTCTCCAGTAATGTCCAGTGGAAGTGGTCCTTAGACACTGCTGTGGTGCATTCTTTCCATCACTTCCAAGTGTTTAAAAGCTTCTTTGTTAGTTGAAGGCTTCAGCATCTGTCAGTTTTGGATGCTTTGGTTGAGATTCTACTTGCCCTTAATCCTTCATGATGTTGAGTTAACCACACACGGCTAAAACACCATCAGTTAAAACACTTGGCTTCCTCAGCCTTGTTTTGCTGCTTACCACACACACAGTGAAGCCCCAGAGCTGATTTTATGCATGACCTGGTGTCATGCTCCTCACACCTGGTGTGTTTGATTGGTTTGATATCCTGGGGATCTTGAAATCCTATCACCAAGATGAGTTAGCTCCTTCTGATATGCATAACAATTTCTGTTGTGTTTAGGAGAAATACCCCAAATAATTTGAGAACAGCTATTCATGGAGGACCATTTTGGACTGGTTTTCATTGTTCATTTGTGATTTATGGATAGACACAATCTACAAGTGAGTACACCCTGTGCTACTTCTAGAAGTCTGTAGAAATAATCTGCTGGATTTCTTTTTTGACCTGTTTTACATGAAATTCCTGGGCAGTGTAACAGATATTAAACCAATAAAGATATGTGCAAATAGAATGCCATAAATTTCTCTCAACTCTAATGAAAAAGGGAATACTCTTTCAGATTTTTAATTTTATGTTTTGCTAGCTGATAGCACTTATTACAGAGGTCTCTCTGCTCTAAAATTGGACAGAAAGACATTTTATTTCAATTGATTAATGCTTAAAGTTTCCATTTGTAAACAGTTGATTGACAATTTCTTTTAACTAAATGGTTATTAAAATGTTGTCTTTCTCTCTATCAGATCAATAGGACCTTCTCCAGAGGTGTGTGTAGCCAGCTGTAACAAACAGTGCTCATATTTATGCTGGGCCTGTGCTGTTCATGGCTTGCCTAAGGTTTGCTAGTGGTAAATGTCCACAGCAAAGATATCAAATAAAATGTAACCTCTCTCTTCTGCCTGACCAGTCTGTCAGTGGCCTGTTATGGGGACTCCACTGAACAATCCACTGTACCTGAGAGTGGCCTGACTTGTTCAGGGGCGTGTGCTGACAGAGTAACAGAGTCAAATCCTTTGTTATAATTTAGGAAGAGACTCCTCTCCCAGTTCTCCCTGCTTTTAGATGAGTATTTCATCTGCTGCTGGAAACTGCATTTAAGCTGAATTTAAAGCAGTCCACAGCCAAGCTCAAATCACCAATGAAAGTTGCTGGAGATAATCATTCAGCATGCACTGAATGTGACTCTTACCCAGGAGGAGTCCCTATGGGGGAGAAGACAGCTTCAGCCCACTGACTGATCTCAGAAATCACAATGGAGTCTTCCCTGACTTCTCCCCATCCTTAATTCACCATTATACTATTACTTTCCATTCAGGTGGAGTCTGAGTGACTCCAGTCATACGTACCTTTGTTTCTGATTGGTGTAAAAGTCTCTTGCTTTGCTCTGAAAAGTGTAGTCAGTGAAGTACAGAGCACATGCTGAGTGAAGGGTGGTTGTACCTTGGAGGCAGGTAACTTTGGGATGGAGGTGTGGGTGAACCAAGTTCATGTGAGGAGAGCTATTTTGCCACAGGTCCTGGTTCAGCAGCAAGACCTCTCCTATCTCCTTTGGTTGACAGCTGCTGTGTTTATCAGGTCATGGTGCCATCAATTTCCCATCCCTGCAAGGATTCCAGCAGAGCCTGGTTGTCTCCATCCTCTCCCACCTTCATTTCATCCCTCAGTCTGTGCACAAGGTTGCAGACTGTGTTGTGTAGGGAAACAGTGTAGAATATGTTTTGTACATGCCAGCTGCATTCCATCCTATAATTCTGTGCTGACTTCTGCTGCAATGTGAATAATATAACTACCCAGTTTTCTCTAATTTTACCCACAGTCATCATCCCACACAGGGATAATTGCACTAATTGCCCTTTTTAATATAAAGAAAACATTAGTTGAGAACTAAGAATTGTTATAATAAATTTCTGGGAACGTTAAGTAATTTGTTTCTCACAGAGTTGTTTCTCTCTGTATTCCTGATTTCAATCACTATATACTCAAGTCCATCAGCATCTTGCAATATAGCAGAGGGATTAGCTTGAAAACTCCTACCTACCTGTCAGTGGAAATACAGGGACAATATTTAATTGAAGCCCTTCAGTAACTAATCATTCATCGTTTTGATTTTAGATGCCACACTACAGCTCCAAGATTTTTTCAATGCTTCAGGGAGTACTATGAACCAGGCCCATCTGATCTGTTCACAGGAAGCCAATGTTACAGCAAGGAGGAGAAACTTGATCTCTCAAGTCCTTGACTGGGCTAATAACTGGGACCCTGCCCCCATTTGTGTGAGCAAACAGCTTTGGTTCCTCTTTTCTGTCTCATGTATAAGAAAGAGAGATTCACAAAGGAGAAGTAATTGTCCCAAAACACTTGAGAGATCAATGGCAGAGCTGGCACCAGCTGCAAGCCACAGAGAGCTTTTGATGCAAGATGTTGCCTTGCTGTTTTTAAACATGTTCAATTAAAACTGTCTGAGCTTTGTGCACCTTTCTCTTTTGTCTCAATTATGTGCAGCTTTCCTTTGTTACCTGCTACATGAATTGCCAACCTGGCCTCTCCCAGAAGCCATTCTATCTGGAGGATGAAGTTTTTAAAACAAAACAAAACAACCCACCATTGCCACACCATCTGCAACAATCTAGCTGCCCACTTGCCTTCTAGGCTCACAAACGAAGTAGGTTTTTTTGAGAAGCCCAAGTGTGGTTTTGTGTGTCCTCATTTCTCTCTGTAACCAAACCTCAGGCTGAAGTTGCACCTTGGAGATCACAATCTCAGAAGTTGTCTTAACTTTCAAGAAGTTGCACCAGGAACATAAAAATACATGAAAACTGCTTTCCAGCATGGCTCTTGACTCTTTTTGTCTCTTCCATCTGTAAGACTGGGGCCAGGGAGAGAAAGGGCTGAATTTTCTGATGTCCAACACAAAAATGTTTCCCAAGAAGAGACATTAATTTGGGGTAACTTTTCTATCCTATTACTTGTACTGAAACACTTTTGAAGAAGCTCATGTCTCTGAAGCCTCTCCTGGTTCATGAAACTGGTTTGAAAATGACCAGTTAATTGAAAAAAATAGGGTGGGTGGAAGGGGTAGGCACTCCTGAAGGGATTTCCAATTGTAGTGAGCATGTCAGAGGGCATAGAGATCTGTGAATTAATACCATTAAGCTGTAGTGCCTGAAGTAAGATTTGCTGCAGAGATTACTTTCAGAAATAGGAAATTTTCTTCTCCAGATATATAGATATGCACTGAGAGTGGAGGTACTGAGGTTTACTGTAGCTGCCTTTGCTTGATGTTTGGGTTGCTGCAATGCATCTTCTGCAGAGGTGTTAGAATAAATTAAACTTAATTCCTCAGGGGTTGTGCTTGCTGAGATGACATGAAAGTCAACCCTGGCTGTTGTCCCAGGAAATGTATGTGGGAGCAGATTTGTCTGTATGATTTTACTTATTTACTTTGAATCAAGCACTCAAACTCTGTTCACTTTGCTAAAAGCAGAATATGTTGCAGCACTGCTATAACTTGAGAGTTAAAAAGCAGGTGAGCTCTCAATACTGATTGATTGATTGATTAATTGATTGAGAGGCTCCTTCTCTGCCAGAGGGGTCCTAACTGGACTGTTGGGACTGACTTTCTACCCTTGTAGTAATGCATCAGATAGTATGGACTTTGCTTTTGAGATCAGTATTGCTTGAAATGGTGGAAAGCTAGGAGATGGAGCTGACCTAGTGGAAATGTGTTACTCACATGATTACTCCCTTTCCTTAAAGATGGACCTTGTCATGGTCAAAGTAGTTTGTTAATTCAGCTGAGGCACTGTGTACATGACAAGAGCACTGGCTTTGGTGGTATTTATAGACTGTTCCCAATGTTTGGTGGATGTAATCAAAGTGAGAGCCAGCATCTTCAAAGAATTTGGCTCAGATAGTCTTTTAAGAGAGGTGCTTGTGCTTCAGCACCAGATGTCATTATGAGAATTTAATTAATCCCTATATTTACTTTACAGCTGACACCCAAGATGGAACAGGCTGTGCACATAATCAACTCGTGGGTTTTGAGGAGTTGTTGAAAAAAAAGTCAATGTTTGGTTCTTGGGGTTCTTGTGTAGGGCAAGAAAGGGACTTCTCACTTGTCTTATTCTGAGAACAGTTTTTCCAGATTCTCAGAGTGTTTTTCCATTCGCTGCTCACCCAATTGGGAAATGAGTTAAGCTTGTGTTAACCAGTCATCGTTATCAAAAATCTTTTTCTCCTCATCTGTGTTATTTTAATGAGGTGACTTTCAATTATTTCATCATTGCTTTGTAGTGATACAACTGTTTATCAGGTGTTAACCAGGGGAACTAGCTCATTACTTTCCTCACATATCTTTATCTTGCAGGATAAGCAGCCAGATTTTTGTTCTCTGATTGTTCCAAATTTCCTATCGCAGACTTCTCCCCCAGCCAATTTTTTTCTGGTTTTGCCCATGTGACTGCTTTTAATCTTTATTATATGTTGTGTTTAATGGGAGTTCTTTTATTAGCAGCACTGAGAATTGGGCTGCTTTACCCTAGGGTTAGGGACAGAATTTATTAAAAATAAAAAAATTTAAAAAAAATCATCCAAGCAGAAGAAAACTAGCATGTTCACACCTAAAGAGCAGAGACAGTTGGCCAACTGGTTTTGCTTGGCACATGGAGTTCTTCTGCCTGCCACCAGTCTGTACTCTGCCTAGAAATAACATTCTTGCTCATGTTGCACCCTGATTTGGATCTGTGGTTCTGTTTGGTAAAGAAACTGCTGGAATATCTGACACCACTCTTCAGCCTGGGACATAACACTCCTCTGTGAATTGGCTCTTACTCTCAAGTCTTGCTGGGCCTGGGCTTTGCTGCCAGGCTACATGCTTGTATTGCAACTTGCCACTAACATCTGGCAATAAATATAGAACTTTCTGCTTATTGTCCTTCATATCTAATTATATTCTGAACTGTTTTTCTTCAGTGCACCTCATAATGTCATGCTCTAAAAGATGAGGAGGACAAGTTTTAACAATTCCCTGATTTAAAAGTAAAAGGTGATACTCCCAATGTTGAACAATCCTAACTGTTAAGTTGGTCCTATTACACTTCCTGATAGGTACCCAATGGTTAATAAGGACTACTGCTCGATGGCCAAAAATGAAAATTGTATGATCATACCCTAGAGATTTGATAGTTTTCAGTTTCCCATAAAGAATGATGTGATTTTTGTGTGCTAAGCACATGTAGCTTCTGATGCTTTCATAACAGGGGAATTAATGAGGTATCACAGAGCTGTGACCAGCCAGAGAAAGCAGGAGCTGCTGTAGCAGTGACTTTTGCTGGATTTGGGTGTAATACACAGAGGGTAGTGGTGCTTCAGATAAAGAGTGGAAACTGGAGATGAAAAAGCTGCCAAGCATCCTGCAGCCTGGCAAGCAGTGAGGTGAGTCTACACCTGTAACCACTGCAACAGGGATGGATCTGCCAGGAAGGTCAGCTGCAATAACATGACATTAAAGAAATCAATGTGACCTTGACAAGCACATGGCCTGGTCAGACAATATTGATTCACTAATGACATGCTGTTGCATAATCCTCTCCTATTTGGGTCTGATGGTTTCTAGACATGATTGATTTCAATGTTTGCAAGGAAGTACATAAGAAACAACATAAATTATTCTGTGAAAGTTGGTTCCTGAAAGTAAAAATGTTTTGGACAGCAGAGGAGAATTCTGTAGCAGGCTGTGTACTCTTTTCTTTTTTTTTTTCCCCACCATCCTTTGAATCTTAATGCAAACTTCTCATAGAAGCATAGAAATGTTTGGATTGGAAAGGACCTTAAAGCTTTCTTTTCTGCAGGCTGAACAGATGCAGCTCTGTCTCCTCACAGGGAAGATGCTTCCCCCCTCTGATCATTTTTGTGGTCTTTCTCAGGACTTGCTCGAACGTGTCCGTGCTGAGTGCTCCAGAGCTGGACACCCCTCCAAGAGGGGTCTCAGAGCAGAAATAAAGGGACAGAATCACCTTCCTCTTGTGCTCCTCAAGGATGACAAAAGATGGACTCCTCCTTCCCACCACACATCCACAAAGACTCTAGTTCATTGTCACAGACTTCTGGTACTGAATACCCAAAGTCTTTTCTAAAATTCTGTATCCATGCAAAAATCAGGAATTGAAAATGCTCAAAGAATGTCAGAATAAGGACAACATCTTTCTGGCAAGGAGCTGAGGAAAGAGTAAAAAACGTAAGAGCTGAGGATTCTAAACCTCACAGATTTCCTTTTTGTCTACTTCAGCAATCTCTAAGAAGTTTTTACCTGGATTATTTCAAATATTGTGTGGGGCTTGACCTGACTTAGCAGTTCTTCTCCTGCTTTATTGCCTTGTACTGTTTGAGGAACATCAACTTGATCCATTTTCTAGGGTATATTTTTCATTCTATAACTACCTGTCAATTTGTTAGTTTTGGATTGTGTTTTCAAGGAAACTCCTAATTCAGACTTGTGCAGCCATTCATCAGGTAAAGGACATGGATGAAAAATCTATATAGAAAATAGTTTAATGTCTTGTAGCTGGCTCCTTCCTCTCAGGCACTGCTTGAAGGTTCCAGTTCCCATTCAGATGTGGTCTGCAACACTGGATTGCTCAGATTTGTCTCAGGATATACTGAGAATTTTGGGAAGCTGGAAAGCAGCTAATAAGGGAATATAAAATGGAAGTGTGTTTATAATTTAGTGTTTTGAGTTTAACCAGAAGTTCAAAAGTCATCCCATGCACTCAGTGCAGAATCAGTCTGTATCTGTAAAAACTGAAGAGTCATTGGTTTCTCAGTTCAAGTCCCAGCCAGGGCATTCTTTAACTGTATGAAACTCCTCAAATCAAATAGGAATAGAAACATTACGTCTTGGCTTAAAAAATTCATCCAAAATGGTTTTCTATTTGTAAAATATTTAAACATTTGCCTGCAGTCTCAGGAATACAAGCAAAATTGTGCTACTGCATGAAAATCTTATGAACTAGCACAGAAATGGAAGTCTACATGCAACTGCAGTTTAGTAGATGACTTGTGTACATAACTGTAAATTATTCTCCAGAAGAATTACTCTTTGAGAAATGCTTTCTTTTATGACAATTCCATAATGGGCACATAGGAAAGAAATACATATCTCTGTACACACATAAATATAACATTATCTTATGAAATATTGTACAGTAGATATTTGAACCTGCCAAAAGCAGACCAGGGCTCTGCTTTCACTGAACCTCTGTGCCTTTCCATCCTCCTAAGTGTCTCTTCATCCTTGCTTCTCTCTGCTCCTTTGACTAGGACTGTAGTTTGCTACAGACCATGCTTTTGTAATGCATAAAACTCAGTGTCTCTGTTCTGTCAGCCAGTGAAGACAGTTCGTGTTCAGGAACTTATTCTCTAAGTACTGCCTGCCTGAACCCCTTTGCAAAAGTTTGTTTTATACTTGACTGGGTTTTTCCAGCTTCTTGCTTGTTTGCTACCTAAATATGAACACAAGGGAGCACCAGAGGGGTTTTTTAATATTTTGTTTTGTTTTGCTTGTTTTTTTGGGAACAGGAAAAAGAAATCAGTGGGTGGGTTAGTTGAGGTATGATCTGGATAGGATCTATGGCTGGGGTGGACAGCTAAAGACTATTCATTATTCTTCATAGCCAGTCCTCTTCAGAGGAGCTGGGCTGTGTTCCTTGCCCACCCAATGGCCGCATCACCACCTGAGGGACATCTCCAGCTGTCACCGCCTCCTGTGTTGGCCCCACGTTGTTTAGCAGTGCCCCAGGGCACCTTAGGGTGTTGTGAGGCTGTAGTGCTGCAGCCTGTGTGTGCACAGCTGCAGGTGTGGGGGCAGAGCAGGAGCCTTTCCCACTGAGGTCTGTGCTCACCTTTGCAGTGAGAGCAGAGGCTGCTGTGGAGCTCTGCAGGGCACAGAGCTGGGTGCATTAACATATTTATGTTGTTCTACAGCCCAAAGAAGTGAAACTATGATGTGTTAAAGCTACTTATCTGCTGCTCATGACTGCTGCACTACTTCTGTGTAATCAGCCAGAAAACTATCTTAGGAAGCCCTATTTTGCTTCTTTTGATGTCAAGAAGAAAAATCCCATTTCCAGCAGTGTAACAGAAACAGGAAGGAGCAGATGCTTGAAAAAAATTCATTTGAAAATTATCTTGAAGGAGGAGAGAATGTGTAGAAGGGACTATAGAATAAATTTAGCACATTTGATTAGGTATGTGGCACAAAAAGATCAGAAAATGAAGAAGCCTTTTAAAAGGGGCTTTTATAGAACTATAAACATTGAAGACTAATTTCTGAGGGTGGGGGCTGATATTAAGTAGAAATTTGAAATGCAATGAATCAGGTTCCTTTAGTAGGTGCTGCTGGGGATCTGATGATGCTTCAGTAATTCTTGTCCATATGAAGGTACCACAGGGCTTAACATCATCTTCCCCCAACATGTGCAGGATTCCTGTGTGTTAAGTGGCCAGCAAGCTCCACTAAGCATTATGGCAGGGTTTGAACCTTCATCTGCTGCAGCCTCGGACAGAAGGTTTTGGGAGAGAGGCAGCACAGTGCACAGATCTTGGGGATGAGCATGCAGCTGTTTTCTGTTTGTCTCCTAGCAAACTTAAAGGCTTGAGTTGGGTGCTCTGGTTTGGCTGGGATGGTGCAAGGCTGGGAATCCACTGTGTTCCTCTCCTGCCATGCAATCTCTCATGCAGTCTGCAGGTTGCCACCCCCAGCCAGCTCCCCCAGCTTTATTGTTGAGCATGATGCCATATGACCTGGAACATCCCTTTGTCCAGCTGGGTTGTGCCCCCTCCCAGCTTCTTGTGCACCCCCAGCCTTCTCACTGGCCAGGGAGCAAAGAATATGAAAAGCCCTTGTCTTAGCATAAGTGCTGCTCAGCAACAGCCAAAACATCAGCACGTAACCAACATTATTCTCATCCTGAATCCAAAACACAGCACTGTACCAGCTCATAGGAAGAAAATTAACTCTATCCCAGCTGAAACCAGGATAAGCAGTGCCAAAGGCACTGATAAGTGCAGAACGAAGTGACTGCTCTTTGCCAGTTTAGAGCAGCTTGCACAGCATGCTGGGTTCACAATTTCACTCTGGCCTGCTGCAAGCTTGAGAGAGGCATTAACTTTGCAGATCTCCTTTTACTGTGTGAGTGTTGTGCCCTTTCCTCATCTGCCTGCTCCTGGGGCCAAGGGGCAGCCCAAGTGCATTTCTTTCCCTGTCTATATTGACTTACTGTTAACATTTCTCAAAGCTTTTAAAATGCAAGTAAAAAACTCCTGGCCCCTTTGGGAATACATCTGATTTTTCAGGTTTTATCTTTATCATTGATCCCTTTCCAGTTACTTCAGCCAAAGGTGAGGAAGTTATGTGTGAATGATGGAGTATCTCTTTTTGTAACTAGGCTGTATGTAAGGGTCAGCTGTTAAGCTGAGATTCTTACAGAAGCCCCAGAAATAGGTACTTTCTGCTTTTGTGCAGCCAAGACAATTACACCAGGGAGAGCACTCGACAATGCACTGAATTCTCATTTTTGCTCTTATACTTTTTTCTATTCCCCTGTTGCTCCCCAGAGGTTAAACTGGACAAAGACTACATCAGGGATGTATCCTGTGAGGTCAAACCCATTGCAGACATTTAGTGTGGCCTCCACAGGAAGAATTGCTCAACTCCAGGTGCAAGAAAGTGTCGATAAATGATTCCTGTACAGAGTTTACTTTTAAAAGCATTTGAAATTGGTTCTGAGCTGACTTGAAGTAGAGCATGGAAGAGGAGAATAACTAACCTGTGGTTTCATCTGATAGGGGTCTTCAGGTCATCATGACACAGCAAGTGGGCCTAAATTTAAGTGGTGAACACTAAGAGAGCAGAGAAAGCTTCCTATCCTTAGTTATCAGTGATGCTGTAGCACTGCTTGTAGTTACCCTGTTCCTCTATTAGTTGTAAATTGGGCTGATAAAAGGTCCAGTATTTTGGTGGACCAGTTGGTGAGAGAAAATGCATCTTTCATGGTGCAGGTCAAAGAGGAAATGAAAGTTTTTCCAGAAGTTTGCAGGAAATTTCCGGGATTTTATAATGCCATGTGGCATAATGCGCTTCCTAATTCAGAGAAAGGAGGCAAGAAGGTTACAGTTTAGTGGCAAGTTTCAGGTTTGTTTCCGTGGTTAACCACGTGCCACACTGGACAATGTTTTGCATAAAACCATAATTTCAAACCTAGGAAACACAACTGCCAGACTTCTGAGCATTAGAGGGAGAAGAGGATGTATGTATCTGATCTGCCATCCTGCTGAGGCCAACCTTCATTAGCAAATTTATTCTTTGGGGGAAGTATGTAAATATGCTGTTTTTCTGGATGCTCAGCACCATGAGTTCAGCTTCTCTCTCATACACAACAGATGGGGATTCGACCTTCGAGGACTCGAGGCAAAATCGTGCACTTGGGATAACGTGATGTCACCTGTTTGGAAGGACTTTTTTCCCCAAATACCCATCAAAGTCCAGCTTAGACTGAACAGACTGGTGTTTCAGTGCTTTTCCATTGCCCTTTAGGCAGTAGTTATTACTGTGGGTGCTGTATGGTCATCTGCCTTGTAAAACATTCTCTGATATGGGTATGGGAGCTTAGTCAAACAGAATGAGGTTTGGGAATTTTAGGTGATCTGTGGTGCTGGTCCATTGTCTTGAACAGCAAAGCTGGATGATGGGATTTCTGGTCCTTTCCCCCTGACAAAATTAGGACAAATCCTAATTTTAAATTAGGATAATTTACTTTTCCAGTTTCAAGACAACTCCACAAACAGCCTTACCAGCAGGCCTGAGAAGAAGGTGAACTTCCTCATGAACTGGAAGAGGCAGAATTGGCGTGAGAGAGGAACATTTTAGGCTGGCATCAATGCCAAAGATGTGATGCTACATCTCAGTATCTCCACAGAGTCTGTGGAGAGACATAGATGCTTCAAGAGATGCTTTAACTCAGAGCCTTCAGTGGATATCAGCAGAATGTCAGCCCAAATGAGTCTCTGACTCATTCCTGGTTTTTCAGACTGTGCCTGGCTCTCTAGGTGCCCTTTAGCTTGACTGTGCTTGAAGATGTAATTTGATTGCCAGGGCCACCTCCAATCCCTCCTTTCTTCCTTGTGTGAGTGGAGTTCTTCCATCCTGATTTGTTCCTCCCACCCAGCCTTTGTATAGAGCAGCCTCCAACACAAAGTGCCCAAAAAAGGATTGTGCAGTTGTGAGGTGCTTGTCACCATTACACCTCGTCACAGCAGGGAGGTGACTCAGCTGCCACCCTACATGGCTGGGATGTGTCACCAAGTGAACAATGACATTTCGAATGTTTGGAAGTGGAGAAGAGGAGAGAGGAGGAGTTGGGCTATGAAAGGACATTGGGGAATATCAATGTTTCTAATAATCTGAAGCTTTTAGTTTAAGAAATACACAGTTTAGAGAACTATAATATTGTCCCCTGAGCACATTGTGATCTCTTCTATTCTGTTTTTTTTTTTTATAGTAAAGGGAAGACTCGTCTAGTGCTTAGAAGTTTTGCATGTGACCTGAGTAATTTAAATTCGACATCCTGTTCTGCAGCAATTTTTTTTGATTTCTTTTACCTGTAAAACAAGGTTTAAAATAGTGCTCCACTCGTGAGACCACGGGGACATTTCAGTCACAGTCTATATACATTGTTGTCATGGAGTAGATCTGTTTGATGGACCCCCCTGGTGCATCAGTTTGTGCACCTTTGGGAGCCCTTTTGATGGGTAAAACCATGAAAGTGCAAAACTTTATTTTAGCTGTTATGGAGGACAAAATGCATTCACTATTTTTGGTGGCAGAGCCTGGACTAAAAATAAATCTACTGTTTTTAAGTGGTACTTAGACAAATGGGTGTCAGGGCTGTCATGGAAATGAACATATGGAGGCAGCTTTTCCTGAAAGGACAGGGTACTTGCATCCTTCAGTACTAGAACTGGTGAAATAAGAGTTGTTAAACCCCAAGATGTTAGTCTGTGTTTTGGGGGAGAGATGTTTTATAAGCGTGGCAGTTTTTCACTTCTGTGGATGAACCTCGTATTTATTGTTTGCAGAAATGGATGGCTTAATGAACAGCTAACGGAAGAACAACTGGGGTATAAACCGAGGTTCAATCCACCACAGACTTCCTTTGCTGCTGTCTGGAAGTTACTTAGGTACAGTGAGCCTTGGTTGATCTGTAAATTGGGAAAAATATCCTTAACCTGCCTCACAATGGTCCTTAGTCCTAATGTTAATTTTTCAATTTTTTTATAGACCATTTATGTGCCATCCTGATGTCTGCAACTCTAGAGCCTCATTTGGATATAGCCTAAAACAAACTTTCCTGTTGCATCAGAGATATTATGGGACCATTTGGAGGTGTTAGACATGAAGTCCTGGCCAGAGTCCAAGTTTGGTGTAGTTGCAGGCTGTTTCCCAGAGAATCTCCTTGGTGTGTTCAGGAGGATGTGCTCCCGTCTGCCGTGCGTGTCTGCTGTGGGCTGTCAGAGCTGACACGCATCACCCCACAGGAGCTGCACACTATAATTGGTAAATCTCTGTTTACTGTAAACCAGTGCATGGCATTGACGTGTTTTGAGATTCCTATGGGGAGAAGGAAGCTTATATAACAGGATGAAAGAGCATTCTGTTTAGATGGGAAGAACATAGATATGTTCTTTCTTTGGTAGAGCTGTAATTCCATATCCAGTGCTTAATGAGCAGGCGACAATGATAAATGTTGGAAGAATATTGTTGTTGAACAAATGTTTCAACCCAGCAGATGGAAACATGGATTCATTTAGTCTTTAGGAGTTCAGAAACATGAAAGAAAATTTATGGAATGAATCTTCTGTGTCAAGAAGTCCAGGTCTGTGCTGTCAAAGATATTAACTGTTTTACTAACTGATAAAACTCACTTTTAAACAAGCTAGGAATCACTGCTACCAAAAAGTTGTTTGATAGTCCAACACTTGTGATTAGAAGCCATTGTATATGCCCTAGATAAAATGTCACTGCATGTTAATTCTTTCCTTAGTGATAATTACTCAAGATTTATATAGAGAATGATCACATTCATTTTTGCTTTTGCTGTTATAATCAAGGTTCCTCTTGTGGGATGGTTATTTTCTCTTCCTGATCATACTGTTAGTCCCATTTCACACCACTTCTGATCTTAGTATCTCTTTGTGACTGTGGGTGACAGAACTGTCTGCTTTATCCCAGCAGAGTTCTTGTAATGGTATAACAGCTCTCTCTTACTGGAAAGAAGGCACCTCATGTATTACAAAGCTGTTTTTTCTCCCTCATTCCTGCATTTTGTTGGTGTCATCTGCTGAACAACTAATACAACATGCTCTATCTTTTCTTTTGATTAGATCCTGCCTTAAAGCCACAATTCTTATTAGTCTTTAACTGCATGCTTTAACTGTGATCCTTCAGTGAATTCACTATGATTCCTTTATTCTTGCCTTTGGCCAATTTCTGTCACTTTTTAAGTATAATTTTGTAAGTGGAAAGGCAGAGTAAGACTGCTCCTTATGGGAATTTACTAGTAAATTCCCAAGGCAATGAGGGTTTTATTTTTCAGTGGGAAAAGAAAGCAGTTTCAGTTGTGGGGAAAAAAACCAGAAAAAGTTATTCTGGTAATTGCTGAAGAAGACTGACATTGCAGTGCAATAATATGTAGCCCCCAGTACACCTTGTAGAATCAAAAAAACTTCTTAAGGTGTGCATGTGTTGTCACATTGCCTCAACACCAAACTTGAGTTTCTAGTTATGTGTGACATAGTAATAAAGATATGTCTGGGGGAGAAACTTGGGTGCTTTGACTTAATATAGATCCAATCCTCCCAGCATCCTGCCTGTCACACTTCAGTGGCTGCTCGTTGAAGTTCTCTGAAGGGAAACTTTTTGCTGAATGGTTATTGACTTCACATTTGCTTGTGAAATTTTTAGTTGCTTCTAAAAAGCATAAACACAATGCTACTTTTCATAAAAGCTTTTTAAGTAAGTTCTCATTATCTTATGAAAAATACGTTCTTTTAAACCCTATGACAGGACTAGGAGGAATGAGCAACTTGCATACTTTTCCAAGTCTTTGCATAAATAGGAGAAGACAGCAAGAAGTGGAGGGGGGAGGGGGGGGGAAATGGAAGTGCTTAGAAAAACTTGTAAAATAATTGCCATTATTAAACATGCATAGTGTAGTTTTGAATCTTCTTCATGGGAAAAACAAACTGTCTGCTGATTGTTACAAATTTGAAGAGAAAATATGCATTTTATTTAAAATTTTGAAAATACTTTTTCCCCAAACTAGCTTTATTTTTAACCAAAATTTTGTATAAAAAGGTGAAAATGTGACAATCTGGCTTCTGCAAGTAACAGCACAGTGTGAGTTAGCAGGAAGCATGAAGTGCAGGGAGCCTTGAGCAGCAGCTACCAGAGCCTGCTTGGGAAGATGAAAAGCCACAATAGAGCCTGAAATCTGAGCAGCCTCCCAGATGGAGAAAGGAAAATGGTGGATGTAGAATCTTCTGCCTTCTGGTGCTGTCCCAGCTTTGTCTGGCTGTGGTTTTGTGGCAGCTGTGATGGAGAGATGCTTGTGGCATGGGAATTTTTGGAGCTGGAGGAGGCTGGCTGGCACAGAGGAGATTGTGTGCATTTACCCTTGACTTGATCTACAACCAGTTTAAAACTGTAAGACAAGCAATTGCCAGCAAATCTAATAGAAACATTACTTAAAATCATTATAATTACATAAATTATTAATTTTCCTCCTTTGGTCTTTTCAGCAGACTATAACGCTGGTCCTTAACCCCAGAAAATGGAGGGAAATGACATAAATCCTGGTCCTAGGGTCTCTGCTTGCTTTACAGATCTACCACCTCTCCAGTCTTTGGTGATGCCTGACAGAAAGCCACAGAGGATTGCTTATAGCAGATGCCTACTAAATTCTGGCAAGGGAAGGCAGCTGGAGGCTTGGAGTTACCATTTGGTATAAGACCTATAGATTGTAATGCTGTGTCTTTGAACATGTGAGTAGGCTGACTTGGTTCTTGTCATATCCCTTTCCCTCCTTACTAGGGAGGCTATAACATCCTCCTAAGATGCAGTTTCTGAAAATGCTGTTACAGAAATAGTTCTTATGGTGGCTGGAAAGCCAGCCCAGCTCCCCATCCTGCTGCTGCTAGAATCTGCCTTTCCTGCTGCCACAAGCACTGGCAGCTGCTGACTTATTCCTGACGTGGAGATGAAAACTCCTCATGTACCCTGCCTTTACAGTTCGTGCTTCTCAGTTTGTCTGATTGCTCTGATTGTGCTCCAGGGGCCACTGTCAGAGGGGTCCAGCTGAGGAGTGTGATCCTCTCACCACAATCCTGACAGTATTGAAGGCAGATCAGAAATCAGGCTGTAAGAGCTGAGCATGTAAGACTGGAGTTTTGTGTTTGGATGGCTGGGAATTCATCTCTCTTTCTGGTCTGAGGAAAGAGGTTAACTCTTGTTCTGTGTGATCTGGTATCAGACATATGGGCTTGTGGAAAGGAGCATTGCTGACCCTGAGCTCGGTGTTGGGGAATGTTATGGAGCAGTGACATCACACAGCACATGTGGGACAGCCAGGGGGGATCAGCCCCAGCCAGCATGGGGCTGGGAAATGCAGGCCCAGCCTGACCAACCTGCTCTCCTGTTCCAAGGCAACCAGGGGGAGATGGAAAGGCTGTGGATGTGTCTGCCTGCACTTTAATAAAAGCATTTGACACTGCCTTCCACAACATTCTCCTGGAGAAACTGTCTGCAGATGGATGGGATGGGAATACACTTCTCTGGGTAAAAAACTGGCTGTGTGACTGTCCCAGGGGTGGTGGGGATTGGTGCTGCACCCAGTGGGCAGCCAGGGCTCACTACTGGGGCCAGTCCTGTTTAATGTCCTTTTCAATGGTCTGGATGAGGGGATTGAGTGAAGTCTTATCAAGTTTCCAGTCAACATTAAGCTGGGCAGGAGTGCTGATCTGCTGGGGAGCAGGAAGGTGGAGGGAACTGGACATGCTGAATTGAAATGCCAGTTGTGTGAGGTTCAGTAAGGTGAACTGCTAGGTCCTGCACTTCAGTCACAACAACCCCACATGATTCTGTGAAAACTGTGATGTGTAATGCTTATTCTTAACTTGATTTGCTGGTTCATGTGCCATGCTGATATGGAGCTGTTTAAGCATGGATGCATGAGACCAGCTCTCAGGTAGTTTGCGCTGTGTCTGATACCTGCTGCTCCTTCTGTGCACAATATAAAATCTGCATTTGCTCTCCAGCTCTTTTCAGACAGCGCTGGTTTGATGGCTACAAATTATTCATTTCTCTTCCTACCCTTTGTACGGTCTGCTTAGTAGGAAAACAGTTCTTGGCAGTGACAGTCTCTGCATCACATCCAATATCACAGAGTCCCAGGTGTGGTGTGATATTTAAGTGCGTTTTCAGTACCTCTGTAAGGAGTTCTTGCCAGAGTACTAAACCAAATCCTGTTGATGTGAGTGCATCTGTATTACAATGAAGTTCTCCCTCTTCTTCTCTCTCAAGTTTGTTTCCTATTTCCCAAACCCAGTGCTGACATCAGGTACATGTATCTCCTCACATGGACAATGGTTCCTTTTCTGAGCTGAACTATTCCTGACTCAAAAGAAGGGAGAATTTTGTGACTTACCCTAGGGCACTGCGGTGTAGCTGGCAGCGATAAAAAAAGCTACAGCAGGGAATGAAGGAAGGTCTTTTCTAGATGATTTTAAGTTCAGGATGTACTCACAATTGAGCTTTTGTTTGCTGTTGTTCTTTTAAAATATCTAAAAATTCAGGGAGTGTATTGGGGGAAGCCACTTCGGTATGTTGGGTGCTCATCTGTCCCGGAGGATGTGGTGTGAACAGGGTGGACAGTTTCCTTCTCTGTGCAGAACAGAGCAAGGATTGTCTGAGTATGAGAAAGGCAAAGCAGTGATCCTTCAGACCACGGCCTTGTTACTCTGTGCTTTTATGTTTGAAATCAGGAGATTCTTTAGCTCAGCAATTTGTACTGTGCTGTAAGACAAAATGAATGAAAAGTACAGTCTAGGGAAAAGACTGAGGCTTTCTTGGGTTTGCACTGAGCTTACCCCTTGATATCTTTGGTTTTTGTTTTAGTTTTTTTTCCTGATATTTGCCATTTCTGTCAAAATATGTAGGGAGGTCTGGGACTTTGTTTTCAGAACTTGGGAGAGACTGGGATTTGAAGGAATGCATGCCATCAGTCTTAATGTATATATAAGTTATGTATAATACAAAGCTGAATTTTTTCACCTTTTGGCATCATGTATGGTTTGATTCTTACCACTGTGACATTATTCTTCTACTTCAGAATGATGCACAGCTTTAGAGCTTTAGTGGAGGAGGGAATGTATTTTCCTAGGTGTTGCTGATACCAGCCTTTACTTGGAGGTAAAATTGTGAGTAGAAGCCCTGGGTAGCTTGATCTCATTTGTCAGATTCCAAACTCCAGAGTGATGTCAATGAAAGGAGATGTGGAACTAGGTAACACCCCCAAATTGTCTTGTGTATGTGCCTGTATTCATCAGTGCAGTGAGAAATCTCTCTCCCTCACACCTGAGGGTTACACAGCACTGCTGCTGGAGTGAGGTCCCACATCTCCACAAGCTGTCCACCTCTGCTGCATCTCTCCTCAGGTTTGTGTTCCTGAGGTGTGCTCCTGGCTGGCAGCTCTGCCTCAGGCCCTTCTTGTACTCAGTTCAAATGAGACAAGAAAGGACAGTGGAATTATTCCAGCCTCTTCTTGGCTCTGCAGGGATTTTGAAGATGTACTGTTTTACTTTTGCTTCTAGAATACTTCATGCATGTTTTTCCTGTTTGCAGGGGCTTGGATTTGCTAAGCCAGTTCCCTTGATGGTGGGCACACCTTTTCCTGTTTGAAACACAAGCTGCAGGATAGATATTTATTTGTTTCACCAGCTTTGTAAACCTCATTTCAGAAAGATGAGCTGTGGAGCTGGTGCAGGATGAGGAGTAAATGTGATGAATTTCCTACCCTCATCTTCAGACAAGCATTCAGGTTTGTTTCATTTGCATGGAAGTAGAAGGGTATGAACAGCACTTGAGTGCTGCTTTCTCTTCATTATTCACCAGTTAAGTCCCTATTTTGCTGTGTTTGCCTTTCCTGTAATCACATATGTTCTTACCTCCTCACACTTTGGATGTGCCTTGATAGATTCAGCTCCTGGTGTAAATTTTGAGTAACTGCTTGAGTTTAGTGGAGCTGTTATTTAGCTACAACTCTCTCACTGCTGATGGAATTAGGCCAATATAAGCCAGAAATGGATCAGGAAGAGTGTTCTGGTAGCTCTTGACCTCCCAGGGACAGATACTGGTCCCATTGCCTTTCATGTGGTACTGGCTTAAAGTTGCTCTATTTACCCCCCATCACAGTCTGACTCTACTGCCTCTTGCCCAGGGCTGTTCCAATGCCACGGGAGGGTAAAAGGAGGAAAGAGAGGCACATCCTGGAAAAAAACCTGCAAGTCTCCCCAGCATTAAACTCTGAGTTTTCCCCATCTTTCTTATGTGAGTTTTAAATTGGCCACAGCAAGTTACATTAAAGGTGAGGCCATGCCCTGCATATTCCACATGTGAGTTCAGAAGTGACAGATCTTTCTGGGGAGCTTCCAGCAACAGCAAACACAGAGTGGATGGGTGAATGTTTTCTTGTCAGGCTGTGTAATGCTGTTATTGTGGCATAGGACAGGAGTATTTGATGTTGTGCTGGTCACTAATTCATGTGTGAAGCCTCAAGCATTGATCTGTGTGGATTAAATGCATGCTGGAGATGTTTTCTGTGCTGTGCCACTTCAAATTCTCTCTCATGATTCAACACATTCAAAGCAAATAATTTTCTGTTTCCCATTTGCCAGTGAATGTGTGCCATTTAGTTTGTAATTGAAACACAGTATGCTGCGTGTGTCTCTGCTAAATCATGAAAAGTGGTCCATTTTCTAAATTGCACAAGTATTTGTCACCTTTGTTTTAAAATGAGAGCCATAAATTTTATGGGGCATGTGAATATATGTATTAGTTTCCCCACACAGGTGAATAAGTCATACTGGGATCTGACATGGGCTTTATGATCCTGCTCAGTTTATGTTCTGTGCTAAATTTTGTCTGTTGCTTCTATATTTAGAATTGAGCTTTGAATTTTTTTTAAGGAAACAAAAATATGGGAAAAGTAGGGATATCAAAAGGGCTGTGCTCCTACATGTTTTTCATAAGCCAGGAGATGCAATGAGCTGTGCCAATTTGGCAAGCTAGAGGTGCTTGACAGTCCATTGCCTATTAAATATGGTACATTTAAAAACTTTGATTTTACACAACTGCAGATCTGTTTGATTAATGTGTTTTCTAGGGAGTTTTTAAATACTTGTATTGGCTGAGCAAAGTCCACTAATGCTTAATGGGGCATGACAGTGGCCTCAGCCTAGCTGTGTTGTGGAATTTCAGCTGACAGGGGAGATAGAAAGGGTTATGTTCCTGATCTTATGGGGGATGAAATGCAAATGAATTAATGGCACAGAATTCCTTCACACTTGTGGAAATACAATATTTTTTTTCAGGTCAGCAAACATTATGAAAACCTTACCATCTCTGCCTCTGAAGATACATGTGCCCTTCAAAAAGTGAGAATGAAACTTCTCTGAATTTTTCTTTACTGATACTACCATTTTTCCTTGAATATGTGGGATGTTCTTGGGTTTTTTTGGTGGAGAGGCTGAGGGAGGGAAATGGGGGCAATTTGCAAACAACGTGACTTAACACGATAGGAGTTAATCAGAGTTCCTGTGCCAAGCCAGCATTAGTCAATAAAAGCACTGCTGCTCTTTCTGAGAGAATAAACATCTTTGTGCTCTTCAGCTGTCTCTGCATTTTGGTGGTGGGGGGGGAGAAAAAGGGCTCAAAGAAATGGTGTAGGATTCCTGTCTGCCTATTATTTGTAATATACATGGCATCTGTAGCGCAAAGAGTTCAGTGCAGAGAAAAGTGCCAATGCAGAGTTGGACTGGGGTTATGCTTAAAAGAGCTTTTGGTAAAATTTTTTCACAGTTGCTCAAAGAAATGGAATTTAGGTCACTGCCAAGAGCTGTTGAAAACCCCATTTTGGGCTAAGATCCTTTTTCTGAGGTTAACTCAACAGAGCTTTGCGAATTTGTGATGCAGGATTGAAACCAATGAGGAAAGAGGAAATAGAGGAAATCTGGAAATGCTTGGAGTAGTTAATGGGTGCAGTGTGGTTGGGAGAGTGACTGTAGAGGGGTGAACCTCTCTTTTCAGTGCACTGGTCTGAGGGGTGCTGAACTGGGGGATGGGTTGGTTTGTAGGAACAACGTGAATGTTGGCTGGAGTAATTATGAGGAATACAGACAGATTGACCCTGGGCTTAATTAACTTTAATTCTCAAGGATCAAGCATGTGGATAGTGGGATCTTACCCTCAAGTGGACTTACTGCTCTGGGTTTCACTGGTCTTACCTCTATATTGTTACTTATGAGTAAGAAACCAACTGGACTGGAGATATGGATACAATCTGCACTCTAACACTGACCACCTTTAGATTAGGATTGCATCATGTCAAAGCTAGGTTTATTTAACACTTTAATTAAATATTGTCAGCATCTTGTGCTGCCCACACAAGTATATTTTCTAAGATTCGGAGACAATTTCTATCCTGTTCTCTCTCTTCTTGTCATCAATAGTCAGATTTTCATGAAAGAGTCACTCAGCAGGTCTTATTTTCACACAGACCAATTTCTTGTTCATTGCTTAGGCTGTCATAGGGTGATTGTAATTTATGTCCACACTAAGGAGGCTTTACAGGGGATTTAAGCCAATCTAGCATAGACAGGACCAGACAAAACAATGATTTGGCTTCCATTTTTGCAATTACACAATATGAGAAGGATTTTCTGAGCCAGGTGCCCAAGGAGTGGTGAAACCTACCCTTATCCCTTATAAATTGAGGAGTTGCCTCAGAGCACACAGGTCTCATTAGATCTGGAAATTTAATGCCTTGATCTATCATAAATGTTTTAAGATTAATATGGAGGAGACTAGCTTTCTTTTAGTACTTCACAATTGATTTTAGCCTAGATATTATTTCCCAATGGAAAGAGAGTTGTTTACTTTGGAAATATCATAAGTGGTGGAATATTGAGAATTGAGCAATCATTTTTTGATGCTTACATACAGACATCACGAAGATGCAGGGATGCTTATAAAATGCAATGTTCAGGTACAGTGACCTAGAGAAGTTGTTTGATTAAACCTCAGTAACTAAAGGAAGGTGAGGGTATACCTTGCAGTTACTAGGAGTGCATAATGAAGGAGGCATCCTAACTTTTGTCTTTGAAATGTATTGTATGATTCAGAGATACTGGAGTGTATAAATGATATCACCCTGGTTAACTCAAAAATTGTATCTTCTTGATTCAATTCTATGTGTTTCCAGTGCTAATTAAAAGCACATCCTTTGACTCCTGGAGAGTTTGTTTGAAGTGGTGCAGCTTAGAACAGGCTGTGGTTCTGAATTTCTTTCATTCTTGTTTGCTTATATTGACAACTAGTATAAATCTGAAGGCAAAAAGTAAATTTGTTCTCCCTTTAATAGGACCACTCATGCAAGGGCTCTGGGATTAGATTTTAAATTGGCACTATTTAAACCTTTGATACAGTTACAGACTCAGTGAGCCATGTTCACCTTTCCTACAGCTAGACCTAGCTGGAAATTAGTTTTCTCCTTTGTCAAAATATTTTCTAATAAACATTTAGCCTTTCTGCTAAAAACAGTGCAAAACACTCAACAACTGATATAGTTTAGCTGAAAATAATACAGCTTTATTTCCTCTTCTAGAGCAACAAAAAATAGCTAGGAAAAAGTAGACAACATCTGGGAATGCTGTTTAAAAGAAAATCTTGGGGAGGGAAAAGAAGAGGAAAGAAGCACCAAATGAGAAGTTTCACACTTCTGATCACCAGTAAAGACATACCTCCTCTTTGCACCTCCTTTTTCACCTTCCTCAGGTTCCCTTGCATTATCTCTTCCCTGTAAGAAAGAAAACAGTTAAAGTCAGGGGGCAGACACATCCCTGCTGTTGTGGCCGTGAGGGAAATGCTCTTCGCTTGTGACTCTTGTGGTGACAATCAAATAGGGGACCAGGGCAGATGCCCTGAGCATTCTACAAGAAAATGGGGAGTGCATCAGTCTCTGCTGGGTTTGTCAGGGGTTTGCACATCTGAATGTGTTGTCTCTGGAAGAGATAAATTAATTTCTCTCTGTGAACAAGGATGAGCAGGGGCTGGAGGTGGGTTTGTGTGGCAGGGAACTGTGTAGTCATGAAATGGATTGATTTTCACACTGTATCCTGGGTGTTTGAGGCTTCAGTGTCTCCAGGTTGGGACTGGAGCTTGTATTTAAATAGCAGTGCCCAGATGTTTAAAAAAGACATTTCCAATATGAAACCCTTTTGTTAGTGAGACTATTCTAACAATCTAGGCTTTAATATTGCTTCTCTTGGGAGATATGGGCAAGGAATTGCTGATTGTACTTTTGCTGAGTACACCTTTATAATCATTGCTATGCAAACCAGCATAAATGCTACTCCTGCAGGCACCTGTGTCCTTCAGTCTCAGCAAGAATAGATCAATGCACCATGCAAGATGAGGAGGGTTGTGGAAAGCCAATATGCAGGTCTGGGACAGAATATGACTTCTGAGGCAGGAGAACTGGGAAAGGGAGCATACAAATAAGGATAAACTCCCCTTAGAGGTAAAGTGCAGTCCCTATCAAAAATAAGTTCCAGACCTCTGCTCAGAGCAGTGAGTGAAATGAATTTAAGGTGCAGAAAACATGACCAGAAGGCAGAACAGCATCAAGATTTCTGGGCTTTTTAGCTGATTTTGCAATTGGTACTATCATAGTTGCCCAGCTGAGCCTGTTCTAACTTTACATCCTTTAAATAATTTGAAAAATTAATGTATAACCTGCATTCCCTTTCAAGACTTACACAGTTTTCAAAGCCCTCTGGGATCTGCTGGAAGAAGGGGACAAGAATATCACACACATTCTGTTGGTTCCTCTCATGGCAGATGGGGTTCCCAACTCACTGGTTCACAGTGGAAGTATTTGTTCAGTAATGAATGAGGCAGAGGAACAGACAGAATTCTGCACTCTGATACTCCACTGAGTCTGCTCAGATGGTAATGTGGAATGTCTGTTCTCTTCAGGGGTGTAAAGTACACCATCTCAATGCAGAAAAACAGGTCTTCTAGAAAACTGGGCCTCTGGATACAAGGAAAATGGAGAAATTAAAAATTAAATGAAGCCCTTTTGTTTTCTTCTCCCTCAAATGAAGAGTGATCTCTGCTTGCTAATGAGAAGCCTGAAAGATAATGCACCAGCTGGGGACTTCTGTATGGGCTTAACTGGGAAGAGGACAACCAGCAGCAGCCAGTGCATCCCAGCAAGGAGGTTGCTCTAATCACATCCCTGCATCAATCATGAGCAGTAGAAAGTAGGGAAATAAGGAAGAAGATAAAAGTCAATAATCTTCCTTACATCTAATGAAGTCCTCTTGAACATGTGATTTCTGCTGGGCTTTTCCAATGCATCCAGGTTCATTCTTGGTGCTGCAGTTGTTACAGATCATTGTTGCTCTGGTGTGCAAAGATTATGCCTAGGTTGGGTTTCATGGTGTGAGGACTGCAAAGAAATACGGTAAATAACCACATCCTCCAAAACCTCTTTTGATAAAGGTATAACAAAACTATTTTTCTCTCCAGAATTTACCTGACACTGCTGATGTTAGAGAATAATAGGCCACACTGTGAATGCCTACTTCATTCTTTATAGAAGAATATGCCAAAATAAGATTATTTTTGGCCATAGTCTGGCAAATGAGCAAACGCTTCGTCTTGGTGTCTGCTCACAGTTGTTTGACTTTGAGGTGATTCGATCAAAATCTTCATTTAATTATGTCAGTTGCCTCCAGGGCTCCCTGACCTCATGTGTGTGATGGGAAAACAGGTGACGATAGCTGCTGAGGGCTATGGCTGTAGATTCCCCCTTTAGTGAATTCATTTTAGGTGCCTGGAAGAATTTATTTTGGATTCTCATGCACTGCTTAATTTTTAATGAAGATTGTGAACTTGGGTTAAAGCAGCAGTTTCAAATATTTTCATTTTTGTGCTGAAAAACTGGACATAAGATGGTAATGTGTGCTTGAGGCCAGAAAGCCAACCTGCATAAAAAGGAGCATGTCCAGCAGGTCAAGGGAGGTGATTCTGCCCATTTATTTCTGCTCTCTGAGACCCTTCCTGGAGTACAGTGTCCAGCTCTGGAGCACTCAGCCCAGGAAAGGCATGGACCTGTTGGAATGAGTCCAGAGAAGAGCCACAGAAGTGATCAGAGGGTTGGAGCACCTCTCCTATGAGGAAAGGCTGAAAGAGTTGGGGTTGTTCATCGTGCAGAAGAGAAGGCTCCAGGAAGGCCTCATTGCAGCCTTTCAGCATAGAAAGGGGATTTATAGGAAAGGAGAGACTCATTACCAAGACCTGTAATGACAGGGTAAAGGGTATTGGTTTTAAACAGAAAGAGGATATTTTTTATTGAGCATAAAGAATAATTTTTTTTATGATGAAAAGTGGTTCCCCAGGGAAGCTGTGCATGCTTCATAATTGGAAGTGTTCCAGGGCAGGTTGGATGGAACTCTGAGCAACCTGCTCTAATGAAAAGTGTCCCTGCCCATGGCAGGCAGGTTGGAATCAGACGACATTCAAAGGTTTCTTCCCATCCAAACCAGTTCATGATTCTACAAAATATTCCCATGAAGGACAATGGGAAAGAGAGACAAAATAAGGGGGATGAAATCTGTCATAGAAAGAAATATGAAAGGTAACTTTATATTACTTTCCAGAGCTTTGCCTTGGTGGCTGCACAATTAAAAAAGTCCTCTGAAGAGAAGGAAGTCCTGCTCCCTGTTCCACAGGAGATGTCTTCTGCTGCACCCATGGACTTCCAGCTTAGGCAGAATAGGAGGAGGCTGAAGAAGAGAAACTCCTAGGGTTTTCTTTGTGAGGTCTAGCAAGGAGAAAGAAGTAGACAAGCAAGAGCAAACATAAAAGGCAGCTGAGGGTTCAGCCAGGAGCACTAAGAATAGTGTTACACTGCAGTATGTGCAGCCACATCTGCAGCTGCCAAATCTGGTGAGCAAAGATTTCATCCCTCTGCTCTCAGCTCAGCCAACACTGCTACAGATTTTTCTTTTTCTGGTATGCAGGGAGCACATATCAGTTGTTTTGATGCCTAAAAAAGGAGACTTCTGTTCTAGCAGGTAGGGAAATCTAAGTCCAAGACCTAAAGGAACCCTGAATTGAGAATTAGAGGTATTAAATCACTTCAGCTGCTGCAGGAAGACATGTAACCTCAGTGTGAATGGGGTTGCTTGAGCTCCCTCCTGTGTCTACTTGTGTGATAAAGGTGGGCCTCAATGAGAGACCTAAGCAGGGAAAACTCTTTAGTTGCCAATTTAAAGTACTTCTGAATCTCCTGTGCTGGTAATGCAGTGATGAAGAGAATACAGGGGAAAGTCTAGTAGGAAGAATAAGAAATATTCTGTTCAGTCTGGGATGGGAAAAGTTAATTGCAACATAAAAATGCTATTATAGTAGTAATGAGAAATCCACTTGTAGAAAGCAAAGTGTCAGGCTGAACCTGCTATTTCTAAAATGTACACAATAATTTGGGGTTTCATTTAATAAAAAACCTTGTTTAAAAATTCTTTAAGGAAAAATTTAAACATTTAAAGAGAACATCACCTCTCTTAAGCTATTTGTGATTTTTTTTGTCTCTCCTTTCTCTGATTTTCACTGAGACCAGGAATCTCAGTATTTCAGAATTTCAGATCAGTGGTCTTTGAAGATGATATTTTAACCCCGTTTTGTCCTTTTTCCCCTTCAGTATATTATAGAATACTGGAATGAATAACTTCCAGCTGATTTCTTTTTCTGTTTCTGTGTTGCTTTCATTGTTTCTTTAGCCACGTTGTCAAGCTTCCAGGGCTGAAAAAATATCGAAGTGGTGCACTGTGAAGAAAGGGAAAACACACACACTCCACAATGGAAAAAAGAAAAAAGCAACCTAAAATCTTTAGTTTCTCTGTGTTAAACTGCAAAATGTAGAAAGGAGGAAAGAGAAGAACCGTTCCTTCCCTCAAAATAAGAAAATTGAACTTGAGATGCTGTGTGGCCAAATGAAGGGCTTGTGTGCCTTTAGGTTTCTCTTTTTCCTCGAGGTACTTTGTGAGACCTATGAGAGGCTCCCATTCCTTTCCAACAAACCTTGCTTGCAATGATCAACTGCTTGTAACTTTGAAATGATTTTTGAAAAGGGGAGGGATAAAAAAAAAACCCAAAATGGCAACCCTGTGAATGGAGAGCATTCAGAGAGAAGGATAAATTTGGGTCCAGATGCTCCCAGTCTGTTTTTTTTTCTTCATGCAGATCTGATTCAGTGTTGTGCTGTTGCCAGCCAGAGGGCAAGTGAGTGGGGTCAATAACAAGGTGTGATCGTCAGTCTTGTAACTGGCCTGAGAGAAATCCCTTGGGTATCAAGCTTGTGTTTCCCAATTCCTTATAAAGGACACCCCTCTAAAAAGGAGCAATAGTTTCAGCACAGCCACTGTGAGGAGCAGGAGAGACTGGCTGCTTTCTGTGGAATGTATATCTGTATAAAGAGGTGTGGGGTGGCCAAAATACTGTTCAGAACTTTGCCTTTGCAATGGTGATGCAATTTCAGATCCATTTTACAAATGGAAAACTGGGAATGAGGTTTTAAATTCCAGGGGAAGGGAAATCAGTGCTGGTTTGACCACTAGAACTACCACCTTTCTCTCTGGACTACAGTCAACCCCTTCCAGATTAATAATCATAACAGAGCCTTAAAGCTTTTATCAGACCATCTGATCTGATCTAACCTGGGGATGGGAAGATAAAAGGTCAATCCCCAGGACCATCTGCTTTCCTTTACCTTTTCTGTCTGAATGCATTGTTCCTTTGTCTTGTCTGCCCACTTTTGGCATGTCTCTTGCTGTCTCACAACACTACTACTGGTTTACATCTGACTCTGAGCAGAGGATGCAGCCTCTTTGAGCAGCAGCTGCCTATACAGAGATGCTTGCAAGTTTCTTTTAGTATTTCCTCTCCTCTCCTGGCAACTCCTCTCAATATGATTTATGAATTGCAAGCATAGCTGGGGGTGATGTGAAGTATCAACACCTCTGAATTCCAGTGAATAGGAGCTGGGTAATTAATAATAACAAACCAGGAGCGTTTGCTTTGCATGGGGATCACGTAGCAGAGAAGTGTTGTTCTGTATTCTTTGGGAATGGGGGAAGTGAGTCCTAACCCTTCCCTGTGCTGTTAAATCTGCATGTCATTTTCCTTGGATAATTAAGTAATTCCAGCCTTTCAAGGAGAGAGAGTCCCTCCATCTCCCCTGTTAGCTTGCAGATGTGGTACATGCACCTTGCAGCAGATCAATGCTAATGATATTACCATGCCTTAGTGCAGTCATGGAGCAGAGGAAGCCCAAAGAAAAATGTTCAGCCCTTGCCAATTGCATTATGAGCATCAGGATCTTTTACGTAGCAGACTTATTAATTGCATTTTCATTTGTGTCCCTGAATTTTAACCCTTTTGAGATTGCTTTTCTGCTTGTGAGTACCTCTAAAATTGTCAAGTGTTGGGCAGATTCAGAAAAGAGAGGAAAGACAAGTGTGGTTTCTGCAGTACTGCACTGGAACCTGGACATCTGCAACAAATCTAAGGAATAGATTCAAACCACCAACAAAAAAAGGAAACTGTTAAACCACTTGGTAGAACACAGAATTAATATACTCTGTGTTGGAGTAACAAATGTTGTGGTCAGGTGGTCTTTCAAGGGAAGACCCTTTCCCAACCCTTTGCTTATGACATGTTTTGCATTGCAAAAAATCCCTGTGCAGGTTTTTCCTCCTCCTCCCCCAGATTAACTCCCTGATTTGCCCCACTACATTTTTATTTTGTGAAGATCAATCTCCTTAACCGTTCTCATTCTCAGTCTGTCTTGAAGGGAGGGAACTTGTGTGTTGTCTTCAAGTCAGCAGGCCTTTCCCTGGAGCCTGACAGGAACTCTAGGCATTACTAAAGTTTAGACTATTGTTAATTCAGTAATTGGCATTTTTATAATGGAAATACATACAGCTGTGATGCCTGGCCTTTGCCAGCCAGAATTCATTACTGTGTGCATGCTACATGTTGTTCTCTTCATAGGGCTGGTGTTATCTTTCCTAATTTCCTTTGGTGGTGTGAAACTTCACTTGGTCCCCTGTGAGTTGAAGCTATTGGCCAAGACAGTCTCGCAAAGGCTGTAAAAGCTGCCACTTAATTCTGTCCTACTTCCTGTCTTAGAGGTGCTGGGAGCACACATTTGACTGAGACTCCCCCCTTCAGAATGTTTCAAACTCTGTTTACATGATATTTGATTTAACCTGACTCCTTTCAGGAGTTAGTTATTGCTGATTCAGTGCACAGGAGATCTGGGGACTGCCAGGACTGGCTTGGTAAGAAACACCTTACAGCTGCTTACTGCTGTGGTTTTGTGTTATTTTTCTTTATTTCCTTTTTGGTTTGTTTCTTCTGTGCTAAGTATACAACCTTCCCTTGATGTTGACTAGTATAAAATCCTTCCTCAGTGCTGTAGTTCAATTCATTTCTTGTTTGAGGTTCTTAAAAGAAGGGAAGGAAATAGCCATAGGTGAGAATCTTAAAACGTGGTGTTTTTTGCGGGAGAGAAAACAGCACCAAGCTGTTGCAGGTTCAACATCCTTCTGTGAAGTCCCACCATCAAAGCTGGGGTTGCTGCCAGACTTGTTTCTCTCTAGCTTGCTAAGAAAATTCTGCCTTTGTGCACTCACACACAGAGAAGTCACTTTGTATTTAGCTTGAATAGAGGAGAAACAACACCAGCTCCTTCCCCTTCTGAGTCTATCTCAAACTTAGGGGAAGAGTGGAAAAGGGAAAGATTTGTCAGGAAGAGGACAAAAAACAGAAAAAGGTACCTGGGGAGGGAACAGAGTCTTAGAGAGTGACAGTGACAGTCACGACTGCAGCTGTGTCACTGACTACATCAGCCTCGTTCTTCCAGTGTTGCTCTGTAGGGTGGGAAAAGGCTCTTCATGTCACTTTCCTGCCTTGTTTCTACAGGAATGGAACAAGCATAGGGGGGGCTGCATGTTCACAGAGATTGTCTTTTCACAGCAAGACAGGACTTGTGCTCTGCCTTTTAGTGACTATAAAGCCAATCCTAATCCCTCTTAGCCATGAGGCTCCATTAACAACCAGAAATGAAAAGCTGATGAGAGATGCACAAAATTTCTAACAGTAAGGAGGATTCCTTTTCTTCAGGGAACCTGCAAGACTGAGCCATATCTTGGGACAGAAAGGGAGATAAGAGTCATTTAATCTTTCTGAACCAATGATCATATAAATACTAGCCACATTCCTGGTTTTAATAATCTTTCCTCCAAATGGGGTATCTCAGTACTCATAGAGTATTCTTAGATATTGTAACATCTTGAGCCATGATTCTTTCTCTCTTTATCATATGTGGCATAGTTGGACCCAACTTTTAGATGAACTCATTGAATTCAGAAGACAAAAAGGGTCTGAAGGTTTAAATGTCCTGATCCACAACCCTCTAAATGATGCTAAGGAGCATATTTTCAAAAACTTGGCGTATGCTTCTGAAAATCCAGTATCTTACTGTGGTCCTGGATGATTTGAAATCTGGGAGACAGAGGATCCTGTATTTCTGACTGGGATTGCTAAGATAAAAAATATATGGAACCTCCAATATACAGTGAATTCAACACCATGAACTTGTGTGCTGCACAACTTATCTTTGTATATGCTGCAAATCTGTGCACTCATTCCATTCTGATAAGCTCTTTGGCATTCCTGATGATGCTGATTATCAGCAGAAGGGGATTTTCTTATCTTGGCTTTAAGAGGAACAACAGAACCCAACATTAACTAGAAACATGATTTAAAACCTGCTGAATTTCCTCAGAAAAATTGCAAACACCCCTGCCTGCTCTGTGCCTCACCAAGTCTCCTACCTGCACTGTGCAGGCTGTGCACGTTTTGGGCAGCCTTATCAGTGGGTGAAGATAGTGCTGCTGTCTGAGCATCCCTGAATGAAGGGGGCTCTTCTGTCTCCCACAGATACGACGTTCAGAGAGATAAAATCAAAAGGAGGATGTGGTCAGGGTGGTCACCAAACCACCCTGGAATGACATCTGCACGTGCTGGTGAGCCCAAGGTGGGATTCTCAGAAATGGTTCTTCACTCTGCTAAGCCTCTCCCTGCTGCAGTCCCAGGGTGGCCCGTGGCTCCCTCTCCTTCTCTGGGGCATTGTGTCAGTGGTGCTGATCACAGAGGCAGTGGTGCTGAGATGCAGTGAGGGGATCCACTTTGTGAGGACCCTGTTCCAAGATCAGCTGAAATCAAGCAGTCCCACCATTGTCCTGTGATCCAGGCTGTGTAAAACACCTCCCTTGGTGTGCTGCTATGCAACCTGTGCTTCTTGCTGATGTGCTGGGCTGCTCACCTCCCACTTCATCATTCAGTGCAGGAACCAGACTCCCTCTTGCAGCATCTGCAGAGTTTCCTGCAGCCCCTGTTGAGGAGCTTTGCAGCAAGGCTGTCAGTGCCACGGGCCTGCTGTGCTTCAGTCAGCCTGCCTGCTGCACACCCTGGCTGGCTGTGCTCAGAGAAAATCTGTCCCATGATGGGGCTAGGACTGCACCAGCAAAAATGGTGGAGGCCCTGCCTGCAGGTGATTTGTTTGAGGGTATAGGGACACTTCAGCTTTTAATGATTTTTGTTGAGGTAGATTCAGGCTTTTCCTTGGTAAACAAGACACCATTATCACAGAGCTGCTTTGTTTTCCAGTGGCTGGTCTCACACATAATAAATAGGTTAAAGTTAACTGGAGCAAGCATTGATTTTTCTTTTAGTACGTGTGGGATTTCCTCCCTTGGGAGGGCTTGAGTAGTGCAAAGACCTTCAGGGGAGGCTATGATTGTGTGAAAAGAGTGCAGTGTAGCTGGAACATAAATTTCTTTCCCCCTCCTCTCTAAATTTTCCACTTATGATCTCTTCCCTAACTCTCCCTCCTTTCTTTCATGTTCCAGCTCCCACTCAGAAATTTCCTGGGGTGACAGTGATTGGGAGACATGCTCTGGGCTTCCAGGTAGGTCAGGGTGTGTGCAGCTCTGCAGGAGAGGGACATGGAGCAATGATAGGCAGAGCTGGGTGAAACAGGAAGGGTTGGGGTACTGGGGAGCAGGTCTGCAATCAACAGTGCAGACAGTGATGGTGGAATTATTGATATGTGTGATAGGAGTTAACATTTCACAATTGTTTTTTTCCCACAAGAAAGTCACAGAATAGGAAGGAAAAAATAAAGAAAACCCCAAATAATCAATGTTGCTTTTGAAGGCTTTGGCAATTGCCAGGCTCTATTTGTTTCTTTCTTTAGATAGTGTCATTAGTCTTCTTCCATCCAAATCACCCCCTCCAAGCAAACATAACTCCCCCAATTGCTTTTCTCTCCTTAACTGAACTCAGCTCCCCCTTGGTTATAGGCATGTTCAGCTACTTTATATTTGTGCCACAATTTGCCTTCCGGAACATTTACTTACTTACTTAGAAATCCTCTGCATTGCCTGGTGTTAGGGCATATGGTTGCCTTACATCAATTAAAAATCAACATGGTCCAACAGAACATAACATCAACCCCTGCTTCTTTGAATGGATGTTTGCAGCTGGGTGGGGATTAAAGCAGATCATAATGGATTAGATCAGGGATTAAAACAGCCTGTAATGGATACCGTGTTGAACTATTTCATTTCTATTCCTGGATATAGACTGTGCAAATCTAGGGTTGTCAGATGACATCCTCACTGTCACCCTGTCATGCAAGAGGCCAGGTTTTGAAGCAAATCTGTTATTCCTGCAATAGGGATGGTACAAACTGGAAAAGCCCCTTTTTCTGTATGCTGGTGATGGGCACGCAGTTCGCCGATCGTGCAGGAGATGGGGGTGTTGCTCACATTACCTTTGTTTTCTAGAGAAGGAAAGAGATTAGAGAGCACTGCTGCTGCTCTCTTTGGCACGGAGACCTCTGCTAAGGAGAGGGAGATGCAGAGCAGGGAGATACGAGTACGCAGTCCCACATCATCAGTGGGACTCCCCCAGCTGTGCAGCCTATTATTTAACAGCAATAAGCAGGCACTGATGAAGGCATTTTAGAATTTGCTTCAGAAATACCAGAGTTTCCTGTGGGTGTCACTCTGAGAAATGAGGGCTTGGGGTAATCTCACTGACACCGTCTGCACTGAATGTCTGGGACTATCCCTGAGTGTGGCAGGTGAGGATGACATTCACAGAGGGTGATTGCAAGTAATGTCTCTTTAGTCTGCAGGGTAGAAAACACCTGCTATTGGAGTGGTGAAAGTACTGTCCTAAATAAAGTGTTAGACCTCATGCAAGCGTTCACCATCACATCCTGTGCCATGTCCAGCTCAGCTGGGCTCTTGTGGTGACACAGAGCAATGTGGTGGACACAAAGAAATACCTGGTGCTGGCAGGATTTGTTATGCCTTGGTCTGGGTGGGCTTTGGCCATGAAGTCAAGGATGCTTCTGCACAAAGGAGTGACTGATCCGGATCTGGACAAGGACTAGGTCTTAAGCACTGTCCAGCAAGGCTGAGAAGATAAATGAGTCTGAGTGGATTGCACTGCAGGGGACTGGCTAAGTAGTGGCAATTGCTAGCACCAGAGTAGCTTTTACTCTGTGGTGCCTGGGATTCTGGATGTGCAGGGATCTTCAAGAGCAGCAGTGAGCTGCTGCTGGGTCCAGATGGATTGCAGAAACTTTGATTATAATTTAAGAACAAGTTCTGCCTGGCACAGCTGCAGCCTCACTGCTAGAGGATGGCATTAGGTGGGCAGTACCTCCCCTCACAGTGCACATCAATGGCAAGACAGTGGGGTGGCACACCTGCTGCTAATGCCACGTACCTGGGGCCTCTGTTCCTGCAGCAGTCGAGTTTGGGGGTCATTCCCCACACCCTGCTGTTTCCTTACAAGCAGCAGCAGGGTGCAACCTCGGGGCTGGCATGTCCCTGTGCATTCAGTGTAGCACCTGCTACGAGTGTGTGCAATTTGTAAAATCCCCTTGCCTGAGGTTTTATGGAGTAGCTCTGGCTCAGGCCCACGTCACTGCTCCCACACAAATAAAATGTCATCTAAACATTTTGGCAGCACAGTACAAAAGGGAGCCGATTCCAAGCCAGGAATACCATCCGTTGTGTTGGGAGTGGGTGATTCCCTTCCCCTACCCCCACCTCCCACTTTCCCTCTCTGCATCGGAATTGTGGCTAATAAGGGGCCGAGCCCGTGGGTAGAGCCCCCGCCGCCCTCCCGGGGCTGTCAGCGCTGATCTGTGCGCACCGGCTGCCACCCCGGCCCCTCTTCCCACTGCTGCAGGGCAGCCCTTTAGCGCCCGCTCCCCCGTTTGCAACAGGCAGCGATGTGTGCAGCCCCTCTTCCTCCTCCGGCTCTCTGCTCGCTCTCCCGGGCTGCACGGACCCTCCATCCCGAGCTGGGCGCTCTGCAGCAGGCGCTGACCAAGCGCCGGGCAGCAGCTGCCCAGAAACCTCCCCGCTCCCCCGTGCGGGCAGTGCCAGCTCCGGTCCTGCCTCTGTCCCCCGCTCCCTCCGCTCCCCGCCGGGCTGGGAGACCCGCGATGGGCGGGAGAAGCAGTTGAGCCGCCCCCGCACCGGCCCTGGCCACGGGGAGGGGGGAGAGCGCGGGGAGAGCCGTGTAGTTGGCGGATCCGTCCTTGGACGGCAAAGAATGGCTGATGCGGGAAGTAGGAGGGTGGGACGATTAAAAAATCGCTAATTATCGACACTTTTCAAAGGGAGGAGGAGAACGGGAGAAGGTCGACCGTGGGTTTGATCCGAAGAGAAAGTGTCGACGTGTTGCTGCAATGAATCGGTCCGGAGGGACGTGGCACTGGTACAGATGGCGATGACAAGGGTGACCCATGGGGACGCCCCGCAGCCGCGGGAGGCGGCAGCAGCCTCCCTCTCCCCTTCACACCCTGCCATTACTCACACCTTGTCCGGGGGCTGAGGCTGCAAAGATTTCTTGAGCTTTGCCAGCAGAAAACAGGTGTCCTGGCCAGGGTAATGCAGCCGTGCGATGGGAGCGGGAGCGCTGCACTGCCGTGACCTAAAGAAATACATCCCCCTCGCTCCTTCTCCCGACACAGTCCCGAAATGCTGCTGCAGGCAGCTGCCTGCAGATACTGCCCTCTCTTCCTTATTGGGCCCATACAAATCCTGCTAGTCTCCCCTGCCGGACGGTGGCAAGGTTGCTGGGATTCCCACGCACACGCGTGAGTTCCTACGGCCGGGAGGCTGCGCTTGGGACGGGCACATCCACACGCACGGAGCCGGCTCTGGAGGGATGCTGCTGGATGGCCGGGTCCGTGGGTACGCTGTTACACACGGGAGGCACCCAAGAGCCGCTCACCCCAGCTGCGTTCCCCGGTGCCCCCTTACCCGTGGCTGACATCCAGCCTTTGCGCGTACACGTACACGCACACACACAGGGCGAGGAGCGCCCGCACCGCTGTGAATACGACTCTATGTACATATACATCAGGAGAGACGGGGGATGACGGCTGCTTTATCTCGGCCAGGAGCACACATACCAAATCAGGAGAAAAGGCTGGGTGATGCTCCAGCTGATTCGGTGCAGCGCGGTGTCCCGCTCCCGCCCCCGGCCCCGCTCCCGGCCCCCGGCGGCGCGGCGCGGCGCGGCGGGTGACTCGGCGGTGTATTTCAGCGGCGGCGGCGGCTTGGCAAGGCTCGGGGCTCCTCCCCCCGTGTGGTGGTACCCTCTCACTTGATCAAATCCTTGAACGTGAACAGTTTCACTGAAAAGCACTTTTGAAAAAAAAAAATATCCAGCAACAGTAAGGAACAGAATTCAACTACCGGGGAGAGTTTTTTCCATTTTTTCCCCCCTTCTTTTCTTTTTTCCTTTTTTTTTTTTTTTTGGTCATCGTCTCAGAGGCTGAGAAAGAGGGAAGAGTAAAGCGAAGAAGAGAAAGAAGAGCGAGAGAAAGAGGAGCCTTTTGCAAATAATAAATATTATAATTAGAATCCGGCCCCTTTCTTCTTAAAAAAAAAAAAAAAAAAAAGCCCTAAACGCAGCGCCTCTTTCCCCCTCCCTCTGCAAGCCCCCCGACTCGCTCCGCAAAGGCATGGAGAAGGGGACCAACTGCTTTCCGACCTGCCACACCATTTTTCTCGCCTGGACATGGTTCTTACTTCTCTCTTGCTGTTGCACCGGCGCCGAAATAACTTGCAGATCCTGCTCATCTCCATCGCCCTCCTGGCCGTCCTCCTCGTCTCGCCTTAGGCAGGAGCAGCGACAGCCGCCGCCGCCGCGAGGATTACGGAGCTGGCCGGGCGGCCGAGCGCGGGGCTCGGTCGGGGCGGCGGCCGCGGAGCCGGTGCCGGGCGCGGAGCCGGGGGGCCGAGCGGGGCCGCGGGGAGCGGCGCTCCGCGCGGCGGGGGCGGGAGGCGGCGCGCCCGGGGGCCGGGGCCCGGCGGCAACGCGGACCCGCCGGAGCTCCGAGGGGCGCCGGGCGCTGCCGGCCGGCGGCGTCCGGGGGGTGCCCGCGGCCGAGGGACAGCGCGGCGGCCGCGCTCAGCCCCGCGGGCCCCCGGAGGATGGCAGAGCGGCGCGGCTGCGAGGGGCCGAGGAGCCCAGGCTGAGCAGCACCACCTTCGCGCTCACCGGGGATGCGGCGCACAACCAAGCCATGGTGCACTGGTCCGGACACAACAGCAGCGTGAGTACCGTCCCGCAGACCCGACCCGAGCCCATCCGGCGGCTCTTGGCGGGGAGGGAGCCGGGACGGCGGGGGGACGGGGCCGAGGCTGCCGCTGCGGCCGGGGGTGCGGGGAGGAGAGGGGCGCTGGACGGGCACCGTGCCCTTATCGCCAGCGGGAGTGGGACACGGAGCGATGGCCGCAGGAGAAAAGTTTTCCTGGGGAAAGGTGAAGGCGAGTGGGAACACCTTTCTGCCTCCACCCCCGGCGGCAGAGCCGCGGTCCCCGGGCAGCGCCCCGAAGGGCCGGGCTGGCCCGAGCCGTCTGCTCTGCGCTCCCCCGTGTGCCGCTCCGCTGGGGACCCTCACTCTCAGTCTCTCCATATGTAATAAACACCGTGGCACGCTTCGCTACCTGCCTGTCTGGGATGAGTGATGTACAGGGGTAGTGGAAAAGCCCTCCAGTGCCCCGCTGTGAGTGCTGAAGGCAAGGGAGATCCCATTAATTCATTAAGGGGTGGAAAGCCCTACAGCATGTCTACGAGCTTCGAGTGGAGGCATGTAGTGCAAACGGAGTGAAAAGTTTGTAAAAAAATCCGTGGCATCTCACGCCTTTTTCCCGAAGCCAATAGTAACGAGTCACTGGGGTGTCCCTGAAAGCCTGTGGGATTGTGTGTGTGTGCGTGTGGAGGGGGCATGTCCCAAAAGCCCACACGTTGTGCCATGATAGTGCAGGACCCTCCCTCACACCCGCTTTGCAACGCCCGGCAGATGGCTGTGGACAAAACTTCAAGTTTCTTTTGATTTGGAATCAGAAATACCATTTCTACTCTCATGTTGTCTGGGAACAGATGTAATTTAAAGGACTCTGGGAAACCTTTATGTCTGGTGACAATATTCCCATTATTCTGATTATTATAGCCTGTCACTGCCTTGAAAATGCCTCTTTTATTGTTTTGCTACTATTGGAAATGAGTATAAAGCAATTAACAGCATGAGACAGATTGGCTGCATTTTCCGATACATTCTTCATGGAACTTACTAGCCATGAAAAAGGAAATTGTCTACCTACTTATCTATCTGTCTCTCTGTGCATCAGCTATAGGTTCTAACGTGCACTTCAACCATCCCTTTTTTTTTTTTTTTTTAACTGGAATTTTTTGTCTATTTATTACTACTTAGGCAATAATTCCGACAGCAACGTAGATGTTACTTTGATTTAACCAATTTTTAAAGGCAGTTGTGTTTGCCAGACATGAATTTCAGTCTCATTAAAGATGAAAGCAAACATTGAAGAGAAAACAGCTGTATGGTATATTTCAGCACTACACTTGTCTCTAGGACTATTTATTTTTAATATAACATGCCATGCAACTAAGGAGACAACCTATATGCCCTCTCTTTTGTTTCATTTTGATGCTGAATCAAGGGATGTTGAGTAAAAGAAGCTAAAATGCCTCCCCCATGCCTTCCCAGCCCGGATTTCCAAGAGTTTTGAGTATTTCTGCCTAAAGTAGCAAAGAAAACTCATTCTGTAGGCATTTGCAGGGGAAAGAAAGGTTATTTATTTTCTAAAGCACAGCTCAGAAAGTGGTTTTCACAAAATTCTCCCCCCTTGGTTTCTTTTACAGAAACATGCTAGTTAAATAACTAGTTTCCTTATTCTTTAACTTTAGGTGACTGAGAATTGTAATGAAAGAAAATGTCTCAATTCTTCATGGGATGCCATTAGGATTTTGCACCTCAGGATACCATGCATTGAAAGCCTCCAACTCAAAAGCACAAGCTAAAGCAAAAGACTGGTGTTTATTGCCAGTGTGCTGTTTGGGGGAAGGAGAAGCAAGCATGTTAATAAATGCTAATGTTATCTTTTTGTGATTTTCCTAGTAAGAGTTCTAGCATTGTGAAACTTCTTCTCTCCTATCTTTTGCAGAAAACATTCTGCATTTAGTAATTAATTGGATTTTTTTTTTAACTGTGTAGAGGGAAAGTTATATGCCTGAACCTGGGTTCTTTCATTAATTAACAGATAAGGCTGAATCCAATGCCTATTTTTCTGCTGCAGCTCAGTTTTAACATAATTCTACTGTTGGGGTGTCCATGGCACAGGAACATGAAGCAATTTGCCCAAGGTCATTCGGGCAAACAGTGTGGCTTCTTTTGCCAGCCTCATTGGTTCCCAGCCCCACATCACAAAGCATACGTTTTCTTAGGTCACAGGAGATGTAAAGCAGCAGGTAGGTGTATTGGAAATGGACAATAGATATTAACTCATGTCATGATTGTGCCAGTTGATCTCGTAGAGCAGGTAGGATGTGTCTGTATGTTATTGTATTCAGGCTCCCAAAGCAGTAAAGAGGTAAACAGCTTGCTTTTACCAATTCTGTTACTTGAACAATTTGAAAACCTGAGTTTTTGTCATGTATTACTAAAAACATGATCAATCAAGTTTCATGCATTAGTGGTGGGGTATTCCTGAAAACTGGATTGATTTGCAAAGAGGAGGAAACCAATAAAAAATTGGGGGTTTACTGGGACCTATAGATCTGCAGACACTTCACAAAAGTGAGGTCTTTGCAGCTGCTGGATATCTTGTTACAAAGAATGTTAAAACCCTCTGCTTTTTAAATTATTATTATTTTAAAAGCAAGTGTCTGCCCATCTCCTATCCCCCTTTTCTTCCACATCCCTCAAATCACAATTTAACTTACTAAAACATAATCCCTTCCAGGCAACAAACTTTTGTTTTTTCCATTTGCAGATAGTGAGGTCAGGATTGTGATAGAGGCAAAAGGCTGGTGAGATCAGGGAATTTGGGTTCTCTGCTTTGTCCTGCCCAGAGGCTTTTTCTGTGACCTTAGGAAAGACAATTAACCTCTCTGGATCTCCTCTTCCATGTTAAATGAGGATAGTACTACATAGCTACCACAAAGTGGTGGTGTGGAGCAGAATTCATTTCTGCTTTGTACAATACCTGAGGATCTTCAAGTGAAAATTGTTAGGAAAATACAAAAATACTGTTCTGTGTAGAAGTGAGGTTTGTGTTCTCTGTGTTCTTATGAAGGGAACTTGGCTTAATTCATTTGGTCTGATACTGGAAAAAGCAGACTTCTATTTGGGCTTCAAGTATCAATCTGCCCTAATAGAAGCATTTATTGAGCAAGGTCATGAAGCTCTTGAGGGACCTTGGAGAGATCAGATAAAATGTTTTCTTGCCAAGGCTTTTCTAAAGAAAGGAGAATTTTTAGTGAAAAATGCTATTATTCCCAAAAGATCTGCAAGCCATTCTTTTTCCAAAACAATTCCTCTCTGAACACATATGCTGTGCACAAATGTGCCATTCATTGAACAGTTGTACCCTCTACATTTGTTTTCCCTCCCTAGATGTTTATGTTAGTGTGTGAAATTTTTCCTTGTTCTGCTCATCAGATGCTCTCTCCAACCTTCCTGTGAAGATGATTTGATTCCTCATGTGATCTTTTCTTCCTTCCTCTTTCCCTGATTTGTAGGGTAATGACCTGCAAAAAAAAGGTAGAAGCACCTTTAATGCTCTTACAATTTTAAATCTCACTGTCTCGTTTCTTGATAGTGGGTTTTCCAAGAGATTTCAAGCTGCAGTGAATAAAACACACTTACTAAGATTGCTCTCCTAGGATGATCAGTGGTGGAGTGGGAAATGGGAACTGTTATGGTTAGGTTTCAGTCGTCCCTCTGATGAATGTAGCTGTTTATAGGAAATACTTAATTTTGTCCATGCGTTTTCCATGATGGAATTACTACAAATCCTGTGCTGTTGTGGCAGGGGATTTTTCAATATGAGAAGAAAAGATGCACATTTCTAGCTTTCTCTGGAAGATGTTTTCAATCCACTCTCTATGGAGATGCTGCAGCTATGACCACTGCATGCTTTGGCTATCCCATGTATATATGCCTCTGCCTTTCTAGTAACCAGAGGCAAACTCCACAGAATCACTGAATATTAAAGGTTGAAAGGAATCTTAAAGATCATCTAGTCTCAATCCCCTCTGCTATGGGCAGGGACATCTCTCAAATTCTGACATAAATTGTCCCAAACTTCTGGCATAAAGATGAGCAATGCACTATAGTGCCCCAGAAAGAGCAGGAGAGGGCATTTTTCTGAGGCATGTGTAGTATTGCAGGTTGCTGCAGCCAGGCCTAGTTCCTGTATGATTCTAGGGGATGGGTTTTTCATACTATATGAAAAATGTCAGCAGTGCATTTTTTAAAATCTCATGGTAGTAGAGCAGTATGTAAGATCAACTGATGGAAGTCTGGTGTGCTTCAGTGATGCAGCTGCTACTTGTGCAAATCATGCAATTGCATTGTTGCTCACAACATGATCCAGGCCCTAAAACTGGGGAAGGCAGGATGAGAGCTGGTGAGACACTGGACTGGGGCCTTGTTTTATCTGGGCAGTCACACTGCACTGCTTTGTCCAGTCAACCTGTGACTGTCATTTCTAGAGTCAATATGGTTTCAAGATTCACTCCAAGACTTGGAATATGAGATGCCTTTAGGACAAGATAATAAAGAGGAGGCTGATAATGCTGCAGTAGCTTACAGGCATTGGAAGTAGAGTTAGAGAGAAGATGCAGTTATCTTATTGGTTGAAGAGGAACTAATATATGTTAACAGCCCCAACATATGTCATGTTGGACATGAGGAAAAGTTTCTTCTCAAAGAAAGTGCTGCAACAAGGTACCACAAAGTCTTTGGGGATTTTCAAGACTCATGTAATGATGATGATCTGATGGGAACCACTCTGCTCTGAATGGGTTTTCTTTACTTCCTACTACCACCGATCCATTTTTTTTACCCTGTGCAAGCTCTGGGGGCTGGCAGTGACAAGCAGGTTGTGCAAGTTCTCACAGTGAAGTCTGTCTCTTCCGGGAATGATTCCCCTGAATGCTGTTGGCAGGGTTCTGGTGTGATCTGCTAATGTACTGGTGGTTGGATGCTGAGACATTACTCACTCCCATGGAGCTTTACAAGCTGGGGAGGCCAGTGGGATCACTCTGTGCCAGGTAGTTTTTCATTAAGATGCCTTGCAATGCAGTGTGTGATGGGCAATATTTGCAATTCCAAATAGACTGCTATGCTTGGAAGGGAGGAAGGGGAATCTTTAGGCAGGCAAAGCTGCATTTAGTTGTCAGCCAGGGGTACCTGTTCCAAGAGTCCAGCTGGATTTTGGTCTGTAATGTTTACTCCTAGCGTGCAAAAATGGTGACAGAGCAATCATATTAATTGCACTGCTTTTGGTAGATATTTTAATTTCTATTCTAGACTGTTTCTCAAATAGCTTCTTTGTCTAGGCTATGGTCTCATTGCCATTGAAGGAAGGCCAACTCTGGCAAAATATCTTGATGTGTTTTCACTTTCCTCTACCTTTAGTAATGAAGTTTGCCACTAAAGTCCTTGTCCAGGACTTTGCCAATCCATTTTTAATTAATATTCGTATAGAAGATTTGAAATAAAAACAAAACTCTGGCATGGCAACTGCTTTGGTGGTTATGTTGAGTCAGTAGAGCAGGAAGAAGGCATCTAGAAAATATTCTTTGTGTTATTTCTCTCCAGACTGGTTTCATTGCAAAGTCAGTTTGATGTTTGGGTCTGGATATTGTTTGTGGGTCCCATGAATCTGGCAGGTTCCCTGGGCCATTTCCCTGCCTGGCACAACAAACTGTTGATGTTCTTGTAGTTCCAAGTTCAATTACAGAGCTGCTCCTGTCCCAGGTATCTGTCAGCAGTTTCTCTTCAGACCTCAGTACTCAGACTTTGTCATGATCAGGGATGAGGTCTAGGACTTGTGGCTAAGCTTTCACAGTGGATTAAATGCAAATAGAAACAGCTATGTGATTCTTTAATTATTTTTTTCATAATGGGAAACATTCATCCAATTAGGTGATGAAGTATTTTGAAAATGGATTGAGCAGATAATTTATGATAGGCAGGAGAGATTTTTCTCAAAAGGGAGGTGAGATGGAACAAATATTTTCTTTAAACCGAGGCTGTAGGAAGATGAAACTTTCTGAGTTTCCAAATTTATAGCTGCATTTGTAGTAGAGATTTTAGTAAACATAGGGGAACAGCATTGTCTAATGGGAAAAGCATAGGTTAAAGGCAAAGATCTTTAGCGTTACTTGCACGAAAGGATACTGGAAACCAGTACTGCAAACAAGAATTTACTCAAGTCATACCATAGTGCCATACTCCTTGAGCTCCCTGGGTGTCTGTGGCTGGAATGGAGGAGTGCAGTACATGTTTACCTCAGTCAGCACTTTTGTACAATTTCAGATTCATAGCAGAATTGAAGGCCAGCCCTGAACTCATGACTGGGGCTGGTTTGAGGACACTGCAGGGAACCTGTCAGTTACAGAGTTAAGGCTTGGGTTTGGCTGGGCTCTGGTCAAGTTTATCTTCCAGGGAGAATCTGTGTTTGAAGGTGTCGAATCCAACCTGCCTCAGCCAAGACAGTAAATTAAATGACATGCTCCTTGTGAAGCATTGAATGCTGTAATTGCAGAAATTCCCCAAAGCAGCAAAGTATTTGTTTGGATCCTCAGTTTAAATTGATGTAGGATTGATCTAGGCTATTTTACTGTAGTGGAGAATTCAACCTGCAGGATCCTACAGCAGCAGAAAGTAAGATTGAGAAATGAGTACAGAGGTGAGGAAACAGAGCAGTACAGCAAGGACACCTGAGGGCCCTTTGTGTTTTCTGAATTACAGCCACAGGATTGTGGACAGATGAGGTTTTTTTCTGTCTTGTGCACAGCCTTTCACTGCCTCCTGCTTGGCTCCGAGAGTTTGTCACTCTGTTAGAGTTTGACCCACACTAAGCCACGTTGGAGATTGCTCTGGTGCCGTAGTTGATGGAGCCCACCAGGAATTTTAAGCTGAAATATCCCTTAGCTGGAATATACTTTGCTGCAGTCACACCTTTGCATGCAGGTTTCCTGGTTTGCATAAACTCCGTGTACAAATCCAAGGCAAACAAATTCCCAAATCCTAACTTCTCCTAATGTTCAGAGAGAACTGCATCATTGTTGTTGATATTTCCTCCACGCAAAAAGGACAGCATGGAGGTATTTCCTTTCCTGCCTTTATGGGGTGTTGTAAGGGAACTGAAGAAAATTTGCTGCGTGTTTGTAGAATGTGGCTGTGTGGGTGCAAACATATTTGATAAATAATCTGCCATGGAAACTTTAGGGTCAATTTCCAGCCCTCATAACCAGTGGAGTCACAGCATGCAATAAAGTAAGAAGAGATTGATGCCGAGTGATCAAATCTCTCTTTTGTTCCTCCCTCTCAGTGCTGAAGGAGACCTGATTGCTCTCCCACTGAAACGAGTGGCAAAGCCCTGACGCTGACGCTGTCCCTGTGTTTTTTGCTCTCTGTATTCCAACACAATCGCCAGCCGGGCAGCTCTGCCGGGCTTGCGTGTCCCAAATAGGCTCGGTTTTAATTCTCTCCAGCGGGTGCGGGTCCCCGGGGCGCAGCTGAGGGGAGGGTGCGGGTGGCCGGGCTGAGGGAAGCGGAGCCGGGCGCTAGAGGGAGCGTGGGCATCTGAGAACGGAGGGAATGCTGCTGGAGCCCGGACTGCGTGCTGGGAAAGCACAGGCTGCTGAAATACTGATATGGAAACCCGCTCGGAGTCACTGACTCTGGGAAACTCCTGCTGTCCGGGGTTCCGTCCGCGACAGAGAAGAGTCCTGCCAGACACTCGGTCGTAGTTAAGCTTTTTGCCGTTCCGTGCAGCTGATGCTGGCTCTCTTTGTGCTGTCTCTAATCGCTGCCAGGCTTTTTCCTGAAGATGGCATTCCCCATGCCGGGATCTCTCATCTGCTCCGTCCCCTCCAGCCTGAGCCATGTGCCTGTAAAACCTCCAGCATCCCCCTGCAGCTGCCGGCGGTGCTCCTGCTGTGGGAGAGGGATGGTGTTTGCCCTGCGCCGCACGGGAAGCAGCGCTAAGGTCCTGGCTGCTCCCTCCATCTCCCCACTGCCCTGCCCCGCTGTGTCCAGGCCAGCCCCTAGGGCACCGCTGACAGTCCCACCTCGCTGTCGATCCGCTCCCTCTCCCGCACCCTCGACAGCGGCAGGGGAGGGCAGGAGAACTGGGCTCTGTCACCTCTCTCCCTGTGCCTGATCCACAGAGGATGCGCTTGCCCTGACAGGTCCCTGCCACTTGGCACTCTAACAACCAAGCTGAAGGTGTTGCACAGATCTTAGCGTTTGCGTTCCTCCTTTCCTTTCTTGTGGATGTGGAGGAACAGAAAGAATTGGAATTCTTACCAGCCACTGCATTGTGGGACAAAGAAACATTTCCTGGGAAACATGGTTGCACTTGTCGATGTCTTTGGGAATTTAAAAGAAATAGGACTGGCTGACTGCAAATCACTTAGGCCAATGATGGGCTGAAGAACTTGGGATGCTGGAAGCAACTGCTTTGACACTGCTTCAGTCTGTAACACATGGGTACTGCTGGTACATCTTCAGTGCTGCTTCTGCTCTTGAAATGGGTTGAGCTTCTCCTGGAGATTTGGTAGAGGACTCCAGTGATGGGTTAATGGAGAAAACTCTGCACAGAGCTCCTGCTGGCTTTCAAGGCAGAGACAAATGTATGGGTTGAGTTCAGATGTGCATCCTTGGATGCCAGAGGAGAGCAGGTTGTCTCTGTAATTCATGGTCTTGCCATTGTGCCTAAAAGTTTTTGTGTTGCACCATGTCTTGACTTCCCTATCTACAAGGAAGAGTTAACTCACATGAAGGGCTGTCACTGAGGCTTGAAATGGATGGACATTTACAAAAGCTGTTGCTTGGAAGAGAAAGTGTAAAACATCATTATTTTGCTCTTGCCAAAATGCTTTAGGACCTCATAGGTGCAGGGGGTACGGATTGGGAGCTTCAATTGGTTGTTAGCCTTTCCCTGCAGTTGGTGCCTGTTCGAAAAATCCCTTCCAGCTGTGGTCAATACCATGAGGTGCAGGCAGATTTGGCTGGCCTGTGGCTTATTTGTCTCTCTTAGAGAAGTGGGAGGTGAATTCCTTCTGCTCAAGGCAGTGGGGTGGATGGCTGTGTATATGGAGGCATTTCTCAGTTCCAGTCTTCCTGTCCTTTACTACCAAATCCTGCCAATTTTGTGCTTGCAGTATGGCAGACATGACTTTACCTAAAAAGGACTTCTGCTGCCTCCTTCAGCTGTGTATTCCAAAGGTCATTAAAAGGAAGGTCAGTAGTACAAGCTTTTCCCCCCCTTTTTGTCAGAAAACTGAGCTATGCAAGAAAGGAGGGATGTACTCTGGGCAATGATCAGTATTGATGTGGCTACTTAATAGCAAAGGACTTATTTTGCTTCATTGCCACAGCTTAGCTGTGTATATTTTTTTCATAAAAGATTGCATGAAAGGAAGAATAGGTGAGGAGTTAAGAGGGGGAAGAACAGGGCTCTCAATAGTAGAAAAGTAGAATACGTTCAGCTAAAATCATTAACAGAGTGATCAAGTTAAAGCACTGCAAAGTTCAATCTCAAAGTGTTTTAAGAACATCTTTGCCTGCTGTTCCAATCCCTTTACCTGCTTGGCTTCACAGATCCAACCATTTCAAATTGCAGCTCCTTTTGAGCTGGAGAATCAACAAGATGAGATCATGAGAGCCATGAATTTGAGTTTTCCTTGGAAATGCATGGTTTTGCCTCTGTTTGGCCAAAAGCCCAGTGCAAAGACACAAGGCTGGTGAGCCTGCATGTGAAGGAGCACTGTCACCTTGTGCTCACAGTGTGTGCTGGGAGAGGCAGACATGCAGACCTGCCTACTGGACTCTGAAAAACATATTTGTATTGGGCCTGGAAAGAGGTTTTTCCTGTGAGACAGTGAGATTGCAAACCAGTGTGATAGCCATGCTACTTGAGAGAACTGGTATTGCAGAAAAAAGAATCTTTGTTCAGATGTGCTTTGGCAACTACTGCAGCAACACCATGACAAAGCCCCATCCAGTCACAGTGTCCATATCAGGTGTCACAGAGGTATAATAGAGATTGTTCAGCTATCTATGGTCAGACTTTATGGGTAGCTGAGCCTTTAACAGAAGGGCTTTCAGAAAAGTGTGGGATATGGAATACAGCAGGAAAAGATCTGGCCAGGGCAGCCCACCAGATAATGATTTCTGCTGAGTGTTTTTGAGGCCCTGCCCCAGTAGCCATACTGAACACTTGATCTGATCTGTGAGAGCTGTCTGCTCTCTGAAGGACCAGGAAATAAGCAGAATGCCTGGTCATTTTGTTAAGCAACAGAAGTTTGCAATCAC